>CAWUFW010007057.1:0-600000 GCA_963921515.1 Calotriton arnoldi | reverse complement strand
CCATCTCCTCCCCCCAGGGCTACACTGGCAATCTGACGGGGTGGTGCACGGGGTGGTGCTTTGGGATCTCTCATGGGACATTGAGGATCATACCAACGGTGGCCCAATTGACCACACGTAAAACATTTACAGGGGCCCCTCTGCACAGGTTTACCTGTCGGGCCTCTTGCTTCTTCTCAGGGGAGGCTGGGAACCCTTCCTTGGTTCCCTTGGGAATTACTTTGGGGCTCTTTTGGAACTCCCTCTGTTTACCCTTGTCCCCCCCACTCTTCTGCTGGGGACCCTGCCCACCTTTGGCGGAGTCTCCCACATGACCCTTGTGGACCCGGGTGCTTACCCAGCGGTCCGCCTCCTCAGCAAGTTTCCTAGGGTTAGTTAACTTGCTATCAATAAGGTGCTGGCGTAGCTCTGGAAAACAGTTAGCAGACAAGTGCTCCCATGCAAACAAATCATAGAGAGCTTCAAAAGTATCTACTTTGCTACCCTTCACCCAACCATCCATAGCTCTGCAAAAGAAAGACTGATACTTCACCCAGGTAGTTGCCTCCAGTTTCTTACAATTTCTGAACCTCTGTCTAAAGAGTTCTGGGGTCAAACCATACCTTGTCATAAGGGCTTCCTTCATATGGGCATAAGACATCCTATTCTCACTGGGCAGGTTTAACAAGGTATCCCTCCCATCACTCACAAAGGGGCCCCAAAACCCTGCTCCCCAATCCTTCTCAGGGACCCGGTGGGCCAACATTGCTATCTCATAGGCTGCAAACCACTGCCCAATATCTTCCTGTCTGTGAAACTCTTTGATGATATCTTTGGGAATATAAACTTTACCTTCTGCAGGCACAGATGGTGTGCTGCCACCAGAGGGGTTGATTCCTAAGCCCTGCGCTTTCAGTTCCAACTCCCTCAACATTCTCTCATGTTCCAACCTCATTTTCTCTCTTTCCAAGGTCACCCTGCTATTTTCTAGGTCCCTCTGACCCTCCATTTTGAGCCTTGCCATCTCCAGCTTGTGCACCCTATTTCTCTCCCTGTCTTCCAAGTCTTTGGGGGACAGGTCTTTGGAAGAGATGCTACTGCCGGGTGGGGACGGTACCCCTCCCCTGGCTGGAAACTCTGGCCTATCCAGTTGCCCATCTGCATCCCCAGCTGGCTCCACCACCAACTTAGGGTCATTTCTTGCTTCTACCCAGGCCCTCAGCGCCTTCTGGTAGTCATCCTTTTTAGAAATGCCTGGTGTAGCAACTTTCAATTTCTTGCAGAGATGCTTGAGCTGTTTCAAAGTGTAGCTTTCTAACCTCTCCTCCTCAAAATCTAGATCCATAGATGCAACAGATGCTGGTGGACTCATGGCAATAAGAATTGGCAGTTCTCAGAAAAATAACAGTCCAAGGAAAAAATTCTACCAAAAAGTATGTGGTCGCGTTTGGTCTGCACTCACTAGTTGTCAGATTTATGTACTTCTCAGGATCCGGATGATGCAATAATGGGTCCATCCCTTGATATCCCCAGACTCCAACAGAAAAGTTACGGAGTCTAAGGGCGTTCAAGTGAGGGATAGGAAAGGTTGGGAACAGCAGGGACAAGAACCTATAAGAGAAAACAACAGGTATCACACATATGTACTTAATCACGACTACTCTCATAAGGTCTCACTAAAGGGGTATAGGTACCTTTTCCGACACCGGATACGCCAAGCCAAGATTCACAGAAATAAACAACCAGTTCCTCTTTCTGGATGAACCTACAACAACAACGAGATACGTTATGGATACATACATACATATCCCATGCTTGCCCATACAATGACTATTGTGCCTAGCACTCCCTGTAGTGAATTCCTTAATGCTCACCTGGTCTCTCGCTGGACTAGTCCCTAAAACAAGTTGAGCTCAGTCCCCATAATTCATAATCTGAGGTCTTAAAGTAAGGTTAATGGAGGCACCCTCTTCGACCTCTCATTCTTATGAAAGAAGTGAGCATCTCATACTGTTCCCAGTACCAGCGGACAAGATTCCTTCACCGCCGTCCGCCCAGTCTCTTAAAAAGAACTCCAAATGAAACTCACGGACTTCCGCGGTTAACTTCACCGCCGCCCGAGTGGATACTATAACCAAAGGAAAATACTTAGTGGGCTTTCCACGGTGTGTATACCGCCGCCCTGACAAGTAGTTGATTGAAATAGAACGAAACTCGGCGAGCGCGGTTCAGATCACCGCCGCCCGCCCACGATCAAGGTAGTTCCTCTGAAGGTGAACGCGGTTCCTTTCACTGTCTTAGCTTCCCTCCGGATTCGGCAAAACTCACTCACCGTTAGTCAAATAGAAGGCCAGTCACCTGGGAATGATCTCTCCAAACGGGACGTGCTCAGCCGAGCACCTACGAACATCGCGGAATATCTCCAGCCACGGGAAAACAAGACTTCTAATTACCAAGCATCTTTTTGTAGACGCTAGCTCCTCCTCCCTTGGCCTTCTGGGATAATTGGTTTAAAGAGCTAGGCAGGCGCCTGTGCATCGCGAAACCTGACAGTATGCCCCCCTGCCAAGCGCCTCCTAGAACCAGGCTTGGTGGGAAACCGGCGAAAGAAGGCGTTCACTGCGGCAGGGGCGTGCACGTTGCAACACGGCTCCCACGAGTCATCCTCGGAGGAGTATCCCTTCCAGGAAATGAGATACCACAGCTTGCCCTGCCGATACTGTGAATCCAGAATCCTCTTCACTTCGTATTCCACACCACCGTCACATGATACCGGAGGAGGAGCCCGCCGTCTAGCCCCAAACGCCGGCTTAAGAAGGTTACAATGAAACACCGGATGAATGCGGAGACTACCAGGCAACCGCAGTTTGTAGGCAACTGGGTTAACTCGTCTCACCACGGTGTACGGGCCAATGTATCTCGGATGGAACACACTGCGCAACTTGAATTTAATGTTCTTCGTGGACAACCAAACCCGGTCACCTACATGATACTGAGGTCCATCCGTCCTGTGTCTGTCTTCCCACTTCTTGTACACTAGTTTTGCCCTCATCAAATGTTGCCTCGTCTTCCTGTGGATAGAGCGTAGGGCCTGTATGTGAGCCTGAACAGAAGGTTGGTTGGCAATATCGATAGGCAAGTCAACGGGTAGGGTTTTTGCACAGTAACCGAAATTTGCAACGAACGGGGACACCCCGATAGAACAGTGTAGAGCATTATTGTAGGACAACTCCGCCATCCATAGCAGAGATACCCACGAGTCTTGTGCCTCTACCGCATAGCAACGGAGATACTTTTTCAACGTCTGATTCAGTCTTTCGGTCTGGCCGTCTGTTTGCGGATGAAAGCTTGTTGAAACCGCGGACTCTATCTGCAAGCCTTTACACCATGTTCTCCAGAAACTTGCAATGAATTGGGGGCCCCTGTCTGACACTATCACTGTGGGCAAACCATGAAGCCTGATTACTTTGTCCAAGAGTAGTTGAGCCGTCTGACCTGCAGTAGGTAAGTTTTTGCATGGAATAAAATGGCCCATTTTGGTAAGGCTGTCCACTACAACTAAGATAGCGGAATATCCCTGATCCAGAGGCAGGCCGGTGATGAAGTCGAGACTGATGTGTTGCCAGGGCTGTTGAGGGGTAGGCATGGGCATGAGCATTCCTTTTCTTTTAAGATTTTCCCCTTTTCCCCTAGCACAGTCTTCGCATTGCGATACCCAGACACAAACGTCTTTGGCCAACGTTCTCCACCAGAAATGTCTTTGCACTAGATGCGTAGTTTTGCGAATACCTGGATGTCCTGCCAAAGGGGATACATGACACCATTCGTATGCTTTTTTCTGTAGTGCTCTAGTAGAGAGGTATAACTTATTGTTCTGAAAAGGCAGTCCTTGTTTGAGGCAACGAGCACCATCCTCCTTTGCCCATCTCTCCCACCAGTCTGTCGATTTGTTCTTAGTCACTTCGTTCAGGAAATTGTCGACTCTCAGAACACAGATGACCTTTGCAGGATCGATGATCGCTACTGGAATGCTGTTGTGTGTGTCTACTACTGATTCTTGCCTAGACAACGAATCAGCCTTACGATTGTCTGTTCCCGGTCTGAAAGTAATAACGAAGTCAAACTCGGCGAAAAAGAGCGTCCACCTCATCTGCCTCTGAGTGAGATGACGCACAGTCTTCATATACTGCAAGTTACGATGGTCGGAATACACCGTGATTGGATATCGAGCCCCCCATAAATACTGATGCCATTCCTGGAAAGCCTTCTTTATTGACAACAGTTCTTTCTCAGCAATGGTGTAGTTCCTTTCTGCGGCAGTTAGTTTCTTGGAAAGATAGGCTACTGGATGTAGTTGTCCCGTGTCTTTATCTCTCTGAGACAGAATGGCCCCAAAGGCTTCATCTGACGCATCAGCTTCAACTATGAAGGGAGCCCCCATTTGGGGATGTCGGAGCACCGGAGCGGTGGTAAATGCCTTTTTCAGGTAGGCAAATGCTGTAGAGGCCTCGTTCGACCATACAAACGGAACCCCCTTGCGAAGCAGCCTGGTGATGGGGACTGCTACCTGGGAGAAATTCAGGATGAACCTGCGATAATAATTCGCAAACCCTAAGAAGCATTGAACGTCCCTAGTACTCTTTGGGATGGGCCATTCCTGTACCGCTTGTACCTTGCGCTCTGCCATGCATAAACCTTCTGGACACAGTATCACCCCCAGAAACTCTACTTCACCCACCCCAAATTCACATTTGCTCAGTTTACAGAACAGACGGTATTCTCTTAGTCTTTCCAATACCAAAACGACATGTTTGTGATGCACCTCATCTGACACAGAGTAAATGAGGATATCGTCAATATATACAACAACGAAGCGGTCCACATACTCTTTCAGGACGTCATTCAGAAAATACTGAAATGCCGCCGGTGCGTTGCAAAGACCGAACGGCATTACAGTATATTCAAACAATCCATACCGTGTCTTAAAAGCAGTTTTCCACTCATCCCCCTCTCGAATGCGTACTAAATGGTAGGCCCCTCTTAGGTCTAACCGGGTGTAAACTGTGGCCTCCCGCACCTGATCTAACAAAACTGTAATCAGGGGCAAAGGGTATCTGTTACGAACGGTGTTTTTATTCAAACTCCTGTAATCACAGCACGCTCGCAACTCTCCACTAGCCTTCGCTATAAAAAAAAGAGGGGATGCTGCTGGAGAACGAGAGGGCCTAATGAAACCAATTTTCAAAAAACGATCAAGATATTCTCTAAGGTGACGGGTTTCAGGGTCTGACAAAGCGTACACCCTACATGATGGAATGACTGCTCCCTCAATCAGATCGATCTGGCAGTCGTAAATCCTGTGTGGTGGAAGCTGTTCTGCCTGTACTTTGCTGAACACGTCCTCAAACTGAGAATACTCTACTGGTAGTACTACCTCCTTTTCCGCTGCTGTGGTTACACAAAAAGGGTAAGTCAGTGCTGCTGCCTGAGACCTATGTTCCTGTATACAATATTCCTCACATTCCTTCGACAGAAACCTTACTGTCTTGTCTTTCCAGTCTATAGTAGGGTTGTGTTGCCAGAACCATGGCATACCCAGTATTACCTCGTACTGAGGGGCATCTATGATGTTTAAGACTATGTCTTCTAGATGTTTTCTCTTCCCGTCTTCTATAGAAAGCTTTAAGACCTCTGTTTGGTCCGTAACGAGCCCTGATTTTAACGGCTTTCCATCCACCGCCAAGACCTCCTCCGGGGTATCACGGGGTACGCAACCGACAGCCAAATGTCTCACCAACCCACTATCAATAAAATTCCCTGTTGCTCCTGAATCCAACATGGCTAACACTTGATGTATGTGTTGCTTGTATTCGAGACCCACAGTCAACACTATGTGTGATTCAGTATCCTTTACTTGGGTGTTTGATAAGGACGGTATCTTCCACTCCTTTTCTCCTGACAAGACAGATAGACTAGTGGCTGATGCACTGGAATCTGTGCTAACAACTGAAACAGACGCCTTCTTACTCCTGTAAGGAAAACCTTGGGTCTTAGGTTTGGAAGGGCAGTTACGTTCAAAATGCCCTCTTTTGCCACAATACATACACAAACCTTGTGTGCGACGGCTCTCTATTTCTGTACGCGAGAGAGGTGCCCTGATGGCCCCTATCTCCATGGGTTCATTCGTACTGTCACTGCTAACCGTCTCCTTTCTAGGGTTCCTGTCTGACCTATAGAAGGCCCTATTGCCTTTATGCTTTTCTCCCCCTCTTTCAGTCATGCGCCCATCCAATCTTAGTGTCAAACTGATTAAATCAGAACAATTGGCGGGCTGTGGATCTATTTGGGCTATCACGTCCTTCAGCTCCTCACATAACCCTTGATAAAAAAGAGACATCCTCTTTTCCTCTGGCCAAGCTGCTTCAGCAACCAACCGATTGAAGGACGTCAGATACGTTACCAGATCGTGCCTTCCTTGCTTCAATTCCAACAATTCCCTATCTGCACTAAAGGTAGTGGTTTTTCTGTCGAACCCTCTTTCAAATGCCGCACGGAAAGCGTCCCAATCAGACAACACCGGGTCATTGTTTCTAACCAAAGGAACAGCCCAATTGGCTGCATCCCTATTAAATATGAGATCGCGAACGCTACCCTGGAGTGGTTATTCGGAAAGGACGAGGGCTTACAAGAGAAATGAAGCAGTATTTGAGTTAGAAACACCTGTATCTTTTGTGGGTCTCCAGCATACCTCTCGGGGCTCGCCAATGGGATAGGAGGAGGAACCGTGACATGTATTTGAGGGCTACCAGCGACAGATACATCAAAAGGGTTTCTAGTCAACTTATCTACCCTATCTCTCAAGGCAGCTGTCTCTACTCTGGATGCCGCAAGTTCCTGTTGAACTAAGGCCAATGCCTGAACCACATCATCCATGGACGCCATATGGTGCAACACCCGGACCGGGAGAAGTATCTATCTTGGGTGCGTAATTCTGTCAGATTTATGTACTTCTCAGGATCCGGATGATGCAATAATGGGTCCACCCTTGATATCCCCAGACTCCAACAGAAAAGTTACGGAGTCTAAGGGCGTTCAAGTGAGGGATAGGAAAGGTTGGGAACAGCAGGGACAAGAACCTATAAGAGAAAACAACAGGTATCACACATATGTACTTAATCACGACTACTCTCATAAGGTCTCACTAAAGGGTATAGGTACCTTTTCCTACACCGGATACGCCAAGCCAAGATTCACAGAAATAAACAACCAGTTCCTCTTTCTGGATGAACCTACAACAACAACGAGATACGTTATGGATACATACATACATATCCCATGCTTGCCCATACAATGACTATTGTGCCTAGCACTCCCTGTAGTGAATTCCTTAATGCTCACCTGGTCTCTCTCTGGACTAGTCCCTAAAACAAGTTGAGCTCAGTCCCCATAATTCATAATCTGAGGTCTTAAAGTAAGGTTAATGGAGGCACCCTCTTCGACCTCTCATTCTCATGTTCCCAGTACCAGCGGACAAGATTCCTTCACCGCCGTCCGCCCAGTCTCTTAAAAAGAACTCCAAATGAAACTCAAGGGCTTCCGCGGTTAACTTCACCGCCGCCCGAGTGGATACTATAACCAAAGGAAAATACTTAGCGGGCTTTCCACGGTGTGTAAACCGCTGCCCTGACAAGTAGTTGATTGAAATAGAACGAAACTCGGCGAGCGCGGTTCAGATCACGCCGCCCGCCCACGATCAAGGTAGTTCCTCTGAAGGTGAACGCGGTTCCTTTCACCGTCTTAGCTTCCCTCCGGATTCGGCAAAACTCATTCACCGTTAGTCAAATAGAAGGCCAGTCACCTGGAAATGATCTCTCCGAATGGGACGTGCTCAGCCGAGCACCTACGAACATCGCGGAATATCTCCAGCCGCGGGAAAACAAGACTTCTAATTACCAAGCAGAATTACGCACGCTTGACGAGCGTGCGTCGCATCTTTTTGTAGACGCTAGCTCCTCCTCCCTTGGCCTTCTGGGATAAGTAGTTTGAAGAGCTAGGCAGGCGCCTGTGCATCGCGAAACCTGACACTAGTAGTGTACTCCAATCACTGTATATGAGTCACAAATGCAGGTCCAAATCCTCACCGCTGACCACCAATGTTAGAACTGGGGGTCTCTAGTTGGCAATGGTATACACCTTTGTCCAAATAGGGACCCTTGCTTCTAAGTCAGGGAAAGGGGATTACACACCTGGATAACCCCTGCTCACCCCCTTGGTAGCTTGGCACGAGCAGGCAGGCTTATCTAAGAGGCAGTGTGTTAAGCATTTGTGAACACATACAGTAATACAGTGAAAACACTACAGATGGACACCAAACAGGTTTTATAAAAATAAGTATTCTTTATATAGACTTATCACAAGAACACAAACGACAAAAATCCACAATACTGTACTGAAAATACTCTTAAAAGATGGTGAAGTTACTTAGTTCAAGTTGATGATAAATGCGACAAAGTTCTCACAAAAGTACCTGGATGCGTAACGCAAAACAAACAAAAGGTTCGCTGGGATGGAGATGCGTTGGTTCCTTGCTTCGGGGGAGACGATGTGTCGCGCCTCAATGCTTGCGCAGAGTAGGGGATGCGTCTTGATCCTTACCGGAGAGGAGGTGATGCGTAGGTTCTCGTGCTGCGTTCCGGTTGCGATGCGCAAGATGACGCCTCGATGCGATGCGATGATCCGGTGCGATGCGATAAGATGGCGCCCTTGATGCGACGATGTGAAGACGATGCGTGCACGCCGAAGGCCGTGCGGCGAACTCTGTACCTTTGGAGCTGCGACAGGCCCTGCGACGCGCTTCTCCGGTGATGCGACAGCGACCCTTGCGGTGGCGACACGCTTCTCCGGTGATGCAACACTCAGCGGCTGTTGACGAAGACACGCTTCTCTGGTGATGTGGCGGCAGCCACTACGAGGGCGACACGCTTCTTCTCGTTGTGTCGCGCTTCCAGCTCCCAGCGACACGCAGGTCTCAGCAGACAGAATCCCCAGCAAGGGAATTCAGGAGAGAGCTGGTGGTGAAGTCTTTTGGCCCTGAGACTTCAGCAGGAGGCAAGCACAAATTCAAGCCCTTGGAATAATATTCTGCAAGATGATGAAAGTTCTTTAAAAGTTCCTTCTCCTTTCCTTGGCAATGAAGAAACCACTGCAGGCCAACCCAGCAAACAGCACACTTGGCAGAGGGGCAGTCCAACTCCTGCAGCTTCCTTGGTTCTTCTCCTTGGCAAAAGGGTCGTCTTGTTGTTCCAGAAGTGATCTAATTTCCTAGGGGTCTGGGTCCCCTTTTATACACCTTTTCTCTTTGTTCTCTGAAGGCAGAGAGGCCTTTGCCTAGTCCAAAACCAGTTCTGGTCAGTCCTGGAGCACTTTGTTTACAGGACTCCTTCTTTCCTTTCAGAATGTGGGGCAGGGTGCTCAGTAGCCCAGCAGGAGGCGGAGCCAGCATTGTGGAAGGCAGGCACAGCCCTATTCAGACCCAGGTGCTTACTCCTCCCACCACTTGGATGCAGTTCTCTCGATTCAGTCCTGTGCTGACTCACCTTGTCTCCTGGAGCCACCCTCCAGCCCCTGTCACTCACAAAGCCAGACACACAATACACAACCTAGCAGAGGCAGGTTTGGAAGGTTAGGCAAGAAAATACACACTTTCTAAAAGTGGTATTTTCAAACACAGAATGTTAAAATCAACTTCACTAAAAGATGTATTTTATCATTCTGAGTTCAGGCATACTAAATTTGTTTTTCTACCATGTTCCCTGGGTCAGTTAGGATTATAAGATGTAATAATCAAACTGCCCATTCTGGCCTATGGGGAACAGGTAGCCTTGCAATAGTGAAAAATGAAAATGGCTGTAATTCACTATTAGGACATGCCACACACACCAGGGCATGTCCTACCTTATCTTACAATGCACCCTGCCCTTGGGCCTACGTTAGGGGTGTCTGATATGAAGATAAGGGAAGGTTTAGGGACTGGCAAGTGGGTGCACTTGCCAAGTCGACATGGCAGTCACAGACTGCACACAGGCTCTGCAATGGCAGGCCTGAGACACACTTTACAAGCTGCTTCTGTGGGTGGCACAACCAGTGCTGCAAGCCCACCAGCAGTATTTGATTTACAGGCCCTGGGCACACATGGTGCACTATACTAGGGTCTGACAAGTAAATCAAATAACCCAATCATGGAGTCACTAATCAATGCATCAATTTAACATAGGGAGCACTTGCACTGTGGCACTGAATAGCAGTGGCACAGTGCCCAAAGCATAAAACCAGCAAAAACATATCAAAACAGAGGAGGCAATCAGTAAAAAATGGAAGGGAGACTCACGTCAATGATACCAGGTCTAACAACCGGCATACCCGGTATTAACTTTACAGAGCCCTGGCATCACAAAATGGATGCCGCTGCCACAGACACGGGTCTGGCCTCCTGCTGCTGACCGAAACTCCGGCAGGGGAGGCCTGGACAATAGGTTTCCTGTCAAAGGGAGGTGTAACCACCTCCCCAGACAGGATAGTGTGTATTGAGGCTGGGCGGGAGCACTCTCTGGTGCTTTGAAGTCCTGCACTGGGGGCACATTTGGTGTCCCTGTGCATAGCCCAGTTCAAACCGGTTGCAGGGGCTACCTGCCCCTGCTCTGGCGTGAAACTGGACAAAGGGAATGGGTGTAACCACCCCTCTTCCCTGACCCTCCCATAGGGGGTCCCCAGAGTATGTCCAACCCCTAACTTGGTATAAGTATGGGACCCCAGTCCTTAGGACTTTAGATTACCCTGGACGAAACTCTGAAGCCGAATCCTGGACCTTCGACGCTCTACTTCAAGATTAGAGGACTGAAGAATCTCCCTTGGGGTCAAGGAGTGACTCCCCTGCTTGGCAGGCACCTAAGAAGCAATTTTCCGGTCTGCATTGCTGAAGCTCCCGCCGGACGCCGAAGTCTTTGCAACACCAGAGATGGATTTCCAGACTTCCCCGAGGCTGCCCTGAGACCCCAGTGAAGCTGAGGCACGTAGCTGTCGTGAGTAATGTGGAACCATGACCCCTGGACTCCAAGAACTTTTGTAAGTGCATCCTCTTCCTGGTCTCCCACGAAGTTGTGCTTTGGGCTCCAAGTAGCCACCGCCTCCAGCACCGACTGCACCGAAGATCACTGGCCTCCACTCCACGAGTGTCCTGTGAGCCAGCTCCAAGTGCGTCAACTCAAGTCTCCTTCGCGGTCGCTAGTCCATTGGCTAGTGGGCTCTCCCGAAGGAAACTCTTCTTCTGCTTGGGCTTTCCTGGTTGCTCCAGACGTGCCCTGACTTACCCTTGCTGGGTGAGTCCCCCAGACCTTGCTGGTCTGCATCAACGTCCTTTCTTTGTTTCCACGTGACTTACCGTTGCCAAGGCTTGTTGGGTCCAATCTAGTCGCCGACACCGCAGCAATCAACAGACGTTGTGAGGCAGCTTGAATCCAGCTTCTGGTTTTCGTCGACACCTCCTGGACCTCGTGGCTGAAGAGTCAAGATGACCGTCAACCTACCTGAAGCACCCGACATCGGTGGGCATCTGCTCATCGCCTTCCTGGTCACTGGCTAGTGACCCAGACTCTGTCCCCTCTGCTTTCAGGTCCTTCAGATCTTCGATCCACTCTTGGATCCACCCGGACACTTTCGACTTGGTCGCCAGCAGCCTGCTGCAGCAGATCGCCATTGAAAATGACGATGAAACCCGACGCCAAAAGACACCTATGCACCCGGCTTCCCTGGGTGAGGTAACTCGAGTACTCCGGTGCTCCCGTGGGTATTGACTCTAGAACTGCCTAGTTCTAAAGGGGTTTTCTCCAAGTCCTCCTCTAAGTGTCCTTTCCTTTTAAAAATCCAACCGCGACTTTCCCCATAGAAGTCAACAGTGGGTCGCGGCTGTGTTCTCACACTGCACGCGTCCCCCGTGGGTCCCCTGTGTCACTACCTTGGGTGGTTCTTTGGGGTCCAAGCACTTCTACAGGCTCTAGGCCTTGTGTCAAGTTCAGTCGTGGTTCTTATACCACTATTTTAGTATATGGTTTGGTACGCCCCTAGGGCTCAAACGTGTATTGTGCTAAATACTGCTGATATCTGACTTGTAACTTATGTACTTCGAACTCTAGCCTCATAAAGAGACTAGAGGGGTGTTTTTAAGACTAAATACATATATTTTATATATATACCTGGTGTGGTCCTCTTTCATTTGGTCACTCAAGAGATTATAGACTGGAAAAACAAGCTGCTTTACATTCCTTCAAGACTTAGCCTGAAGGCTGCTCTCCATAGCTACCACTAGGATAGCTTTCAATAAAGGTTGTCTTTAACCTATCTCCATAAGGGGTTGTTTGGACTGGTGCAAGGTGCCCACTAGAACTAGTGGACAGCATATACCAGGCCAACTTCTCACATTGGTGTGAAGCGTGTGGAATTCCAGCTTGCTATTGTTTTACCAGATAATCTCAATTGAATTGATCAACTGAAAACCACTAAGGGTACCTAAGGTACATATAAATTCAAGCTTAGAAATACAGTAAGTTCTACTGAACTTAGAGTTGTGTGTCAAGGGCTTAGCACACCCTTTCTACAACTCAAGAGAGTTTAGTAGGCCACACTAGAGTAGGTAGTGCATACACTACACCTCACTAGTGATGTCTTCAGGGCCAGGAACCAGTAGGTCCCTGCCAGGAACCAGTGGGCTCCTGCCATCTAAATATGACAACCTCCCATTCTTGAAATTGAGAGAGGTTGTGCAAGATTAGGAAGCTGAAGACAGGCAAAAGTGCCAACACCCAACGTCTCATGGAGATGCTTCTGTTGGATGATCTCAGAAGACCCCTAGGGTCTGCAGGGGTAGGCAGAGAGGGTGGGGCAGAAGATGAGGAAGGGGCCAGGGGTGAAAATCCCCAGGACCTGACCTCTGAAACTGGCCAGGAAGGTGACAATGACCTGGCCCTGGAAAATGCAGCTCCTCCTGCAGATGAGGAGGAGGATCAGAATGACCTCCCCTTTGTCCCAGCAGGAAGAGTTGTGAGTGTGCCTAGAAGGTCCAGATCTCCTTCTCAGGAGACTAACCATTTTGACACCTCAGTAGGGACCTCTGTTTCTTCTCATAGGAGGGAAACCTCTCATGAAAGGAAAGACAGACTCGTCAAGTATGAGGAAGCTCAGTTGAGAATCAGAAAACAGCAGTTGGCTATAGATAGGGAGTCCCTAGAGCTTCATAGACAAAGAAGAAAGTTGGGACTAGAGTCCCATGGTGGCAGCAACTTCCCTAGTGGTAGGGAAAGGTCTTATGACCATAGAAACCTAAACAAGATTGTCCCTCCCTACCAGAGTGGGGATGACATCCACAAATGGATTACTGCACTGGAGAGGGCCTGTAAAGTTCAGAGGGTCCCCCAGGAGCAGTGGGCAGCAATCTTGTGGGTCTCCTTTGCAGACAAAGGTAGAGACAAGCTCCTCACTGTAAGAGAAGAGGATGCTGACAATTACAAAGTCTTGAAGAGTGCTCTGATAGATGGGTTTGGCCTAACCACTGAACAGTATAGGTTGAAGTTCAGAGACACCCAAAAGGCTCAGACTCAAGACTGGGTTGACTTTGTAGATTGTGCTACTAAGGCTCTGGAAGGTTGGATACATGGCAACAAGGTGCATGACTTTTAGGATTGTACAATTTGATTATGAGGGAGCAGATCCTTAATAATTGTCAAAACCAGCTTTTACACCAGTACCTGGTGGACTCTGATCTGACCTCTCCCCAAGAATTGGGAAAGAAGGCAGACAAATGGGTCAGAACCAGAGTAAAGACTAAGACTCAGGGTGGTGACCAGAAGAAAGATTCTACCAAGTCCCAAGAGAAAGGTGGGGATAAATCTAAGGATAAATCCACTACAGGGCCCCAAAAGTCCTCTTCTGGGGTGGGCCCCAAACTCCTTCCTCTCCTGAAAAGAAACCATATTGCCATGTCTGTAAAAAGCCTGTACACTGGAAAACTGATCCCAGTTGCCCCAGGATTGGCAATAAAGAAAATGTTCCTCCAACAAATACTACCACCCCTCCTGGTACTACCAGTAGTAATCCTCCAGTTGGGAGTAGTGCACCCAAAAAGTTAGGTGCTTTTGCAAGGGGAACAAAGGTGGGCCCTAGTTTAGACAGGACCCCCTCAACAGACTCCTCTGACTCTGATGGTGGTATAGGATTTGCCACCTTTACCATGGGTCCCAATGCATTGGGCAGGTACTGACTGGAGCCAGTGATTAATGGTCAGAAAGCTGTGGCATTCAGGGACACAGGGGCTAGTGTCACCATGGTGGCAGGGAAACTAGTCCCCCCTCACCAGCTTTTACCTGAGTTTAAATACCAGGTGACCAACATTGATGGTGTCAGAACAGATCACCCCATGGCCATAGTCAATCTCAGCTGGGAAGGGGTCACAGGCCCAAAAAGAGTGGCAGTGTCCCCCAACTTGCCTGTAGATTGCCTGATGGGCAATGATTTGGAACTTTCAGCCTGGGCTGAAGTTGAACACCAAGCCCATATGAGAATGCTGGGCGTCCCTGAAAGAGTTAGTGGGGCTGTGTTGGCCACAGCCCAAGCCCAGGGAAATTTTGGAGAGATGGAGCCTGGAAGAATGGCCCACTCTCCCCCAAAAGAGAGCACAGGGGTTGAAGAAAAGTCTTCCTCCCCCCAGACAGTAGGAAAGGGTCAGCCTCCTCAGGGAACTGATCCTACCCCCAGTGAAGGAACTGCCCCAGAGGTAGTCAGGCCTGGCCTGGCCACACCCCTGATGGCAGAGGACCCTTCCAAGGTGGTACCCAGTCTGGAGCAGGTAACCTGCCCCTCTCTACCCTGCCTCAGTCAGCCCAGGGCTGCAGAGGTCAGGGAGGTCAGTGGACCCCACAGGGCCCCCTGTCCAGAGGAACCCCCCCATCATCAGATTAGGGGCACCCAGTCTAGTAGCCCTAGCCAGGTGAAAATTCCTCAAAACACTGAGGGATCCCCCATACTTTTGTGTAGGGACCTCCCCCAGAAGGACTCTGTTAGGCAAGGGCAAACCTGGGACCAAAAGGTTCCAAACCTTCCATGTCCCTCCAGTGTTCCATCCAAAGGGACCCAACCCCCAGCTGTAGGCAGCCAAAGGTTGACCCTTAGAGCAAAGTGCAACTCAGTCATGGAAAGACAGGCATACATGGTGACCAGTGATCTGAGGAAGCTGAGACCAACTTTCCTAGGGTCTCACTTCCCTACTCAGACACCTCACCAGCCTTTTACTTTACCAAAGCACACCACAGGTAGTAATTCCCCATGGTGGAGACCCTCTCATACCCTTAGGGTGAGGGATAGCTTAGTGGACCATAAGACAGGGGGTAACCATGCTAGTGCAGGTACTTCCTTATATGGCCATTTAGTCAATAAAGGCTCAACTGGCCAAGGTTAGCCTTATCTCCTTTCGTTTGGGGGGGTTATGTAGGAAGGTGGAATCTGACTACATGGTTGCCCCCACTTTTTTCTGGTGTTTTAATGGTTTTTGACTTAGTTTGGCTGGGAACCTGCTATTCAGGTCCCCAGCATATCTGCTTTCTCTTATAAATTGACTCCATGTACTTTAAGTACACCACAGATTGGATTCTGGAGTGCCCTTATAAGTCCCTAGTATATGGTATACTATGTACCCAGGGCATAGGTACCCCAGAGGCCTACCAGGGGCTGAAGCATGCATTGTGCCACCCCTGGAAGGCCCTCCAAAATGACACCACAGGACTGCTACTGCAGCCTGGGTAAGGTGGTGCATGCACCCCTTACTGTGGTATAGGCTACCTAAATCACGACCATTGCACACACATATAAACCTATAAGTCACTCCTATGGCAGGCCTTAACAATCCTAAAGGCAGAGTGATTGGTTTTTATGTGAGAGGGTGCCCCTGCTTGAGCAGAGCCCCTCTGCAGCATTCGGAGTCAATCCTCTGGTGCTGTTTGTGGTGTAGCCTGACCATATACTCTTAAGTGCATTATAACCTCGCGTTAAATGCTAACTTTGGGATGGCTGCACGGAAACATGTCGTGTTTGGTGTCAAACATCTTGGAATACTATCCCCCCGCCAGTTCTGGTGGCGGGGGTAGCATTCCACCCTTCTAGAGGAAGAGACATGTACACATCGGCATAACCGGTATTAACTTTACAGAGCCCTGGCATCACAAAATAGATGCCGCTGCCACAGACACGGGTCTGGCCTCCTGCTGCTGACCGAAACTCCAGCAGGGGAGGCCTGGACAATAGGTTTCCTGTCGAAGGGAGGTGTAACCACCTCCCCAGACAGGATAGTGTGTATTGGGGCTGGGCGGGAGCACTCTCTGGTGCCTTGAAGTCCTGCACTGGGGGCACATTTAGTGTCCCTGTGCATAGCCCAGTTCAAACCGGTTACAGGGGCTACCTGCCCCTGCTCTGGCGTGAAACTGGACAAAGGGAATGGGTGTAACCACCCCTCTTCCCTGACCCTCCCATAGGTGGGTCCCCAGAGTATGTCCAACCCCCTAAGTTGGTATAAGTATGAGACCCCAGTCCTTAGGACTTTAGATTACCCTGGACAAAACTCTGAAGCCGAATCCTGGACCTTCGACGCTCTACTTCAAGATTAGAGGACTGAAGAATCTCCCTTGGGGTCAAGGAGTGACTCCCCTGCTTTGCAGGCACCTAAGAAGCAATTGTCCAGTCTGCATCGCTGAAGCTCCCGCCGGACACCGAAGTCTTTGCAACACCAGAGGTGGATTTCCAAACTTCCCCGAGGCTGCCCTGAGACCCCAGTGAAGCTGAGGCACTTAGCTGTCATGGGTAACGTGGAACCGTGACCCCTGGACTCCGAGAACTTTTGTAAGTGCATCCTCTTCGTGGTCTCCCACAAAGTTGTGCTTTGGGCTCCGAGTAGCCCCCGCCTCCAGCACCAACTGTACTGAAGATCACTGGCCTCCACTCCACGAGTGTCCTGTGAGCCAGCTCCAAGTGCGTCCACTTGAGGCTCCTTTGCGGTCGCTAGTCCGTTGGCTAGTGGGCCCTCCCGAAGGCAACTCTTCTTCTGCTTGGGCTTTCCTGGTTGCTCCAGACATGCCCTGACTTACCCTTGCTGGGTGAGTCCCCCAGACCTTGCTGGTCTGCATCAATGTCCTTTCTTTGTTTCCACGTGACTTGCCGTTGCCAAGGCTTGTTGGGTCCAATCCGGTCGCCGATACCGCAGCAATCGACAGACTTTGTGGGACAGCCCGAATCCAGCTCCTGGTTGTCGTCGACGCCTCCTGGACCTCGTGGCTGAAGAGTCAAGACGACCGTCAACCTACCTGAAGCACCCGACATCGGTGGGCATCTGCTCAACGCCTTCCTGGTCACTGGCTAGTGGCCCAGACTCTGTCCCCTCTGCTTTCAGGTCCTTCAGATCTTCGATCCACTCTTGGATCCACCCGGACACTTTCGACTTGGTCGCCAGCAGCCTGCTGCAGCAGATTGCCATTGAAAACGACGACGAAACCCGACGCCAAAAGACACCTATGCACCCGTCTTCCCTGGGTGAGGTAACTCGAGTAATCCGGTGCTCCCGTGGGTATTGACTCTAGAACTGCCTAGTTCTAAAGGGGTTTGCTCCAAGTCCTCCTCTAAGTGTCCTTTCCTTTTAAAAATCCAACCGCGACTTTCCCCATAGAATTCAACGGTGGCTCGCAGCTGTGTTCTCACACTGCACGCGTCCCCCGTGGGTCCCCTGTGTCACTACCTTGGGTGGTTCCTTGGGGTCCAAGCACTTCTACAGGCTCTAGGCCTTGTGTCTAGTTCAGTCGTGGTTCTTATACCACTATTTTAGTATATGGTTTGGTACGCCCCTAGGGCTCAAACGTGTATTGTGCTAAATACTGCTGATATCTGACTTGTAACTTATGTACTTCGAACTCTAGCCTCATAAAGAGACTAGAGGGGTGAGTTTAAGACTAAATACATATATTTTATATATATACCTGGTGTGGTCCTCTTTCATTTGGTCACTCAAGAGATTATAGACTGGTAAAACAAGCTGCTTTACATTCCTTCAAGACTTAGCCTGAAGACTGCTCTCCATAGCTACCACTAGGATAGCTTTCAATAAAGGTTGTCTTTAACCTATCTCCATAAGGGGTTGTTTGGACTGGTGCAAGGTGCCCACTAGAACTAGTGGACAGCATATACCAGGCCAACTTCTCACACCTAGGCACATATAGTCCACTGTATTAGGGACTTATCAGTAAATCAAATATGCCAATTATGGAGAAACCAAATGCAGAGTCCTAAACCAGCAAAAACGAAGTTCAGCACACAGTCAAAACAAGAGGTCAGAAGGCAGAAATTGTCAGGGGAAACCACACCAAAAGATGCCAGGTCTAACACACTCCAAGAGGAGGCCTGGGGGTCAAGATGCAGTTTATTTCCAAATCTTGCCCCAGATCTTGTAATGATGTGCGCAAGAAAATATTTTCTTTCTATGGAAGCCAATTTGAGCCTTTGGGTTACAAACTCAGCTCTAAGTTTGTCAACTCTATAGTAAATGTACACACGCTTACAAGCATACACGCACAGACACTCAACATAGGGCTCACACAGAGAAGGCATTGTAAAGTTCTATCCTTAACGAAAATGTAATGATGATGTGCAGGTTGAAAGCGCATACCTCCCATCATTTTTAAATGGAAGGAGCAGATTTTAACTTCTAGATTGGCTTACAGAACGTAAGAAAACCATTAATATGTGTAAAGGTTAGAGCGTGAGGCTTTTGAAACTGTGAAATGCCTGAAAGAACAATGAAATGCAGGAGTAAAGTTTCGAAATTTTTCTGTATCTTTTTTGTTGTTTTTGCAATGTGCGATTACAGGTAATTGTGTTCTGGAGAAAACAAGCATAATAGCTAACTAGAAAATTATGATAAATGAGTGTGCAATATAAAATTCTGTCCTCCAAGTGGACCGTCTGAATAGTATGATACATCTGAGAGTTTAATCTGTGTATCCTTTAGCAATTTATAGCACAGCAGTATGGGATAATTGCCACTTTATTAATGCCTGACAATCCTGAGAACTTTCAAAGCTTTCTTAATTGGATGATTTATAAACTCGGTTCATGTTGCACCACCCTGCTGTATGATGTTAACCAGATACTTTGTATTCATTTCCTATGCTGAACATTGACCTAAATGCAGACACATGGAATTGCAGAGGGTTAAAAACCTCCGAACAATGAAATATTTTAACCATGGAATGTTCGGATTGCTCGCATATGAAATATCACTGATTCTGATATATCAGTCTGAGCTTCCCAAAATGTATTGTTTCCTCAACACCCCTACCTATGACTGATATTATGATTGGTAATTCGGTAACTCATTTGTGGGGTCTAGCTCTGTTTTGTGGTACTGTACATGGATGTGCAAAGTTCTAGCTGTCAATAGGGGTGTTCAAACCTGTGAAGCTCAGCAATTCACAACTTTGCAAAACAAAGCAACAACAAAAAGCATTGTACATTTTCCAAAACGTGAAAAATGCAATTCAGCGGCCTTTCCATTATTCTGGAAATTGGTCCTGATACCACATGGGGCAGTAGTAGTAACGGTGTAGAGCGGGAGCCTTAACCTGTCAGAGCCCTCACCACGATTGCCCCACCCACTAATTCTTCACATGATCCTCTGCTGGGTCAGCCTCCTCCCTCCTTCCCGGTGCAGCATCCCCGTCTATACCTCCTATGCCCCAGACCTAATCTGCGTTTTTTGGTCTGGCATACTGTGGTCCCAGATGCCAGTTCCCCGCCTCAAGCAGTCCGGCTCTACATAAGCAGGACATTATTTGGCTACAAAACAGTTCAGCAGGTCTGGCAACAGGTTGGGCTGGAGAAATTGATTAAAGTCAGAGAGCAATGCCTGGTTTCACATATGAAAAGTATTAAAATTTGACCAAATTTGTGAGCAAAGGTTTCATCTTCACCTGGCCACATTCAGAGAGTAATTTATTTTGTAACATAATTACATCTATTATGTTTAAATAATTTCAACCTTAACATAGTCTTGTATTGATGTTCACCTATGTGTGAAAGACTTCCTACAACACGTCATTAAACAGTAAATCAATCAGTTCCACATTTTTTTGGCGGGTATTATTTGTCTGCTCTGGATATTTAAAGGATGACCTCCAGTAATTTGTGTACAATGCTTGTCTTGTGAGCTAAACATGCCCCTTTCAATGCACACAAAGCAAGGAGTCAACATGGGCATTAGTTGAGTCTGACTGACCCAAGAGAGACAAACTATACGTGAAAGTGGACACTTCAGGGGAAATTTTCGAGGGGATATTTACTAACACTTTGTATCGGGTATGCGAGACAAAAAAAACACAAACCCGGCCAAAGTGTTGTATCGGGATTTACTTTTCAAAGCAACTTTAGGTGTGAAACACAGGCATTCCCATACAACCAGTCATAGATTATGGTGCAAATCCGCGTCTACTAACATTTGTAGACATGTATCCAAAAAAGTACACCTGTCAAAGGCAGAGTTACTTGTATTCTGGTTCAGGGAGTTCGGGCTGGACTGTTCCTATTGGAGAAGGGTCAAGACAGATTTGCATATGGCTGGTTGCAACTGAAGTGGCATGGTGTGCAAAATAAAGATGGGCTCGGTTGCAGCCTGAGTTGAATTACCAATGGCTGAGATTAATTCAAGCATTTCATCCATCACTTTTTTTTATACTTAGGTGTAATAGGCCGAACACGGAGAGTCAGACTTCCACCGTTCTAATCAGAACCCACAGAGATCTGCTGCAGAGTGCCCCAGAGATCCTCCCTGAGCCCCGACCTCTTCAACATCTACATGGCCCCGCTTGCAGCCATCGTCAGAAGCCACAGACTCAACATAGTCTCCTACGCCAACCACACCCATCTGATTCTCTCCCTCACAGACGAACCCACAGCCGCCAAAAGCAACTCCCACTACGGGATGAAGGCAGTCACCACCTAGATGAAGGACAGCTGCCTCAAGCTTAACTCAGACAAGACTGAAGTCTCCATCCTGGGTTCCTTCATCATCATGGACTCCTCGCTCTCACTGAACCGCCAAATCAACCCTGTCTCGTTCGCCTGCTTCCAAACGCTCTGCCTCCTTTGTAAGATCTTCAAGTGGATCCCCATCGAGTCCAGGAAAACGGTCACCCATGCACTCGTCAGCAGCAGACTTGACTACGGCTACACACTCTATGCCGGCACCACCCAGAAACTCCCCAAAAAACTGTAGACAGTTCAGAACGCCTCCGCCAGACTAATCCTGAACATTCAACTGGCCCTGGCCACCATCCCATGGATATAATGAATCTTCCCTCAGGCTCAATCTGGGATTGGTTTGTATGCACAGCCTGCAAAACCATTTCTTATGCTCTTTTTCACACGCATAAATCGCTGCTACGCGACGGATCAACAAATTCGGATCACACCTCCAAGTCTCAAACACAATGGGCCCGATTCACAAAAGTAATCTGAGACAAAATCCTAACTTTACGACTTTGGGTATTCACAGAAGGCATTTAGGAGTACTAAAGTTAGGATTTTGTCTCAGTTAAACTTAAGTTTTGGTCTTAAGTTAAACTTAAGACAAACTTAATTTTAACTGAGACAAAATCCTAGTCGTAAAGTTAGGATTTTGTCTCAGTTAAATTTAAGTTTGTCTTAAGTTTAACTTAAGACCAAAACTTAAGATTGACTAAGACAATATCCTAACTTTAGTACTCCTAAATGCCTTCTGTGAATACCAAAAGTCATAAAGTTAGGATTCTGTCATTATTTTTGCGAATCGGGCCCAATATCAAGACAAACTCCTCACCACACCTCAACATTGCACAATAAATGACTTACCTAATTATTCAATCTAACAGAAAGTGTTCTGAGGTCTCTTCAAGTGATAGGAGGGCACTTTTCAAATACCACAATGCAATATAGTAAAACACTGAGCATGGATCAGCTGCTGCCAATTCTGAAGGAAAGCAATCTTTGTCCATCCCAGAGGTTTTATTTAATTATAATTCTGGGAAGGGGTGTCTAGCAAGGGCTAAGAGGTTAGCAGGATTACATCCCACCAAGGGACACTGTAAATCTCCTTCATCTCAGCAAGTCAGTAAACTCAAAGAGGTGACCAAGTTTGCTTTGTTCAGTATATCAACTGTGGCACAACAACTCTAGGATTTGTAGTGTAGATTAAAGTGCTTCACATATGCTGGACAAAAAGTGTTTACCTTCTGCTCATTTAAAGACACCAAGGTTATGTGTGCACTTTTATTGAGAAGTAAGCATGATAGATGCGTATTTGGACAGATTCTGGTAGGAGTGTAATGGACAATTTTCTCCTGACCAACTTTACCTACTTAGCACATAATGGGCCATTTACCAAGAACTTGTGTTGTCCTTGCATGGCACAAGTTGTTGCAAGACAATATAAGTCCTTAATACGGATTTACAAAGCCATACAAGAGTCAATTTATACCACCTTGCGTGACTTTATAAAGAATTATAACACAACACACCCATTTGCCCTGCGTTGTATTACATTTTGTGCTAGACATTTCATTATTACTAATATTATTATTATTAAAGTTTTTTATTGCAGACAGCTACCCACTTGGGGTCACCTCTATCAAATCATGCTACCTCAAAACAGCCAGGTCTTTAGCTGTTGTCAAAAAGTTGTCAATGGACAGCTTCTCGGGGATTCTGGAAGGGCATTCCACATCTTGGAACCCTGGTACGCAAAAGATCAGCCTCCCATGCATGTGCGTTTAACTCTGGGGACCACACACAAAGAACGTTTACTAGAGTGGAGAGGGAGGGAGGGTTGACAAGATCTAACATGCAGATATTGAGGACCTGATCCTGACCTTGCTCTCTCCATATAGCACAGCGTTTTAAAATGAATCCTCTTCTCCACAGTGAGCCAATGGAGATCCTACAAAGACAGAGGCCTTTTTTTGGAAGCCTATAAGGAATCCTAGCTGCCGAGTTTTAGAGTACTTGCAATCTACTGATGGTAGCTTTATCAGCCCCCAAATAGAGCATGTTGCCGTAGTCCAGTATCAACATAATGAGGGCCTGAATAACCGTCCTTTGTGCTGGAAACGGCAGTAGACATCATTTCCTGCAGCCATTTCAGGACGGTGAAGCAAGATGCAGCCATTTTTGCCACCTGGGGCTTCATGGACAACTTGTCGTCAAGTAGAAACCCAAGGTTCTTGACCTTGGGGACTGGATCTTAAAGAGGACCCATGATATTTGGCCAGAATTGGACTCCCCATAGGAACAGGTTCTTCCCCAGCACAAGTACTTCATTATTTTCTCTGTTATGTTTGAGTGATTAGCTGTTCATGCACTCCACAACCTTGCCCAAACAGGAGTTCATAGCCTCCGCATTGTGAGGCTGCATAGATGACAGAGAAAAGATGATTTGTGTGTCATATGCATATGAAAATAAAGTGAGGCCAAAGCTTTCCACTTGTGCAGATAAACATTAAATAGTGCCGGACTTAGGTAAGGGTCTTGCGCAGCTTATGATGTGAGGGCATGTCGCTTGGAGGAGGTGGGGGCTGAGATCACCTGAAATGACCGGTCCATTAGGAAGGATGACATCCAAGAGTGGGCCCTTACCTGTAAATCCAGGTCGGCTAGTCTCTCTATAAGAATTGCATGAGACACAGTGTCAAAGGTCGCACTGAGATCTAGTAAAATCACTGCAGCCGTCTCGCCCCCATCCAGAAGTCGTGTAAGATGTTCTGTGACTCCTTGTTGGAACCAGCACTTTCTGGTTGGCTGAGGCAATCCCCAAGCCAGGCAGAACCTACCACTCCCGCCAGGGGCGGGTGAATACACACACTGTATAACCTGCGCTCACCCTTGGGCAGCTTAGCACTGAGCAGTCAGGGTTACCACAGAGGCAATGTTAAAAGCATTGGCAGAGCACTCACTCAAATACCTTGAGCGTCACAAAAGAGACTTCAAACGTGTTGTATTTAAATTACGCTTGTATTTAACACACACTTAATAGTCAACATAACATGAACATCATGTACTTCTGGGCATAAATCACATTTGGAATTATTTATAGAGTACTAGGCCTAGTCGTGTTCGAATGACATCAACAACATGCACACTTGGGAAAGAGTCGATCTTACCCCCCAGCACACTTATGCTGTGCAATATGTTATCCACACCCAGGCCCACCCCAATAGTTATTATAAGCCAACACCACACAGTTAGACAGTGCACCCCAGGTCACAACGATATCAGAAATATGTACATATACCAAATTATAACACTTTCTAGCAGCACCGCCGGCCGAGGCTGCGCAGGTACAACCAATGTCAAACGTAATACTTTTCTAACAAGAAATTAACTTACTTGATGAACAGCGGAGAGTGTTGTGAATCACAGACCGTTCACCTATTGTCACTCTCACACGCAAACTCACTCCGCACCGCTATGCGGCGCAATGGATATCATGCAGGTCTGTAGGGAACATGCTCGCATACACATATGCACCCAGCACCCTAATGCAGTGCCACCGATATCCTGCAGGTCAATTAGCAACATGCTGCAGACCCTGTGGCCCCAAGCTGCCCCCATGCTCCAACTTACCCCAGCTATCCTACCTCCCCATGATTGAAGAAACCCCATTCTCCCCCCAGGCACTAGGCTGCACACACCGAAGTCACTATTAGTCAGGGTACCCAGGAAGCAGGTGGGGGTAGGCAGCAAGGTCAATTAGGAGGCAATCAGCAAAAGGGGTTTGGCAGCCACTCGAAGTTCGCCGACAGGATGTGGAGCAGGAACAACAGCCTAAGGGCAATAGTAGGTCATCACAAAGGGGTCCACAAGGGACTTCCAGCATCAGCCCGGTAAAGCACAGGGGGTCACGCAGTCTCTTGACCTGCTTCAGATCATTCTTGTAAGCATTCCTGCAGCCCAGGCATTCACTCTCACCAACCAGGCCCTAGCCGGGCAACACTACCGGGCACCACAATGTCGCTGGTGAAGGCCGGGTGAGGAGAGGGCAGTTGGTCTGCCACGCTATGGGCCGGAAAGGGAGCAATCGAGGAATGAAGCAGGGGAGATAAGGGCTCTCAGAAGGAAGAGGCACCCTGTCAGATACACGTCGATCAGAGTCACAGCCAGCCAATCCAGGCGCAACATCTGGTGCATGATGGTATGGGTTACACCAGACCATCTCGGTCACACAGCGAACAGTTGCAAAATCAGCACCTCCCTAGGAAGGAGGCATAATGTCCAGTGCACGGTGATATTGGTCGCACTAGACAATCCGGGCACAATGTCTGGTGCATGGCCCAGGCCGTACTGGTCATACACAACAAAGAGTTGCAATTCCATACCTCCCTGGAAATGAGGCACAACATCTGGTGCATGTTGATATTAGTCAGACTAGACAATCAGGACACACACACACACAGGCAAAAGTTCAACAATGCCTCACAAGGTAGAGTAAGGCACTACTACAGTTACGCCCCCACCTCTTAGGGTCACAACCTGTGACTCAGACACAGCACGCAGTGAGCATGCATTCAGCATGTCGCACGAGAGAGATACTGCACGATCAATGAAGCGGGTTACTTTGGATCCTTCAACCGATAAATCTGCTCACCACCAACATGATGCTTATGTGTGCCAAGGTCCCCACAATGCGGGGGCCACATGCCTTCAATGCAGGTAAGACTTCTGGGCTCCATACGAGGCAGTCCAGTCTCCAGGCACAATCGTCGGTTTACACCCACACCGCGCTACCAGTTGGATTCCAGCTGGCCATGTGGGCACTTGGGAGGGCACTGCTCTCCAGGTGTCACAGGTAGATGGTGGGAGCCCCTCATAGGAGACTTTTGATGTCCCTGAGACCTCAGAAGAACAGGGGGCAAGCTTGACAGGCCCTAAAGAGCACACTTCAAGTGCCACACAGCAGCAGGTATTTGGCACCGGCCGTCACTATTCAGAAAGAGCACACCATTGCTTTCAAAGGCAGTAATCCTCCTTTTGCACAACAAATTCCTCTGGCAGTGGGCACCACGTAGTTCCAGGTTCTTCAGTCCCACATCCCCATAAGTGTATCTCACCCCTTGCTGAAGTGTGGCACCAGTAGTTATATAAGTGTCAAAACCTCTTCCTCCAATCTCTCAATCTAGGCCCATAAATGGCAGAGGTCTGTCATTCCAGTTGCATGCCCTGTGTTTTATGACTGTCACGGGGGAATGCCCAGATGTGCTCCCCAACCTCCAGTGTGGACTGGAGTCAAGCACAAAGGCACACCAGAGAGTTTTAGAGCATAGAAGTGCCCATATTCTAGTAGTGGCATTTCTACGTGAATAATGATAAAGCCACCTATACCGCTGGAAAGGGGTTGTCACTGTGAATCCAATGATAGGAAAAATAATGAGGCTGCTCCACTGCAATCCATTTTTGCAGCCCAAAGTACCAGTCTGCAATGGCAGGCTGGACACATCTTCAGTGACACCATCGGTGCCAGTGTACCCTCAGCCCGCAATGGCAAACTGGATACAGGTTAGGCACGCCATCAGTGCCACTCGCACACCAGTCTGCACTGGCAGGCTGGCCACGTATTTAGAAATACCAGCGGTGCACCATGCACCCCAGTCTGCAATGGCAGGCTGGACATGTATTTGGAAATAACAGTGGTGCAACATGCACACCAGTCTGCCCTGGCAGGCTGGACACATAATTGGAAATACCCTTGGTGCACCATGCACCCCAGTCTGCAATGGCAGTCTGGACACATATTTGGAAATAACAGTGGTGCAACATGCACAGCAGTCTGCGCTGGCAGGCTGGACACATATTTGGAAATACCCTTGGTGCCACATGCACACCAGTCTGCAATAGCAGGCTGGACATGTCTTCCGAGGCACCATTGGTGTGAAGCTCACCCCAGCCTGCAATGGCAGGCTGAACACGTGTTCAG
Source organism: Calotriton arnoldi (assembly GCA_963921515.1). Lineage (NCBI taxonomy): Eukaryota > Metazoa > Chordata > Amphibia > Caudata > Salamandridae > Calotriton > Calotriton arnoldi. Next base: position 572,942 of record CAWUFW010007057.1, on the reverse strand, counting down.
AAACATTAGTGGGCAACACGTACACCAGTATGCAATGGCAGGCTGGCCACGCATGTGAAAGCACCCATCAGTACTGATGCTTACACCAGCCCACAATGGTGAGCTGCACATATGTATGGAACTCCATCTGTGTCACCGCGCACATCAGCCTGCAACGGCAGGCTGGACATGCACCTAGCGACACCATGGGTACAAGTGTGCAGGCCGGCCACATAATCGGGGACACCCTTGGTGCAAATGCAGCCCCCCAGCCTGTAATGGCAGGCTGGACACAGGTTCTACAACATCACATATACCAGTGTGCACACTGCCTGCACTGGCAGACTGGGCACTGTATTATCACCACCCTAGGTGTGAGTTGGCACTCACACCGGTCTGCACTGGCAGACCGGTCCTATGTTTAAATCCTCGGATAAGCACCCCTTCCTAACATGTGCAAGAATGGCGTGGACACTTTCCTACTGTCTGGACAGTGGGAAAGTGCCCCAGGTCCTTCAACCATAATCGAGGCATCAACCATACCCTTGAGGGGTCCCCCATGGGGTGAACCAACTCCTTTGGTGGGGAAAACTCACATCGGGGTTCGCCCCCCACCTGGGCAGTGCACATGCAGATATGCCTACCCGGCCCCTCACCTACCACAGTGTGGTGGTAGGGAACGGTCCCCTCCAGGTTGGCCATGGAGTAAGCCAGGCCAACCTGATCATGAGACATTTATGATAGGTTCTTCTGAGGGTGGCACAATCAGTGCTGCTTCTCCTCATTAGTCTGTGTCGCACCCACCCTGGGTATGTAGTGTACCCTTTCACTAGGCACTCACAGGTACGACACCTAAACCCATTCAAGTAAGCACCCTATCCTGGTATGTGTAGGGAGGGAACGCACACTTTTCCCCTGTCGTGCAATGAAAAAGTGCCTAGAGTCCTAAGGTCAGGAAAAGAGAGTAGGCAAAAAACAGAAAGACAAAAAGCAAAAAGGTTTGGGGAAATCCCCCTAAGAAGGGCCATTTCCAACAATCTTGAACCCAGATTGAGAATAGTGAAGAAAATTCTGGGACTCCATGAAGCTGGAGAGTTCTCTGTTGACGTGTTTCGCTATCATTTTGGCAAAGATAGGAAGCATCAAGACTGGTCTATAGTTAGCCCAAATATTAGGGCCCAATTGGATTATTTTTTTCAAGAGGAGCTTGGGCATTCCTGTGTATCCAGCCATGGAATTTGATGCAATTCCAAATTTACTAAAGCAGTAACTCTGGGATTGCGCCAAAACCATGTGCCTACCACGTAGAGGCGTGGCAAGGAGAGAAATCTTTATTTCTCCTTGTAATTTCATCTCTCTATTTGAGCTGCATTTTGTAGCACACATGGAAAGAGGAATAACGCCCTTAGGATTGCTTTGTGAAGGAAGGTATCCCTGCATATTCGAATTCCAGGATATATATTAATAAGTGTAAGGAATAACAGGATATGAATGATGTTCTTACATTTTCAGTTAACAGCTCACAGAAACTACATCCTTTCTCTACAACAAAAGAATATAAAAAGACACCAGTGTACTTTTTCTCGCAACCGTGTTTATTTTAAATTCCCTTCGTAGTGCAGAACATGGATGTGTGTGTGTGTGTATATATATATATATATATATCACCAGAAGATCCCGAAGTGGTTGCAGGCAGCAGAGAACACACGGGCACTGACCACAGATGCAATATGAGGAATTTATTTGCTTGTTACCAAGTCCACATAACGCGTTTCGGCCGCCAACCTGCGGCCTTGATCACACAACTCGCTACGTGTAAGTAGCAGCAATATAAAGGCAGGTAGATTGCGTTATGATAGTGACACACAGGTAAGTGCTTTACGGTTACGATTTTACTGTAATGACATAGCATGTTGCTTCACTGCAATTTTACTGTATTACAATCTCATACAGTTGCGACATTGCCCCAAGTCAGTTGCAAGTGCAATCTGACGCGCAGGGAGGTCACCCAAGGAGGAAATGGTGGAAAGACTGATACGGCGTTAATGCACTGAGTCAATTAAAACCTGATGAGCGTGTTAGTTGTAGTGGTGCGCACAGGAGTCAAAAAACTAAACATATAACTCCAGGGTGGCAGGGTGTGCAAGCGCGATCTCTAGGGTACAAGTGGCGTGTAGATGACTGACAGCGTAGTGCTGGAATAAAGCCAATTAACGCCTATAACAAAGAGAGAAGATATCGCTGAACTCAAGTGCGTGCGGGCTGACATAGTCAAACAACCCACAGGGTGGACAACACCACGGGTTAGCCGAGGTCAAACGGAACCGCAAAGGGGACTAAAGGAATGGCGGGGCATGCTGTGTGATAACAGCATAGCGTGAGTAAGATGCAGAAGTTAAAAAGGTGCAGGTGGGTGAATCCATCTATATGTGTGTGAAACAACGGCGATATTGTATAACAGCGCGTGGTGTATATACAGGCTAATGCTGACAGATACTCACTAATATAGTGCCAAAAGTAACCGTAATAAATGTGCATATATTTACGTGATAATAGTGCAGAATTCATTAATATACAGTTTAGATGTGCCGATGCGACGAATGTGAAATAATAGCGCAAAAGAGTCATAGTCCGGTAGAACTAAGCTCATGTCCCAGCCGGGACAGGTTAAAGGACTAACCACATAATGCGCGACTGAGCCTCCACATAGGCAGACAAGAAAGAGTTCTAAAGAAGAAGCAAAAAATGCGAGTAGACTAAGAGGGCAAGCGAGGGGTCAATCACTGTACAAACGGGTCAGACAAGGTGCATAGGTATAGGGTGATCTATATGGCAGCATATACGTCAGGGTAAACATAAAACATAATAGGTCAGAGGATATATAAGCCTATGGAACAAATAGTGCAGTATATATGGAAAAAGCACACACAGGGCACGGTACATTAGAGGTAGTTGTACATATCCTCACTCATGTTAAGGCCATAAGGTGCCTTGGTGTCGAGTTCCAAGATGTAGCGTGTTTCTAGCTGTCTAATCTTTTTCTCATGATTTCCCCCTCGTCTAGGTGTGGGCACCCTATCGATCACGAAGTACTTAAGGTGATCAAGATTGTTACTATATACCTCTTTGAAATGCCTGGCGACAGGGTAGGAAGGATCGTTGTTGACGATCGCTCTCAGATGTTGGAGGATCCTCATATGTACCTGGAGTTTGGTACTGCCCACGTATCTTAAATTACAGCTGCATTGTAGGATATAGACAGCGTACTGTGTTCTGCAGGTGTATTTGTGCTGAAGCAGTATAGGTTCAGTGCGGAATTTGGCAGTCACCTGGGAGGTGTTAATTCCAAATCTGCAAGCCCTTTATGTATTGCATCTATGGAGCCCCTTTATGTCCGAGAGCCAGTTAGATTTGCTAGTGACTTCTGGAATGCTCTTGACAAGGGCGTCCCTCATCGAGAATGCTCGACGGAAAGTGATGGTGGGTCTGGGTGCCACCAAAGGGCCCAGCACAGGGTCAGTTTGGACAATGTGCCATTGTCGGTTAATGATGGACTTGATGGCACGTTCCTCTCTGCTATAGGTAATAATAAGACGAGTGTCTACAGTGCCAGGTTTAATTGTGTCAGAGACGCTGTCGATGTCGTCAGCTGTAATGGGTGGTTTAGGGGTGAGTAGTGTCTCTCAGGGTGATGCGTTAGCTCTGGTTCTGGCTTTGTCAATCGAGGTGGCGCTGTATCCCCTAGCTATAAAGCGATGGTATGCCTCATCCTGACAACTTCTCAGTTCAGAGTCTGAGCTGCAAATCCTCCTCAGACGGAGCATTTCCCCATATGGTATACTCGCTATGAGGTGTTTCGGATGGAAGCTGGTGGCATGGAGGGTTGAGTTCCCTGCAGTGTGTTTACGATGTAGTTTAGTTTGAAGAGATCCCTTGTCAGTGTAAATGGTGACATCCAAAAATTCAATAGCACTTTGCTGCCAGTGGCGGTGAATTCGAGGTTGAGTGCATTGTTATTGGTAACAGTGACAAAATCAAGGGCACTTTCATTAGAGCCATTCCATATGACGAAAACATTGTCGATATAGCGAAGCCATGCAACAATGTGGGTGTTCCATGCTTCTCTATACTTAACCTTGAATACCTGTTCCTCCCACCAGCCGACATGCAAGCATGCGTACCTAGGAGAGAAACAGGCACCCATGGCAACTCCATGCAGTTGTTGATAGATAGTCTTATAAAACAAGAAAAAGTTGTTATTGAGACACCACTCAATCATGAACATTAGTAACTCATTGTGACGGAAGCAGTGTATGGGGCATTCTTTGAGGTAGTGTTCGCATGCTTTAAGTCCATCACAGTGCTTGATGCTTGTGTACAGGGAGGTTATGTCCATTGCCATTAAAGTATAGTTGTCTGACCATTGGATTTCATTGATTTTGGTCAGGAAATCACTGGTGTCTCGAAGATATGAAGGTAGAGACATAACAAATTCCTGCAGGAAGTAATCAACATACTTAGATATGTGTTCACAAAGACTGTTACATGCAGATATAATAGGATGACCAGGGATCGGTGAAGTTCCCTTGTGATCTTTGGGGAGAAAGTAGAGTACAGGAAGTACAGGAGTTTCCTGGTATAGAAAGAGAAATTCTTCTTTGCTGATTAGGCCTTCCATCTTAAAACCGTTCAGTTTCTTTTTGAGAATGTTCCTGCTTTTGTTCACTTCTTGGATGTTGGATCCCTTATAGCATGTGGTATCGCTGAGATGTCTTTGTGCTTCCTCCAGGTATTGGGATCTGGGCCAGAGAACAATATTGCCCCCCTTGTCAGATTTGTTAATAACAATCTGATTGTTGCTGCGTAGCCTTTTAATCAAAGAATGGTATTGTTTGTTATGGTTCCTGGAACGAGTACGGTTGCATTTTTGGTGCAGGTCTTTAGCTCGTCGATAACCACATCATTAAAAGTGTCTATGGCATCCCTTGGCATCATAGGTGTGAAGGTGGATTGAGGTTTGAATGGGCTGGGCACCCTGATAGCGGAGCCAATTCCTTCTGCATGCATGATCTGTTGTGTAGACGTGATGGGAGATTCAGATTGTGGTTCTTGTAACGTACCAATGGTTGAGATGTCTGAGACAGTAAGATTGCTGTCGCATGGACCAATGGTGGAAGAAGTGCTAGACAAAAGGGGGTCAGAATGTTTAAGTTTGAAGAACTTTATCAGTTTGAGCTTTCGAATGAACTTGTAAATGTCAATACGAGTTCTACTGTAGTTGAAGCTGCTCTCAGCACAGTAGGTGAGGCCGAGGGAAAGGAGCTGGATTTCAGCTTTGCTTAAAACAGTGTCAGTTAGGTTGATAACAGTGTTAGGGTTACCATTCATTTGCGCCTTCAGTTGTTCTGTTTTTTGTTGCTTGGCTTTTGACTGTTTGCATTTCCTCCTTTCGCGTCTCCTTTTGTTTCGCCTGTGTCTTGTTTCTTTTGAGTTCTTGGGCGTAGCGTCTGACGCCGATCCATCCTCAAAAAATCAAGTTCCTCTGCTAGGGAGAAGTTGTTCGTGGTGGACTCGCCGCGAGTAAGTCTGTCGCGTCCTTCTTCAGAGTCGGTACCACTTTCAAGTGCTGAGCTTAAATCCGAGGCCGACGTGGATTCTGCGCCAAGTGTGCCACTGTGGGCCCCGGGCCACCGGGGTAGGTTTGTTCAGTCTTTGGCGTTTCGCAGTGTCAAATTTCCTTGCGAAAGTGAATATTTTCCCCGTTTCATAATCAGCTTTATCTCTAGCAAATTTGTATACTTTCCTAGTTTTTATTATTTCTTCCTGTTTCTTTAGTCTCACAGTGATTTCTTCATGGCCTTTAGCAATAAGATCCTTTTGGTCAGATTTATCAAGTTCAGTGTTAATCCGTTCTATTTCTTTCATTGTTGCGAGCAGGTCGATTTCAGCGTACTTGATTAGGATGATAATTAGCCTCATCGAGGCATCAAGGTTGCTTTCGGCCCACTCTTTGAGCATGAGTGGGTTCGGGTTCTCGAAACTGAGTGCCAGCATTATCCTCAAACCATGAGGAACACGTCCCACATCGCGGTACTTTTGTAGTGATTTGCCCTCCCATCATTTGGTGAGCTCCATTTTCATTTGCTTCTCTAGTTGTTTAAGTAATGCTTTAAAGTCATTGTTGCTGGTCTCAGGGTTAGAGCCAGATGTCGCGTAGGTTCTCAAACAGCGCATCCGCAGCTGCCTCGCGCTCACGTAGCGCGTCAGTGGACATTTTTGATACTGTTATAGCAAGATATGATCTCCAGTTGAAGAGACAGCGTAAGACAGTGCTAGCCGTCGTCCCAACACTATGCACCTCCTCGACCTACCCCAAAGACAATGACAGCATCCCCACTCACCGGCAGGCTGAAAAGATGCCACACGTGTCCTCTGACCCGCGTTGAATCTCCACCACGTCCGATGAAGGATGGCTTGTCTATTGAAGGCGGCAGGGGGCAATGACCATTCGCATTCCGTTGACGAAAACCGCTCCAGCACGGCTGCAGGATAGTCACGATTTGCCCAAACTTGATGAAAGGAGGAGGGGGTCTGTGTCAAGGAGACAGCCGTACTCAGTATAATAATCACCAGAAGATCCCGATGTGGTTGCAAGCAGCAGAGAACACACGGGCACAGACCACAGATGCAATATGAGGAATTTATTTGCTTGTTACCACGTCCACATAACACGTTTACATATATATATGGGATGCTATAGTTAGACTCACATTTCACTCGTGCAAAACCATCGAATTTCAACAGTTACAGTTACCTTAGCTAACTATAACTTACGCTCCCGCAATGCACTGCTTATTACCTCACATATTACATCACTCATGACATGGTCAGTAACATCACTGATGACATCTCAAATGACATCACTGATGACATCCCTGATTTTTAAGGGCCTGCCTCTTTAATGCGTATTTTAGCCCTGGGGTGGTCCCTGGGGCCTGGGGGGTCCATGCGGCCCCCCCATATTTTTTTTTTTTAATATAGCCCTGTGGAGGTGGTGGTTCCCGGAGCATAAATATGCCCTTGTAGCAGGGCCATGTGTACCCCCCTCCATTTTTAACAATGTTCTCCATGCCCCCGGGACCTGACCCGCCCGGAGGCTACAATTATAGCAAGTGCGGGAGACCGCGCTTGTTTTTTGTTTTTTTTATCAGTAAACTGGGTAGTGATAGTTAGATCAGCATTTCCCTAGTAAATGACTTTTTGGGGAAATAACTTTGGCACCGCTTGACAAATCTTCACAAATCTTTCAGAAAAAGTGTTTTTTGCCTACTTTGTCCATTGAAAGATTTGGGGTAATCCATCAAGCGGGGGCCAAGAAATAGGGGGCTCCTAAAATTACAATACCCCTATCCATTTTCCATAGACTTTTTTGAACAGCACTACCACAAAAACTGCTGGACGGAATTCTACCAAATTTGGCAGGAAGGTAGATCTTGGTCCAGAAAGCATGTTTTTTTTGATTTGGTGTAAATTCATTCAGTAATTTCTTGGATATTAAAATACGAAAATATTTGTATATCTAGACGGTTGGGTACGTAAGAGCCTTGTGAGAGTTGGGTGTGAGCGCACATTTAAAAATGGAGGCATCTTTTTGGTGAAGAGGCCCTTTTTTCCCATTGGCCATGTCGCAGGAGATTCCCGCAAGTCTTGTGGGAGCGAGTACTCTGATTGGCTGATTGACTGACGAACAAAAAACAAATGACCTTCATTACTGGAGATGGTAAAAAATGAGAGGTATTGTAAAATCAAACATAAAAGCTATATAAGGGTGTTGAATAAAGGCCTCCTGTCCCCTAGTAATTGAGAGGAGGTCTATAAGACATAAGTACTGTGATGAAGCAAAATGTAAATTCATTTTTAAACAATGCTGCAGGACTCTTGCAGGATCTAGAAAAGTAGAAAGGAGTAGGCAATCCCTCGTCCCACTCTACTATGCACATCTGTCACATTAGGGAGGAGTCTCAATGCAGATGCTAGTCCATCATAACACCCTATGTCGCTCATCAGTCACCCTATGGATTAGTCTCAATAGGCAGGACAGTCCCTCCCCACCCCTTACCATGCCCACCCATTACCCAAGACAAAGGTTTCAGCTGAGAGGCCATTTCCTTCCCACACACTACTATACCCATCTTTCATCCAAGAGAAAGGTAATAATAGACTACTACAATAATATCTGATTGTATATATTAAATATAACACGAAGTCAATCCATAATTGTTTTCCTTTTTATGTGTTTTCAGACAAAGCTATCTTTTCTGTTACACTACTATGTCATCATGTAGAACATTTACAGTTTAAGATGATCATATGGTAGTAGTCATCATAGAACACTGAGGAAAAACAAATAAATTGATTGTGAAAAAATAAATAGATGCTGTTCATGTCCAACTGTTAATATAGCTAACAAAATAATTTGATATATGAGAAAGCATGAAAAACAATACTTAACTGAGATTTTTACAAATGTCATTACCCATGCCAGGCCACATAATGACACATCTGAATTATCTAACTACACCTCATAAGTACCAGTTTTGCGTTATAGCAATGGTAACATTGTACGTTATAATGTTTGATGTAAAATAAGAAGGAAACTGTCTTATACATTTTTAGGCTGTCTGTGCTAGAAGGTAAGAGCAGTATCATTACATTCTGTAATTGTATTTATATAGCGCTTACTACCCCATACGAGGCATTGAAGTGCTTTTCGGCAAGTAACACGCTACTCCGGAACCCAAAAGGATAAGGGGTGGATTAGTATAGGAAAATATGAGAATAGTATTAGTATAGGGAGGTACGTGTTTATTTGAGCTGAGGACATGTGAGCCTGTTAGTTGGATTGAACAGAGTAATGGAGGGATAGAAGAGGGAAGAAAACCAGGCGTGTTAATTGGGAGATCATGGTAGTAAGTTGAGGTCTGACATGAGTAAAGTAGAGGTGGAGGAGGGAAAAACCTGTAGAAAGAGATTAGGGAGAAAGAGAATCAGAGAAGAAAAATTAGGTTTGGGATGAGTCAAAGGAGAGATAACATGAGGGAGAATTTAGTAGGGTTGTTTGGGAGATCATAGTAGTAAACTGATGTGTGGGTGAGCCAGGAGGTGCATAGGAGGGAGGAGTCTAGGAAGGGTTATTTTGGAGATCATAGTAGTAGAAAGGGTTTGGATATGAGAGAGAGTGAAGATAGAGGATAAATTGCTAGAGGTGTAGGGTGATGTAGAACATAGTAAATCTTTTGAGAGTGTAATTTGTTTTCCTTGTACAGTAGGACTAAAATATTAACTATATAGATACATGATTACACAGTAAAGGAATATATGTGTAAGTAATATAATATCTTGAGATTTGTGTGTTTTGTTTTTGTGGAGTAGTGAGAGGGGATATTGATGTAGTGGGTTTCTGTAAAAAATGTGTATGTGCAGTACTGCTGACTAGTGGTATTTGAACAGTACAAGGGTGGTGATGTGTTTTGGAGAAGAGTATACTGGTGTGTAAGAAGGGATGGACAAAGTTGTGAGTGTTTGTGTTAGATTTGATCACTGGAATAGGTAATATTTGTGGTGAAGTGGTGTGTAAGGATTGTATGTTAGGTGTAATTGGTAAAAAGAGGACGCAGTGCTGGTGAATGGTGTGATGGAAGACTGAGTATAGGTTTTGTCATGATGAAAGGGGATCTGTTAGGAGCAAGTAGATGACAGAGCTGGTATTTTGTTTGAACAACTTGTGTTATTCTTTCAGTAGACTGTGTAGTGTCTCAATGTTGCAGTCTCTCCATGATGGAACATTAACAGTATAGGTGCGTCCTGAAATAGAAATTTGTAAAGCAGTAAAGAAATGGAAGTATTAATTTTTTTGTTTATTTTTTTGTTATTGGCAGTACATCTTTGAATAATGGGAATGACAAATTAGGTTACCACTGTTAAATATTTGTTTGTCTGACTTTGTGCTGTGCACCTTATGTAAGTGTATGTGCAAGATAGTTAGGGTTTGGTTGGTAGGGCACAGTTTCATATTTTAGCACGGACACAATGCTAAGAAAGTAGGTGTTGAAAATTATTTCAATTATAAAGGAGTTGAACTAACATAGTTTGGTGAAAGAGGTTTGAAATGGAATTAGTTACTCCATCTACTTTCCACTGTTAGCAAATTTGACCATTCCAACTTTATGGTTATCCACTATGGTGGAAATTATATAGGACACTTAACTGGAGTTAGATTGGCATTGAAATGAAGAAGATATTTTCCATCTTAATTTCTGTTTTTGAACAAACATTTTGTGTTCTCAAATATTTGTCAGAGTCAAAAGTAGAAGCGGTTTACTGCAAATGCTGCAAGTTTGAAAAACTCAAAGACATGAGAACATGGCAGTGTCAGCATTTCTTCCTGATCATCAAATGTCTTCTGTTTTTTTTATTTAAATATAAAATATGGCAATGCAGCACTGTATTGAACTAATGGTGTTCATTTTGTAAACTATTGAAACCATATTTTCATTTCAAACCTAAAAACGTTGCTTGACAATCATATGTAAATATGTTTTGTAAAAAGAGAAAACAACGGCTCTTTTAAGAACAACCCTATATTAATTCTAATTTTATTTTGTCATATATCAGTTTTTTAAAAATTTCAATAAGTACTTCTGTACTTTCTAGATAATTATGAGGAAGTTCCATGAACTTTTTTAAAATGATCTAAATCAATAAAAATACTTTTTCCAATATATCCCACAAAGGTGCCTTGGTATACTGAGGCCCAATATATCACAAAGTTGTTGTTCCTTCAGACTTGAAAACAAAGAAACAAATTCAGATCAGATAACAAAAAGGACCCTGTCCACACCATAATCTATATTCCTGCCAAATTTTATGTAAATCAGTTTAGCCAATTTGCCGCTACCTCTGTTTCAAAAGTCTATGGAAAATACATTGGTGGAAAAACGTGTTTTGGGACCCCCTTTTTCTTTATACCCCCTTAATTAATTACAACAAATCTTTGCATCATCAGTTGAAAAAAAGATTAGGTCTGCAATGTTTCCTGAAGATTCATCAAAGATGGCAAAGTTATTAGTGAAAACAAATCTGAGGAATCTCTATCTCTCGGAATCCAAACTATAACTGCAGAGCGGCTAATGCCACTCTGTAATATACATATTTGCCAGTTATAGTTATCTCAAGTCTTGCCATCAATGATATCATTTCAGATGCTGCAGTGATGTTATCAATGATGTCATAAAACATGTCATGAGTGATGTAATATGTGAGGTCATAAGCAGTGCATGGCGAGGAGTCCTGATTAGTTTAGGTCATGAGTTATAGTTACTTGATATAACTATAACTGGTGAATTTCAGTGGTTTTAATTTTTTTTTAACAGTATGTTTTAACTGACATTTTCCCCTAACAATAGCGTCCCTTTGACCTTTTTTTCCAGAGAATTTCTGTTTTCTTTATCTGAAAGTAACATATTATTACCATACCTAACTATAATGTCACTTTAACCTTAGTGTTTTATCAGTGAATTACTAGATTTTTTTAAATGTAAAGTAGTACTTTATTACCATACGCCATGCAAACTCTGCACCTACGGCCAGGCCCTGCATCCTACCCCCATGCCAGTAGCCCAGCCACACAGCGCTCAAGCTTCGGAGAACAACTCTCTACTTGTATGTTGCACACAAGCCAAGTGCAGCGGGGGTTTGGGTGCAAGCCAGCATATCAACAAATATAAAGCACACCTATTGTCTTTGTCAAAAAGTCTATTGTCAAAGAAGGGGGGACTGAGAATGGATATAGGTCCATCATACAAGTCCCTAGTACATATCAAGTTATATCAACAAGGTATGCAGTTCCTTTAAGATACAAAGAGAGAATTTAAAGATAGGTCGCTATGTATAGCCTAAGGATAGAACAGGAGTCTGCTCCTTTTGGAAGTAGGGCCTTCACACACGCGAATGGGTGTCATTCTTCATCCTAGGGTTGCTCCTCATCGGGCCAGCACTGCAATGCCCAACAACACTCTTCAAGGGGCTTTTTTCAGAGATCTTTTGTTCCCAAGCTGTAATGTGAAGTGTGGGTGTAGGGCCATGAGGTGTAGATGGGTGTGTTTGGTGTGTAAAGTGCGTAATGTAAATTAAAATAGACTAGGTAGTATTCCAAAGCAATTTTAATAGATAAGTCTACTTGTCTGATTTAAAACAGAAATAGCGAACCACCAACATCATGTTCTGTGGTTGCTTCTATGAAGAGGTCAACATGTTTCTTGCCTGGTCTGTCACAAAAGTGATCAATTAGCAATTCATCAGGAGCATAAATCAAGTTTTATCTCCACAGTGCTTGGAATCCTAGTTAGTGTAGGGGGTAGACCAATCATTAAAAAAAACTAAATGTGGTGTACCTTGTAAAAAGTCCGACCCATCTGGGGTGTGTAACAAACATCATCAAGTTATAGTAGAGGGAACATTAATTTTAACGTCGGTGTGGATGCGGCTGTGAAGCGGGATGACCTACTCTCACTCTCTCAGCTATGAAGAGGAACTGCATACGTTATTGATATTATTTGCCAAAAAGTCACCAATAATTGTACTTAAATGTATATTTCATTATGTCACACAGTATAATGTTTAATAAATGTGATTGTTATAAAAAAAATCTTAAATATGTCTTTGAGTCTTTTTTTAACAGATTTCAAGCTACAAAGTGCAGCCATAAAACCAATGACAATGGGGATTGGCACTCCAGCTGAAAAGCATAGAGCTGTAGCTAGTAGTGTTTTAGAAAATAAGGTAAGCTCTGCTGGTGTCATGGATTTAATGACCCAGGAGACACTGTTTATTAATGCTGCTGGGGGGAGCATGCTGCACTCGCTGGCCACAGGATTTCCAGTCTCCTGTCAAATCATACAGATTTGCTTATACAGAGGTATTACTAATATATATAATTTCACAATTACAGAAATAATTACAGATGTGCTCAGTTTTCCGATTTAAAGATAATTAATATATCTCTTTGCCCTGTAGAAATCCACTACAACCTGCAGTTTTTCATTGATCTCAGGCGTGATGAAGCAGTGAAGTCCTGTGTCTCTGTTTTCTCTCATCTCATTCCCCTTTGCCCACGTTTCCCACTGGTTCTCATTTCCTAGATTATGGGGTCACTGGTGTCGCAGTGAGAGATGGTCATGAATATTGCTTCTGTTGAACTTTGCACACAAGATTTGTGCAAAGCCTGATACATAGTTTACAAAAACGGCATTTTAGGATTACATGCAATGTCGATTAAGGTTCCTGCCAAGGAGTTGCAGAGTTCCTAGATTTATTAGATATCAATTGAAGCACAAACTGGGTTCTGGAATTCAGAGCATATTGTGAAGAGTTCTTTAGCTAGGCATTTAGCATCTGTAGTGAAACATGAGTAGTGAAATCTCTTAGCTTTCTTAATGAACACTTTGGGCCCGATTTCGATGTCGGATGGACCTGAGTCCGCCCAACATCGATTCGGTGCTGGGACCGACCAACCTCCTGTCGGCGGTCCCAACCCAGCAATTATGATGCGACCAAACACTGTTCAGTCACACTCCTATTCTTTACAATGGGAGCATGCATTCTGACCGGAGTGCATGCTCTCGCTGTAAAGAGAAGATGTGCAGCTCATCCCTGCACCCGGTGGCAGGCACCTCACGGTGCAGGGATCAACAGGGGGGCACCACAGGTGCCCCCTCGGCTGTTATCCGGAGGCCTTGCACCCATGGGGGCCCTGCTGAGGGCCTCCAAAGGCAACTTCCAACAGCCTTTCTGTGTCGGAAAGGCCGGCACAGAAAGGCTGTCGGAATCCGACATTGTAATCCCTTGGGCAGAAAGAGCTGCCCTTGAGATTACAGGAGGCTCTCCGAATGGCAGACGGGCTCTCCAAGCCTGGCGGACATCGAGTTTGGATTCATTTCTGACCGACTCCATGCAAATGGGTTGGTCGGAAATTAATCAAAACTGCTGATTATAATGCTGTAGGAACGGCTCCCACCGAGGGTCAGAGCCGTTTCCTACGGCATCATAATCTGCCCCTTTGTACATTCTGTACTGCGTTTGAAACAGGTTTTATCAATGTGGCTGCAAATTTGTCTCCATTGTGTTTTGACTTCTGTTTTACATAGCTTTTTGTCAAAATCAAGCCATTCCTGCCTTCTGTTGGTAAGTTTGAGTTGATTATAGTCTCTTAGCCATTGATGTAATTGCTAAGATAATAGGACATGTCACAGTGAATTTGGCTGATAATGTGATGATCATCCCCGATGGTGTTGTTTCCTTTGACTGAGATTAGTCCTCGTGAGTTAAAGAAAATATCAACAGTATAGTCTAAAGAGTGTGTAGCCCCTGTGACTAGTCTGCGTTCTCGGTTCGTAGTTGATACATGAGATGGAAAAAGGCAGAGAATATTGATGAGGTTGAGAAACAACAAGTGCGGTATTTGGACTCCATAAAATTGAATCTTGTGGGCATAAAATTTCAGGATTTTGTTTTCGTTGGAGACATTTTCTCATTGAACTAGTCTCCTTGCCAGTACCAATGGAGAGATTCGGACGTGAGGTAGACACTCATCAGTATTCTCATAAGATACCATGAAGCGAATTTTGAAAATCAAATTTTCATATACCATTCGCTCCTAGCCTGATTTCTCTTATGCATAGGATTGGGTTGAGATCATCTAGCAGGTAATAAAATTGTATTCTCTGTTTGCTTATAGATCTGGCATTGTTTATAATGCGCTAGAGGTGCTTCTTTGGCCTCCAATATCAGTATCTGGCTGGTGTTGAGGCTGATGCATGAGCTAATGTCTCAGATAATGATTTTTGCAATTTTCCCTAATTTGACAGAAGAGGCAAAACTGTTCCCCCTGCCTGATAGTCTCTATTAGATAAAGAGATTGCATTGATAATGACTTATTTTCTTACACCTTAATTAAACAGAAGTTGGTATGTCATTCTTTTGTTCTGGTGATTCCTTTGGTCCACATGGTCGAAATTGTAAGATTGCTGGTTCACCTTTCCTGATAAGGACCAAAGGGTGACAACATGTTTTTCAGGGTGTCCCATTATCTTGTGCCTTAATTGACTAAAGATCAGTTAACCTCTCTAGTTGTTGGACTAATAATTGGTCTGTCCAGTATGTACATCAGGTAATCTTGAGTTTTTGCCAGAGAAGTAGTCAGATGAGTAGATGATTGCTTTGATTGGTATAACAGCAGAGATTAGAGTGATGAAGGTGAGTCAGAGTCACAACATTTTTTATATTCATTAACCATTGTTCAGTTGCCACTCCTGTGATTGATTCAACGATTGGTCCGATGGTAGCTCTTGCTATTTCTCTGGTCAGTGTGGTATCCGATGGTGAGAGCAAAGAGTGTTAGTAGGTTCACAGAGGTGCTCTAGGAAGCTGAGTAATGATTTACCTATCAGAGTTTGGATAGGAGAGTCAAGAGAGGTAGGAAGGGTGGGTAAGAGGTAAAAAAAGTTGTTATACAGTGTAGCAGGCCGAATATGATAAAGAGGGAGATGATAAGGTTAACAATGAAAGTGAACTAATGTTGTCCCTTTTATGACTCACATCACAGCAAGCAATGTGAATAAGGGGGTCACAAAGAGTAGTCATCAGAGAAGAACTTTTAGAGTTGTATCTGGAGATAGAAGGGATCACTGAGGTGGATAGGAGTTGAGAAATGGGCATGGCAGGTAGAGGGGTGAGGTGAACAACATGAGGGGGGAATTAGAGCAAATTGGGCATGTTAGTCTGTGAGGTAAGAAAGGGTGTGGGGTAAAGAAGTTGATTGAGATATTATTGGATACAGTGAGTTGTTGTGGAACATGATTTGCTTTAAGAAAAAGCCACACTGTATTGGATCTCTCCTTCAAGGAACCAGTGTTAAGGTTTTGGAGGAGGCAAGGAAACAAAGGTGAAAGGACACATTGGGTAACAGAGGGAACAATCCTTAGACTGGTACTTGCTTGGTGGATCATTCCAGGGCCTTGTGGCATGGCCTGCAGAAGAGACTGGTCCCAACTGCGTACTACTTTCATCTAGCCCCTTTTACTGAGAAATCGTGGCCCGAGATTGCAGCAGATCAGAAGGCGTGATGAGCTCCCTTGAATAACTGCAGACAAGTTAAAAGTCTGTCTTCATTCACTCCATATATGCCTGATGAAAATTGGCCTGCCTAGTAGGTGAGGACTGTAATACAAGGCCAACAACTCTTGTGGAACATGCTGCCTACCCTACGTTGTACTAAGTACACAGTCAATCACAACTACCACCTGTCTTATCGGAGAGAGTGCAAATGTTGGGGAACAACCGGTCTTTCTGCACAGCTGGCACTGCTTAGCAGTTGATAGCAGGGCCTTCAGCTCCTCAGAGGGATTTGAATGATCCCACTGCAAATACAAAGCCTGTGACAGGGCAGATCTCGGACCTCCAGGCGGCTCCTTTGAAAGATGCAATCTTGTGTTTAAGACCAATGACAAGGTTATTATCAAATATTGCTGCACAATAACCAATTAACTTGCTAAACATAAAGTGCCTATACCTGCCTAACCTGTATGTCTTAATTCCAACCCCCTCCATTGCATTTTGGATTAGCTGAGCTGTGGCCACGGGTATTCCTGCTCATCATCGACACATGCCCGACTACCTGCCGGAACTCTTGAGGTTGCGGCTGCCCCGTGTGTCCCCCTTGTTCGACTGGGCACCAGGCTGCTCATGCTGCAGAGGTGCTTTGCTGCTCTGAGTGTTCAGCTCCTATAAGCGGCCACCATTAAGTGTGGTTGAGCACTTCAAGATATCTGTCCACCCCATACAACTATGATAGGGAGTGAAAATCAGCCAAGAAAAAACTCTGATCTTTTATGACAAAGCAGGCTCCTCCTACTCTTAGTCGACCCACTGATCCCCCAGCTACCTTCCTGCCTAGTGCTGCATTTGAGACATAAGATGCTCCTGACAAGCATAACACTATCCTAATTGCTATTGAAAACTCTAGCATGTGACTCAAGGACAAAATCGATCACAGAAAAGTGTCAATTGAGCAATTCATTGAAGAAGTAAAACCGCAAGTATCCAAAGTGCAAAAGAACTTCCAAAACATATGAGATCGAGTAGGTTTTCTTGAGGAGAGAGCCAAAAGACTCCAAGGGAAGAGCTCACAGAAGCAACATATGGGTGGTGGGTCCAGCCGAAGGCACAGAATGCAGTGGCATATCTGGAAATGTGGTATAAAAGCTTTGTACTTGTCCACAAGTTAACATCTTACTTCTCTATCGAACGGGTGCACAAGGTGCCTCCATGTTATCTTACCCCGGGGTCAACTCCACAGCCAATGGTAGTCAATTTGCTTCATTGCACAGACAGTGATGAGATCCTTGAAGAAGCTTGCTGGCTTGGCTCACTAAAAAATTGCAACAACCGGATCATGCTGTTCCTGAACTACAAGTGATATGAAATGGGACTTAAATACTCTCTATTCCAAGCAAAGCTCAGAATAGCAATGGAATACAAAACTTCATTCTTTGAAGATCCTGCTAAATCTTGGGACTAAATTGAGAAACAATTGTCGTCCAACTTGCTAGAAGTGGCTCCTGACTGGCCAGAAGTTATGTGGAGACATGGACGCAGATGGGGCACTTGCAGGCCCCCAAAATCAGAGCCAAGGTGAACGTTTCCATCCAAGGATCAGGTTGAGAAGGGTAAACAGTAGATGCTGGAAATTGCAGTGTCTTTCGGAGAGACTAGAAAGATCTTAAATCCTGAACTACATGTGTCATCCAGTGAGGAGGAATTCTCTTTGACATTGTCACTCACTCGACGGCACTAATGAGTGTGATCCCCAGATGGCATATGATCTTCTCTGAACCTAAAGATTTGTGAATGTCCTCTTAGCTGCTCATACTTATGTTGTTTAAGATTGTGAACTATAGTGAACACTAAAATACCTAAAACAATGTTGGAACCTTTTAACTGCTTAGGGATTTCTGGCACATCCCTTATTTGTATTACACAACAACTAGTCATGGTAATCTCATACTGTCCCATTCACCCAGCTGATAATATCTGAGGTGCCACATAGGTGGTTTGCAGTTATTGTTCAAAACTTCACATTTTTGTTACAACAAATTCCTTGTTTAATAAAAGAAATTGTGAGACATTACAGGAGAGATATGTTAAGTATTGCCCGCTCTCTTAAAATAGTACACTGTTATATTATAAGGTATGGATGGGGGCATTTGCCCTGTGCCCCCAGCAATGGTAAGTTTGCTATTGTTTTAAAGAAGGATTTTCACATCAGAGTTTTCAGCTTTGTGGCACTGGCAGCATATTTTGTGACATACAGATGGGAATATGCAGGTGTACACTGGACATATTTTCGATATCTCACCCCCAACATCATGAAACCAGCAAGTGATTTTACCTTGTTAACGTGGAACATAAGGAGTATGCATACTGCCAGAAAGCATTACACCTTATTCTCATACCTCTAACATAGAGGAGCTCATATTGCATTGCAGCAAGAATCACACTTTATGGCAGTGGAGGCTGAGTATCTCCAGAACCCCTAGAGAGAATAGGTATTCACCACAAACTTATCATAGTGTTCTCAGCAGCGGTCAAGTTTCAACCCCTCACTGCCACTCTTGACAAAGAGAGAAGGGACATCCTAAAAAAGAGACATCTAGATGGCACCCCCTTTTAATATCAAGCATTTATGCCCCCAACTCAGACCAAGCTATCTTCCTTGACAAACTATCAGGTGTACTGGCACCTTGGGCTGGCATCCATTGTCTGGCAGCAACTTTAACTGTGTATTGGACCTGTCTTTAGACAGATCATTCTCCTCACTTCCACAGGCACCTACTGCACACAACAGCAAGCGCTTAACCCACTGGCCAGACCAGTGGGCTTTAATAGTTATCTGGTGCCAACATAATATAGGGATTAGGGCCTATTCCTTCTACTCACCCTGCAAGACCTTCATTTTTTTAACACATTTTATTAAGCTTTCCTTCCATATCTTCTTACAATTCCGATTATACAGTGTAGCTTTGCAGGATTTTTATAAATACAGTATATACAGGGTATCAATAGCTTTAGTCGATCATAGTGTCCTACAATTAGGCCTGTCTAAATCTCAATCTATTATTTTGTCATTATATCCTCCGAGCTACCTAGCATGTAAGTCTCATCTATTTCTCCTATATAATCATTAGTTTTGCTTGCTCCGTCTTTCTGAATCATAGCTTCTTGTTAAATCAATCAACTACCCAACTCCCTCTCCTCCCCCCTCCCTCAACCTAGGCGTGCCTTAGTGTGAGGAGATTCTATGATTTTTGCACTACGCAGGTTTGTTCCGGGGGTTCATTAGATACTTGCCTGCTGTTAGATATGTTGAAATAGTACATTCGTGATCATCCTAGATCCCCATCTCCCAAGGTCTTGCCCTGCACTTCTTTGCCCTCTTCATTAGGTGGGTGCTTTAGTAGTGTCACCAATGCTTCCCAAGCTTTGGCTATTTCTAGGGATCCCCTGCCTCATCTGGCTTCGCCCAATCTTACTTCCCCCTCGTATGTCGCCCATCTTGTAAATTCCTTCTTCCACCACTTCACCCCTGGTCCCCCCTGGGATTTCCAGTTTTTAGTGATCTCTGTTTTGGAACGCCAAATCTTGGAATCTACTTGTTACTTTGACCCTTGAGGTGTGTGGGAACCAGTGTAAAAGACAGTATCCTGGTGTCACTTGTACCTTTTTCTCTGTTATTTCCGCTATTAATGTTGCCACTTCTCTCCAGAAGTTCCCTCTCTTAGGGAACTTCTTAGGGCAGTCCCAGAACATGTGCAGAAATTCTGCATTTACCTCCCCGCATCGTGGGCACAGGGCTGTTTGTGTCCCAAAGTGTTTTTTGATGCGTGCTGGTGTGAGGTAAGCTCTATGTAACACATACAGATTTATTAATTGGAACCTGGCGTTTCTAGTGATCTTTGTTGCCCTCTCTACTAATATATCCCATGCTTTCTCCTTGATAGCTGTTCCCAAATCCTCTTCCCAGCTTTCCCATAACCGGGTGAGAGCAGGCAGTGTTTTATTCCTATGGCGTCGGTATAAACAGGTAACCGCTTTAAAAGTCCCAGAGGCTGACACCACATATTGGCATCCTCCGGATGTTGGAGGTTCCAAGAGGCCTTCTCCCCAATGTTTTCGTATTGCCGTCGTGAGGGCATTATATAGTAAAAAGTGACCTCAGGGTATGTCATATCTCTCTCTAAATTCGTTGAAGGGAAGTAGGGATCCGTCCTCGTATAACATGCCTATGGAGGTCACTCCTGCTTCTGCCCAGACTTCTAGACCTCGCCAGTTCCCTCCGTGTGGAAGAGCCACGCAGAGGGTTAGTGGTATCTCTGGGGCGTATAGTTTGTTAGTTTTAGATCTCTGGTGACTCCTAACCCAACATTTATGTATTACTTTGACTTCATTGCTTTCATCCCCCCTCCATGCAGGTAATCAGAGCACTATGTTAGACAATACTGTCAGGCTAGGGACTGCGTCATCTGGCTGGTTCGTATCTCTCACCTTTCCAGCTACCCATTTCGTGAACCACTGCATCTGTGCTGCGAGATAGTAGTATTCGAAGTCCGGTAGTGCAAGGCCTCCTGCACTCTTTGGCCTCGTTAGTGAAGCCCACGTCACCCTTCGCCTACCCGTCCGCCATATAAAGGATATCACTAGTGACTTCAGTTAGCGAAACATTCCCACTGGGATCCAGACAGGCAACACCCCAGAAGTCTTGGCAGTGTCACCATTTTCAGCAAAGATACTCTGCCCATGACTGATAGGGGTAATGATCCCCAGAAGGCAAGACTCGCCTTTGCTCCTCTGATTGCTTTCACTATGTTACCTTCCAGCAAATCCTCCCTATCATGGCAGATGGTAACTCACAGATACGGTAGACACCTGCTCTCCAAAGGCACTTCCACTTCCATTTGTGGCTTCTCACGCCCTGCTTTAGCGGGGAAGATGCACGACTTCCTCCAGTTAAGACTAAGGCCCGATACTCTCGCCAACGATGCAAGCAGTTCCCCAGCTCCATCGAGGTCGTCCCTCATCTTCCGACGGAATAATAATAAGTCGTCAGCGTATAACGCTATATGTTGGGTTCAACCCATCGCCTCCAGACCCCTATAATGAAGACCCGTTCTGGCCCTGGCTGCAATAGGCTCCATGGCCAGAGCGAACAACAGTGGGGAGAGCAGGCCCCATTACTGCCTTCCTCTCCCCACCTGGTATGCATCTGAGATCAAGCCCCCAGTCTTGACTCGAGCCCTAGAGTCTGAGTATAGTAGGGATGTTCTTTTTACAAAATATGAGCCCAGGCCAAATCTCTTCATTACTCTGCATAGGTAAGGCCATTCTAAGCTATCAAAGGCCTTTTCGATATCGACCGCAAATATGACTGCCTCATTTTTATCGTAGGATTCTGACTCTAGGATACGTATTAATCTTCTAATATTTACTGCCATGTTGTGTGCTGGAATGAACCCTGCCTGGTCTAAATGTATCAGGTCTGCCATATGCGGGAGTAGCCTCGTAGCCAGAATTTTACTTCAAATCTTATAGTCTAAATTCAGCATGGAGAGCGGTCTATATGCTATCTTGTCCATTGCTGGCTTGCCTGGTTTTAGCAGCAAACTTCTCTTGCAGAGCCCGGTAATGTCCCCCCTTGTTTTGCTTGATTATAAACTTCCACTAGTCTCGGTCCTAAAATGTCTACATACATGGAACAAAATTCGACTGGGAGGCTTTCTGTGCCCGGTGTCTTATTCCTGGCCATAGTTTTAATAGCTGCCCTAACCTCCTGTAACTCTATATCCCTTTCCAGCGTTTCAGCAGCTCCCTCGTCTATAGTTGGTAAGGCCTGGGGCCCTATGAAGTCGTCGATATCAGTCTCGGAGCACATCGCCCTACTCCTATACAATTCAACATAGTACTTAAAGAACACCTTATTAATATCTTGTTGTTTATATGATTCCCCTTCTAGTTCGTCCTTGATTTCGACTATAGTCAACCCTCTTTTAGCTGGGTTAGCTAACGATGCTAGCATCGCCCCAGATTTGTCCCTCTCAGTGTAATGTTGGATCATGTAGTTCTTATATTCAAAACAGCGAATCCTTTCAACATGTTCCGCTACCGTCTCTTTGGCTGCCAGAAGTTGTTCTTGCAGTTCTCTATGTTCTGGTCTCGCTTTCCCCAGTTCTCTAAGGCGTTGTTCAGCTTTTAGTGTGTCTCTTAGGAGTGTCCCCCTAATTCCCACCACCTCGGAGATGCATTTCCCCCTGATAACAACTTTAAAGGCGTCCCACACAATCATTGGGTTAGAGGCGATCCCTGCATTAGCCTCAAATTATTGCTCTATCGCCGTCCTTATTGTTGTCTGAAAGACCTGATCTTCCAGGGCTTTCAGTCTTAATCGCCAAGTGAGGATGCTCGGTCTTTCTCTTGTCCACTGAAGCCCTATCAACAGGGGATTGTGGTCGGAAATCGTCTGGGCTAGGTACTCTCTTGACTTCACTTGTTCATGTACATCTGGGGAGCAAAGTATGGCGTCTAGCCTAACGTGCAGATCCTGCAGATATGAGAAAAATGAGTAGTCCCTATCTCTTGGGTGTAATGTCCTCCAAGAATCTATCAGTCCCCACTGGTGTTGCCATGCTCTCTGCACTTCGGCCGCTCGGACAATGGGGGAATCCCTCAGGGGTGGATGGGAGCGATCTAATTCAATATCTGTGCTACAGTTAAAGTCCCCACCCAGAATCACGGAACCGGTCAAGTGCAGGGGCAACTTTCTGGAAAGAATTGCTAGAAATGAGGCTTGATGTGTATTCAGCCCATATATATTCCCAATTGGTATGTCTCTGGCATCTAATTTGCCTACTAGGACTACATAACGCCCTTCTGGGTCTATTACGTGTTTATTACACTGAAATGGGACTCCTGCTCTCACCCATATAAGCACCCCCCTCGCGTAAGTGGAATAATTCGTATAGTACACCTGACCTCTCCATCTTCTCTGTAGAGCCTCACCCTCCTTAGTAGTAATAGGTGTTTCTTGCAACAGCACTATATGTACGCCCCTCCTAGTCAGGTATGCATGAATTTTATGGCGCTTAGTCATGGTGTGCATTCCTCTCACATTCCATGAGAGGTATTTAACGTCTACGGCGGAAACTATTTGGTTGGTGTCAGCATTAACCTACTAATTACTCTAGCCATGGAACGCCTAGCCCCAACTAAAAAAAACCCTTGAAAAACAAACTCCCCAACATCCCTTTCCCAGGACAGGTGACAGTCCAATACCCATCCCAACTTGATATCAATTGGTATTGTTCCGCAGAGTACCTGCGCAGTTGTATTTGGGGGTGAAGTTTCGGCTTGTTATCCCTGGGCCCCACCTCCCTTCTCTCCCCCCTCCATAAATGTAGGAGATTTACCCCCTATCTCCCTCACTTTATTGTTAGATGCCCCCTCCAGCGTTTTTGTTTATCCCTTATGTAGGGTCAAAAGGATACAAGAGATCATAGTTATTGTCCATTTGCACATGTCGTTCTTAGGGTCCTGTCTTCAGATGAGCTCGTCAATCGACTTGGGGGTGACTTTAGGAAGGTCTGTGTCGGAGTCCTCCGCCGAGCTAGAACTTCGGGAACGGTCTGTTGTTCTCTTCTCATTGTCGTTCCGCATAGACTTAGGACTAGAGTCCGCCTGGCTTAGCACTGCGACCTCTCGAAGGATTCTATGCCTTTCCTCTCTGGCTTCTGCCGATGATGATGCACTGGCTTTGTGCGGGGTTCTTTATTTTTTCTAGAAGTCTGCTCCTGGGGAGTTCTCCCTTGACCTCCTCATCTGGACAGTGTCAAGCCAATTCCACGCATCTTGGTGAGTTTGAAAGAACTGAGTCCCCGTCAGTGAGACCACTCTCAGTCTGGCCGGAAAGATCATTGCATATGGAAGCTGTAGTTGCCTGAGATGCCTCTTCACAGCCAGGAAGGAAGCACGTTGTCTCTGCATCTCCTTCATAAAGTCCGGAAATATCATTATCTTACTATTTCCAATTTGTAGGGTTTTGTTCTGCCGGGCTTGTGACAGAATATGGTCCTGATCCCTGAAGATAACTGGGTGCGGGGGGCACCTGGCCTAGGGGGTCGCGCCGGAACCCTGGGCGCCCTCTCCAGCACGTAGAATTGTGAAAGGCCCTCTGGGGCCACTTCTGTCTTCAGCCAGTTTTCTAGATATTGCCCCATGTCGCTACCATCTTCGCGTACCGGTAGCCTAATAATGTGTATGTGTATGTCGCTGTCCTCTGCTCTCATTTGCAGGGTCCTCACCCTGTTCATTACTTCTGATAGGGATTTACTCATCTCTGCGACCTCCGACAGTATGTCTGCCATTGTGCATTCAGTGTTTGTTACCCTTGCTGCTAGGCGGCGATGATCGTCCTTTAGTAGGCTCAAGTCTGTACCTATTGCATCTATCTTGGTCTCAAGGGCTTTGCGGGATGCCGTGATCGCTTGCATGAAGTCTGCCAACGTGGGGGTCGGTCTGGGCAGTCTCCTTTGTCGCTCCCGCAGTATCTTCCTCCTCGTCCGTTTGTTCCTGCCTCTTGCCGAAATCCATATTGTCCTGCACTCGTCTTTTGGATATCCTCCCCATTTCCCGGCAGGTGTAAGCCCGTCTCTTCTGTGGTGGGCGTCCGACTGGCAGCAGCAGTGGGACCTCCACAACTTCTTTAGGTGATCACTGTCTGGGTGATTTCTCGGTCTTGAGGCACTCTGTCCTTGGATATTGCTTGCGTCTTTGGTGGAGGTATCTCACTGCCGCTCCTCTAGATTCTGAGGCCTCCTCCCACGTGTGACTTCCCACCTGTGGCTGTTTGGTAGTGTGTGGACAGCATTCTCTTCGCCTGTTATTTATTCAGCCCGCTCCTGTTATTGCGGGATCAAAGGACCTGTCTTCCTTGGTACTTGTTGGGTGAGGGCTCCCTGCCGCCTCAAGCGTGTTTGATGATCTTCCCATAACGTTTTGGGCCAACACAGGTCCATGTGATTTCTCCCCTCTTTGTGTAAGTCATCAACTTCACTTTATTGTTCAGCCCTTCTGCCACGTCCCGCTCTGCTCCACCCAGGGAATCGTTCCTAGTTCTTAGCTGCCCCGTGGTCTGAGCTGACCAGGCTCTATACACAAGATCATCTCGAGTTTTTGCGGCCCGCCTCCCTATCGCGGTAGGCCTCCTCTCTCAGGCCGTTCCTCCTCCCTAGCTGCCAGGGGCCTGCTCCAGCCTCTTCTCCACTCTTGGCTTCTAACTGACGGAGGGGCCTCCTCGTTACTATTCTGGGTAAGTGCCCCTCTTGTTCTCTTCTTTGCTCTTCCTTATCGCGGAGTCTGTGCACTTCACCGCGGCACACGCGCAGGCAACCTCAATGCTTGCGGCCTCCTCCCTTGCAGCGGTATGCCTCTGCTCTCACGCCTTACTGCCTCCCGTCTGCTTGGGCCGCACTGCTGCCTCTTCCTCGCCCCAGTTCCTGTTTTACTGTGGAGCCCTCCAATCTCTGATTTCAGGTGAGCGCCCCTCTTTGTCACCACAGCGCTTCTCCTCACCTCTGGGGTTTCCTACTTCATCTCAGGGCCTCCCCACTTCGTCGTCAGGCTGCCTTTTAGTTACCGCCGCCTGGCATTGGCGTACTCTAGCTCAGGCTGCCCCTACCTCGAGTCGCTTCAGGGGGGTGGGCTTCTCATCACCGGCTCTTCTCTTTTCTTGGTGTCCTCAGGGCCCACGATGCTCTTCAGTGGCCTCAGTGGCAGCATCCGCGGGTCGCACAGCAGCAGCACAGTCCCGTTCTAGCTACCTCTTCACAGGTCTTTCCTCTGAGCCTTCGGGTCCGGAATGCCACTTGATTCCTGCCGCAGCTCGCCCCCCACAGGGCTCCATTCACCGGCGTGATCTCAGGTTTATTGTGCCTGATTCGGTCAAGGGAGCGATCACCTCTTTCTTTCCTCCGCTTCCGTGTTCGGGGTCTTCACTCCTCAGCTAATGGCTGCCATTTTCGGCCACCCTGAGGCCGCTTCTCCACTTCTCTCGTGTGTAACGCCCCCAGGATTTTTCAGCCGACTTTCAGCGCTCCCTCCTCATACAGCTGGTTCTCCCCAGCCCCTTCATATATTTCATTGGGATGTGGGGTGTCAGGATGGTTGTGGATGGGGGATCGCCGGTCGGTAGCACCGCGAGTCACGTCCTACTCCGTTGGCGTTTCGTGAGGAATTGACCTTCATGTCAGGCTTGACCTGCTTGTATGTTTTTCTCTTTAGGCTCCTCTATCAGTCACACAGATTACATGGGCAGTGTCTTGTCTGACACAGCCCATAATGAACTGACTCTGGCTGGGGGACAGTGAAACTGCCAATAGCTACATGGCAACTACAAGCCACACTTCCAGAAAACCCTGCGTTTTAAAGCTCATTATTCAACATAATGAGCACATACTTTGACCTCAAACAAAACACTACGATACTACACAGTGAAATGGGAGGCCTTTAAAGTTGTTACTAGAGGCTATTGTATCAAGACCGTAGTGGTTGCAAGGCAAACTCTAGTCTTGGAAGTTACAAAAATTAGAAGATCCCTTGCCTGGCCTAGAAGTGCAAGATTTAGCAGACACATCCGAAGGTCACGCTCATACAGAAGCACACCAAACATGCAGAACTACTTGAACAACTCCACTGGATTAATTTTGCTGAGTTTGCAGCAAAGACCTGCATGAAATCTAATAAATTAGACACACTATTGGGTAGGTTAATCAAACAGGAACACACGCATACCCCCATCACTCATATACAACTTACCATGAATACCTTTGCCTACACACAGTCTGATATTCACAAAGTTTTTTCCCAATACTATGTAACACTATATACTTCTGTTCATGACCGCTCCTGTGCTTTTTTTGACAAATTACAATTGCCCCGAATCATTCATAGAAACATCAGGAATTGGACACACTTATCAGATGTACTGAAATAAGCAAAACAGTATACACCCTTTCCTTGGGCAAAACCCCATGTCCTGACAGACTGCTAATAGAGTTCCACAAAAAATTCCCAGAGCTGCTGATTCCAAAACTAGACACCTTATACCAGATACCGCTTAATGAGCAGAGTTTCCCCTTTCTCTTATAGACACTCTCTGACCTCAACTCCATTCCCAAACCTAGCGAGCATGCAGGCAATCTGATCTATTATAGGCCACAAGTCCTTCTCAACACTGACTATAAAATCTTCAGTAACATTTTAGTGACGCGCTTGCTCCCCTCCCTCTCCACATTGATCAGAATATCTTTGTGCCAGGAAGGCGTGCATTGCTTAATCTTAGACAACTTTTCAGGATCACGAAATTTTTCCCTAAATTCTGCATTGTCTTGCATGGTCCTAGACCTTGAAAAAAGCGTTTGACTCTTTGAAATGGGACTGCCTTTTTACGGTATTGCAGAAGTTTGGATTGAAATGACATATGATACGCATGATCCAACCTGTCTACACAGCATATAGGGCATGAGTTAGGACAGGGAAACTTGTATCAGACGCAATAGCAGTCCAGAAGGGTACCAGGCAAGGCTGTCACTTTCCCCCTTCCTCTTTGCTCTAGCTGTGGAGCCCCCTAGCCTCCAGGCTACACTACAATGGGAGAGATTGGGATAGTCTCATGGGAGACAGGACCCACTCTATCTCCCTCTATGCCGATGACATTTTGCTCTACTTCAGAGACTCCGCAGCAGTTCCTTCTAATGTTACGCTGATCATTAATACTAATTGTTAGCATGTCTAGTCTGAAAGTGCCTCTTCCTCTTCCTTCCAAACACCCCTGAGTGCAACTTGGACATTGAAGGTGGAACACTACAATGGGAAAAAAGAACAGTCAGGTACTCTGGATTAGAATTTACAAAAGCACAACCTACTGATTGGCAATGTCACCCAGGCATTGACAGATCTCTGAGGCCAAATTGCTCTTTGGAGAACTTTACCACAGTCGATAATAGGTCGTATTGCACTTTAGAAAATAGTGATGCTTCCCCGATTACTGTACTACTTTACAAACCTCCCATTGTACCAACCAGCGGGATGTTTCTGACTCTAGACACACTACTGAGGGACTTCATTTGGCGAGGCACACCGCTACCTCTGAAGAAGCCTGCAAATAACAGCTGGGATCACACCGTATGCACCATCCATCTCCTTATTGGGCCTCCCTAGAAATAAAACTATCCTGACATCTTCAGATTTGAAACAATGGCACTCGATAGGAATTCAGACAATGGGAGACCACTTCCATGAGGGGCACCTCATCTTTTGACGATCTAACTGCACAGTTTGACATTTTCAAGGGTCAATTCTTAACGTTTAAAGCATTGACTCATTCTGTCCACACCTACTGGAATATTGTGTCAACTGAACAACAAACACAGACTATTATGCAATACATACGGACTCTTGTAAACCTTCACAATAAGTGGGAAATGGAAGTAGTAGTCCATGATAAGGAATGGGATAAATATTGGCTTACCCTTCAACTGTGTCTAGGAAGGCTGTGTGTAAACTTATACAGTTCAACATTTTTATTAGATCACACCTCTTCCCTACCAAAATTAAAAAATGTATTCCAGAGCTTAATTATAGGCTATCCGTACTGTAGCTCAGCAGAGGCAGACATCTGACACATGCTATGGTCATGCCCCTCCCGATCACAGCGCTGGTCTGGTGTTATGTTGCAAACTCGCACAGGTCAAGGGTTTCCACTACCTTAAATAAATGGAGACATGCGCACTCGAGACATTCCAAAGCACTGGGGAAAGCAAACTCACCGCCAGGTTCATTGATTTTACCTTACATGACTTTGGAAGCCTAGCTAAGGCTACTGATTGAATTCCAAGCCACTGCTAAGATGACATCCTCCCGCCTTAGGCCTTCTGCTAGAAATGGACTGTATCACTGTGTAACTAACAAGTGCCACAATGTGTATTACCACCCCCACCGTCCTCCAATTGAGATATGCTACGCCTGCCCTCCGAATGTTCTTATGTATGTAATATAGTAGGAAACGAGCATTCCTTGTACTACTGCGACACTGTCAAGAGCCTGCCAAGCCCCCCTATTTATTGTTTATGCTCTGTTTCACCATGAATGGTGCCAATCTAAGCAAATGGAACATCCTATGGACATATATTAGCCTAATACAAGCTCGTTTTAAACTATTGTATTACTAGGAAAATACAAAACTGGTAATGGAAAGATGTTTCAACTGGTACGCATTTATCTCTGCCTCACGCTGTATCAAATTATGTTAATGTTAAAATTCAACAAGATAAAAAAAACAGTTGAAAATAGTGCAGAACTTCTCTTTGCTAAAGTATTTTATATTTAGTGCGAATTCACAGTAAAATGTTCAGTAATGGCAAAACATTTATTTCTATAATTCCTCATCTGTTTAACATCTTATACTGTACAAGAAGCCCACTAGAATATCAAAGGGTAAGGTTGCTCATAAATTCTAGTTCTTGAAAAAAATATTTGAAAGGAAGAGGCAAGACACGCTAAATTAACCATAAATACATGAACATCAGACTTTCGAGTGAATGCACAACAGATAAGCTAATGAACCAGTCATGGCTGGCTAGCTACTGATGTATTCTAAATCCATCTGTGTATTCCTCCTGTAACAAGCGTGCTTCGTTCTTCAACTTTATAGTTGCATTACAAACATCTACTTTCAGTTGTAAGTACATAATACAATCGATCATGTTATTCCACAATTTTAACGCTATTTCTAAATGTATTTCTATATAGTATCTTCAGTTCTAAGGAAACATAGGAAACTTGGGGGCATATTAACAAGGGCCATATCTCCGCTTTTTTGGCTTTAAAAGCCAAAAAAGCGGAGATAATAATATCGCCCTATTACCAATGCGGCGCTAACATGCATTAGCTCATGTTAGCAGCCGTATTCCACACGCCTCGCATTGCATCTCTAATGAGATGCAAAGTAGGCGTTCCCTGCCAAAACTAAAAGGAAAATATCGCTAACTGTCCTTCGCCGTATTTACAAGACGGCCCAGGACACACGTAGCGTTACAAAAAGCCGCGCTAACCGCGGTTATCGCCAGGAATTAACGTCTAAGAAAATCCTGACTTGCCTATATGTTACATGGGAGGTGGATTGTACGGCTCAATCCACATCTCCCTATTAACAAGGATTCCCCTTATGCTGCCGGTGTATCGCTGGATTCCCAGCGATAACCCCGTATTTCGCCGCTATCGCCGGATTTTTGATCGCCATGGAGATATGCGTTGATAATAACGCGATATCTCGGCGATTGAATCCAGCGATAGCCGGCGTTGTGCAAAGTCGCTCTAAGCAGGAAATGGATAATTATCGCATTTCCTTAATAATATGCCCCTGAATTTGTTTCTGCGTTGTTCTAAATGGAGTTGCAACTTATTGGTTTGAGGATGTCAAGCCCATTTCGTTTTCTTGCAAAAATAACGTCAGCAAAACCACTGCCATGATAATATCTGATTCATCGAATAGGCATCAACCACAAAATTAAAAAGTCAACAGTAAAAAAGAACAAACACAGAGAATACGAAAAAACAACGTTAAAGGAACTGTTTATGCATTTATTCATCTATGTATGTAGTGGTACATTATTGCGAATTCATACTGGGAAACAAAGAAGCACTGAAAAAAAGGGCAACAGCTGTCTTGTGGTTTGTTGCCTGCCTTGTTATGTTGGCCTAGGCCTAGCTGCCATGTTGCTTTTCTTTGCGCGCGTTACACTGAGCCAGGGCTCCCTCACCCTTTGCTCTTGCCAAGTTCTTTTGCGCTGTCTGCACTTTCTGTCTTTCACCTTTTCTCTTGTTCGATTTGGGCTCAGACTGCACAACATGTACAAGGTCGCATAACAATGTATTTCGGTTCTTCCTGATATGGCCAGTCTCGCGCACCCAGACATAACATTAGGCGCAAATGACATGAAACTTTGTGTGCCTTTAATACTGGGGTTTTTACTTGCGCTTGACACACTTGGAGGAATCCTTTCCAGGGAGAAGAGCTGTGATTGTCTGCCGATGTAGTTCTGCATCTAGAGACCGAGGTATGAGGGTTCGCTAGTCAAAGCCCAGAGGTCTTCTATTTTTATAATAAACTATCTTACTGCACGGGGAGGGTGGTAATGTTATTTAGACATTTATCCACTGAGTTATGAAATGCTTTCCCCGTTTGTATTCTATGGAATTGTAACCATGCTGCTTATATTATTCATATGCATTATGCTATTAGTGCTGACACGTGTACTGTACCTTAGAGCACGTAAGTTGAAATAAATATTTTAATCTACCCTGTGTCTCTTCATACGCACCTTGTGGACAAGTACGAGTGAGTGACGAAAGAGTGTTCTTGCTTCTGCGAGTCCTGAGATAAAGATACCGTGTTCTGGGTTGTCCAATCATTGGTACTTGGGTGCTAATGGGATGCTAAGCTAGTTGGGGTGGGGTTTTTGGGTGCTACGGTATATGGTAGGCAAACCACTGTATTCCGGGGTCCCATTATCCTGTGCATAGCTCTGTGTATGTGCAGAAACCTTATGACATGGCGCGACCACCGTGGGGCAGCTTATCTGCGAGACGCTTGAGTAGTACTTGTGCTTGTCCACAAAACCCTCACGTACGCTTCCGGAGGCGTAAGTGACGGTGATACCTCCTATATTGAATGTTTTATAGGTTCTTTCAAGCTTGAAGTTATTAAAAAAGGTTACATAAAAAACCCATTTTGTGCTCCCTGTTAGGTTGTCGAATACAATTGTTTAGTTATGGCTGGTGTGGCGATAGCTGCACATAGCCGAGGACCTCTCCGAGAACACCTAGGTGTATACGGAGTGCCCGATACTGGGGTCGAGTTGGTCTTTGTGGTTCAAGCCGATCCGGCTTATCACTTTGAAGTGTTTTACACTTGGATCACTTTTGAGGCGGTGGATGCAGGTGATAATCTGTTTCATGAATATAAACTCACCGCTATTCCTGCTGCCTATCGACCCTATACTAATCTTGAAGTGCCTCTCACGGCTTGGCAGCACCGTGTTTGGTTTAATGGCGCCCTCCCACAACCAAATACCGCAGTTCGTTTAGGCCCCTTATCCATTGAGGGGGCCACTTGGCCTGTATTGGCCGGGTATACCCCGCATCCAAATTATCTGGCAATACCGATTGCGGAACTGCGCACTATGCATACCGAACTAGTGCGAGTGCATCGAGCCTTAGTGACATACGTTACAGGTAGCCTACATGGAGCTGCCCCTGTAGTCGCTGGCCAACCAGCTGTTGCAGCTGGAGTGACCATAAGTCCTGTCATGGTAAATTCTGTGATGGGCAAACGTCCACAAAATAAGGACGATTATCCTTACTGGCTTGCAGAAAAGTTCGATCAGATAGAAGCGGTGTTTCCACATACATCCCCGGTGGATAAACACCGCATCCTTACGATAAGTTTGCCAAAAGACTTAATCCCGATTTGACATCATGTGAAAACTGGGGTAAGGTATTCGCAGCAGTTTATTCAAAATGTTTTGGTACTCCTTCCATGACGGTTCTACCCTCTGTAATTAAAAAGTACAGGATGAGCATGGCCCTGAAGCGGCTGTGGAATTAGGGATGAGACTAGTGGGAGTGTTTGATGTAGTAGCTGAACTGATCCTTGGAAATGTCAAGGGCGATGCTATGAACTTTCAAGTAGCGAATGCTTTGGCTTTGGTCCCAGAGTTGGACAGGCCTCGCGAATTACCGAAAATTATAGCCCGGGCTTATAAAACAATTGGAAGAAATAGCCTAGGCAACAAGCCTTTTGTAAAAATGCAAACTCAATCGCAACCACAAATTACACAAACAAAAAGTACATCTGAGAAAGATGATAGACCAGTCTTCACTAAAAAGAGTTGGAGACAGAAAAAACAGGGTAAGCAACAAAAGAAGCCGGGGTCGAGAGGCGATTCCCCAGTTTCGGTTTCTTCTGAACGTACTTATGATTTACGTGATAGGTCGAGAATTAAATCACCAGAAAGGTTTCAGAGCTCTGATACGCGTTCTCCTCGTTCTTCACAGGCCCAGACGTCGTCACAGGCTGGTGGAGGAGGACGGCAAGATAGAGGAAGGGGCCGAGAGGCTCCCCAGGAGCGAGACCAACCTCGACAACAAGTCAGAGGGAAAGCAGAAGACTTTCACCTTTCTCGACCGCAATTTCAGAAGAAAAAGTTGCCGCTGTAACAGCGAAATATGCCACAGACCGTGAGAACGAGACTCCTGAATTGGACGTGGGCAGTGACCCTCCTAGATAGCGCCGCGGAAGTTACCATAGTGCGGGAGGCGCTACGTCCTCATATGGAGGCGACAGCAACTGAAACATTCGTTACTGTAGAGACAGCTGACACCAGAGTGGCACCCCCTGACAGACTGTACAACATAGTCATCCAAATTGAAGGTGATATACAGCGTGAAATAACAGGGATTTTTTGGGAAAATCTAACCTCTTCATATGACATTTTGTTAGCAGAGGTGGATTGGCCACCCCCATTCGTTCTCGCTGCACATGAAGGAGAGGAGGTAATCCTTCCAAGCTTTTCAAGGCATGTCCCAAAAGACAAAGCTGAAGCACTTGCAGCTGAGTGGGCTGTGTACCTGGCTCCAGCGTTATACCGCAACCATGTGGGATGGGATGTAGAATCACCTCCCCATGCAATACCTTTGCGGTCACTACCGCAGCCACAACCCCAATATCCCATCAAACGGCAGGCAAAAGGCCCCGTCTCCGAAATTCTGACACAGTTGGAATATCAGGGAGTAATCGAACCATGCGTATCACCTATGAACAATCCCCTATTCGTGGTTTCTAAACCCGATGGATCGTACCGCTTAGTTTTGGATTACCGGCATTTAAATTCTCATTGTCGGAACTTTGCGGTGCAGAATACACACAGTTCTGCGCTTGTAGACAGTCTTGTTCGTAAAAAATACAAAACGACACTTGACCTTTCAAACGGTTTCTACACGCACAACCTAGCCCCGGAGAATGGTCAATGGACTGCATTCACATCCGGTGGTAAATTATTCCAGTTCCGGCGTTTACCCATGGGCTACAAAAATAGTCCGGGTGTATTCGCCGCCCGTGTTGTCTCTTTGCTAGACAGCATAGACCAAGATGCATGTTCGTACGTTGATGACATTTATCTGACGGACGACGAATTATTTCCGCATCTGTCCCGTGTGGACCGCATTATTCTTGAATTTGCGGAGCAGGGTTACAAATTTAACTTTGCTAAGCCACACATTGCTGAATTTACTGTTCTGTTCTTGGGCTATGAGCTCAACAACGAAGGTAAGGGCTTAGCCCCCATTTCTTGGAAAAATGTGCACATTTGTGCCCCCCAAATACTCTGAAGAAACTTCAGTCTTTGCTGGGTTTTCTGAATTTCGGGCGTACTTACATTCCCGAATATGCCCAGCGTATCAAGCCTTTGTATGCTTTGATACAACCTACTTATTCAAGGTCTTGCTGGCTGCCTGAGCATACCTCGATTTTGCAGTCTTTGCAGACAGACCTATTGGAGTCTAAATATCTTTTGACTCGTGATAACCACACAAACCTGGTGATTAGAATAATTCCGGGGGCGGTGGGATTCACGTACTTAACCTTTAATGAAGGTGATACAGTACCCATCGCATACAAGTCACATCTGTACACTTCCGCTGAATTGCGCTTTACATCTGTCGAAAAAGTTCTAACTGCAGTGCAAATGGCGATTCTAAAAGAATGCGCACTGGCACAGGGAAAGCGGATTCTAGTGGTAACACCCTGTCCTGCCCTTGAGGCAGTAACAAAGGCAAGTGTACCGAACTCAAAAGCAATGCATCCCCGTTGGATACAATGGGCTACATCCTTGACGTCTTCGGACGTCACTTTTGTTTTTGATTCTTCACTTCAGACTCAGGAGTTTTTGCAGTATGAATTCGTTCATCCTCCTCCTTTGTTTTTACTACCGCTTGAGGATTACAAATGTGTGATCTACACCGATGGTTCGGCGCAACCGGCCACTGGGTCCAAGCACGCTTATTCAGCTGCATGTGCTATTGTTGCGGGTTCCTTTGTAAGTGGAAAGTTCAAATCCTCTGCAGTGCATACTCGCACACTTGGAGATAGTACCGCACAATTGGCCGAGCTGCATGCATTGCTACTTGCGCTTGAGTTCGCTTCTCAGGATGAGACCACTCTTATTGTATGTGATTCCTACTACTGTGTACAATCTTACAATGACAATCTGTTTTTCTGGTCGAAAAATGACTACAAGGACGCAAAGGGAGCACAATTAAGCATAAAATGCTTTGGGTTCGAGTGGCAGAATTGCAACAACGTCTGCCCCTCACACAGGTGGTTCACACCTTAGGCCATCAGCGGGTGGGCGCACACGCTATTGGTAACGATCTGGCAGACGAAGCTGCCCGTTCAGCAGTAGTCACGTGTTCAGTAGCAGCGGTTACCAGGTCCATGTCTAAAATAGACTCTGTTATTCTAGCAGCTATTGCTGCAACCAAGGAAGGTGATAATTACCCTACAGGTTTCCTTCCAAGTATTCTTACAAATTAAGTCCCGATCAGGTTCCTTATGTAACAATACCTGACGTTGGAGATCGGCTGATCCCCAACGCGGACCGCAGGAGTGCCTTGATATCAGCTGCACACGAAGGCATGGCTTCGGCTCATGCAGGTGTGTCAGCTACAGTTTCCATTTTGCAGCAGCGTTATTGGTGGCGTGGATTGTATAAAGACACCCGTGCTTTTGTGCTTTCTTGCGATGTTTGTCAACAGATTAAGCCTTCCACGGTAACACGCCCACCACAGACCCCGCTCTGCATTGCTAACAGACCCTTTGGGTGTGTTTACTTGGATCACTGCGGTCCATTCTCATCAGACACTGCCTATAAATACATCTTAGTAGCAGTGGACTCGTGCACACGGTTCCTCTGGGTCTGGCCACAACGTAGTGCTGACGCTCGAAATGTAATCAGGGATTTGCGTGTCTTTGTGGGAATTTTCGCATGCGGCACCTTCCATTCGGACCAAGGTCCAGCGTTTGCCTCTAGGGCTTACAAGGACGCAATGGCTTCGCTTGGGGTGCGGGTGAAATTTTCGTCTCCGTATAGGCCTGAGGGCAACTCTATCGTTGAGCAGAATGAACCGTGACTTAAAGCAATCCTTAACAGCTAGAGTTATAGGTACTGGCAGGAACTGGCTGGCCCACTTGTATACCGTTCAACGTGCACTTAATAATCTCCCTAGAAGACCTCTGGGTGGGCGGACCCCATACGAAATGCTCTTTGGCATAAGAATGTTTGTGCCTGACCTTGAGGGTCCAGACATCACGGCGCAATCCGCCAAGTTTGATGTAGATAACCATTCTGCTATGTTACAGGACTTACAAGAAGCCCGAGACAAACTTGCAACTACACATTTGCCTTCAGCCACAGATCCTGCGTTGCAGATTCCGGTAGCCGGCTGGCTTCCAAAGGTTGGAGAACTGGTTCGAGAGAAGGTTGAAAACAAAAAGAATTCGGCCCCTCTTTTCGTGCACCGGTTCCAGTTCTGGGCTTGAAGGGAACACGTACAGTCATTTTACCACCGCTTCCTGGTCGCAAGGAGAACAGATACATCTCAGTGGAAAATGTCAAGCTACAGCGCCTGGCCGATCCTGAATAGTGTCACACCAGCGGTCTCTTGTCCTGCCATTTATCGGACATATGTTCGTGGCCCATCTACACGAACGGTCGCTGATGCTGTAATTGAGATGGTTGATTTGCCTGAAACTACAATTGATCCCCAACTCTCCACCAATATCGACGAGGACGAGTATACTTATCCTGCATCTGAATCGGTGGCACATCAACCAATAACGCCACTGAGTCCGACTCGTTATTCCTTTGATTCGGATTCCACATCTTCAAAAGTCCCATCCAAGTTCAGCCTTTTGTATCCTGGTTTAGAGACAATTTTTTGATTCCACCCTGGACATACCTCTGGTTGGTACTTTTCTTGATTTTTCTGTTCATGTCCATTGGCTTTGTCACAGTGTTTTTCTACTAATCAATGGTCACTATTTACCTGAACGCTCTGCTGTAGACTATGTTTCTGGAACTTTGGCTCCTCATTCCTCGTCTCACATCATGAAGCGTGACCACACATTTGTGAACATTTCAGCTTTTCCAGTTGCTGATGGCATCGTATGGGATGCAGTGAACTATCAAATCCATGGTCCGATGGAAATTATTAATGTACCTAATGTCCCTCGTGTTTCAATGGGTGATGTAGTACAAAATAATATTCATTCTGATGATTGGGATGTGCATGCCGTTGAAGCATTGTTTGCCGATTTAAAATATTATGCATCTTTTAATGCTGAGGATTTATATATGAATTCTGCGAATTATGCCGATTTGTATTGTTACCAACATTGGGGTAATCATTTTCTCCATAAGCCAAGTGCCCTGCGTAGTTCTGTTAACTACACCCAATGGGAACATTGTCCAAACCCCTTGCCAGGTAGCTCACAGACTCTTCGAAATAAGTTTACCTATTTTACTGATTTTAATCGGTCGAACCCTGCATCCTATTATTTTAGACTTAATACCACATCAACTCAGAAAATTATGTTAACACACACCAAATTGCTTTATTCGGGTTCCTTTTTAAGTGCCCTAGCAGTGGGTGGTTATGAGTACTGGGAGGATACAATAGATTTGAAATCCATTTGGGGCTCCAAGCCATGGCAGGTACAGGGAACCGAGGCGTTGCATCGTGCTTGCCTCATCCCTACCCAAATTATGTTCCTAAATGCTTCCATCTATCAAACTACATGTTGGGGCTTAGCTACCACTAAACAATTAAACTCGCCCTCAATTCCATCCCTGTCGAGTTTTCCCAATGATAGCTCACGTTTTAACCTGTCCCTGACGACCCTACAGGCTCTATTACAGAATAATTCATTTAATGTTTCTGAACTGGATCAGTCACCCTGG
The DNA here is from genome assembly GCA_963921515.1 of Calotriton arnoldi. Lineage (NCBI taxonomy): Eukaryota > Metazoa > Chordata > Amphibia > Caudata > Salamandridae > Calotriton > Calotriton arnoldi. The sequence goes on along the minus strand of CAWUFW010007057.1, from coordinate 534,726 downwards.
TTGGTGTGGCCTATATCATCTAATGCATGTCAAATGCGTTTTCATGACTCAGGTACTGGCTACACACAGGGAAGGCCTGATCCGAGATTTACTGCTTCCCGTACTGTCACTACATATTCTGTTGGTAAATTATGCAAACAATGGCTGCAACATTCGACCCTTGATTCTGTTAAACAACATTTGTCCCTCCTTTCAGGCAATATTGATCTGTCCGACTTTGTTTTGGGACCTCGTGGTCCCCGACCTAAGAGGTTCATTTATGAAACGTATAATGAACTCTGGAAGCTATCACAAATGGAAGCTGCTTCCCGTCTTCGGGAAATAGATCAAGCAAATTTGGAAAAGGTGCTTGCTGTTGTTGACAATAGTATTAATACCCTGTCTTCTCGCATTTATACTTTAGAGAATATTGTGTCCTCTGTTGTTGATATTGTACAAGATGATGTTTCTGTGTTATATCATGGTCAGAATCAATTGCGCTCAGTTATGCAGTTTGCATGGACTTTACAAACGCTCAAGTTAGGTAAAGTTCCTTGGCATTTTTGAACACCTCTGCCTTGTTTCTACCTTTTAATTTAACTGACAAACAGCAATTCATGTCCATGAAAGATGCAACTTACACTCTATTACATATCGAAAAGATGGATCCTTTGCCGTTCTCTGTTGCAGAACTCGATTCTGCTGTGTGGCTAGTTCATGGGGTTATCGCTTTACCTTTTTCCTTGTTTGAATTTGACTCGTGCATGAAACATTATCCTGTGGGCCGTTACCGGCCCTTGGGCAGTGCTTTCCTGCATGAACTCTGGTCCTTGCCTTTCATGTATAAATGCCTTCGGGACGGCAAGGAAGTCTTTCTCACGGGGAGTACTGCGACTCGACTATGGGTCATTCGCTTATTTGTAAACACATTAAATTGCATGGCTCATGTAGCGTTTCCGCTCCTAATCTTGCTTGTGTGCTGAAAGGTATTCCTGCTCCTGTTATTTCTCCTACTTTCACTCTCCTTTCCAATGGTAGTTATTTACTTTTAAATAACGAAAACTGTTGTGGCCTGCAGGCTGGCATTCCTTACATTGTAACAGTTTCGCACAGGGTTGTCTGCTGCAAAAATGTGCTTTTCCTCCCCCTCATGGCAAGGTTGATATCTCTATTTGGCCTTCCATCCCTACCATGGAGGCAGATTTCAATAGACTGAGCAGAATAAAGGCACTATTATTGAATGAGGAAGTTATGCTCACGTCCGCCCGGGAGACATTCATTCTCCAGGTGGCGAGTACCCACAGTGAAATACAGGCCCTTTTGAACACTAATCTCCCCCAACATTTTGGGGAGTTAATTCATCGTATTTTTAACGCATCTAACACAGAAGGTCTGGTACACTTTTTTAAAGTCGTGGGGTCTGGTTTGGTGTCCTCCTTCCAAACTATTTTTGGTGTCATCCCTGCGTTTATTCATTCTATTTTTCCAGCGTCTTTGGTGGTTTCCCGTTGATCATCGCCTTGGCGGCTGGTGTCCTGTTATTAATTTGTTTTATGCGCAATGGCTGCTCCCCGATGGGACCTGCTCGATCCAGAACGCCTCCAGCTGCTTCGTGAGCGCCTTTTGGCTGGTTTTGGTGTTTTGCCATTGGCGACACTGAGTGTGTCATATACTCTTTCTTTTCGCTTTGCGTATTTCACTTGCGTGCAACCTGTAATGACTTGTGTCCGCTGTCCTTTCACCTGGACTTTGGATTATTGCCTCTCCAATTCGTCATTGTCTGTTCCGGATTTTGTTCAGTTGATGGGTCCCTTAGAGGCCCATGAGCAGGACTGTTCCGTTGCCGGCTATATGGCGCGTGCGGCTGCACTGGGGATTTTGGCGCAATGGGATATCTGGGCGGCTGCCCAGGATCTCCTACAACAAAGCTGTTTCGTTTATCACGCAAGTTGTCCCGCATTGCTTTTGGATGCTCCCTCTGCTGAGGAGCATTCCTGCTCTTTGATCTCATGGATTGGATGGCATCTATGTTTTTTGACGATTCCAATGATGTCCTCTTGGAGGGTATGGCTTTTTCTGCACTTACACTTTCATGGATTGACCTGTCCTTCGCCGTGTGGGCGCTCCCTGTGCTCAACTGGATGTGTTTTTCTCTCTTGGACCTCTGTCTTGGCCGCCGGACTGACCAGGGGAGGGTGTCTTGTGGTTTGTTGCCTGCCTTGTTATGTTGGCCTAGGCCTAGCTGCCATGTTGCTTTTCTTTGCGCGCGTTACACTGAGCCAGGGCTCCCTCACCCTTTGCTCTTGCCAAGTTCTTTTGCGCTGTCTGCACTTTCTGTCTTTCACCTTTTCTCTTGTTCGATTTGGGCTCAGACTGCACAACATGTACAAGGTCGCATAACAATGTATTTCGGTTCTTCCTGATATGGCCAGTCTCGCGCACCCAGACATAACATTAGGCGCAAATGACATGAAACTTTGTGTGCCTTTAATACTGGGGTTTTTACTTGCGCTTGACACACTTGGAGGAATCCTTTCCAGGGAGAAGAGCTGTGATTGTCTGCCGATGTAGTTCTGCATCTAGAGACCGAGGTATGAGGGTTCGCTAGTCAAAGCCCAGAGGTCTTCTATTTTTATAATAAACTATCTTACTGCACGGGGAGGGTGGTAATGTTATTTAGACATTTATCCACTGAGTTATGAAATGCTTTCCCCGTTTGTATTCTATGGAATTGTAACCATGCTGCTTATATTATTCATATGCATTATGCTATTAGTGCTGACACGTGTACTGTACCTTAGAGCACGTAAGTTGAAATAAATATTTTAATCTACCCTGTGTCTCTTCATACGCACCTTGTGGACAAGTACGAGTGAGTGACGAAAGAGTGTTCTTGCTTCTGCGAGTCCTGAGATAAAGATACCGTGTTCTGGGTTGTCCAATCATTGGTACTTGGGTGCTAATGGGATGCTAAGCTAGTTGGGTTGGGGTTTTTGGGTGCTACGGTATATGGTAGGCAAACCACTGTATTCCGGGGTCCCATTATCCTGTGCATAGCTCTGTGTATGTGCAGAAACCTTATGACACAGCCAAATGTATGATTCAGATCATTTACAATAAAGTAGGTGATGGGTGCTGGGTGACAGGAACTACTGCGAGAGGGGAGGGCTAATGCTTGAATTACTTATTAGCAATGTCACTACTCGGAGTCTGCTCAGATTCTACTTCCTTGCTCCGGTCCCAGCATCATGAAGCATGTCCACACCTTGAATACAGACACTAGTTGTATACTAAAAAGACATTAAGGGCCAGATGTACGACCCATTTTTGCATGTGCAAACGGGTTGACCCGATTGCGCATTTCAAAAACCTACAGGGCCATGTACAAACCCTATTTAGCGAGTCGCAATTTATTTGCGACTCGCTAAATAGGATTTGCGACTCGCTATTAGGAAGGGGCGTTCCCTTCCTAATAGTGACCCCAAAGACCATGTATGACTGTTTTGCGACCGCAATTGCGGTCACAAAACACTCGCAGTTTACCACCCTTCACAGAAGGGTGGTAAACCACTCGCAAACGGGAAGGGGTCCCCAGGGGACCCCTTCCCCTTTGTGACTGGCTCTAAAAATATTTTTTAAGGGCAGGCAGTGGTCCCAGGGACCACTACCTGGCCTTAAAAAATGAAGCGAAAATGTTTCATTTTTCTTTTTCAAATGCATCCCGTTTTCCGTTAAGGAAAACGGGCTGCATTAAAAAAAAACTGCTTTATTTAGAAGCAGTCCCAGACATGGAGGTCTGCTGAGCCCAGCAGGCCACCATACTTGGGAGGGCCAGCCATTCCCAATGGGGTCGCAAACTGTGAGTGCCTCATGAATATGATTGAGGCATGCAATTTGCGACCCATTGGGAATCGCAATCAGTGTCGCAGACACTGTAGTACATGGTAACTAGTCACAATATCGAAAAAAATATATCAACTGGACAGAATATCGAGTTTTTAATATCGAAAGGACAGAATATCGAATTGCAAAAATATAGTGGTGCAGAATATCGAAATGCAGAAAAGAAATATCGAGTTCCACAATATCGAAGTTATTAATATCGATTTTTTTTTGTGTGTTTTAAGTGTTAGTATATGTGTTAAAAGTATGTATTATTTTTGTAATGTATGTTTGAATTTTGTAAAAGTAGTGAATTTTATGTTAATTCATTTTTTTGTAATTTAATTCTGTAGCGGGTTGTGGGTTTATAGGGGAATAGGGTGGGAAGTAATTTAATTATAATACATATTTTTAGCATTATTTAGAATTAATTAATTATATGTTAATTTTTTTGCGTAATTTAATTCTGTAGCGGGTTGTGGGTTTATAGGGAATAGGGTGGGAAGTAATCTAATTATAATATATATTTTTAGCATTATTTAGAATTAATTATATGTAAAAAAAAATTTGCGTAATTTAATTCTGTAGCGGGTTGTGGGTTTATAGGGGAATAGGGTGGGAAGTAATTTAATTGAAATTAATTAATTAATTATTTTATTACTTAATAAATTAATATTTAATAATTTAAATTGTTAATTAAGTTAATTAATGTATTAGTAATTAATTATTAATTGATTAATAACGATTAATAATTAATTTGTAATTATGTTAATTGTGTGTTTTTTTATTAATTAGTAATTAATTAGATATTAATTATTAACAATTATTTTGTAAATATGTTAGTTAATTATATTGTTAATTGTAATTAGTTAATTAATTAATTGTTAATTAATTATGTTAATTTATTAATATGTTACAATATTGTAGGTGATGTTTATAGGGGGAAATGGTGGGAGGTAAATTAATTTTTCAAAATAATTAATTGTTAATTAATGTTAATTATATTGCAGGAGTGGGTATATTAAATAATTCCCCTACGCTATCCAATACTTTCCTTACTGTTGCACTCACTGGAGTGGGAATAGTAATTTTTACCCTCCCGCTATCCAACACTTTCCCTACTGTTGCACTCACTGGAGTGGGAATAGTAATTTTTACCCTCCCGCTATCCAACGCTTTCCCTACTGTTGCACTCACTGGAGTGGGAATAGTAATTTTTACTCACCCGCTATCCAACGCTTTCCCTACTGTTGTACTCACTGGAGTGGGAATAGTAATTTTTACCCTCCTGCTATCCAACGCTTTCCCTACTGTTGCACTCACTGGAGTGGGAATAGTAATTTTTACCCTCCCGCTATCCAACGCTTTCTCTACTGTTGCACTCACTGGAGTGGGAATAGTAATTTTTACCCACCCGCTATCCAACGCTTTCCCTACTGTTGCACTCACTGGAGTGGGAATAGTAATTTTTACCCTCCCGCTATCCAACGCTTTCCCTACTGTTGCACTCACTGGAGTGGGAATAGTAATTTTTAGCCTCCCGCTATCCAACGCTTTCCCTACTGTTGCAGTAAATGGAGTGGGAATAGTAATTTTTAGCCTCCCGCTATCCAACGCTTTCCCTACTGTTGCACTCACTGGAGTGGGAATAGTAATTTTTACCCTCCCGCTATCCAACTCTTTCCCTACTGTTGCACTCACTGGAGTGGGAATAGTAATTTTTACCCTTCCGCTATCCAACGCTTTCCCTACTGTTGCACTCACTGGAGTGGGAATAGTACATTTACCCTCCCGCTATCCAACACTAAAAATATTGATTATTTTTAATATTATTAAGTTAATATATATGTATTTAAAAATAAAAATGCATGTTTTTTATTACTTACATTAATTATTTATTAATTTTAAGGTTATTTAAGTATTTTTAAGTATGTTTACTTAATTATATGTATTATTTCATTAATTTTACATTAATTTTAAGACATTTAAAAAAGTCGATATTTTAACAAACTATGGGGCATATTAGCAAGACCCACGTTAAAATTATCGCCGTTTTAGCGGCAGGAAACTGCCGCTAAAGCGGCGATAATGGGCTTGCTAATATGCGTTATGAAATTCAATAGAAGCCCAGGTCAGATGTGCAGGACATCTAACCTGGGCTTCTATGGAATTCTATAACGCATATTAGCAAGCCCATTATCGCCGTTTTAGCGGCAGTTTCCTGCCGCTAAAACGACGATAATTTTAACGTGAGTCTTGCTAATATGCCCTATATTATTTACAACGATATTTAGGATTCAATATTTTTGTACTTACCTGTTTGTAGATAGGAATTCGATATTCTGGTAGTCGATATTTTGTCACCGATATTTTTGTAGGTCGATATTTAGCTCCTCGATATTCTGTCAGTGATTCGTAGTACATACCAATTTGCGACTCGCTATTGCGACGCAATTTGCGAGTCGTAAATTCCTTGGTCGTACATCTGGCCCTAAGTCCTGAGAGAACTACCAATGCAGCCAAACAGCCAACAATTTAAGACGGGCACACTGCATGGAGGGTAGGAAGTTACGATCTGGATGAACGATCAAAGCAGACACGAACAGCTTTGCTCGTTCACCAAGACAGCATGGCAGAAAAGGTAAGGCTTAACTCATAAGGCCAACACAGCCACATGTGCCATAGCCAAAACAAGACATCAATCACAAGAAGCAAAAAAATGTAGAAGGCACAGCCATTGGGCCAGTGTAGCGGGCATCAAAAGGCAACAAGAGACACATGAAAATGAAAGCCAGTGGCACAGGAAAAGAAAGGTTAATTGACCAAAGGTCAGAAACAAGATGACCCTACATTCCAGCACACCACAGTGGAAGGAAAAATGAGAGCACTGGAGATAGACTGTCTCAAATTTTAATCCCTGGGGTTGAGGATGACAGCATCAAGTACAAGAACACTAAACGAGAAGGCTCGGATCTGAGGCAGGAGTCAAAACCTCCACACACAAAAACAAACTGTCGTAGTGAATAAAGAGAACACAGGTAACCTCTTTATGTCTTTAATGTAGAAGAGCTGCCAGGCAGACAGCAGCAGCAACCCAAGCCATCACCAACTGACTCCGTTAGAATCCCCATGTACAGAACACCCACACAGTGAGGTTCTGCACAGGAATCCAAACAAGCACAGGCTACTACATGGGTCCTTTCTTAAAATAAAACAAAACAGCATCCAAGAGGACAACAAAGCAGCAAAGAAAAAGAAACAGCAAAAGAAAGCAAATGAGAAAGGGGCAATTACAATTATAGCAAAACGGTTCCTGCAAAGTAAAGAAAGGGTCATACAGTTAATACAGTCAAGTCAGTTCCCGCAAAGTAAAGAAAAGGTCATTACAGTTAATACAGCTTACACTCTGTAACGAGAAGGAATTTGCCTTTTACGAAAACTACGCCTCAGGACATTCGGTCCGTACAATCTAAAGTCTCCTCCCTAACTTTGTCAACAACACGCCTACCACTTGAATCACTCTTCACAAGCAAGCACTTGTTCCACCACTGACCATTGACAAGTTTAACAGAACTCTCCTTCACTTCTACGACCTTGATGGGTGAACTAAACTTAGAAGAACCCTTCCTCACATGGACAGGTCTCTTGACAGATACAAAATCTCCCACACTGATCTCTGTGTTTCTGGCACATTTCCTTGAATCAAAGTAAGCTTTCTGCTTGCTCTGAGAACTCACCACACGACTCCTGACACTTTCATCAGTCCATCGTTTCCCTTTAACCCACCTGCTCATCCAACTTGGACAAAACACAGTGGAAGCCTTCCGACCACGTCATGTTCATCTACCTCTCTGTCCATGGAAGGCCACCAAAAGGAATCACGTAGTCTTTTCTTCGTTAAGGTTGCACCTAAGTGCCCCTCATGCGCCTGCTTGACTAGTTTTGCTCTCAAGGTGAGAGGGGAAACAAGCTTGTCTCCTCTCAACAACAACCCATCATCAATCGAGAGTTCATCAGCAATTTGTAAGAGTGTCTTAAATTCAAAGTTTAAATTCCTTTCTCTAGGCCATCCTTTCTCAACATACTCCATAACCAATTTCAAAGAAACATCAGAACTAAGAGCTTGACGCCATTCACTTTCTGATATGGCACACAGCTTTGGAAGATCCACAGCAGCTACAATAAACTCCTCTTTGTCCTCCTCCCCCAATTCAAATTCCTTTTCCTCAATGTCAGAAGATCGTGACAGGAAATCCGCACAACCATTTTTACTTCCAGGGATGTATTCAACACTGAAATCGAACTGAAGTAGTTTGGAGGACAAGCGTGCAATCCTAGGAGTAAAAGTCCGAACATTCTTCCCACTGAGAATGAAAACTAAGGGTTTGTTGTGATCCGTACGGATACAAAATTTTCTTCCCCAAATGAAGTTCCTAAATTTCATCACTCCCCACCAACACGCCAACAACTCCTTTTCTATAACTGAATATCTTTTTTCAGAATCAGACAAAACTCTCGAAGCATACCCAATGGTTCTGACATCCCCTTCTTTTTTTTGAGTCAAAACAGCTCCTACACCAACGCTGCTCGCGTCAACAGTAAGAGTGCACACAAGTGAGGGATCATAGTGCTTTAACACTTTAGGTGAGGTTAGCTCGTGTTTTACCCACTCAAAGACATCCTGACACATACCACACCATTCAAACGCAACACCTCTCATCATCATTTGTGACAATGGTCTCAACTTGCTTGCAAAATCCTGAATGAATCGTGAATAAAATTCACACAGTCCCAAAAAGGATTTGAGACTGGTCTTGTCAGTGGGTAGTTTGGACTTCACAATTGAATCAACCAAGCTAGATTTAGGATGGATGCCATGTTCGTTAACTAAATGCCCTAAGTACTCAACCTCCGTAGTCTTAAAAGCACACTTATCTCTTCGTAAGACTACACCGTTAGTTTGAAATCTTGACAAAACTTCTTTCAAGATTATGTCATGTGTAGCCCCATCAGGTGCAAAGATGAGAACATCATCTTGGAAAACAAATAGTCCCTCAATGCCCTTCAACATATTGAACATGAGCCGCTGGAAAACTGAAGCAGAAGATGCAAGCCCAAAAGGCATGCGAACATACTGAAAAGAACCAAAGGGGGATACAAAGACCGTGAGGTGCCTAGACTCAAGAGCTAGTTCCACCTGATGGTAGGCGGATGCCAAATCTAACTTAGTAAAGACTTTTGCTTCCTTCAAGCTCGCCAACAACTCGTTTATATTGGGTAGTGGGTGTGAATCTACCCAGATTTCTTGATTCAAACACCTGAGGTAAACACATACCCTAAGCTCCCCGTTCTGCTTCCGTGCGACAACCAACGGAGATAAGCTTGTCGCCAAAAAAAGATGTTGTAGTGAATAAAGAGAACACAGGTAACCTCTTTATGTCTTTAATGTAGAAGAGCTGCCAGGCAGACAGCAGCAGCAACCCAAGCCATCACCAACTGACTCCGTTAGAATCCCCTGGTACAGAACACCCACACAGTGAGGTTCTGCACAGGAATCCAAACAAGCACAGGCTACTACACAAACATAAGAGCCACACTGAGAAGACCACAACAGGCACTTTACCACACCGAAAAACAGTGGTTTAAAAGCATGCCGGCCCAAGGACAAACCAAAGGGGAAAGCCAGACACAAAGCCTACACTCACATATGAAGTAGCAGCACAGTGCCCGATACCTGAAAGGGGAAGGCCTAGACAAGTGGATCAGGTACGACAGGGTAAAAATCCCCAGTAAGATGCTAGGGAAGGCACACTCTACCCAAAGTGTGAAATACAACATGCTACTGAAGCAGATGAGTCATAAGGCGAAAGACGTGCACATCATGCATGCATCAGAGGTGAGGTGAAGTATGTGTACGTTAAATACAAGACCTCCTACAACAGTCATTGTCCTCCAGCTGGTGAAAGAAGCACAAGAGAACCAGACTCAAGTACCCTAACAGCCCCAAACATGAGCACGCTAATTCCCTGCCCAGAGACTAACAGAGAGCATATGACAAAGCTTGTTATCAGACCCCACTCGAAAAAAAGAGTGGGAGAAGAGGGAGGCCAACCCACGGCCAAACCCTTACACCCTGTTGGAAAAAAGACCAACACAAAAGAGGAGGGAGATCCAAAGTGCCCAAAGAAAAATGGCAAACACAGCCCCAAGCACCCGGAGCAAACAATAACGGGAGAAAGAAGAAGGCAAGGCAAAAGGGGGTGTAGGATACCAGGTCCAGGAAATCAATCCAGGAGACATCAAGGTGGCTTCAAATGAAGGAACTTTATTTACTGGAGATCCCATCCACAGATCAACTGCTTACTCACTCAACTGCTTTTCCTGCAACTCCTTTTCTCCCACATTCCATCACCTGGGAAACACACCAGGTGACATCATAGTGCCCCCCACAGCCACTGCATCAACTTGTTGATGTAGTGGCTACCACACATGTCCCTCCTTGGAAAACAAAACAATGATAAGAGAAAAAAATTAAAATTCACATCAACTCTACAATGGATAGCGCTACAATGCTGGAATGATGAGAAACGAAATCCAAAACCAAAAACATTTATGCAAAACACAGGTTTACACATAGGGGCCGATTCCGATTCGGGCCGGAAATCTCTCCGACCGAGTCGGATTCGGAGAGATATCCGACCGAACCAGACTCTAGCAGTCCGACCGAACGAGTACGATGCGGACGAATGCTATCGGACTCGATTCGGTCGGACTCCCATTGAAGTCAATGGGAGACGGTCGTACGACGCGTACACGGGCTCCCATTGACTCAATGGGTGCGTTGCAAACAAGGGCGCCCCCTACAGCGGGTATCCGTCGGTGCGACTCGCGCCGTACATGCATGTGTAGGGGGGACCCATGGGTCCCCCATGTGTGCGACTCGCGCGGCTACGAGTACAGGGGGGTCCGACACGGACCCCCGAAGTCCGGCTCCGACTGCTCTTTTGAGCCGGACGACGCGAGTCGCCCGGACTGTTCGAAGCGCGCATCGTACTTGCCCGGTCGGGGAACGTCTCCATTGGCTGGTGCGAGTCGAGTCCGTACGAGTCGGTCGGAGCGGTTCGGAGCCGGGAACGAGTCGGTCGGGGATTTCGCGTACGCTCGCATCGTACTTGCTCGCGCGGATGGGTGTTCGAATCGGTCGGAAACAGGGCGTCCGAATCGGATCCGGTAAAGCCGGATCCGATTCGGTGCCCTACCGGCCAAGATCGGAATCGGCCCCATAGTCTTAGGTTTACACAAATATCTTGGTCTCTTCACAACTCTGTTAGACCTCCTTGTCATTATGTCTTCACCACTTGCCACATTATTCTCGCGTTTCTTATAATTCAATATACGGTGATCCGGGTCTTCACAGCATTACTGAAGGTCTTAACAACCTGAATAGGTTTGAAAAACTTCACCACACCACCCAAACCAGGTTGCTTTACCATGACTAAATCCCCCACACGCACATCCAACATCTTCACACAGTTCCTAGCATCAAATTCTTTTTTCCTCTGTAGTGTCTTCTTTTCCTCCCTTAAGGCGCCAATCTGAATCAGCCACTTTTCTACCCAACTCAGCTTCATAGTCATTAATTTAAGTAGGTTCTACAATAGTATTAAGAAGCCGACCTTGAAAGAACTCAAATGGAGTGTTACCAGTGGGGTAATGTGGAGTTAACCTGTACATCTAAATCCGTTTCATCCCCTCCTCTTTCCAATTGAGGGAGTTAGATTTTGCCATGGCAATAGTTTCCTTGAGGACCCTGTTTAACCTTTCCACCATCCCATTAGTTTCCGGATGATACAAAGCACAGCTCTTGTGATCAATATCCCTCTCCCGTAGGAAACCTTCCATCTCCTTGGAGTTAAGCTGCACACCATTATCCGTGAGAAGTGTGTGAGGGAAACTTTTGCGTGCCATAAGCACCTTCAAAAAACTTTTGCGTGCCATAAGCACCTTCAAAAATCTAATCACATCCTTGCTTTCAACTGTGTTGGTCAAACACATTTCTGGCCACCTGGAAAACATATCAATTACCACCATAAGAAAAGTTTGACATCCTTCATCATGAACCGGGCCCACAATATCCAATGCAACTTCCCTCCAGGGTCCAACCGGACGCCTCCGAATTACCATGGGTTGCACCCTCGTTTGTTTGGTCTTATCACTAAGAGCACACATCAAACATTCACGTACCATCCTCTCCACCATCTTGTCCATACCCGACCACCAGTACCAATTGCGAAGCCTTTCCTTGCACTTCGATATCCCCTGATGTGTATCATGGACAAGACGAATGAGTTCTTCCCTAAGTTTCATGGGAGGAACCAATCTCGTCCCCTTGAAAAGTAAATCCTTGCACGTACTCAACTCATCTCACACAGCCTAAAAAGGCTGACACTCTACAGAATCACTTCTGTTGCTATTCCAAGCATCTTCCAACAAACGCATGACTTCACCCAGAACCACATTATAAGAGAGTTCATTACACCACCTTTCCTCAGAAAAAGACTCCCAGTCAACTACACACACAAAATCCCCACTTTCACCTGACTCCTCCTCAATATCAGAAACATCCATGCCCACTGGCACCAACCTAGAAAGGTTATCAGCAACAATGTTCTTTACGCCAGGCAAATACTCAATGACAAAGTCAAACTCCTGCAACACAATCACCCACCTGGTTATCCTGCTAGACCCAAGATCAACCTCTTTCTTTGTAAATACCTCCACCAAAGGTTTATGGTCAGTCCTGACCACAAAACATGACCCCCACAAAAATATTTTGAGTTTGTTTTCTGCCCAGAAGACGGCCAAGGCCTCCCTTTCAATCACGGAGTACCTAGATTCAGTATCCTTCAATCACCGTGAGATAAACATGATAGTGTTCAAATTACTACCACCCACCTGCTGCAGATCCATTCCAAGTCCCTTAACACTAGCATCAGTGGTAATAAGAGAGCGTTTATTTGGATAAAGATTCTTGAGCTTAGGAGCCGCACCAAGATGTTCCTTCAGTCCTATGAACTCCTCCTCACAGGCATCATTCCAAGTGAATTCAACACCTTTTTTTAAACGCCCTCTCATGTTAACACTCCTGTCTGAAAAATTCCTGATAAAATTTCTGTAGATCTCAACCATTCCCAGGAATTTTATCAACTCCTCCCAAGATGAAGGTGAATTCATGCGAGAGATAGTGTCTACTAGTTCTGTTTTAGGAAACACACCTTCTCCAGAAATGGTGTGACCCAAATAGCTAATGGACCTCGTACCAAATCTACACTTAGCCAGCCTCCTCAACACTTCCATGAGGCCCTCCTCATGTTCCTCGTCATTCTTTCCAAATACCAAAATATCATCTTGATATACGCTGACCCCTCAAACTCCCTTGAGGACCCTCTCCATTATCCTTTGACAGACGGAAGCTGCCAAAACCAAACCAAAAGGAAGCCTGACAAACATGCCAAAAGGAGTCACAAATGCTGTCAGATCTCTTGAAGACTCCTTCAGCTTAACCTGGTGATAGACCGCAGTGAGGTCAATAGTACTAAAGACAGTGGCACCACCCAACAACTGTACCAGCTCAGTGATGTTTGGTAAAGGATACCTGTCCACAACCACAACACTTGTTAAAGTGCCTCAGGTCCACACAAAGATGCAAACAACCATTGGCCTTCCTAGCAGCTACCACAATAGCCAGCCATTCAGTACCTTCAACTTCCTCTATGATACCTCCCTCCTTGAGCTTCCTGATTTCCTCACGTACTGCAATAGGCACACACCTCACCTTACAACAAACAGGTTGTGCACCTGCCACCAGGAAAATCTCATGTTCATAATCCACAAGGCAACTCAACTCCTCTCTTAACACCTCAGGAAATGCAGCCCTCATTCTCTTAGTCAAACCATCATTGTCCACCAAATCAACAGCACACAAAGCCTTCCTCTCCTTCAAGAGGATGGGAGCATCATCACTAGGGTCCAACATGACACCAAACTCACCCTGATGTGACCAACTAATAATACTATCACCCTTTTTTGACACATATATTTTCCCTGATGTCAACCGCTGTTTTCATTCAATCATCCCCATGAAGAAACCATGTAATTTTATAGGTTTGCCTCCATAGGCACAAGGCTTGATGTCTGGTTTAAACAAAGTAACATTGCTTGGTAAACTGTTCTGATAAAATTTGTCAGACAATATCGTTATCTTTGCACCTGAGCCAAACAAAACATTTGTCAACTCACCATCGACCGCAATGGTATCAACAGGTGAAGTTTTCACCACCTCTGCTTCATTCACTTGGAGTACAATCTGACCACACACAAAATCTACATCTTCACCCTCTTGATCACTCCCCACATTGACTTCCTTAACATTAGGTTTGGAAATCTCCACTTTACAGGCAACCGCAAAATGTCCCTTTTTTTTACAATGCGAACATATCGCCTTTAGAGCAGGACATGCCTTGTCGTTAGCCAAATGACCAACTCTGTCACATCTGTAACATTTTCATGTACCAATCTTCCCTTTACTATCACCATCCTTCGGTTTCACAACATTCTCCTTAACTCTCTCCTTCACAACATGTACACTTTGATCCTTTTCTTTGTCTTTCCAAAAAACGCCCACACATTCCATAGTGTTCAACACGCTTAACAATGACTAACTCCTCATCCAAAGTTGGCTCGTCCTTCAACCACAGCTCATCTCTCACCTTCTCAATAACACAACCCACCATAAATTGATCACAAATGCGCTGCTCCATCATGCCAACAAGCTTGCAAGAAGACGCAAGTCTACGTAACTCTGTGACATAATGATTCACTCTCACTCTGCAACCTCTTGGCAAAATGATAGTGCACCAGAATGGTGCTCTCTTTAGGAAGATAATGAATATTGAGTTTTTTAATACACAACTCATATTCATTTAATTCCTCTACAACAACTTGTGAGGGTTGAGGAAGATGATCAAAACCTCCTGACCCTCCAATCCCAAACAATGGAGCAGGAGGTCTGCCTTCCTCTCATCACTTAAGGTGGAACAACACATTTTTGCATACCTCTCAAAAACTTTCTTCCACTTCTATCATTTCATTGGTGGCGTGCCTGGACTGGTAAGAAAGAAAGGAAGGGCCGGAATATTATGCATTGCAACTCAACAAAGAAACAGTCCCAACACACCCCCAACACAACAGTATACAAAAGTGAGTAAGGTATTGCAGTACTAAACATAGTCAACAGAGGACAGCACACCCACTAGAGACACTCTATCAGGAACTACAGGCTGGACTGGAGACATTCTATCAAACGACTTGATTCTCAACAAAGCCCTCAGTCAGCGTGCAGAGAAGATCCAAAGAGGAGCTGTGCCTATCAGCAGGTAGGAGTTTCCAGATCCAAGCCGGCAAAACAAGCACCCAGCAGTAACATCAAAGCAGTGCTTGTCAGCCACTGCAAGAGAGAACTGCAAGTGAGCATACAAGGAAGATCCAATGAGGGTCTGTGCCTATCAGCGGATAGGCGCTTCCAGATCTAAGCCAGCAAAACAAGCACCCTGCAGTAACTTCAAAGCAGTGCTTGTCGGCGACCGCAAGGAGATCACCATGAACAAGCTACCTCTCAGCGCAGCCAATGTAAAAGGGGAGCACTGAAGAGACACACACCCCTGGGGAGAACAGCAGAGTCACCAACAGACAGCTGTGCCTGTCAGCGCACAGACATATCCAGTCCCACACGGGAAGGGCCAAGCAGCAAGAGACAGACGTTTCCAGCAAAAGACAACAAAGTTGTGCTTGTCAGCGAGGAGACCAACAAGCATGAAACTGCCACCTCAGCACAGGCAATTGGCCTCCGGAGACTCGCAGCTGTGTCTGTCAGCGAAATCAGGAGGAGATAAACATCACAGCAAGGGACAGCATCGCAGCAAGGGACAGCAGGAGGCCAGCGAGGCAGTATCCAAAATCGGAGCAGGAGCGAGAAATGGATCGGGATAGGTAAGAGAGCCTCCCTTCTGAATCAAAGCAAAATCTCTTACCAACTGAAGTATGTTGATAGTCCTGGGTGAAGACACACAATGTTGGGATCTCCTGGCTGTCGACTACACCACTGTAGGATACTAGGGGGCCGAATCCGATTTGGGCCGGAAAACGTACCGACCGACTCGGTACAGGATTTTAGTCCGACCGACTCGGACCGGTGCCGTACGACCCGGGTAGTACGATGAAATGCATGTGAAACCCGACCGACTCGGACGGAATACAAAACGAACGACCGAGCCGGACGGAAACAAGCCATCCGGCCGGAAAATCACTCGAAACGAACCGACCGACACGCACCCGGATTGAACCCGAGCGAAACGTACCCGCGAACTCCGACCCGCGTAGTACGATGCTGTGCGTGCAAAATACGACCGACTCGCACGGAGCACAAGCCGTACGACCGACACGCATACAAAACCCAGCCGAAGCAACCCAATACTCCGCGACCGACTCGTACGCCGCATATGAAATATAGCTGACACACAGCGGGAACGAGTCGGACAACATCGCACCAGACAACAGCAGCGTCCGACTCGGACACAAGAACGACTCCAACATGCACCAGAAGCACCAAGGAAAAAAAGTTTTTAAAAAAGGGCCAAACAAGCAACCACTAAGCCAATAAATACTGGGGGGGGGGTGGAAATGGAACAAGGACACACCTCCAACTCCACCTACATAAAGGCCACAAATCCCTACCATGATCCTTTGCAAATTCCACTGACCTGCCAGCAAGCAACACCATCACACAGCAACCACAGACACACTCACAGCTCATACATCACACAAGCCACACACCACTACCACACCTACAAAACGCACCCTCACACACACCCAGCTAAACCTACACTCACACACCCCCACTTGCAGACACACACACACATCAATCACCACCACCACCATGCCCCTAAAGAAGAATCCAAAGTTCCTAGATAGTGAATTGGAAGTCATGGTAGATGAGATCCTCAGGGTAGAGCCACAGTTGTTTGGTACATTGGTACAACAGACCCCCATGTCGCAGAAAACCAAGATGTGGGCGAGGATTGTCGACAGGGTGAACGCACAATCACCATGTTTGCACACAAAGGAAGACATCCAGAACAGGTGGTATGATGTGCGCAGGAGGGGCCGGGACCTACTTAAAAAGGACTACCTCCTCAGCCACCGCACCGGCAGTGGCCCTCCTGCAAAACCAGTATACCTCAGGCCCTGGGAGGAGAAGGTGCGGGTCATCCTACCACCAGTGAGCGTATAAGGACTAACAGACATCCCAGAGCCTGGTGAGTACACAACTAATATACACAATATGGTGTGACAATACACACACAGCACTCTCAAAGGGATAGGCAAACCATGCACCCTTAGCAAATACACAGCAACCAAAACATATTCATCCCAAGATGTGAATGCTAGTCAGACAAACACAATACCTGCCATCTCATAGTGATATCTAACTGTGTCATGACATGTACAAACCTAACAACAAATACAGCAAGGCAGTGGCACAAATAGAACCAACAAACACTCACAGATATTTTGACACCACTAGAACACCACCTCACAGGGAAGATCACTGAAAGGAAGGAATTCTGTGTATGCTGGTGAAGTCAGTGTAGCCAATAGCATGATGGGAGTTGGAGTCATAGATATTGCTCAGCCTCACAATTGGCCCATCAACACCACCCTGAAACATGCTCACATCACAGGGAGTGGAAAAGGACTCACAAGATGGCTGACACTGGGTACTGCTGGGGGGAGCACAGGGCCCTGCTGGGAACTGTGCAACAACCAACAGCAGGACACCACTGACTGACATCCTGAAAGACAACTTGCACTCCCTGCAATGGAAGCACGTTCCATGGTGGGATATCGGGCTGGGTGGGAAGGAGGACTCACAGCTCGACCATAGTTACAAGCACTTCTCCTCACACAGACCCTCAACACAAACTCCATATAACCCACCTGGGAGAATGCAATGCCTCACATTCTAACTGAAGATCCCACAAAGAACCACCACCCTGGGTCATGCTGTGTGAAGCACAGGGACACTCTTGGGACTTGTAGCCAAACAACCGCAAGGAGAACACTCTCAGCCATCCTGTCAGCACAGGCACCCCACCCCACAGGGAAGCAGAGTCAAAAGGAAGGAAGGATGGGCATGCTGGGAAGGGGGTTGGAGGCAATAGCATGATGGGAGTGGTAGTCACAGCTCAACATCCCCCACCCACATGGCCCAGCAAGCTACCACTGAAGCATGCACACCTCACAGGGAGTGGAAAGCCACTTCAAAGATGTCTGACACTGGCCTCAGCTGTGGGGAGCACAAGGCCCTGCTGGGAACTGGGCACCAACAAACAACACAACCACATTGTCAGCCATCTTGCCATTGCTGTCACACTCACACACACTGAAGTCCACTCAAAAGGAAGGAAGGATGGGCATGCTGGGAAGGGGGGTGGAGGCAATAGCATGATGGGAGTGGTAGTCACAGCTCAACATCCCCCACCCACATGGCCCAGCAAGCTACCACTGAAGCATGCACACCTCACAGGGAGTGAAAAGCCACTTCAAAGATCTCTGACACTGGCCTCAGCTGTGGGGAGCACAAGGCCCTGCTGGGAACTGGGCACCAACAAACAACACGACCACATTGTCAGCCATCTTGCCATTGCTGTCACACTCACACACACTGAAGTCCACTCAAAAGGAAGGAAGGATGGGCATGCTGGGAAGGGGGTGGAGGCAATAGCATGATGGGAGTGGTAGTCACAGCTCAACATCCCCCACCCACATGGCCCAGCAAGCTACCACTGAAGCATGCACACCTCACAGGGAGTGAAAAGCCACTTCAAAGATCTCTGACACTGGCCTCAGCTGTGGGGAGCACAAGGCCCTGCTGGGAACTGGGCACGAACAAACAACACGACCACATTGTCAGCCATCTTGCCATTGCTGTCACACTCACACACTCTGAAGTCCACTCAAAAGGAAGGAAGGATGGGCATGCTGGGAAGGGGGGTGGAGGCAATAGCATGATGGGAGTGGTAGTCACAGATATTGGTCACCCTCACAATTGGCCCATCAACACCACCCTGAACCATGCACACATCACAGGGAGTGGAAAAGGACTCACAAGATGGCTGACACTGGGTACTGCTGTGGGGAGCACAAGGCCCTGATGGGAACTGTGCAACAACCAACAGCAGGACACCACTGACTGACATCCTGAAAGACAACTTGCACTCCCTGCAATGGAAGCACGTTCCATGGTGGGATATCGGGCTGGGTGGGAAGGAGGACTCACAGCTCTGACCATAGTCACAAGCACTTCTCCTCACACACCCCCTCAACACTAACTCCACATAACCCACCTGGGAGAATGCAATGCCTCACATTCTAACTGAAGATCCCACAAAGAACCACCACCCTGGGTCATGCTGTGTGAAGCACAGGGACACTCTTGGGACTTGTAGCCAAACAACCGCAAGGAGAACACTCTCAGCCATCCTGTCAGCACAGGCACCCCACCCCACAGGGAAGCAGAGTCAAAAGGAAGGAAGGATGGACATGCTGGGAAGGGTGGTGGAGGCAATAGCATGAT
The DNA here is from genome assembly GCA_963921515.1 of Calotriton arnoldi. Classification (NCBI taxonomy): domain Eukaryota; kingdom Metazoa; phylum Chordata; class Amphibia; order Caudata; family Salamandridae; genus Calotriton; species Calotriton arnoldi. The sequence goes on along the minus strand of CAWUFW010007057.1, from coordinate 515,171 downwards.
GGGAATGGTAGTCACAGATATTGGTCACCCTCACAATTGGCCCATCCACACCACCCTGAACCATGCACACATCACAGGGAGTGGAAAAGGACTCACAAGATGGCTGACACTGGGAACTGCTGTGGGGAGCACAAGGCCCTGATGGGAACTGTGCAACAACCAACAGCAGGACACCACTGACTGACATCCTGAAAGACAACTTGCACTCCCTGCAATGGAAGCACGTTCCATGGTGGGATATCTGGCTGGGTGGGAAGGAGGACTCACAGCTCTGACCATAGTTACAAGCACTTCTCCTCACACACCCCCTCAACACTAACTCCACATAACCCACCTGGGAGAATGCAATGCCTCACATTCTAACTGAAGATCCCACAAAGAACCACCACCCTGGGTCATGCTGTGTGAAGCACAGGGACACTCTTGGGACTTGTATCCAAACAACCGCAAGGAGAACACTCTCAGCCATCCTGTCAGCACAGGCACCCCACCCCACTGGGAAGCAGAGTCAAAAGGAAGGTAGGATGGACATGCTGGGAAGGGTGGTGGAGGCAATAGCATGATGGGAGTGGTAGTCACAGATATTGGTCACCCTCACAATTGGCCCATCAACACCACCCTGAACCATGCACACATCACAGGGAGTGGAAAAGGACTCACAAGATGGCTGACACTGGGAACTGCTGTGGGGAGCACAAGGCCCTGATGGGAACTGTGCAACAACCAACAGCAGGACACCACTGACTGACATCCTGAAAGACAACTTGCACTCCCTGCAATGGAAGCACGTTCCATGGTGGGATATCTGGCTGGTGGGAAGGAGGACTCACAGCTCTGACCATAGTTACAAGCACTTCTCCTCACACACCCCCTCAACACTAACTCCACATAACCCACCTGGGAGAATGCAATGCCTCACATTCTAACTGAAGATCCCACAAAGAACCACCACCCTGGGTCATGCTGTGTGAAGCACAGGGACACTTTTGGGACTTGTAGCCAAACAACCGCAAGGAGAACACTCTCAGCCATCCTGTCAGCACAGGCACCCCACCCCACAGGGAAGCAGAGTCAAAAGGAAGGAAGGATGGACATGCCGGGAAGGGTGGTGGAGGCAATAGCATGATGGGAGTGGTAGTCACAGCTCAACATCCCCCACCCACATGGCCCAGAAAGCTACCACTGAAGCATGCACACCTCACAGGGAGTGAAAAGCCACTTCAAAGATGTCTGACACTGGCCTCAGCTGTGGGGAGCACAAGGCCCTGCTGGGAACTGTGCAACAACCAACAGCAGGACACCACTGACTGACATCCTGAAAGACAACTTGCACTCCCTGCAACGGAAGCACGTTCCATGGTGGGATATCTGGGCTGGGGGAGAAGGAGGCCCGGATGGCAACCAAATAGCACCAATGCTGGTCAGGCACACACCTCAACATTCACATTGACATGCCACAGGTTGGCAGGACAATGTGCTACACCAATATCACTCTCTGACTGTCACAATTTGGGAGAATGCTATGTCCAGGCCCGCATCCAGAGGTACAGTCACAACTGTCAGGTGTTTGAACAATTGATGCCTGTAGAAACATACCATACAATCTGTGTCTCTCCCCAAAACAGGTGATGATGGGGACTCAGCAGCAGACGAGGAGGAGTCCCTGTCCCAGGCTCCGGGGGACACTGAGCTCACTGGTGTGGATCAGCCTCTGCACTCCTCGGATGGCGAAGAACTAGCTGGACCCTCCGGTGTCAGTCATCATGCAGCACCAGCAGGACCAACATCTGCACCCCCTGCACCCACCCCTCCAACAACTGGAAACACACAGGCCACCCCTGCCAACACGGACACACCAAGGACCACAGGTGACAACAGCGCAGGGACCCAGGCCCAAACTGGAGCTGGTGACAACGAGCCCACGAACAACACCCAAGTGGGCACACAGTCACCTGTGCGTGCCACCGCAGGTCCCGCACGTGTCGCCAGGGGTGGTGGGAGGGGTGGTAGACACAGGTCGCTCTTTGCAGAGGGGTCGGGACTGCATGATGACCCACAACTGGCACGCATCGCGGATGCGTACCAGACTAGCACCGGAGAGGTCAGCCAGGTAGTGGGGATCCTCAAGGACATACAACAGCAGCAGGCTGCCCATCATGCCCGCTTGGACTCCCACATGTCCTGTGTCGAGACACACATGTCACGTGTCGAGACACACATGTCACATGTTGATACACACATGTCTGGCATAGAGTCCAAGTGGGACACATTGGAACAACTAACAGCGGTGCATAGGGACATACTGACATGCCTCCGCCAGATTAGCACCAACATGGCCTCACCTCCCTGTGTGCCCACAACATCTGCTGCTGAAACAACTGCAAATGCCACAAGGAGGGCGGAGGACTCTGGCGGAGAGTCCCCTGCACCGTGGCAGCCTGCACCTGAGGGTCCCCCCCCAAGAAGAGGGGCCGTCCGAGGAGGCCAAACTGAGAGGCCGATGGCCAGCTACATCCCCCAGGAAGCCAACACCTGTTCTGGAACTTTTCCTCTGTGTGCAAATTGCACGCCCTGTCGAAGGCAACCCAACTCGCCCACATGACATGGGGAGCTCTAGTTGTCCAAATTCATCAGATGACTGTGGACTTTACTCTGGACATTTCAGCTACCAAGACTTCTGAATCACATGGGAACTTTGGATTCCAATTTCTATGTACAACACCCACCATCCTGTGCACCATCCCCACACCTTTTGTAAATAAACTCACCAATACACCATATCTGCCTTTGTTGTGATTCCAACGTGGTGTCTGTCATGGAGATGGTGATCAGAAAAATTACACTGTGCATGCTAACTGCTACAGCAAGTCCAACACCGTCATGTCAGTCATGGCGACGTGACACATATGAGGGAGACACACCACTAGGGCCACACAACACATACACACCAGGGCCAACAGACTCATCCCCTACACTGATGTTGCCAGGAAATACAGTGCAATGCACAGACACCACACCTATTCACAGTCTGTGTCAACTAGACTACAGGTGCAGTAAGCAAATGTCACTCAGATGTGTGACTACAGACAACGCACATCCCAAAGTGAAGCACAGGTTTATTACACATTTGCAACATGTTGTTTCCACTACAAATGCAAGCTAATCCCACCTGGCTGTGGCCACAAAGTCAAACAATGCAGAAGATAGAAAGTCCAGGGGTGTGTGGCACATCACCTGTAGGTAAACAACTGCTGCCACCTTGGAAGTTGAATCATGGATTCGGGGATCCAAGTTGATCAAACAACTCCGGCAGCACCCTGTGAAGGACAGACATGACACACAGTCAAAACCACTGAAGAACAGCACAGAACGGCAATACTCATGTCTAATACCTGTCACAAGATAACTACACAAAAGCAAGTTAGCAGGTCAACACTGTTGGGCAGTACAGACCACCTGCAAGGACACATTTCTGCACGCATCCAGTCAAGTTGCACATGGCCACACTAAAACAGCACCAGAGCACCACACACACATATCATGCAAATCAAAATCATTGACATTACAACCCTCTGGATACTCACATTCAGCTGAAGAAGTTGGTGATGAGCTGTGTGCGGACATCACCATCATCATCATCATCATCACTGGCATCATGGCCCAGGCCAGGATCCTCCACAGGTGGCGGATGTTGGTCATCGTCATCCAGGATGAGAGGCAACTACTTCCGCACTGCCAGGTTGTGTAGCATGCAGCAGACGATGACAATTTTGCAAAACTTTTGCTGAGTCATATGGGAGGGCCCCTCCTGTCTTGTCCAGGCAGCGGAAGCGGCTTTTCAGGAGACCAAAGGTCCGCTCAATCACCCTCCTCGTCCGACTATGTGCCTCATTGTAGCGCATCTGGGCTGGTGTCACAGGGTTCCTGAGGGGTGTCAGCAACCACGGCATGTTGGGGTATCCCGAGTCACCTACAGACAGACAATTGCACATTAGCCGATTTGGAAAAGTGTGCGGAAAGCAACATAGCAGAACACACACAATGGTACAAAGTCAGTACACACCGACAAGCCAGGCACGCTGGTTCTGCATCTGTGACATCATCCTCGGGATGCGACTACTCCTCATCACGTAGGCATCGTGTGCCGAACCGGGGAAACGGGCACACACATGTGTGATGGTCATATCTGCAAGACATACCACCAGAGCATTTATAGAATGGTAATGTTTACGGTTCCTGTATGCCTGCTCATGTGCCTGTGGTGGTACCAAAGCCACATGTGTCCCATCAATGGAGCCAATGACATGTGGCATCCTCCCCAGGGCATAGAAGTCACTCTTGACGTCAGTGAGTCGTTGACGTGGTGGGAAATAGATATACTGGTTAAGGCATCTCAACATTGCCACCAAAACATCGCGTAGCACACGGCTGAACATAGTCTGTGACATACCACCAGTAGATGCCACAGTGTGTTGAAAGGTACCGGTGGCAAAGAAGTGTAGGGCTGCCATCACCTTCACCTTGGGGGTCAGCGCTGTAGGATACGGCCGGCCAGGCTGCAAATGTGGGTCCAACCGCACTGCCAAATCCTCAATCAGCTGCCTGGTGAAGCGGTACCGTCGGATGCTGTCACGTTCCACCATCGTTGCCAGGTCTGGGAATGGTCTATGGACAGCAGGAGCCCTGCAGTGCAGAGGTGAAGAAAGCAAGATTGCCAGTCACCCCACATATGTGCCGTTCACCATACTCAATTTCACATGATACATCATTACCAAACACAAGTACTTGATGTGTGTCTCGTTCTGTTTGGACATATATGGCACCTACATGGACATCATCTAACATCTCTGTTCAACAAGTGTGGACAACAGGTCCCAGGGTGTGCAATGTGAAACCATTTGGCTGTGTCACAGTACCCATTTACTGCTCTCACATTCCACACACATACCACAGTGACATGTCTGGACAGAGTGCGCCACAGGCATCACAACTCATTGACAGGTAGATTCCCAGGGACCCTGTCTTGCCACATGGACACTGGCATGACATGGCGTATCATGTACACGTCAGAAAAACAAACATGACACCCACAGGTGGTGGCCCCTGTAGCCTCTGCAGGACAGACATGGACGTCTGTGACACACACACACAACATCTAAGTCCATGCACAAACAACGTGGATGTGGATACTGTCTCCCATTGTGCACATGGAGTCAGACATGTGAAACACAACATGCACACAGACTGCGGAGGGACATGACTATTGTGGCAATGGGCCACCCTGTGACGTACATGCCTTCCCACGTGAGCCTGGGGGTATGTGACATGTCATACACATACACAACCTGGAAATGTGACCATGCCACATGCTCCAAAATGAACAGTTGCACATCACAGTGGTCATGTGCACAACACACAAAGGACCCTGTCCCCATGAACACGTGCACAGCCTGGGTGTGTCTGCCCCCAAGTGCCACCCCAAAAACAACATGTACACCCCCATACACAGATAAGGTTATGCTGCCACACATGCCTTAGATACAGTGTGGACTGGGTGTGGTGTAGTAGGTGTGCCCCTGAGTCCCTGGAAAGTATATGTGGCTGGCATAGGTTCACCAGTGACCAGCATGGTGACATATGCGTGTGGCCTGTCCAGGGACGCGTTGTACAGCACTGGTCCGATCGGTGTGCCCGCACGGACCATTGCATTGAATGTTAGCGGGTACGCGTTGTACAGCAATGGTCCGATCGGTGTGCCTGCACGGACCATTGCATTGAATGTTAGCGGGTACGCGTTGTACAGCAATGGTCCGATCGGTGTGCCCGCACGGACCATTGCATTGAATGTGAGCGGGTACGCGTTGTACAGCACTGGTCCGATCGGTGTGCCCGCACGGACCATTGCATTGAATGTTAGCGGGTACGCGTTGTACAGCAATGGTCCGATCGGTGTGCCTGCACGGACCATTGCATTGAATGTTAGCGGGTACGCGTTGTACAGCAATGGTCCGATCGGTGTGCCCGCACGGACCATTGCATTGAATGTGAGCGGGTACGCGTTGTACAGCAATGGTCCGATCGGTGTGCCCGCACGGACCATTGCATTGAATGTTAGCGGGTACGCGTTGTATCGCGGGTACGCGTTGTACAGCAATGGTCCGATCAGTGTGCCCGCACGGACCATTGCATTGAATGTGAGCGGGTACGCGTTGTACAGCAATGGTCCGATCGGTGTGCCCGCACGGACCATTGCATTGAATGTGAGCGGGTACGCGTTGTATCGCGGGTACGCGTTGTACAGCAATGGTCCGATCGGTGCGCACGCATTGGCTGGGGCCTGGCATGGCAACGGACGCGTTTTTGAAGCTCCAACGAGTCTGATGCAGTGAATTCAGTTGGCCAGCCACAACAATGTTGCAAATTCATGGGTGTCATGAAGTTGAATTTTTGAAGGATGCTGTGGGCGTGAATTGGTGCTGCAATTCCATGGATTGGTCAGATTCAGAAGATGCAAACGACTTGGACCTATCACTTTGGACACATGGCACAGTATCTGCCTCTGCAGCACACATATAATGCTGGCTGTTCCCCTGAGGGCTCAGTTGCCTGCACTACATGCTCCAGGACGACATCTGCCACTACACTGCTGCTGTCTCTGCATCTTCTGGCTACTGCAATGGCACGTACTGTGGAGAGAGCCCCAGCCTTCACCCATGAGGAGAACCAGGCCCTGCTGGACAACCTCCTTCCACAGTACAGCAAGCTGTATGAGACACCAGGGGAGCAGGTCAGTGTGCTGTCCACTGCCTTACTAATTGTGCATGTTGTCTGACTAGCAGGATTTACAGTGTGCACACCACTGGCTAGCATGCTCACTGAGTAGTTCGCACCCCCAAAGTGTGTAGTCACATGCACTGAACAGGTACAGTGGAGTAACAGTGCATTCAAACAAGGTTCACTTCCCATGCAATGATACCATGTAGTAACTGCTGGCAAACTGTCCATAGCCCTCGTTGCACTGCCTGTGTACATCATATGCCCCTGTGATTGAGACATGTATTTCCAACTGTGTGATGCACGGATATGTTGCATGTGTAGTAATGGCCTTTTCACTTTGTCATCCTCACAGGTTGATGCCCATCAGAAGCAGGATATCTGGCTGGCCATCGTCCGGGCAGTCAGATCCGTGGGGGTCTACAAGCGCCGGATCCGCAACTGCCAGAAGAGGTGGCAGGACCTTCGGGGCTGGACCCGGAGGATCGCAAGGGTCCAGCTGAAGCTGTCGCCTCCTCGCAGGAGGGGCGGACACCGGACCCTGACCCCCCACATGCTCCAGATCCTGCCGGTGGTCTTCCCGGAGCTGGATGGGCAGCTGAAGGGCAGACAGCAGCAAGGAGGGGTGAGTCAAAGACTGCACTGTGAACTCTGTCTAACATGCTATGTGCACTCCTCTGGCGTGGTTAAACTTCCCCAGTACATCAGTCTTGTTGTCCAGTACCCATGTCCCTCTATTGTGACATGGCCACTACCCATCTGATAGGCCGGTGTGCTCCTTACGCTCAGGTTAATTGTGTCACTCGGGTACAGGGTCCTTGCATTTTGCTTTGCTCAAGGTGGGTGACAGCTTTTGTTCCCGTGATATTGTGTTTGCCTTCATGGGTGGGTCAATTGCTCACACAATGCCTGAGTCGTGCAATGTAGTCTGGGTGTAACTTTGATATGTGATCCACTTGCAGATCAGAATCACCACATGTCCCTGGGATATTTGGCACACCCCCATGCTGTGGGTGGGTACAATGTTTGGGCCTCAGGAGTATGTATGTCAAGTGTGTCACACATGCTTAGCCACCTGCCTACTGACCAGGGCTCATCCCTCTTGCAGGTGGAGCCGGACAGTCATGCCTACTCCAGGGCATACAATACACTCTGTACTCCCACTCCCGTGTATCAGCTGACATGCTGTGCTCAGTGAAATGTTCCCTCAGGTGTCTGCCTCTGTGTCGTTGTGCTGTGACTACATTGTCGTGACTCCTGTGATGTTTATCGGTTAGGGGTCAGCATGCCATCTGCTATTGGACCATGTGAGACAAGACTTCTGTGACTTATAGGTGTTTGATCACTTCACTGTGCAGACAGGTGTATGCGACTGTGACTTTCAGGCAGATGTTCATCATTCACAGCACACTGTGAGGTGCTCTGGTTCAGAGAGTTGTGTTTCATGTCCCCCATATGTCCAATTGGTGTGACGTGGACAAATAGTAGTTCTGATGATGTGGTTTATGGGGGCTGGACATGTGCACTTGTCAGTTACATAACTTGCATTCCCCATGTCCTAGGATTGTGACACAGTGCAGACTGTTGTTGGCTGCTGCCATGGCCATGTGACTTGAGACAGTGATGTATGACTTTGCACGCATGCCTGTGTCATGGCATTAAACTTCCTAAGACTGATCCTGCAGGGGAGTGACATGTGCAACATGCACCCCATTGTGGCATTGACTATCCGGACATGGGTGCATCATGGTGTCTGGTGCTGGTATGCATCACATGCATTTCTATTAAGACTCTGGCCATCCCTTCATCCGGACACCTGCACTGACTCAGTGGCAAGAGATGTGTTGTGTGCATGTTCACATACTGCACCGTGTTCCCTGCAATGTCCAACAACTGTGTAGGTGGTGCATGTGTCCACACTGGGGTCTTACCATCAGACAGGCACCAGACAGATGTGTGCAAGTTCAGGAGGGGTGTGAGTCCCATGGTTGACCATCAGACTGACAATTGGCTTCCCCGAATCTGTGTGAGGACTTTAGGCAATGTTCAACTAAAGATGCCAGGGCTTGCTCTGTGATGTGCTATATTTACTGTGGTGTGTGCGGTCAGTGCAGGTGACTGATGTTTGTCTGTTTCCCTAATTGTTCGCAGATACATCCACGGCCACAGGAGGGGACAGCTCCACGGACCAGGAGGAGCAGCGGAGCCAGACTGGGTCAGCGTCCGACGAGTGGTCAGAGGGACCCAGTGGCACGGAGGGCGAGGGGAGCCACACCGAGGAGTCCTCAGCACCATCCACCTCAGCTGAGGACCACAGCAGCTCGGAGGATGACTCCCTTGTGGAGGCGGGTGTCAGCAGCCACCACACCCCAGCTACTCTGTCTGGCCCCGCCACCACCACCACCACCGCCCTCCCATTGGCTCCCATTCCTGAGGTCCGTGGAGGCTCCCGTGCTCGGGAGCGTGTCTCCTTCGTGCCAGGCACCGCACCCTCTGCCCCTGTGTCCCCTGCTGCCCTGAGTGAGGAGTCTGTGTACCTCCTTCGGCAGCTCCATGTAGGGCAGACAGCAATGCTGACTGTCCTCCATGCACACACCACTCTGTTGACACAGCTGGTGTCGTTCATGGAGGGCATCTCAATGGGTATGTCTGCCCTACAGAGGAGCAATAGGTCCATGGACTCCTCCCTGACGGCAGCAGTGTCCCTCCTCCAACAGTCCCTCACCCCTCCCACCTCTTCCCCATCCACACTTCCTACCACCCTACCTGTCCAAAGCACATGCACACCTGCACATTCACCCAAGCACACAGACACGAGCAGCACAGACACACCCAAGAGAAAGGCAAGACGTGCACACAAGCATCCTCAGGGGACTGATACCACAGACACAGGGGATGGGGAACACACACACACACAGGCATCCACATTCACTCCGCAGTCCTCCAAATCCTCTCCCTCCAAGACCCCTTCCCTTGCCTCGCCTGCTACCACACCTACACAGAAGATCTTCATGTGTGACCTCGGCCTCTTCCCCTCCGATCCTGCTGATCCAGCATACCGGGGGAAGAGGAAGTCCACCCACACAGAGGGAGTGCCCCTCGCCCCCGGACACCCTCCCCCAGGCGCAGGCAGACACAGGACCCCATTAGGAAGTCCCCCCGGACCAGGAAGAGCAAGACCCACCACCACCACCACGCAGCTCCACCACCCAGTCTCTCTCATCCATCCCCCAGGCCACCACTCCACAGGTTCCCCTGCCACACCCTGCCCCAGGTTCCCCCACACACCGATACCGCATCCCCAGACTGCTTAGGCCCTCCCCCTGCCACTTGCTCTTCCACCCCCAACCCAGACGCTCTGCCTGTTAGTGGCACTGGTGTGGGGACCGGGTCCCCCCCCTCTGTCCTGCCTACCTCATCTGCCCTCCCTTCCACTCCCTTGGAGTTATGCACTGCAGTGGAGTCCACAACCACCCCATCTGACTCGGGCACTGCAGTGGGGACCCAGTCCACTTCATCAGACCAGCCCACTGCAGTGGTTGCACCACCCACACCAACTGACTTGTGTAGCACGGTGGTTCTGGCCCCCGCTGAGTCAGACACCTCCACTGCAGTTGCCGGTGACACTCCTGCACCCACCACCCCTTCACTGCCTCACTCTGCCATCCCCTGATCCTGTCCCTGCGGTGCCTGGCCTGCCCCTTGTATGCCCCTCCAAGGGGGATGTCCCCTGTCCCTACCAGTGCAGGCAAGCAATGGATGACCAGTTGAGACTTATCACCCTGTTGGGACTGTGTTTTTGGACTGGCCATTGGCCTTAGTTTCTTTTGGACTTCGGACTTTTCTACTCCATTTGCTGAATAAAGCCTCCTTTTGTTTAATTGTGGTTTTTCTTTTGATGTACATGATGTAGATGAGTAGCATCCTGCATTTGCAGTTGTAATAGTGTTCAGATCAGGAAAATGAAGTGTTGCTGTGATGGACTCCATGTCGTCCATGGGATATGTGTCCTGTTGTTGTGTGGATCTATGGCATCCTTTGCTGCAGTCTGAGGGTGTGATGTTCAGCATTTGACACAGGGATGTACGTTTAGCATTCGTAAATGAACATATTTGTCTTACACTGATGCACATCTGGTGGGCTTACCACTGTTCAATGTTCCAATTTCCCTGACTGTGTGCCCATCTCCACTGGACATGCAGTTTTGCACATCAATGTTGAAGGACTCATCTGTGTATACAGTACAACTGGATTGCCACGTGTTTTGGGTGTATGCAGATGACTGACGTGACACTCCCGTACCCAGGCTGATGTGAGCAGAGGCTTCTGTGTGTTGTAGTTGTTGACTCACTGACGGAGTGTCCTGCTGGCATGTTTGAGTCATGCACAGACAAAGTTTGGCACAGCGGACCTTCCACAGGAGTGGAGTGCCCTCATGGCAGTGTGTATTCTGGTGACATTGCGTGTGCCTGTGTTGTGTGTTGTGTGTGCATGTCTGTGCATGTTCCCTTCCCTTTTCATACACAGGCTGTGTCCCTAGGGATGTTGCTGTTTGTGATGCTTGCAGAGTTGGTATGTGTTCATCCAGCATCTTGGACCTGGTTTCTCCGTAATGTGGGTGCATGGCAAACTAATGTTCATGAGGTTCTCATCCCAGATTGTCTTTGTTGTCAGGGCTGGGGATGTGGGCAAACGCTGATGGGACACATTCAGGATTCCCCTTGGCACTTGTTGTTTACACAAGTAATGTTATTTTGAGTTTGTGGTAGCTTTCAGTGATTGTGACACGTTGTGTGTGTGACTGCTGCCACTCCTCAGGGTCAGAGCTGCAATGTTGGAAGTTGTGTACGTGTGTTCTTTATGTGTCACCTTGGCTTCTTCGTTGGTGTGTGACTTTGGCCAGGATCCCATTGTTTGTTGTGGATTTCACATCATGCGCATGTACGGCGTACTGTGCTGTGTGTCAGACATAGACGAGTCATGTTGAGTGGGCATGTGTGATGGGTTTCTGCACCTTAGTTCCCCCCACCACCCCTGGGATTGTCATGGGTGCATGTGCAATGTCACCAGTCCATGTGAGCTTCACTGCTGCACATTGGTGGAGATCAGGGTGTGTGGTGTTGAGTGTGAAAATGTGAGTTGTTGCATGGCTAGACCCCTACCTCCATATTGGCCTTGGCTGGCAGGCCGTGCTGATTGATTGGAGCTTGTGTAGGTGTGATGGTAGTTTGTTGCTCAGGACACATGGCTGTGGTTCACAGTGTGAACAACATCTACCTTTGTCATCACAGTGGAATTGTCATGCAGACTAGTGTCAGCACAATGTGGGGTCCCTGGGGGTAGTGCTGTGGTGGGTCTGTCTCTTGCTGTGTTAGTTGATGTTCCTACAAGCTTGTGTGACATGTGTAATTTGGGCTCCCTCTCATCTAACAATGCCAGATTGCCCACATAGGGGAATCCAATCCATGAGTTACTTGTGTGTGGCACTGTATACACATCTGTGTAATTGGGATTCAGGCCTCCTCATGTGTTGTGTGGTTGCCTGGGGACACTGGCACACACCCCCATCACCTGTTGTGTTTGATATGCAGTGTGAGTCTGCCTGTTTGTGTTAGTGCATTTGCATCACTGCATTAGCATTTCTGTAGTGTGCCATTTGGCTGTATGTAGTTTGGTGGTTTTCCCTGCTCTCCCTGGGACTCCTAGGTCATCACTCAGCACAATGATCATGGTCTGTATGTCCCATTGCTGCCATGGTATGGTATTTGTTCACCTGACATCGACAGTCTCCACAGGATATCAACATTTGTGTGTCCATTGGTGCAGATATGTGGGTCAGCATCATGATGGTCACTTCTGTCATTGTGTTATTGGCTGAATGTTGACAATGTGGTCCCCCATGTGTGATGTTTGTATGCACATGGCCAAAACGATGTTTCTGTGACACTGCACTGTTAGCCTCGCCCATTCTATGTTTCAATGGTACACAAGCACTACTATGCCACAGATGTTTTAGTTGTTGTGTGACCAGGATTCATCCATACAGTTTGTCTTTGGCAGCTTTTACCATGCCTACACTTACCTTATGATCACCGTGGTGATGGTGCTTTAGGCCCCATTGCCACACTGATCAAAAGGTGCATCAGCCATGGACCCCACACTTACCTTTTGGTGACTGTGGTGATGGGGCTTTAGGCCCCATTGCCACACTGATCAAAAGGTGCATCAGCCATGGACCCCACACTTACCTTTTGGTGACTGTGGTGATGGGGCTTTAGGACCCATTGCCACACTGATCAAAAGGTGCATCAGCCATGGACCCCACACTTACCTTTTGGTGACTGTGGTGATGGGGCTTTAGGCCCCATTGCCACACTGATCAAAAGGTGCATCAACCATGGACCCCACACTTACCTTTTGGTGACTGTGGTGATGGGGCTTTAGGCCCCATTGCCACACTGATCAAAAGGTGCATCAGCCATGGATCAGCCATGGACCACAGTGGCCATGGTCGGCTTGTATTGTGGAGGCCACACACATTTATGTGTGACACATGTGATAGTGGGTCACATTGTATGTTCATTGTCATGTTCAGTGTTGTAGGCATTTGACATAAACTACACACGCTTGTCATGTTGTTTGGGTGGATGTCATTTTCTGTAATTCCTTATGTGGGAGTATGCTGGTTGTGTCATGCATTACCCGTCCTATGAGTAGGGGTGGTGGTAGTGGCAGGCATCCAGCCCCCCCTGAGTGGGGATGATAGTAGTGATAGGCATCCAGCCCCCCATGAGTGGGGATGGTAGTAGTGGCAGGCATCCAGCCCTCCATGAGTGGGGATGGTAGTAGTGATAGGCATCCAGGCCCCCCTGAGTAGGGGTGGTGGTAGTGGCAGGCATCCAGCCCCCCATGAGTGGGGATGGTAGTAGTGATAGGCATGCAGGCCCCCCTGAGTAGGGGTGGTGGTAGTGTCAGGCATCCAGCCCCCCATGAGTGGGGATGGTAGTAGTGGCAGGCATCCAGCCCCCCATGAGTGGGGATGGTAGTATTGATAGGCATCCAGGCCCCCCTGAGTAGGGGTGGTGGTATTGGCAGCCATCCAGCCCCCCATGACTGGGGATGGTAGTAGTGATAGGCATGCAGGCCCCCCTGAGTAGGGGTGGTGGTAGTGGCAGGCATCCAGCCCCCCATGAGTGGGGATGGTAGTAGTGATAGGCATTCAGCCCTCCATGAGTGAGGATGGTAGTAGTGATAGGCATCCAGGCCCCTCTGAGTGGGGATGGTAGTAGTGATAGGCATCCAGCCTCCCATGAGTGGGGATGGTAGTAGTGATAGGCATCCAGCCCCCCATGAGTGGGGATGGTAGTAGTGGCAGGCATCCAGCCCCCCCTGAGTGGGGATGGTAGTAGTGATAGGCATCCAGGCCCCCATGAGTGGGGATGGTAGTAGTGGCAGGCATCCAGCCCCCCATGAGTGGGGATGGTAGTAGTGATAGGCATGCAGGCCCCCTGAGTAGGGGTGGTGGTAGTGGCAGGCATCCAGCCCCCATGAGTGGGGATGGTAGTAGTGGCAGGCATCCAGCCCCCATGAGTGGGGATGGTAGTAGTGATAGGCATCCAGGCCCCCTGAGTAGGGGTGGTGGTATTGGCAGGCATCCAGCCCCCCATGACTGGGGATGGTAGTAGTGATAGGCATGCAGGCCCCCCTGAGTAGGGGTGGTGGTAGTGGCAGGCATCCAGCCCCCCATGAGTGGGGATGGTAGTAGTGATAGGCATTCAGCCCTCCATGAGTGGGGATGGTAGTAATGATAGGCATCCAGGCCCCTCTGAGTGGGGATGGTAGTAGTGATAGGCATCCAGCCTCCCATGAGTGGGGATGGTAGTAGTGATAGGTATCCAGCCCCCCATGAGTGGGGATGGTAGTAGTGGCAGGCATCCAGCCCCCCCTGAGTGGGGATGGTAGTAGTGATAGGCATCCAGGCCCCCATGAGTGGGGATGGTAGTAGTGGCAGGCATCCAGCCCCCATGAGTGGGGATGGTAGTAGTGATAGGCATGCAGGCCCCCTGAGTAGGGGTGGTGGTAGTGGCAGGCATCCAGCCCCCCATGAGTGGGGATGGTAGTAGTGGCAGGCATCCAGCCCCCCCTGAGTGGGGATGGTAGTAGTGATAGGCATCCAGGCCATGAGTGGGGATGGTAGTAGTGGCAGGCATCCAGCCCCCCATGAGTGGGGATGGTAGTAGTGATAGGCATCCAGCCCCCCATGAGTGGGGATGGTAGTAGTGATAGGCATGCAGGCCCCCATGAGTAGGGGTGGTGGTAGTGGCAGGCATCCAGCCCCCATGAGTGGGGATGGTAGTAGTGATAGGCATCCAGGCCCCCTGAGTAGGGCTGGTGGTAGTGGCAGGCATCCAGCCCCCATGAGTGGGAATGGTAGTAGTGATAGGCATCCAGGCCCCCTGAGTAGGGGTGGTGGTAGTGGCAGGCATCCAGCCCCCATGAGTGGGGATGGTAGTAGTGATAGGCATCCAGACCCCCTGAGTAGGGGTGGTGGTAGTGGCAGGCATCCAGCCCCCTGAGTGGGGATGGTAGTAGTGATAGGCATCCAGCCCCCATGAGTGGGGATGGTAGTAGTGATAGGCATCCAGGCCCCCTGAGTGGGGATGGTAGTAGTGATAGGCATCCATCCCCCATGAGTGGGGATGGTAGTAGTGATAGGCATCCAGCCCCCATGAGTGGGGATGGTAGTAGTGGCAGGCATCCAGCCCCCCATGAGTGGGGATGGTAGTAGTGATAGGCATCCAGCCCCCCATGAGTGGGGATGGTAGTAGTGATAGGCATGCAGGCCCCCTGAGTAGGGGTGGTGGTAGTGATAGGCATCCAGCCCCCATGAGTGGGGATGGTAGTAGTGATAGGCATCCAGGCCCCCTGAGTAGAGGTGGTGGTAGTGGCAGGCATCCAGCCCCCATGAGTGGGGATGGTAGTAGTGATAGGCATGCAGGCCCCCTGAGTAGGGGTGGTGGTAGTGGCAGGCATCCAGCCCCCATGAGTGGGGATGGAAGTAGTGATAGGCATCCAGGCCCCCTGAGTAGGGGTGGTGGTAGTGGCAGGCATCCAGCCCCCATGAGTGGGAATGGTAGTAGTGATAGGCATCCAGGCCCCCTGAGTAGGGGTGGTGGTAGTGGCAGGCATCCAGCCCCCCATGAGTGGGGATGGTAGTAGTGATAGGCATCCAGACCCCCTGAGTAGGGGTGGTGGTAGTGGCAAGCATCCAGCCCCCCCTGAGTGGGGATGGTAGTAGTGATAGGCATCCAGCCCCCCATGAGTGGGGAT
This sequence comes from Calotriton arnoldi, assembly GCA_963921515.1. Taxonomy (NCBI): domain Eukaryota; kingdom Metazoa; phylum Chordata; class Amphibia; order Caudata; family Salamandridae; genus Calotriton; species Calotriton arnoldi. The sequence goes on along the minus strand of CAWUFW010007057.1, from coordinate 499,067 downwards.
GGTAGTAGTGATAGGCATCCAGGCCCCCTGAGTGGGGATGGTAGTAGTGATAGGCATCCAGCCCCCATGAGTGGGGATGGTAGTAGTGATAGGCATCCAGCCCCCATGAGTGGGGATGGTAGTAGTGGCAGGCATCCAGCCCCCCATGAGTGGGGATGGTAGTAGTGATAGGCATCCAGCCCCCATGAGTGGGGATGGTAGTAGTGATAGGCATGCAGGCCCCCTGAGTAGGGGTGGTGGTAGTGATAGGCATCCAGCCCCCATGAGTGGGGATGGTAGTAGTGATAGGCATCCAGGCCCCCTGAGTAGAGGTGGTGGTAGTGGCAGGCATCCAGCCCCCATGAGTGGGGATGGTAGTAGTGATAGGCATGCAGGCCCCCTGAGTAGGGGTGGTGGTAGTGGCAGGCATCCAGCCCCCATGAGTGGGGATGGTAGTAGTGGCAGGCATCCAGCCCCCATGAGTGGGGATGGTAGTAGTGATAGGCATCCAGGCCCCCTGAGTAGGGGTGGTGGTAGTGATAGGCATGCAGGCCCCCCTGAGTAGGGGTGGTGGTAGTGGCAGGCATCCAGCCCCCCATGAGTGGGGATGGTAGTAGTGATAGGCATCCAGCCCTCCATGAGTGGGGATGGTAGTAGTGATAGGCATCCAGGCCCCTCTGAGTGGGGATGGTAGTAGTGATAGGCATCCGGCCTCCCATGAGTGGGGATGGTAGTAGTGATAGGCATCCAGCCCCCCATGAGTGGGGATGGTAGTAGTGGCAGGCATCCAGCCCCCCATGAGTGGGGATGGTAGTAGTGATAGGCATCCAGGCCCCCATGAGTGGGGATGGTAGTAGTGGCAGGCATCCAGCCCCCCATGAGTGGGGATGGTAGTAGTGATAGGCATGCAGGCCCCCCTGAGTAGGGGTGGTGGTAGTGGCAGGCATCCAGCCGCCCATGAGTGGGGATGGTAGTAGTGGCAGGCATCCAGCCCCCCCCTGAGTGGGGATGGTAGTAGTGATAGGCATCCAGGCCATGAGTGGGGATGGTAGTAGTGGCAGGCATCCAGCCCCCCATGAGTGGGGATGGTAGCAGTGATAGGCATCCAACCCCCCATGAGTGGGGATGGTAGTAGTGATAGGCATGCAGGCCCCCATGAGTAGGGGTGGTGGTAGTGGCAGGCCTCCAGCCCCCCATGAGTGGGGATGGTAGTAGTGATAGGCATCCAGGCCCCCCTGAGTAGGGGTGGTGGTAGTGGCAGGCATCCAGCCCCCCATGAGTGGGAATGGTAGTAGTGATAGGCATCCAGGCCCCACTGAGTAGGGGTGGTGGTAGTGGCTGGCATCCAGCCCCCCATGAGTGGGGATGGTAGTAGTGATAGGCATCCAGGCCCCCCTGAGTCGGGGTGGTGGTAGTGGCAGGCATCCAGCCCCCTGAGTGGGGATGGTAGTAGTGATAGACATCCAGCCCCCATGAGTGGGGATGGTATTAGTGATAGGCATCCAGGCCCCCTGAGTGGGGATGGTAGTAGTGATAGGCATCCAGCCCCCCATGAGTGGGGATGGTAGTAGTGATAGGCATCCAGCCCCCCATGAGTGGGGATGGTAGTAGTGGCAGGCATCCAGCCCCCATGAGTGGGGATGGTAGTAGTGATAGGCATCCAGCCCCCATGAGTGGGGATGGTAGTAGTGATAGGCATGCAGGCCCCCTGAGTAGGGGTGGTGGTAGTGATAGGCATCCAGCCCCCATGAGTGGGGATGGTAGTAGTGATAGGCATCCAGGCCCCCTGAGTAGAGGTGGTGGTAGTGGCAGGCATCCAGCCCCCCTGAGTGGGGATGGTAGTAGTGATAGGCATGCAGGCCCCCTGAGTAGGGGTGGTGGTAGTGATAGGCATCCAGCCCCCATGAGTGGGGATGGTAGTAGTGATAGGCATCCAGGCCCCCTGAGTAGGGGTGGTGGTAGTGGCAGGCATCCAGCCCCCTGAGTGGGGGTGGTAGTAGTGATAGGCATCCAGGCCCCCATGAGTGGGGATGGTAGTAGTGGCAGGCATCCAGCCCCCATGAGTGGGGATGGTAGTAGTGATAGGCATCCAGGCCCCCTGAGTAGGGGTGGTGGTAGTGGCAGGCATCCAGCCCCCCATGAGTGGGGATGGTAGTAGTGATAGGCATCCAGCCCCCCATGAGTGGGGATGGTAGTAGTGATAGGCATCCAGGCCCCCTGAGTGGGGATGGTAGTAGTGATAGGCATCCAGCCCCCATGAGTGGGGATGGTAGTAGTGATAGGCATCCAGGCCCCCTGAGTGGGGATGGTAGTAGTGATAGGCATCCAGGCCCCCATGAGTGGGTATGGTAGTAGTGGCAGGCATCCAGCCCCCCATGAGTGGGGATGGTAGTAGTGATACGCATGCAGGCCCCCATGAGTAGGGGTGGTGGTAGTGGCAGGCATCCAGCCCCCCCTGAGTGGGGATGGTAGTAGTGATAGGCATCCAGGCCCCCATGAGTGGGGATGGTAGTAGTGGCAGGCATCCAGCCCCCCATGAGTGGGGATGGTAGTAGTGATAGGCATCCAGGCCCCCTGAGTAGGGGTGGTGGTAGTGGCAGGCATCCAGCCCCCCATGAGTGGGGAAGGTAGTAGTGATAGGCATCCAGCCCCCCATGAGTGGGGATGGTAGTAGTGATAGGCATCCAGGCCCCCCTGAGTGGGGATGGTAGTAGTGATAGGCATCCAGCCCCCCATGAGTGGGGATGGTAGTAGTGATAGGCATCCAGGCCCCCCGGCCCCCCTGAGTGGGGATGGTAGTAGTGATAGGCATCCAGGCCCCCATGAGTGGGGATGGTAGTAGTGGCAGGCATCCAGCCCCCCATGAGTGGGGATGGTAGTAGTGATAGGCATGCAGGCCCCCATGAGTAGGGGTGGTGGTAGTGGCAGGCATCCAGCCCCCATGAGTGGGGATGGTAGTAGTGATAGGCATCCAGGCCCCCTGAGTAGGGGTGGTGGTAGTGGCAGGCATCCAGCCCCCATGAGTGGGGATGGTAGTAGTGATAGGCATCCAGGCCCCCTGAGTAGGGGTGGTGGTAGTGGCAGGCATCCAGCCCCCATGAGTGGGAATGGTAGTAGTGATAGGCATCCAGCCTCCCATGAGTGGGGATGGTAGTAGTGATAGGCATCCAGGCCCCCCTGAGTGGGGATGGTAGTAGTGATAGTCATCCAGCCCCCCTGAGTGGGGATGGTAGTAGTGATAGGCATCCAGCCCCCATGAGTGGGGATGGTAGTAGTGATAGGCATCCAGCCCCCATGAGTGGGGATGGTAGTAGTGATAGGCATCCAGGCCCCCTGAGTAGGGGTGGTGGTAGTGGCAGGCATCCAGGCCCCTATGGGTGTGTATGGCATTGGTGATGCCCATCCCACCCCTATGATTGTGCTGTTGCTAGTGTACGTCATTTGTGCATCCCTATGTGTGTGTGACATATTTTGGGTACGTGTAGTTAGTTTGTATTGTTGGAGTTTGACTTACCGTCTGCACCGTACGCGTCCGAACCGGTCCCGGTAATAGATGTAGAGTATAGGTAGGACCTGCGCGATGGGATTCATGGTTGGGTCGTCTCGTTCGGGTTTCGCGTGTCTTCGACTCGTACTCGTCGCTGGCTTGTTTGTCTCGTAGCCGTGGATCTTCTTGTGGCGCGAATCGGAGCTTATGTGCGGCTCTCTCGGATGCTCAAACGTGCCGAACGTAGCGACGAGTTCGGCGCGTACGGAAGACGCATCGTACTAGTCCGGCCGGAAGGTGCTGTGTATTTGCTTCCGTGCGACTCGATTCGGCGTTTACGGATCCGGCTCGGGCGGAGAACAGGAGCTGGATTGGGTAAGTAATTGATTGATGAGCAAAAATGCAGAAGACCATGCCCAACCACTTCCCATGATCAAAAATCAGAAAATGCATACAGGACAAGGCAGTTATTGCCAAGAGCAGACCCAGCATAGCCCTGCCAAAGACGAAGCACAGGAGACAGCCCAACAGAAACTCTCACACAAACAACAATGGACAAGCGAAGGTAAAAAAGGGCCATAGGCAGTGCATCAAAGAAAAATCTTTCCACAAGCACCTTGGCAACCCAGCATTGCCCACAGTATGGGCAAGCTCTGGTCTGGCAGAGCACAATGAACAGCCTCATAACAAGTTCCAAACCAATGAATAAGAAACAGGATGTAAGGGTAAGGCCCTTTCAACTCATCCAGACAGAGACAGAACCAAGATACACATCCCACAAGTCTAAAGTCAGCCTGGAGCATATAGGTAAAATACTATTTTACCATTGAGCCAGTCAAGGAGTGCAAACCAAGGCCCAACCCTACCAGGGAGGAAATGAAGGGCAGTGTTAGACCTGTCAGCCTTAGGGTGGTGTTTCCCCAAACATTTTTGCCTTACTCCTACATTTTTGCTGATCTTGTTTTTGTTAGACTTAGGACTCTGCACACTTTGCCACTGCTAACCATGCTAAAGTGCTTGTGCTCTCTCCTTTAAACAAAGTGATATTGTCTTACACTCAGTTGTCCCATAGTAAAGACATACTACCTGCACCCAGGATCTGTAAGTTAAATGCTACTAGTGGGCCTATAACACTGACTATGCCACCCACTTAAGAAGCTGTTTAAACATGTCTCAAGCATGCCATTACAGCCTATCTGTGCAGTTTTAAACTGCCATTTTTACCTGGCAAAATAAACCCTTTTCCAGGCCTAAACCTTCCTTCTAAATGCATATAAGTCACCCTTAAGATAAGCCCTGAACAGCCCAGAGAGCAGGGTGATGTATTTAAAAGTTTGAGCATGTACCTTTACGTTTTACATGTTCTGGTAGGGAAAAACACTTAAAGTAGTCTTCACAAGTGCAAAGCCTGCCTCTCTCATGAGATAACATTGGGCTACCTTATTACATTTAATAAGTGATAACTTTGAATAGGGAGCAGGAAGGAATATCGAGTTTGGTGTCTAACGATTTACAATGTAAAACCCTCTTTCATGGTAAAGTCGTATTTGAGTCACAATTCGGAAAATGCTGCTTTAGGAAAGTTCTAACAACACCAGAATTGCCAGTATTGACATACATTCACAAATTCATTTCCATTTGTGATCACACAACTGAATCACTGAGATCACCATTTATTTGAACAATTTTGAATTTTAAAAAAAAATCTGTTCAGCACAATTAAAAACAATTGCAGATGTTTTTACATATACATATTAAACGTAATCAAAATTTTTGGGGGAATGTGCATAGTAAATACAATCTTTATACAACAAAACAATGACATTAGACACCACAACAACAACAAAAAAATCAAAGAATTGTTGTGCCCAGGTTCTGACTTTTTGTTGCCCTTTAGGAGCTATATATATTTCATGTCTTGTATTACCATTCGCAGCTCCTAACTAAGTGGGCTATAACCAAACAGTGATTCTACAGAACTCAGGGAGAATTTACTACTCCTATAGAGATAAACACACTAGTATCACTGAGCTTCAGTAGTACTTATTTTGAATGCATCTTTTTGGTGAAACTACTGTTGACACGTTTCAAACCCTTTCCTTTTTTGGGGGTTTTCCTCAGGACTCAGAACATTTGAGCAATGCAAAATAATAAAAAAAAAAAAAAAAAAAAAAACTCTCATTGACATTCTCTGCATATACCAATATGCTATACAACACACACTGTTATTGCACACACATCATATTACCTCTTGTGATTTAACTTATTCATATGCCAACTTCCAAGGCAGGACAAAATGTAGCTCTAGGTACTCCTACACCCACACATCAGCCTGGGTTACTCTTACAATTATATGAATGTGACCAAATTAGTTCAAGAAAAAATTTGAACTTGCCTGTTCAAAGTCCCTAAGCATTACTTGCAAATGACTCACTTTATTCACTGGAGTATTTTCTTTAGTTGAAAAACCCTGGGGGAAGAGGAACAGTCCTTAATATTCTTATTCTAGACCTGCAACAATCACAAGACAACCTTTAATACTTTTCATAGTCCGAAATCAACAGCTGCTTCATCAGAATCGCTGCTGCATCTTTAATGCAGGACTTCGCATTACAAACCCCTCAACGACAATGCAGGACTATGCACTGCAGCCCTACAACACCTTGGAATGGCCATTGCACGATGGGCTCTCACAACCCTCTGCAACCCATAATTTAAGGTTCTTTTTCAGTGGCCTAACTTGGTTCCTGTACCTAGCCTACACTCCATCACAGTCAGCCTGAACTTGTGACTTTGTCCAGGTCTGGCTCAACCAGATAACCACAGTTGTGCATCTAGGCACTGTTTTTACTTAAAACTTTGAAATTGCATATCTCTGGTTTTACTGATTTGAAGTGCTGCATAAATACTTTACACATTGCATCTAAGCCTAATTTAAGCCTGACTGTTTATGCCATGCTACCAGAGGGTTTAGCACAGATTAAATCGAGATTTGCTTGTGACTTTTCCCTCATAAGAATTGTGGTTGCTGCTGTAGAAGTGTTTTGCACTCCTCAACCAGTAACCCAATTTCCTACAGGCAGACTGAACATCAGAAGCAGTTCCTCACAGCTCCCTACAAAAAGAGAAAGGAGCCAGGAGCACAGAAGCGGGCATGAGACAGGCATATAGGCACGAATTGCATACTCAGCAGGAAGCATAGGATTAAGTCCTTACCAGCCTTCACCACAGCAAAGCAGATACACCCCTATCCCTGCCCAGTGGGGAAGCAAGAAATATTGACCAGTTCCACATAGCTGCCAATAAACCTAGCAGGGAGTCAAGGACACAAACAGCCCAAACAAGATGCCATTAGACAAGGAGATGTGGCATAAATGTGAAAACACAAGTCCAGCAGGGAGCATAGGGGGGAACCCCAAGCTTGATAGCATCCCAGACAAGTGGGCGAACACACACATGCCAACAGTAAAGGAGCCACAGAACTGCACACAGAACAAGTTTAACACAGGTCCAACCGCAAGTGGGAGCATATAGGGAGGTCCACAGGCAGCCTTGATCCCAGGATTGGGATACATTCTACATCCATTTGCAGAAGTCCACAGCACAAAAGTAACAATTTAAGTACCACTATTTTGGTTCATTTCTTTTATAGCGCTATAGCTCTACTCATCACAGTGCAGGGTGTCAGAACCCTGTACATCACACGTACTCATTATACATTGACAACAAATCATTTTGATGAGTAGAAATTTTAAATAGTTTGTTTTCAAGAAACTTGGGATGTGGGTTCAATTTCTTTTTAGATGGTTATCCTTCATTTTATGTCCCTGCTACTCCGTCAATTCATAGGCAGGCCAGAGGTGGTCTTCTTGTCATGATTACTTTGAACTTAGGGTGCAAAGCCATGGTGATCAACACCAGCTCACCCAATTTGGCTGCCATTTTGTTAATGTTTTGTGAATCGCCAAGTTTACTTACTGTAAATTTTTACAATTCATTTTCTCAGGATCACCCGGTTCAAGGAGAGTTTGCCCATAGCTTTGTCGTATTAGCTGGTGATTTTAATTTACACCCCTGTTCTCGGGGTTGTTTTTCATTGCATGCTCACATTGACTGTGCAGCTTTGCATTTATTCACACACCTCAGAGGGAACTTATGAATTTAATTATATGTGATTTTAATTTATCTTCAAGTTATTTTTTCCATTCCGAGGTCTCGTCTGCTCAAAACGTACCCACTTTTGTAGGTAGAGTTTGTTCCAGTTTGATTGATTATATTTTTATCTACTCACATTCTTATAAACTTTGAGATTGCTTGGGTTTCTTTGAGTGATCATAATACTCTAACAACACCTTTCATATGGGACTTTAAAAAGCCAATCCTAGTCGCCTCTCTTTGGATAATGTTAGTTCACATGTGCAAAGGCAGTTTCTTAGATGGAATAAGGTCCTTTCTGATGTTTTTTTATCAAGATCTGTTCAGAGATTGTCAGCTCAGTTTCAATACCTGCCTGAATATCAATTCCTGTGATGCCTCTCTTATTAATTCATTTGTTGTTATTTACAAAAAAAACAATTTTTGCTGACCTGTAACATTACATCCTCAGGTTTTAAGCTATTTAAATTGTTTGATAATCACTGCTGTAGGCCACATACAGCACTGTTGGTGGTAGTTAAGGCTATTGTCAGAGATCACACTGTGGTTGTTACTTGCCATGCCTCCTATCAAAGCATTATAAAGGACTGTGAAAAGTTTTTGATGAGGGGGCCTGGGATCAACTTCTGTTTGCTAGCAGACTTAGGGATAGCCCCAGATTGTGGGAAATCATCAACTGACCCCTAATCCAACCTTCTGTGGAGCTTGCTTTATTCTCTACCATTTTGACTGAGCTCTGGGTTAGTAATTTTAAAGCTATAAATGACATGCCCAACCCTGTTTCTGGTTCATGCAATCACCCCCAGTTCTGTATGTACTAATCTTTCTTGACAGGAGGTCCATGATGGTATTCAAGAGCTCCCTTCAATTAAGTCACCCGGTCCTGATAGGATACCCTTGGATGTTTTCAAATCTAACTTAGCACTTTGGGTCCCCTTGATTACTCTATACAATAATGCGGTTGTTAAGTAGTCCACAACTAAGACAAAGTCCACCTCTGTGATTGTGACTGTTTTTTAAAAGGGGAACCCTGCTGATCCCAGATGCTATCATCCTATCTCTTTGATTAGCTCTGTGGTTAAGATCCTCAAGTGGTTGGTTTTAAACAGGTTTTTGACCTGGGCTGAGGATCGTAAAGTACTACTTGATGTTCAATTTAGCTTCCGGCCATGCCTTGGGACAGTTGATCATTGTCCTAATCTGTACCTTTTACAACTATACAGTTGCCAAGCAAGGTGCGTTACATCTGGCCTTTATAGATTTAAGTTCTGCATTTGATAGTGTCAACAGGGAGAACTGGGATATTATACTACCTCTTGGTGTCAAGGTCAATATGCTAGTTTGTTCCATGATCTTCATTCTAACCTGTCTGCTTCAGCTCATTAAGGGCTTAATGGGGAATGCACTGAGCACGTTGCATTGAATAGGGGGATGCAGCAAGGATGTAGCTTGGCTCTGTTCCTATGTACCCTATTAATCAATGATTTGGAGAAGGTACTTGTTGAGCGGGGTATGGACATGCACCAGATGGGTCATCGCTGGATTCCAGGGTTGTTCTACGCTGAGAACACTGTCATTATTTTTAGGACTGTTTTGGGCTTGGATTCCTTTGTGCACTTCATGGATAGTCTTGACCTGGGCACCAACTTCACAAAATCTCACGTTATGGGGTGATTGGCCCTCAGTTTACTAAAAGTAGAACCTTTCGGGTTAAAGACAGTATTATCAGCCATGCTGCCACTTTTCTCTAATTACGTGTATTGTTTGACCCATCTTTGACCTAGTCCACCTTGGTTGCTGCCAGATGTAATATGCTCACCAGGAGCATAGTCTCTGTTATGATTTTTCCACCAGATTGAGGCATAAATCTATTAAGGTCAAGCTGGATATATATAAAGCTAAATGTGCTTCGATATTCGGGGCTTTGCCAATATTTCAGCGCTAACTAATGAGAACAAATTCCTTAGAAGACTTTTATGTCTTCCACATAGCGCCTCCTCAAATATTATTTACAAGACGTTTTGGGTTGGGTTTTTGACTGATATCTTGTAAATGCGATCTTTGTTACTCTGGCTATGTGTTTGCTGAGACCTGAAAAAAGTCTTAATCACCTTATCCTGAAGTATGGTATGTCTCTTGATTGAATGTCTATTATAGTTTGGTTGCATTATGTCAAAGTGTGCTATGGTAAATTGGGACAGCATGAAATTCTTAATAATCCTGATTCTTTTGTCACTGGTGATGTCGCTTTGATCAATTCGGCATTCATGGCATGGAAAACAAATGTGAGAGCTCTAATTGAGTTAGATACGTTCTTCGTTAGAGCCTATGTTCCCAGTGGCACATCGTCCGCTATGGCGGGGGAGCGTCGCCCCACTGCTTTTAACCAGTGCAAAGTAGACACATAAAATGATAATAACGTTGAGTCATTATTTTATGCTTCTGATGCTTTGCGTGTGGGCAGGGCTGCTCTGCTCTCGGAGCAGGGCAGGGGAGGAGTGGCTTGCCCACTCCTAAGTGCACATGACTGTTTGGCCAGCCCTCTTGGGCCGCCCAAAACAGCCATGCAAACTTTCACTGTTCTCCATGCAGGCTGCATTACAGCCTGTGAGGAGAACATACCTAGGCCCCTATTCCCTGGCTGAGAGTCGAACCAGGACACTCAGACCAATCACAAACCGGCATTGCAGCGTTGTGATTGGTCAGTGAGGCCTGGCTGTGCTTCCTGTTCCTTGAGTTTGACGAGGAGAGCAGGAGCAGAGACGCAGGACCCGGCGGCAAGGTAAGCTTTTATCTTCTTTATATTGCGCACCCATCTGCGCAACCCCCCGTGACCCTATCCCGCGACCGCCCACCCCTCCCAGTGACGTGCGCTCCACCACCCGTGAGCCCGAGCCATGCCAGCTGCCACTGTATGCTCCTGCACAAACTACTCTGGCAATAGAACAATGTGTAACTTATGAGATGTCAAATCAAAATCGCTTTCTTTTGACTCGTTTGAGACATAATCTGTTTCATCACCTGGCTATCCTCGAGGGATTTTATTTTATTCTTCTTCTGACCAGCGTAGACGTGACTGTTTTCTTTCAGGACATTCTGTATTTTATTATGTTTTGTTCATTTTATAAAAAAAAAACTTCGCTTTTATTTTCCCTTTGCTGGTTGGCAAACATTTTAAACAAGTTCGACCTGCTTTGTTTTACTTACTGCTATTGTCTGATGTGCACACCTATTTTTTTCTGTCCTGTTTTTCATCAAGAGCTGTCTAACTAAAGACATTTTTACAATGTGACTGATGCATTTTTCATACTGATGTTGTCTTTTATGGTTTTATTTTGTCAAAACCGAACAAAGATTACATGAGACTGACAATAAATCATATGTGTGTAAATCAATTTGTAGAATATGTTGCATAAAACAGTGAGAGGTAGAAGGTGTACGAGCCACCTGTCCTTCATAACTCACTATGCTATATTAGAGGAATTATAATTTATGAACTGCAAGCAACAAAAAGGATATCTGTGTTAAAAGCAGTATACCACTTACCCATTTACATAAAATAAAAATCTGTCATCTGCGTGTTACATACTGTGCTTTTCATGGGAGATGTTAACACTCCATGATACTTTGATTCAAAACTGGATCTAGATAAAACACAGATGTCCCCAGAAAATATGTTAACCTCCAGAGTTATCTTACCTTTATTATTATTCCTTGAGATTTAGTTGGCACACAAAGATCCCTGCAGCAGGTGCCTTAACCCCCAAAAGATATTTTAAAATGCAGACTTTGCAACTAATTAGGGCAGAACAGATTTACTGCCACATTTCTCCTTATTGGCAAGTTCTTTGTGGCAGGATTTTACAAAAATGTATGTATAAGCTGAGGGCCAGATTTTGCACCTCTGTTTTGTCACTTTTTTGGCACAACCTCGACAGAAAATCTCAGTTGTTAAATATTGTAATGCACTCAAACGTACTTGTGATAGACCTGCTAAAGATATGTGTGAGCTCTTAAGATCTGATGTCACTGCCTGTGATGTCACTTTCTGTGAGGTCATGGATTGTGATGTCACTTCCTATGATGCCACGGGCGATGTCACGTGCTGTGATGTCATGCACTGTGATGTCAGTGCCATGACGTCACTTGAGTACTGACTAACTTAGTTAGTCCCTCCACTTGTTTTTTTAGGACTTTTGCCATGAGACAGGAAACAAGAGGTTTCTGTTTGGATATAATAATTTATAGACACACCTGGAGGGGAGAAGTTGCCAGTTGATGCCAGTTTTGCAGTGTTTGGACACATTTCGTGATATAACAACTAAGAAAAGGAAGTGGGTAGGAAATAATGCTCCTTGAAGGGGTGTGTCTTCCTCCTGAATTGCAGCACTACCAGAGCTGTTCTGATGTTGATGGGAAGGTTGTTTCAGACTATGGCTACATAAAAGGAAGAAAGGAAGAAAGCCTGCCTTCTGTTTTTTGTTTTCTTGCATGTCATTGTTTCCAGTCTGGCAGTGCCATGGATCTGGATGTAGTGCTGCCTACCATATGGTTAGATTTTTTAGCCAGATATGTCAGGGTATTATTTCAGTTGGCCTTGTAGGTGATGCGGCTCATTTTAAAAATGCTATTCACCTTTTTTTTAATAATTCTTTTTATTTGCTTTTCTTGTAACATACACAACAATAACATACAGAGCAGTGTTGTATTCTTTTCTTATTGATTGGTTCCCACATATCATCATTGCCTCCACAAACAGAACTCGCCATCACAATTTCTGTACCAAAAAAAAAAGGGGAAAAAAAAAAAATTCAATAAATAACGGTCATCCACAATTACTTCGGGAGGTGCTTTACAACTGCAGTCACTGCCTGGGCATCACTGCGCATCCCATTCCCAAGGACATCTCATCTCTATACATTAATTGCAGTCATTTGTGTCATTAGTCCTCTGCAGCCGCAGAATTCAACCAGGTCACATAAGGTTCCCACATGTCTCTGGGACGGGACCTTGTCGGCAAGAGTTCCCAGTAATTTGTTAACTGTGCTTTACAATATGTTACACTTGTAAGCCACTCCTTCATCGTTGGGGGTTGGGCAGCTCCCCAGCGTATGGCCATCTGCCTTTTTGCCATTAACAGTAACATATCTGGCAATTTACGTAGCTTGGGAGGCACTGTCTCGGTAATCCCCAGCAGGGCCACCAGTGGTGTGCAGGGCAAATCCAACCCGGTAATGGCCTTTATGTGACGCAGTATATTAACCCAGTAGTTTGCTATTGGTCTGCACTGCCATGCTAAATGTAAAAAAGACGCCCCGGGGGCACCACAACGCCAGCAGCTATCATCCTCGCGTAGCCCCATCTTATAGAGCTGTATGGGGGTGCGATAGAGGCGGTGGAGATATTTAAAGTGGATGAGCCGGATACGGTAATTGGGCGACAAGCGCTCCAGCCGCCCACAACTAAAATGCCACTGTTCATCTGTGAGATTGTCCCCCAGATCCGCCTCCCAAGCCCCCCGCGAAGCAGGGACAGTGACCGGGAAAGCCTTTTGTGTGCTATTATAGATGCGAGAGATAAGCTTCCGCCCTGAGTCCATTGCTAACAGGTTTTCCAATGCCGGCAATGTTTGTGGCGGGTCTGGAAAGGTAGGGAATTTGCTCTTGCAGGATGCACGAATTTGATAGTACAGGAGCATGTCGAGCGCCGTGGGCGCTGTGGGGTCGCACATCTGTTTCAGTGTGAGAAAGGTGTCTGCAGGGTAAAGGTCAGCTCCTATGGTTATGTTATGAGCAGCTGCGCGTTCCTGCGCCCCAGGTTCCATGAGCGGGGGGACCATCGGATTATTGAGAAGTGGCATGGATGGTGCATATAATACATCTAAGTTTGCTCGTTTACGAAGACCCTCCCATGCCCACCTCAGAACTTGTACAGTATCTATTTCGTCGCGGGGCCGCTTGTAGGGGTGAAATAGTGCCGTTGACAGTGGGAGAGGTGCCGCCCTGTCTATTTCAATTGCAGTGTGTGGTAGAAAGGGTGTGGGGTGTGCCCAGAAATGTAAAAATTGTGCCTGTGCACTGTATGCGTATAGGGCAAAGTCCGGTGCCGCCAATCCCCCTTGCGCCTGTGGCAATGTCAGGATCTCCCACGCTACCCTCGGCTGTCTTCCAGCCCACACCAGTTCAATCATAAGTGACCGGAGGCGACAAAAGAATTGTACCGTGAGTGGTATTGGGATGTTAACAAAGAGGTACAGTAGTTCCGGTAGAATAATCATCTTGGCCACCGCTATGCGGCCCGCCAGGGATAGGGGAAGAGTCTTCCACCTCCTCACCCGGTCTTCAATCCAGGCCACCACCCTGCCGTAATTGGTTGACCATAGGTCCTGCAGGTTACTACTAAACCATATACCCAGGTATTGAACCGGACCAGACGCCCAGGCTAATGGATATTCAGTGGCGAAGGCCTGAGTTCCAGGCGTTAGTGGAAGAATCACGGATTTTCTCCAATTAATGTTTACTCCAGACAATCCGCCGTAGCGTACCACCTCACGTGTCATAGGCGACAAGTTATCTATGGGATCCACCATATATAGTGTTATATCATCCGCATACATCGACACGGTGAGGGCCCTCATCGTAAAACCTATCCCTCTATTGGTATGGTGCTGCCTCAGGCGTGCCGCAAGCGGTTCCGTCGCAATCGCGAACAATAGCGGCGATAGGGGGCAGCCCTGTCTAGTACCTCGTATAATAGTTATTGGTTCCGAAATCAGTCCATTAACCCTGAGCCGCGCGGTAGGCTGCATGTAGAGAAGCTGGATTTGCTGTATGAAAAGTGGACTCAGGCCTATTCTTCTGAGTAAAGGGAACAGGAATCCCCACTCCAGGAGTCGAACGCCTTAGTGGCGTCCAGGAGTGCCGCAATCGCAGATACATGTGGTGCGAGGTAGTGGAGCAGCCCAAACAGTGTTCTCAGATTGTGTGATGTTGATCTGCCCGGCACAAAGCCCGATTGGTCCGGCCGGATTATCATTGGCAACAATGGCTGAAGCCTGGTGGCCAACAGTTTGGCAAAGATCTTAGCATCCAGGTTGATGAGTGAGAGCGGGCGATAGGAATCACATTGTTGGGGGTCCTTGTCCGGTTTTAAAAGGGTAATTATGATAGCCTCGCGCATCGATCCAGGAAGGGTCCCTTCCTGTAGTGCCTCCTGGTATACCGCCAGGAGGTGAGGAGCGAGCAACTCTGAGTATTCTTTATAAAATTTCACGGTGAGGCCATCCGCACCTGGCGCCCTGTCAGCCCGCATGCTGCCGATGACCTGACGTATATCCTCGGTTGTGAACGGTATGTCAAGGTACTCGCGATGCACCCTGCTGAGCCATAGAAGTTCTATTGAGTCGAAGTAGTCTGATAGGACCGAATCCGGTGGGGTTGTTTGTGATGTGTATAACTGTGCATAGAAATCTTGCATGGTTGTGAGAATATCGGGTGGAGAGTGAACTAAACCGTTAGTGGGAGTAGATAGCGCTGTGATGAAGGTAGAGCCCCTAGGTGGGCGCAAGAGATTCGCAAGTGTCTTTCCTGGTCTATCTCCCTCGCCATATCTACGCGCAGTCGCATGTTTGTGCAGAAACTTTACCTCCCTGTTTGCCTCCTCGTGATACTCAGTAAGTTTACTTCGAATACACCCCATTGTCGCTGCTGATGGTGTCGTAAAATATTGTTGTTCCAGAGCATGCAGCTCCGAGTCAAGCCTGCCCAGACTGCTGCGAATATCGCGGAGTACCCGGGTCTGTCCCGCTATGCAATGCCCACGGATGACCACTTTGAAGGCCTCCCACAGCATCCCAGCTTTCTCCACAGAGCCTGTATTATGTTCAAAGTAGTCTGATATCTGCGTGTGGAGCTCCTCCCTGAAAGCCGCGCCAAGCAGGGCGTTAGGTGGTAAGCGCCACGTGAATGGCTGTCTGTAAGGTGTAGGTATCTGAATGGTCAACGTGACAGGTGAGTGGTCCGACAGGGTGCGTGCATGATGAGCCACCTCTGACACCCATGAGTGCGCTTCTTGAGCTGTGAGCCAGAAATCCAACTGTGACCATGTATTATGTTGCTGCGTGATACAGGTGCCCTCTCTAGTGTTGGGATGTAATATCCGCCAAGTGTCAACCAACCGATAGTCAGTAATTACTCCCTTCAGAACTGCTGCTGCCTGTGGGTGATGCGTGCGTGAGGTGCCGACTCTATCGTCCTCGAGCGACAGTACAGTATTAAAATCTCCACCCCAGATTAACGCTACGTCCCCCATGGACTGTATGTGGTGCCATACCTGCTGGAAGAAATTGTGGTCGTCCACATTGGGTCCATAAACATTGGCAATAAGAACCTGCCTGTTAAATAACGTCCCCAGCACCAGTAGGTAACGCCCTTCGGGGTCACCAACTACCTTTATTGTCCGCCATGGGATGCCCTTACTTATCAGCGTCGCCACCCCTCTAGAATAATTAGAGTAGCAGGATGTATGGATCTCGCTCCACCTAGCGGAACGCAGTCTATCGCAGGTCGTGCCCCTCAGATGTGTCTCCTGTAAGAGACATATCTCGGCCGATTGTCGCGTGAGATAGGATTGCACCAGTCGTACCTTTCTGTAGTCATTCAGGCCGCGCACGTTCCACGTTATGCATGTTAATTTAGACATAACGCCTGTAAGAAGGTTAAGTCATTGTGGCTACAAGTCTCCCTGCTTTTGGGTGTGTCCCCAGTGAGTCCCCGTGGCAGCTTCCCATCCATGTTGTGACAAAGTCTGAACTACGACAAATATTTCCCAATCAAAATATGTCCAGTAAAGAAGAAGGCGCCCTGTAAGAAACCAAAACAGACAATAACAATCCCTTCCCACCCACCACCCACTCCAACCCCCCAATCAGGTTGAGTATCTAGAATGACCCACCCCATAATAAACAAAACTCCAATAAGATAAGAGTATAGGGAATCATCCCAGAGGGGGCGTGAAGTCGCCGGCATACTGCCCTGTCGTAACTTGACAGGGTGGCCGAGCAGCATTAGGACTACCTAAAGACAATATTACCGTCCAGTTCAGTAACCCAGAAAACAATGATATTTACTCCCGAAAGAACATTCAACCTGTGTTGAAACAGGGGCTTGGTTGGGACATACATAGAGGGCAACATGTCCTAATCATTGTCACTTAGCTGACTCTGTGATGATGTGTCCTTATCTTGGCTTTTGTCTCGCTGTTGGCGTGCGTATTGTTTGGAGAATTTCATTGCAGCGCTTGCCTCCGTGAAGAACAATGGTTTACCGCTAGTGTGCACCCGGAGTTTGGCGGGGTATAGCATGGCGTATTTAGTTCCCGTTTTCTGCAGCAGTTTCTTGGCTGGAAGGAACTCACGACGTGCCGCCTGAACTGCCTGAGTAAAGTCCGGGTATAGTGAGATGGCATTATTCTGGTATTGTAGCTCCCCCCGTTCCCGGGCAAGGCGAAGAACCGTGTCTCTGTCCCTATAATTGAGTAACCTCGCCAGAATTGGTCTTGGCATGGCGCCTGGTGGCGGGCGAGGAACCAGAGTGCGGTGGGCGCGACCAGAAACATGGCCGACAACTCAGTTCCAAACAGGTCTTTCAATAGGCCCTCCACATATTTTTCCATATTGGGTATATTGGTGGACTCTGGAACACCTGTGATGCGTACATTATTCCTCCTTGAGCGCGCTTCAAGATCTTCGTTGCGCGCCTTTATGACCTCCAAGACTTTGTCCATTCGGAGAAGGTGTTCCCGCGTTTCCACCTGGCGATCGTCGGTATCCGACACTCTGGTTTCTAGCGTGTTCAGTCGAGCTTCGTGTGTATCCACTCTGTGCGACACTTGGTCCATTCGTGCTGCTAGTGAGTCTATTTTGGAGTCTATTTCCTTTAGACAGACCTTTACGTCTCTCAGCATGGTCTTTATGTCGTCCTCCTGCTCCAGTTCCAGCTGCGTTTCTGGTACTGTTGTCTGTGACATCATCTCACCATCTGCTTGCCTAGTGGTGCGCTTTTCAAAAGTTATTTTGGGTTGTTTATTCTCTGCCTTCCCCATGTTAGTTTTGCGCTGCGGCAGGGCCATCCAGGGCAGGTAAAATCCCTATTTGCACTTTAGTAAGGGCGAGCTAGTGACAGCAACAACCCTGCTCCGTATTTGTTCACCGTCTCGGTAGGGCACTACACAGGGAGGCGAAAGGGGGGGAGGCACCACCCCAGTTTGGCTACCCAGTTAATAACCCGGGTTAGGGAAGCTTGTGCCCCTCATATCTCACATCCCGCGGAGTGCACCCTCTTTCCGTCGCCGTTAGGCCCGTACTTCAGTTTTTCCCTCGGCAGGCACCAGCAGCGCTTCACACCACCCAAATCCGGCAGGCACGCCTTATATCCTGTCTGTGCCTCGATCCGGGCAGCCTCGTGGCACAGCACCGCGACTCACGGCCACTTCAGTGTAATCAGGAGCGCGTCGCAGCACCGCGGCCACCGCCGCCAGGTATGTAGCTACACTGTGCGCAGCTGGGTGCAGTTTAGCGCTGTCTCTTAGTATGTGCGCGTGCCCTCAATCAGTCTTTGCCGCCGCGCCCCAGTGCCTGAAAGCGCTTGTGTAGAGTGTCAGCAGAGTCAGGCCAATTCGCATGAGCCGGTGCGCTTAGATAGAGTACGTTTATTTGGCCCAATGTGCGTCCGCAGTTGTGGAGGACTCCCCTCCAGCTCCCACAGTAGCTCCTCGGTTAGCGCTGACCCGTACCTCAATTACTTGTGGATCGGCTAGGGTACTCCGCGCTGCACCTCCCTCCAGGCCTCCGCACCGCCCCGATGGCGCCGATACGCCACTCCCGTCCGGCGCGACGGCCAGGGCGCAGGGTCAGCCGTACTGCCGTCCAGCTGTGTAGGGCAGCACCATCAGCAATCGTAGGCAGGAGCGTCACTCTGTTGCAGACACCGCCCGCCGCCACCACAGGCCGCAGCGATCTCCTACTGCAGCCGTTGCAACCAGGCCCAGCCGTCACTCCTGGCCCACCCCTCGTACCACGTTAGCTCGGCAGGGCGCTGCGGACCACTCCAGGCCCCAGGGTATTCCTTCGCAGCTCCGCCTGCCCTTCCGCTTGTGCGTATCGATCCGGAGCGAACCCTCGAACCAGGTAGGCAGAACGTCATCCCCCAGTCGCCGAAGTCAGCGCCCCTCGCGGGGAAGCTCCGACGCGTCCCGGAGTCTCGGCCCCCGTCTTCAGGCCGCCAGTTCTCAACAGCGATTCCGGCCTTATGCAGTCAGATGGCAGGGCACTGATTACACCGCTGCGTGGTGCTCCCTTTCCTGCATGTGTTCCCGGTATTTGGGAGCCAGGATGGGGTAGTTTTGTCAGGATAAATGCCGGATAGTGTGCTCGGCCGGCAGAGCCCCTCTACCAAGCGGCCATCTTGCTGCTCGGCTCGGCCACGCCCCAAAAATGCTATTCACCTTTAGTTGCAGCTCAACATTAGCTTAGCATTGGGGTGGTGTGGTAAAACCTCTTCAAACCCTTGATGAGACATCCTGTAGGTTGTAGGATGCTTTTCAGGGAAGTCAGGGTAATGTCTTGTGAGCAGTTGAGCAGTATGTTCCCTTTATCCAGATGAGAGGGGAACAGGGCATGCACTGCAGTTCTGAAATAGGCTTCTAGAAGAAAAGAGAGCCGGCACAATGCTGGTGATTTGTTTTTTGGTATGAGTTATGTGTCAAGAGTGTATCCAAGTGATTTTACATTGTTTACCAGATGGGAGGAGAAGCCATCAAGGTTCATGTTGGAGAGCCAGGCTTAAATCTTAATTTTTTTGTGCAGTTAGTAAACAAGATGAATTTGTATTTTATTGTATTCTGCTTTATTGAGGTGCTTGATACTATATTAACTTTAGGCAAATATTGCATCATAGAAAGTTACTGGTTGAGGATATTTTGACTTTGAGTGTCATTAGTGTATTGACTGATGTTGCTGTTGTCTGTATGTAAAAATCGAATGGCTCCAAGGTTGATGATGATTGGGAAAAGGAAGAAACATCGTGGTACTCTGCAGAATCCTAAATGTACAAACTGATGATGGTTAGCAAGGTAGCAGGTGAGCCATTGCATGACTGTCAAAAGGCCCTACATATCTAAATTTTGGACCCATGCTGGGTGATAAATTTTGTCGAAGTCTGCAGAGATGTTCAGAAGAATCAGAAGGCAGGGATAGTTTCTGACATTGAAGAAAGCATGGCCAGCTATGTAGAGAGTGTTGATGTCTCCATGCTGCATTATGATCTGAAATGAAATTGGTAATATGTTTTTCATTGATATTATTTGCAAACCTGTTGAAGACTCTTTTTTTCAATTAATTTTACTGCGAAGGGTAGATGGGTGTTGGGGAAGAAATTTCTAATGTTATCAAGGTTGTCCATGGCGGGGTTATTTAGTAGTGGCAGGGAGGTAGTTGGGCACTGAGCAGTGCTTTGCCACTGTTTAAGAGGAGGAGGAACACAACTTGTTTTATTCTGAAATGATTTTGCTTTCTTCAACAAGAAGAGATGGTGCCACGCTGGGTTGATTCTCTTTGCAACATGCACTGTAAAATCTTGGTTAAATGACATGAATCTTGAGAGATTTGAACACTAACTTTCACCGTCTGCCAAGTCACTTGGATTAACCCTAAATACCAACCTCATCTTCAATGAGCACATTGTCAAAAAAACAGATAGATGCCAGCTTTCTCTTCTACACAAAGTCAAACCATTTCTTCCCTTCCTGAAAGTGACTTCGGAACTGGTGTTCAAGCTCTCACACTTTCACATATGTATGATGGTAATGCCCTACTCCATGACCTCCCAGAATCCACACTGACACCACTTAGGAGCATCCTACAAGCCACAACCCATCTCATGCGGTGCCTGAAGACATATGATCACATCACCCCCATTCTAATGGAAATCCATTGGTTCCCCTTGACGAGTCACATTAACCTCAAAACCAGCTACACCATTTACAGAGTCATCACAACGAACACCCCCACTTATCTTGAAGTCAAGTTCACCCTCTCTGGTGGTTCTTGGCACACCTGCAACCAGTAAACCATGCAAATTCGGACTAACAAGTGCAAAAAAGAAAAAACAGGACATCAGGCCTTTTCCATCCATGCACACAGGATCTGGATCAACTTTCCTGTATCCATTAGGCTAGCCTCAAAGCTGCTCCAACTTTGGAAAGAGTTTAAGACTCACCTCTTTAAAGAACAGTACATCACATTGTTTTAAAGGTAGACAACTCAGCTACCTCTCTCTTTACTCGTTGACTTAATGCTTGCCTTTGAGTAGGTACAGCGCTCCTCTGCATTTTGGCTAGGTTCACGCTTTAGAAATGCCATATCGGTGAACTGCCCAAATATTAAACAAAAAATATTGTGATACAAGAATATTGTGTCAAAATATTATGGGACAGAATACAGAAGGTAAGAATATCTTTTTAGGTATATAATAATGGTTTAAAAAAATATATTGTTATGATATCATTTTCGTTCGTATAATTGTATAAAATATCACCCTTCTTAAGTTGCTATATTAATTATTATATTATTATGTTATTCATATTATGATAATTTTGTTTGCTATAGTTTGCTATTTTTAATGTGATTTTTTTCATTTTAATCAGTAATCTTCAATCTACTAGTGGGTTGTTGGCTTTGTACAGTATTAGGGTGGGAAGCTACTTAAAGTAGGACAAGTTGTTTTTTCTTTGTAATTATTTTTTGTTTTTAAAATTGTTGTTAACTAATTATGTAAATTATTTAACTGATTATTTTGATTTTATTTATTTGATGTATTTTAAATATAATTAATTGGTTAATCAGAATATTTCTTTGTAAAATTTAGAAACATTGTTTTATATTAATTATTATCATTACATTTAATAATTTTATTTAATAATTATTTTAATATTAATAATGTTTCAATTAAAAAACCGAATTAATTTTTAATTGTTTTGTTGTTGCTTGGTGTAGCATGTATTTTGTTATTTGCTTCTATTTATTTATGTTGTAATATAGAAGTTCTATTTATTTATTTAATTTTATTTTGTTTATCATTAATGAATATGTTTTTTAATGTGTTTCAATATTTTTATTTTGTTTTATATTTACATTTTATTCAAAAAGGTTTAGGAGCTAGAATAGTACATTTAACCCCTCCAAAGTCCAACAATTTACCTATATTGTTCAGATTAGACTAGGAAAAGTAAATCTACACCTCTAAAGTCCAACATTTTCCCTCCTGTTGTTCAATGGAAGTGGGAATAGTACCTCATTTATGGAAAATGTTCATTGACTGTACAGTTCCTCCACAGCTCCGGTGTCGTACAGGGCTTCTCATCCCCCTTCTTTACCTTCAACAGGGGAAAAAGGCAGGGATGCCTACTCTCCCCCTGTTATTTCTACTGGCACTAGAACCATTAGCAATAAACATACATAAATCGGCAGCCATCTGGGGAATACCAACGGTAGTGGGGGAATGGATAGCATTTTATCATGCAGATGATATACCAGTGGCTCTATCCAAGCCATCAGAATCTATACCGGCACTGATGAAGGTGACTGACTCCTCCACATTTTCGAGCTATAAACTGGTCCAAATGCAAAGCGATACTGATGATTTCTGTTATGAATAGAAGATCCCTAGGGGCCTCTTCAATCGCTTAGCAACCTACTCGCCTCAAATACCTCAGCGTTTACCTGAATGAAAATCTAGACTATATGGTGAGAGTTAATCTTACCCCCATTGTCCAAAAGGTTAAAACTAAATTTGCTATGTGGACCAAATTACAACTATCCCTATGGGGTAAAGTGCCAAAAATTAACGTATTGCCAAGATTCAACTATATATTTGACATGCTTCATTTGAGGGAGCCTTTGGCGTTGCTGCAGGAAATTGATCGGACCATCAGACAGTTCATCTGGAGAGGAAGCAAGCTGTGTCTTCAGACCTCCAAACTTAAAAAAATCCACAAAGAGCAGACTGGGCCTCCCACATGCAAATCCTGTTGGTTGGCGCCTCAACTCTCACATTCAGGGGCCGATTCCGATGTCGGACGGACTCAGGTCCGTCCGACATCGGTCAGGAGCCGTAACCGACCGACCTGCTGTCGTCGGTTATGGCCCTGCAAGTACGATGCGACCGAACCCTGTTCGGTCGCACTCGTATACTTCACAATGGGAGCATGCATTCCGAGCGGGATGCATGCTTGCTTTGTGAAAAGCAGGGGTGCAGTTCATCCCTGCACCCTGTGGCCGGCACCCCAAGGTGCCTGCCACCGGGTGCAGGGATCGACAGAGGGGCACCTTAGGTGCCCCCAGGTCGCCATTCGGCGGCCTCGCACCCATGGGGGCCCTACTGGGGGCCCCCAAAGACAGTTTCCAACTGCCTTTTCGTGCTGGAAAGACCGGCACGAAAAGACAGTGAAAAACTGCCATCGTACTCCCTCGGTCGTGAAGAGGCCGCCGGGGGAGTACTGAAGGATTTCCGGACAGCGGACGGGCTCTCCGAGCCTGTCGGAAGCCATCCGAAAATCCGAGTCGGATTCCTTTCCGACCGAGCCCATCGGAATGGCTCAGTCAGAAGGGAATCCGGCCGGCACGTTCCGATTCAATCGGAAGGGCTCCGGCCATCGTTCGGTGCCCTTCCGGCCGAAATCGGAATCGGCCCCTCAGTATACATTCTGAATCTTACTGAGAAACCCCCCGTTTGAAAAATATATGTTATACACTCAGGGGGATCTTGCAGTTTTTTATGCTGAACATGACCAATCGCAGCCACCCATAACCCAATTTTACACTCATCGCTCCTTGCCTGGCAATAGGCCCATACACTGCTGTGGTCCTCAAGCACCATCCACTTACACCCCCCATTTGGAGGAATAGAGATATCACTGAGAAAGGAGAGAAAGTGCACTGGTCCCTTGGAAAGACCAAAGGAATACAATGGAAAATATGATCCAACACGGCGATATACTCACTTTTGACTCTCTAAAGCACCAATATGGGCTTCCATCCACATAACATTGGCGTTACATTTAACTTGCACACAGTCTCAGGGCTATCCTAGGCTGCCTACCCTACATGTTAACATTTGACCCATTGCAGCAGTACCTCATCACCTGAAAGGACTTCAAAGGGTCTGTTTTGGGAGACTACACTATGCTGACGGATAGCATTATTTCACAACCAACTACCCTCAGCTTCTCGGCTTCCATTGAGGGTGGGAGGACAGATTGGACTTTCTATCTACGATGATGACTGGATTGCTATCCTACAGAATCAAGATTAAAAAAAACGGAGAGAAATCAGACTGAAATTCAATTATTTTAAAATACTTCATCACTGGCACTGGATCCCAGCTAGGCTACAGATGGACTCCAGATGCTCGCGATGTGACACCCCAGACTGCGACATTGTGCAAATTCTATGGGATTGTTATATTCTTACTAGCAACTGGTGTGGGACTTGATCAAGGCGAACTAGGGGAATCCTTATTGTTGACCATTATTCTGGCCTTGCTCCATGATACATCCTCTTTACCACCAATAACTCATCATGCCAAATAATGGCTTTCAATGGTCTTTCAAACAAAGTAGATAATACAGTCTGTAGGCCCTCTGCACTCACCCACTGTATCCTTCTGACGTATATGTTACCCAAAAAGCTAGGGTTTGTGGGAAGTAGTGAAGTCCAAAATAAATCAACAATATACCAAAGATTATGTTAACATTTTTAAAGTAGTATTATCATCAGGCGAAAAATACAGTTCACAGAAACTAATCACATTTGTTATCTCATCCAATATACAGCACTAGATATAGCACAACACAAATGCATATCATGATAACTGAGTAACCAAAATGCAGAAGTGCACAGAAGTATCTCCAAGGACCTAAAGAATTCTACAGATATTGAAGTTGCCAAGGACCTCAAAGTTATACAAATATTATAGTGGCCAACATGTGTTTTGCAGACTGCATTTGCTTCTTCAGGGCTGAAAGAGATATGAATATTGATAACACTGTAATTATCATTGTGACAAACAGAGGCATATCTTACAAATCATCTACTCTGGTAAAACAGGTGAAGAAAAAAAATGCCAACTACATTGTGAGAAAAATAGGAGTGCACAAAGAATAAAATGAAATGTGATCTCATGGGGTAACATCTATAACCAGGATATCTCAAAATGTGCTGTAACTAAAAACCCATGCCCCAGTTTGACAATGGACCTTGAGGACACAAAATTTGAGATTTGATACCACTAGAAATCCACTATGCCACCCTTATACCAAATGGGCATGCACTCGATGGCGACTTTCCAAAAGTTCATACATAAACTCAACAACCAGCTGCAGAAATTTGAGGAAGTCTGGGGCACTTTACTCCATATGTGAATGACCCGGAGGAGACAGTTTTCCCCAATCCCACCAACCTTCAGAGGATAGGAGCCTCGGCCCTTGCATTCCCAAACCAGAGTGGCTATCTCAGTCTGGCCAATACTCAAAGACAAGGGGGCTAAGGTGCAAACCACTGCTTCCCATTGACACATTCTTTACCCTGATTGACCAGGATCACTGTTGCCCGATTCAAGAGTATAGAGCATCATCTTCACTCAGGCACTCCTCTATAGAGACACGTTTCTCAATAAATCACTCAATCAGGATTTATAAAGCGTGGCCAATCACCCATGAAGGTCTGAAGGTGCTGGAGTTACTAGCTGCTTCGCTGTGGCGAGGTTCATTCGAACAACCATGTCTTGAGTCCTTTTGGGAATTCCCAGAGTGATGCAGCATTCCTGAAGTGCAGGGCAATGTTGTTCCAGGCTTAGGCCACAAGGTGAGAGAAGGAGCATCCTCCGATGTTGGATTGGCAGATCCAGGGGTGTCCGCAAGGAAAAGGGAGGTGGCTCGCAGGTATCTGGTTGGTTGGTGGAAGGTCATACATTTGTTGCTGTTTCTGGAGATGGGCGAAATGCGCTCTGGGATACGATGGGAGGGGGTGGGATTACAGGGTATTCATTTTCCACATTGGCATAGATCGTTTTCCTGTGTGGACCTATATTTAAACCCTTTCTCCAACTCCTTGTCATTTAGTTGTACTCATCACCAAGAGCTTTTTGCTTACTGTTGTTGATTGTTCTTGTTTACTCATACGAAATTCGATGGGGAATAATTACCACGTCTCACGCCTGAAGCCTCTTTCCTTTACACTTATGTTTTGTGATGCATAACAAATATATTTTGTACATAGTAAATCTAACCCTCCATATCCTGAGTCTTTCCCTGCTTTTGCTTACATTGCAGGCAGAATAATAAAACAACCTCCTCCAAAGTCCAAGACTTTTACTACTGTTGTTCAGATTAGAGTGGGAATAGTAAGCCGAGCCACCCCAATGTCCAAACCTTTCCCTACTTTCCCTACTGCTGCGCAGGTTGGAGTGGAATAGTAAATCTAACCCCTCTAAAGCCCAACACTTTCCCTACTGTTGCTCAAGTTGGAAAGTGAATAGTATATCTAACCCTCTCAAAGACCAACACTTTTCCTGCTTATGCTTATATTGGAGTAGAAATACTAAATCTAACCCCTCTAAAGTCCAACACTTGTCCTATGTTTGTTCAGATTGTAGTGGCAATGGCATGCCTAGCCCCCCACTCCCCAAAACCCCACAATTTCCCCGCTTTTGCTTAAATTGGAGGGGGAATAATAAATTGATCACTCCAGTGCTGCCTTCAAAGTCCAACCTTACTGTTTCTCCAGTTAGAGTTGGAATAGTAAATCTAACCTCTCCAAAGTCCAATACTTTCCCTGTTTTTGCTTACATTCGAATTAGAAAAGCAAATGAACCAATCAAAATCTAACACTTCTCCTACTATTGTATAGTTTAGATTCTAATATTTTTTATTTTTACATTTTTAGATTATTTATAAAAATACAGAATCTTTGATTTTTTCATTATATTCTAATTTAATTTAATCTGATTGTTTTGATATTTTACCAACATGTATCCGTACAGTTAATGAACTATAACTTGTCACTGTATTATGCAGTAGTTTTGATATAATATTTAATTTTGTAATGTCATTGGAGCCAATATGCCTCTTTTTCCCGCTGCCGGTCACCCCGCATGTTGTTAAAAAGCGGTCGTTACAACGACCGCGTTGTAACAACGCATACCATTACCACGCAAGTCGTAACCACGACTTGCGGAGGGGGTGCTGGATGTTGGAATAGTATAATTTACTATTCCAACTACAGTCTGTGCGGACAGTAGGGAAGGTGTTGGATTTTAAATCCAACACCTTCTCCCCCCTCCGCAAGTCGTGGTTATGACTTGCATGGTAATGGTATGCGTTGTTAAAACGCGGTCGTTGTAACGACCGCGTTGTAACAACATGCGGGGTGACGGTTTCGTGGTCAGGGTTGTTTACCCATTGTAGCTGTTGTTGCAGTAAAGTAATCATTGTTCTGTAAAAAATATGTTAATTTGAGAAACAACATTTATATTGAGAAAGTGTGAGTTAGAGTTCTTTCACTGTACTGATGAGGCTGATTAGCTTGTGTACCTATGTGCATGTTTATTTTAATGTTAAAATTGTTTTTAAGTTATTGTGCTATAAATAACCATAACTTAGACATTTCAAATGTTTGTAGAGTTTGAGTGTGGTTTGAGATGGATGAATTTTAAAATCAGCCCTAACTATAATTTATTAGTAGCTTTTGTTTTTTGGGGAATTTCAATTGTTTTTGTAATGGGTGATATATAATGGTGGGTCATATAAATCATTTTTTTTGTGTTACTTTATTCTATAAAGCAATGTAACCTTCCCAAGGATGGGAGGTTTTTTTAATTATAATGAAGCAGAACTGTTTCTGAAGTTTGGAAACAATTTTATGCTTAATACATTTTTTAAACTACATTAATTAAACATGTATTTTTACATATAGAAACACATTTACCTATGAAGAAAATATTTCTTGGATACTTACATGCCTACAGATGAATAAGGTGTTAAACTAATGATGGCAAGGTGTTTAGTTTCAACAAAAAATTATTGTGCTGTATGTTGCTTTATTGGGCTTTTAGGTTGCATCAGAGCTAGAGCCCACACAAGAGAATCGGCTCTCTTGGATGCAACTCGCACCAAGTGCAAAAAATACGGATAAGGTAGGGAAACAACCACATTGGTTTATTCCCACCTACAATATGGAACACACTAGAGTACGAAAAACCTTACAAAAACACTGGCACCTTATAAAGAATGATCCAACTATCGGTCCTATGGTTGGTAATAAACCACAGATAACCTTTAGAAAATCTAAATCTCTAAGAAACCATCTAGTGAACAGAGATTTGATGCCAGAATAATTACCATTCACATGGCTTATGCACAAAGAAGGCTTTATATAATGTACCAATTTTAAAGCCTGCAAAAACGGAAAAAATAGAACTAAAATCTTGACCCCTTTAAAAAAAACACGCGAATTAAGGGCCACCTAACATGCAAAACCAATTTTGTGGTTTCTTAATTGGAGTGCACATGTAGAAAACAATATGCAGGAAGCACTACGCTTCCGGTGCACAAACGAATATTGCAACATTTAAGAGCAATTACAAACAAGCATCGCACCTACCCAGTTGCCCGTCACTTCAAGAAAATTCATCGAAGTGACCTAAATGATCTGACGTACAGCTGCTTAGCACATGTCCGAGAGAGAAAACGAGGGGGAAAAAGAGAAAAGGAACTATGCAAACTTGAAACCTACTACTAATTAGAACTGGATAGCAAGAACCACAAGGGTTCAATATGGATGAGGAACTGTATACTTTTCTGGATTAGGCCTGCTCCCCATCCGCACAGGCCAAGAGTATTCTTATTTCATTTCATTTAATTTTTGTTTTTATTTTATAAATTTTGAGTACTACATAGAAAATTTATCAGGCACATCCTTTATAATTAGACAATATTCAAAGGTATACTTACTATAGATGGGAAGTGGTTTACTCCCTTTTTGGGTCATACAGTTGATTTAAGAGTGAATATTGAAAATAGGCACTTGCCATGTATACGATCTATTTTAAATTATAAGTATCAACTTGATTGTAATGAGTTTATTATGCACTTGCACTTTAAATTTAAATTTGTCGGATGTTCTGTCCTAGGCAAGGTGTGCATTAGTTATATGCTTACATTACTATAACTCCAGTTGTGCCGTATGATTAATGTTTAACAAAGTCTTTTGAAATTTGGCACTTGTCTTGAACACTAGTCAAACATAACTACTGTTTAAAATACTAAAATGCCTTACCTTGTAGCACTTGCACTTTGCATTTGTCTAATGTTCTGTTGCACCTATTCCGAGGCGTGTATTACTGCTTTTTATTTATTATTTTCTTTTGCAGTGGATTCAAACAATGAATATATATGTTGTTTGTCTTATGTTACAAGATGGCGCCCAGAGTGATAAATTGTAATGTACAGTAGTACCCTTGTTAGTTTTTATGAGTTTTGATCGCATGATAAAAACTGTCGTGTAATGGCACTTTCCTGTTGTGATCAAGGTTGCAAGCGGCAACCGAAACGCGTTGACTAGCACTCACCCAGAATAATGCAATTTTGGAATCCACGTTTGGAGTGCTGTGCTGGTTTTCCCCTACTCAGAAAACGAGAGTATCTTTCATTTATGCGAGGAGTTGGTGGACTGTTTTTTCACGGCGGCACCAACGGCGATCTGGCAGCGCGCTAGCATCCGCCTGTTTGACGACGTCTTTATATATATATATTCACTGAAAAAAACAAAGGTTAGGGTAATATTATAGATAGGTGAAATGTTCCGTTTTAAACTTTAAAAACCACGTAAATTCAACAGTTATAGTTAGAGTTATCTCAAGTTATTATAACGCGTGCCCTAAGGTAACTATAACTCACACCCTCACCATGCACAGTGATATTACCAATGATGTCAGAGGGAGGTAATATCTAGGGTAATTAGCAGTGCATGGTGAGGGCACATGTTATAGTTGCACTCAAGGTTAAAAGAGGACAAGCATAGAAAATAGAAATTTGAATTGCACAAAGTATTATTTGAATGCTTGTTATGGGGGCATTACAACTACGAACAACGAATTAGTAAAAATACGAGAGCATAATTACCCCAAAACATAGCTGAAATATAAGCTGGCAATGTTTTACAAGACCTTAAAGAAGCAAGTACTAGTTCCCAAGAGCCAAAACTAACCATTTAAAAAAATATTATACCAGACATTAATGATTATACTACAGGACAGTGCTCAGGCATCCCAAACTTAAAAAAAATAATTGCACAAACTTGAAAATCTACTACTATTGAAAGCTCTCCTGCTACTAAAAAATTCAACCCAACTATCCAAATATTTTACCATCAACATATAATGGAGAATCCTTCCTTAGGTATAAAAACACTAACATTGCCAAAAGAATAATCACTTATGCATATACAATAACCTGCTCAAATTAACACAAAGCCAAACGTGGATGATGGATGGCACTTTATGTATCATGTCCTCCAACATTCACACAGATTTATATAATGCAAGGAGAATACCACAGTACTAACATACCTTTATTGCATGCACTTCTTCCTAACAAACCAAGTGCTACATGCTACAAACTACTCAGTCAAATTCAATCACAAATTACAGACTTATTTCCCAGAAATTATCATTGACTTTTAACATTCAATGGTTTCTTCCATGCCATACAGGGCTTTTACTATCATTTCAACCTGAGTATTTGGACAAAACTCTCAAAATCTGCACTAAATATGTACTCTAAAGATACACAGTTTGCCTACAACAAAAAATAAATCCAATCATCCTAGCATATGTACCAGTTGAAGAAGTAGCAAACCGCTGCAACCACTTTACAGACTCATCATACTACCAATCACATGGAGACAAACTAAGGCTCCTAATTGACTATTTTTTGGATATGTGGGTTGGCAGACTGCACCATTTTTAGCACAAATACCATGATGGAATGTGTCTGACAGCACCATGGCTCAACAAGCCAAAACAACATAGTGGAAAAGGTGGCACAATGCCTTCCAAGGCACACTAGGCTAAAGCCATCTTACCCCATATAATTTCCAAGAAATATTGAAAAAGAACAAAGCTACCGACAATGGAGAATAGAACAATATATTACCTAACTAAAGTATCTAAACAAACCAGGGAAATGAACCAAACACTACAATAAGTACAAACATTTGTAAACAGCCAATTCCTACCACACCTAGCAATCCATAGGTACTCCAACTAAAAGTAAAACACCAGTGCATTTAATAAACACATAACCAACAAATGTATCCATAAATCAAAAATGTTTTTTTACTATTCAGTCTAAAAATAAAGAATGAACTATAAATAAATATAATTTATTTAAATTTTAATAAATACAATAAATAACTATCAGAACCAACACCTACTACGAATTGGCAATAAATGAACAAAATAAATAAAACTTAATCACGCACCACAATATATTAAAAAAACTGTAAAACAGATATACAATTCCCGCCCACTTAAAACAAAACAAAATGTAAATAAGAGCCTAATTATGAACCTGCGGTCGGACCACCAGTCCACGCCGTTAAGCCAGCAGCATCTCGACCGTGGTGGCAGTCTTGTAGCGGTGATGCCATGGTGGGGGAATGCTAGGCTCATATAAAGAGCCCTTAGGATATCCCGCAGCTCACAGTGCACCCACAACAGTGCAATAAGTGGTAGGCCCCCGCCACACTTTGAAATGGGCAACAACTCCCAGGGGCCCTGTTTGGGGCCCCTAGCATGCCTTTCCAACAGCGTTTCCTAGGTAGGATTCCCGCCTTTAACAGTTTGTTGAAAAGGCAACCAGGAATCCCGATGGCAGTGCCTGCCTCTGTACTGCAGCTGGACACCGACGCTTCACAGACCGATGCCACTGCGGGATCCATGATCCTGTTGGTGGCACTGGTTCTGCGACGGTCCAACTGCCCCACTCCTAATTGGGTGGTTGGACCAACGGGCTTACGGCAGTTGGACCACATCTGCCACTAGTGTGTCCGACCGCCAAGGTCATAATCAGCCTCTTAGTTTTGTCGCTGATGTCAAAGATCTGCAATGACTCCACAAAAAGTTATTCCATGAAAATAGAGTAAAAAAAAAGGCCAAACAAATTTAAAAACATACTTAAAACAACAAATCCACAGGGTAAATGATAGTCCACCTAAACTGTAGAAAAACAGAAAAGAAAAATATGACCAGTTAAATTTCCTTTAAAAAAAATAAGCACACCTCAAAATAGTCAAAGTTTTCCAGTCCCAAGAAAAACCTCTTAAAAAACACGAAGGGGCAGATTTGCAAGAACTGGCGCATCTCTGCATATTTGCAGAGATGCGCCAGTTCATTTGCGACACGTAAAAAAACCCTTGCGCCACCAAGGATGCGCCGCATTTACAATGCGGAGCACCATGGTGCAAGGATAGACAGATGCGTGAAGCATCTATCCGGCGTAAGGGCAGCGCATTGCTGGAGTCGTGTCACAAGTACGCCGCAACTCCAGCAATGGTTAGGAATACCTATTCCTAACATGCTGCGTCACTCCTTACACCTGCTTCAAACAGGCGTAAGGTTTTGACGCAGTGGCGCCGTGAAAGTCACTCAGTGAAATCTTGTAGATTTCATTGAGTCACTTTTACGAGGCTTCCTTGCGACGGAACGCCCACCCTGCATACATTATACCTGACGCAGGTATAATGTAGCGCAGGGCTTTACAACGTGACGCATCTCCCTAGATGCGTCATGTTGTAAATATGTTGCATCGTGGCGCATAATTTACGATGCCGCTGCGTCACAGAAGTGATGCAACGGCGGCGTCAAGTTGGCGCAAGGGGCTTGTAAATCTGCCCCAAAATACCCATCCACATAACAGAAAAAAAACAAAAAAATCTTAATTGGACATGACATATATTCAATCAAATGAACTAAAACATTATATAGAGCCATACATAAAACGCTAAGACCTGCTGGACTACATGACTCACACCTACCACTAAATTCATAAACCATAACAAAACACTAACCTATACTATTTTAGTAACCTAAACACATCCCCCAACCACCAAATCCCCAAAAAGTAACTTAAAGGTAGTCTTCCTGGCTCTGTAGAGCAGCAGCAAGGAACTGTTACAGACAGGTACCAGGAGCAACCCAAGGTAATGTGAATACAATACAAAAATGATGGATAGCAGTATAAAACTGGTTTCGTAAATATTTATAAAATGTATGAAATGTTTGAAAAATCAAAAACATATTAAAAAGTACTATAACATTTTATATTTTAATTTATAGTAATTGTTAATATATAAAAATGAAATATTTGTTTGTAAAAGTGTATCAAAAATGTAAATGTGAATAATAAAATTTGCTTGTTCAAAAAAATTGTTAATAAAAATATAGTAAGAAAATGGCAATATGCTTAAATGTAGCATATGCATGTAATTTTTTTTTTTTAAACTGAAATTATACACATGTAACTAAAACATAAGCATGTAAATGTATGTACTTATTTTAAATTATGTTAAAAAGTCATAAAAAATACATACAATAAAAAGATGTGTAAAATAGGAAACATGTATCACTATGTGGGAAAAATTCATTAGTATGGAAAAACAAGCTTACATCAAAAAGGCAATGTGATATATTTAGTTCCAATAGTACAACAACAGTACACTACACCCAACATATATTAAAATACAATTTTGAAACAATTGATTTAATATTCACAGTCCAATATAAAGTACATTTGGGAAAGCATAGGACACTGAAGGGGTTAGATTTACTATTGCTACTCCAATTTAAGCTATAACTTGGGAAGCCTTGGCCACTGGACGGGATATATATTCTATTCCCACTCCAATGTTAGCTACATTGGGTAAGTCATGAAAACTAAGGAGGGGTGTATTTACTATACCTATTCCAATGAAAGTTATATTTGGGAAAGAGGTGAACACTGAAGGGGTTAGATTTATTGTTCTCATTCCAATCTAAACTACATAGAGGAAAGGGCTGGACT
Source organism: Calotriton arnoldi (assembly GCA_963921515.1). Classification (NCBI taxonomy): domain Eukaryota; kingdom Metazoa; phylum Chordata; class Amphibia; order Caudata; family Salamandridae; genus Calotriton; species Calotriton arnoldi. Next base: position 465,274 of record CAWUFW010007057.1, on the reverse strand, counting down.
TTGAAGGGTTACATTTATGATTCCCACTCTAATCCAAGATTCATTGGGTAAAGTGTTGGACATTGAACAGGTTAGATTTGCTATTCCTACTCTAATTTCAACTACACTGGTGAGTGTGCTCTGAACACAAAGGGGTTAGATTCCTATTCCTACTCCAAAATAAGCTATATTGGAGAAAGTGGCGGACTTTGAAGGGGTTAGATTTACTGTTCCCACTCCAACTTACCTTATAGTGGGGAAAGCATTGAACACTCAAGAATTAGATTTAATATTCCCACTCCAATCTAAACTATTTTAGAAAAAGTACTGGACATTGAAGGAGTTAGATTTCCTACTCTCACTCCAATCTAACCTACATTTGGGAAACTGTTGAACACTGAAGAGGTTAGATTTACTATTCCTACTTAATTTTAATTTACATAGGGGAACGTGTTGGTCATTAAAGTAGTCATATTTATAATTCCCCCTCCAAACCACGATGTATTGGGGAAGGTTTTGTACATTGAATGGGCTAGATTTACTATTTGCTTTCCTACTTATGCTACATTGGGAAAAGTGTTGGACATTGAAGGAGTTAAATTTACTATTTCCACTTCAACCTAACTTACATTGGGGATAGTGTTGATCACAGAAGAGATTAGATTTAACATTCCCACTCCAATCTAAACTACATTTGGGAATGTGCTGGACATTGAAGGAATTTGATTTACTCCAATCTAACCTACACTGGGGAGAATGTTGAACACTGAAGAGTATAGATTTACTATTCTTACTCCAATCTAACTCAATCAATCAATCACGGCATTTATAGAGCGCGCTACTCACCCGGGAGGGTCTCAAGGCGCTGGGGGAGGGGGTAAGTTACTGCTCGAACAGCCAGGTCTTGAGCTGCTTCCTGAAGGAGAGATGGTCCTGGGTTCGCCGAAGGTGAGTGGGGAGGGAGTTCCAGGTCTTGGCTGCCAGGTAGGAGAAGGATCTTCCTCCGGCGGTGGTTCTGCGGATGCGTGGTACGGTGGCGAGGGCGTGGCTGGTTGATCGTAGCTGGCGTGTGGGCGTGTAGAAGGTCATGCGGTCGTTGAGGTACTTTGGGCCCAGGTCGTGGAGGGCCTTGTGTGCGTGGGTGAGGAGTCTGAACGTGATTCTCTTGCTGACGGGGAGCCAGTGCAGGTCTTTCAGGTGCACGGTGATGTGGCTGTGTCGGGGATGTCCAGGATGAGTCGTGCGGAGGCGTTCTGGATGCGCTGAAGTCTCTTTTGAAGTTTGGCTGTGGTTCCGGCGTAGAGGGTGTTCCCATAGTCCAGTCGGCTGGTGACGAGTGCCTGGGTGACGGTCTTCCTGGTTTCAGTGGGGATCCATCTGAAGATCTTGCGGAGCATGCGCAGGGTGTTGAAGCATGAAGATGAGACGGTGTTGACTTGTCTGGTCATCGACAGGGAGGAGTCCAGGATGAAGCCCAGGTTGCGTGCGTGGTCCGTTGGCTTGGGCGCGGTGCCCAGGGCCGGGGGCCACCAGGAGTCGTCCCAGGCGGAGGGTGATGAGCCCAGGATGAGGACTTCCGTCTTGTCTGAGTTCAGTTTAAGGCGGCTGTTCCTCATCCAGTCGGCGACGTCTCTCATCCCGTCGTGTAGGTTGGCTCTGGCGGTGGTGGGGTCGTTGGTGAGGGAGAGGATCAGCTGGGTGTCGTCGGCGTAGGAGATGATGTTGAGGTTGTGTCGGCGTGCGATGGCTGCGAGGGGGCTCATGTAGACGTTGAAGAGGGTTGGGCTGAGTGAGGATCCTTGTGGAACGCCGCAGATGACTTCGGTGGCTTCGGATCTGAACGGGGGAGGCGGACTCTCTGGGTTCTTCCGGCGAGGAACGAGATGATCCATTCCAGTGCTTTCTCTCGGATTCCGATGTTGCTGAGGCGCTTCACTAGGGTGCGGTGGCAGACGGTGTCGAACGCCGCAGAGAGGTCCAAGAGGATGAGGGCAGCTGTTTCCCGTTGTCGGTTAGGGTTCTGATGTCGTCGGTGGCTGCGATAAGGGCGGTCTCGGTGCTGTGGTTGGCCCGAAACCCGGACTGCGAGGGGTCGAGGGATCCATTCGTCTCGAGGAAGGCGGCAAGCTGTCTGTTGACGGTCTTCTCGATGACTTTGGCCGGAAACGGAAGGAGCGAGATGGGACGGTAGTTCTTGAGGTCGGTGGGGTCCGCCGTTGGTTTCTTCAGGAGGGCGGTGAGCTCGGCGTGCTTCCAGCTCTCCGGGAAGGTGGCGGTGTGGAAGGAGGAGTTGATGATGTCCCGGAGATGGGGTGCGATGGTGGCGTCGGCTTTGTTGAAGACGTGGTGTGGGCAGGGGTCGGTTGGTGATCCGGAGTGGATGGAGTTCATCGTGCGGGTGGTGTCTTCGGTGCTGATCGGGGTCCAGTTGCAGAGGGTGGTGGTGGCGGGCGTTGGTTCGGCGGTAGGGTGCGTTGTTTGTGCGTCGAAGCTGTTGTGTATGTCGGTGATCTTGCGGTGGAAGAACGCGGAGAGTGAGTTGCAGAGGTCTTGCGAGGGGGTGATGTCGTTGTTTCCGGCGCTGGGGTTGGAGAACTCTTTGACGATGCTGAAAAGTTCCTTGCTGTCATGGGCGTTGTTGTCCAGTCGTTCTTTGAGTGCCGACTTCTTGGTGGCACGGATCAGCTGGTGGTGTTTGCGGGTGGCGTGCTTGAGGGCGGTCCTGTTGTCTGTGGTCTGGTCGAGTCGCCAGGTTTTCTCGAGAGTGCGGCAGTTCTTCTTGGATTCCTTGAGTTCGTTGGTGAACCAAGGGGTTTTCTTGCTTCCGGGTCTGCTGGGCGGGTTTTTAGTGGTGCGAGGTCGTCGGCGCAGGCGGTCAGCCACTTGGCGAGGTTGCTGGCTGCTTCGTTTGGGTCCGTTGTGTTGGTGGGTGTGTTCTGGCTGAGGGAGGCGGTGAGCTGCTCGGCGGTGATCTTGCTCCAGCTCCGGCGGGGAGCCTGTTGCGGGTGGTGGTGGGTCGCAGTCTTTCTGAAGCTGAAGTGGACGCAGCTGTGGTCGGTCCAGTGGAGTCCGGTGGCGTGGCTGAAGGAGATGTGCTTGCTGGACGAGAAGACGGGGTCAAGCGTGTGGCCGGCGTAGTGGGTGGGCGTGTTCACCAGTTGCTTGAGTCCGAGGTTGGCGAGGTTGTCCAGCAGGGCGGTGGTGTTTCTGTCGTTGTTGTTCTCCAGGTGGAAGTTGAGGTCCCCTAGGAGGATGTAGTCGGCTGAGGGCATGGCGTGCGGGCTGATGAAGTCTGCGATGTCTTCGCTGAATAGTGTGCGTGGTCCCGGGGGTCTGTAGATGAGGGTGCCTCGGAGGGTGGTCTTGGGGTCAGTGTGTATCTGGAAGTGTAGGTGTTCGGCGGCGGAGAAGGTCTCGTCGGAGTTAGTCGAGATGCGGATGGTGTTCTTGTGTACGATGGCGATGCCTCCTCCCGTCTGGTTGACGCGGTCCTTCCGGGTGATCTTGTATCCATCCGGGATGGCTATGGCGATGTCGGGCGCTGAGGAGGCGTTCATCCAGGTTTCGGTGAGGAAGGCGATGTCCGGTGCTGTTGCGTCGAGCAGGTCCCAGAGTTCCACGGCGTGCCTGTGGACGGAGCGGGTGTTCAGCAGGATGCATTTCAGGTGGTTGCTGCTGTTGCTCGACTTGGCGGAGGTGGTGCACGTCCGGGGGCAGGTGAATCGGCAGGTTTGGCAGGTGAAGGGTCCGTGGGTGCGTCTCGGTGAGGCTCGGTAGCAGGCAGGGTTCCGGCCGGCATTGAGTGCGGTGAGTGTGGCGGCGTCGTAGGTCCGTCGAGTAGTGTTGCGTTGGTGGGTTCCAGGGGTTCTGGCGCTGGGCGCGGTCCAGTCGCGGACGGGCGCAGACGGGCTTGCCTTAGGCGCGCCTTCGGCGCGCCAGCGGCGCGCCCGCTGCGCACGTCCGCTGCGCGGCCGTGCAGCGGCCGCCATTTATGGGGAGGTGGGAGGGAGGAGCAGCTGGGAGGCGGGAGGCAGGGGCAGCGAATGGGCAGTGAGGGGGCGGGGCCGCAGGGAACGCAGCGGCGGGAGTGGCGAGAGGCAGCGGGGGCACAGAAAGGAAAACAGGGGGAGAGCAGACAAAATCACGGGCACAACAACAGTGGGGCAGCGAGGGGCACAGAAAGGAAAAACCGGGGAGAGCAGACAAAATCACGGGCACAACAACAGTGGGGCAGCGAGGGGCACAGAAAGGAAAAACCGGGGAGAGCAGACAAAATCACGGGCACAACAACAGTGGGGCAGCGAGGGGCACAGAAAGGAAAAACAGGGGAGAGCAGACAAAATCACGGGCACAACAACAGTGGGGCAGCGAGGGGCACAGAAAGGAAAAACAGGGGAGAGCAGACAAAATCACGGGCACAACAACAGTGGGGCAGCGAAGGGCACAGAAAGGAAAAACAGGGGGAGAGCAGACAAAATCACGGGCACAACAACAGTGGGGCAGCGAAGGGCACAGAAAGGAAAAACAGGGGGAGAGCAGACAAAATCACGGGCACAACAACAGTGGGGCAGCGAGGGGCACAGAAAGGAAAAACAGGGGGAGAGCAGACAAAATCACGGGCACAACAACAGTGGGGCAGCGAGGGGCACAGAAAGGAAAAACAGGGGGAGAGCAGACAAAATCACGGGCACAACAACAGTGGGGCAGCGAAGGGCACAGAAAGGAAAAACAGGGGAGAGCAGACAAAATCACGGGCACAACAACAGTGGGGCAGCGAGGGGCACAGAAAGGAAAAACCGGGGAGAGCAGACAAAATCACGGGCACAACAACAGTGGGGCAGCGAGGGGCACAGAAAGGAAAAACAGGGGGAGAGCAGACAAAATCACGGGCACAACAACAGTGGGGCAGCGAGGGGCACAGAAAGGAAAAACAGGGGGAGAGCAGACAAAATCACGGGCACAACAACAGTGGGGCAGCGAAGGGCACAGAAAGGAAAAACAGGGGGAGAGCAGACAAAATCACGGGCACAACAACAGTGGGGCAGCGAAGGGCACAGAAAGGAAAAACAGGGGAGAGCAGACAAAATCACGGGCACAACAACAGTGGGGCAGCGAGGGGCACAGAAAGGAAAAACAGGGGGAGAGCAGACAAAATCACGGGCACAACAACAGTGGGGCAGCGAGGGGCACAGAAAGGAAAAACAGGGGGAGAGCAGACAAAATCACGGGCACAACAACAGTGGGGCAGCGAAGGGCACAGAAAGGAAAAACAGGGGGAGAGCAGACAAAATCACGGGCACAACAACAGTGGGGCAGCGAAGGGCACAGAAAGGAAAAACAGGGGGAGAGCATAACTTACATAGGGGAAAGTGTTGGTAATTGAAGGAATTACAATTATGAGTCCCCTTCCAATCCAAGAAGCACTGGGGAAAATGTTGATCATTGAATGGGCTAAATTTACTATTCACACTCCTACTTAAGCTACACTGGGGAAAGTGTTGGGCAGTGAAGGAGTTAGATTTACTATTCCAACCCCAGCCTAATTTATACCACAGAAAGTGTTTAACACCAAAGAATTTAGGGGGTCATTAGGATAGCGGGCGGTGGCGATCTGCCCGCTATATCCCACCACCCGCCTCACATTTCCCCACCGCCATATTAGTATGGCGGTGGGGACCCAGACGGCTAGACCGTCTGCCGGTTTGCCACCAGTCGACCGGGCGGAAAAGGGGCTGGATATGGTGGCGGTGTCTGCTAGACACCATCATCCATATTATCATGGGCAGTGGTGCAGGGCTTTCCATGGTGGAGACCCCGCCATGGAAAGCCAGGCGGAGTTTGCTTTCGGGGGCCCGTTGCAGGCCCCCAGGGTATTGGGGGGTGGGGGGTGCACATGGGGGTACCTATGGTACCCCCCTGCATTGTCATGGACATGGTGGCAGGCACCTCGTGGTGCCTGTCACCTTGTGCATGACGATGCACACAGTGCATTCCCAGCATTGTGGCAGGCTGTGCTCTGAGCACCGCCCGCCACAATGCTGGGAATGGAGGATGTCACCGCCACGGTGGCGGTGGCATCATAATACACACAGCGGAACCGCCGCACCTCTTGTGGGCGGTCCCTTTTTTCATTGCGATGGCGGGCGGACTTTGTCCGCCCGCCATCGTAATGACCCCCTTAGATTTAATATCCCCACTCCAATCTTAACTACATTAGGGAACGTGTTGGAAATTGACAGGTGTAAATTTACTGCTCTTGCTCCCATTGAAGCTATATTGGGGAAAGCGTTTAACACTGAAGGGGTTAGATTTACTATTCTTACTCCAACCTAAACTAAATTGGGAGAAAGCACTGGACATTATAGGGGTTAGATTTACTATTCCCACTCTTAACTAAGCTGCATTGGGGTGCGTGTTTGACTGTGAATGTGTTAGATTTACTAGTTGCACAAAAATCTAGGCTAAGTTGCGCAGAGCGTTGGACACTGAAGATGTTAGTTTTTCTATTCCCACTTGAATGCAAGCCTCACTGGGTAAAGTGTTGGATATTGAATGGGTTACATTAACTATTCCAACTCTAGTGTAGACTACATTAGATAAAGAGTTGGACCCTAAAGGGGTTCAATTTACTATTCCCACTCCAATCTATGCCTCATCAGAAAAAAAGTTGGGCAATGAAGGGCTTACATCTACTATTTCCACTCCAGCCTAGACTACATTAGAGAAAACATTTCACACTGCAGGAGTTACGGATACTATTTCCACTCCACTCTAAATTACGTTAAGGAAATTGTTGGATATCAACAGGGGTAGAATAACTATTCCCAGTACAAAATAAAACATATTGTTGAAAAAGATGGACTTTATAAATAAATATTAAATATAGTCACCTTAATCAACAAAGAAATGAATTAAAATATTCTAGCAAAAAGCAAAACAATTTATTTTTTATAATATTTATAAAACCAACAAAACATAAAATCAAAACATGTACAAATCAAAATAATATGGAAAATAAAACATGTGTTAAAAATGTGCAATTTGACAAATATTAACATGTTTAAAAAACTTTTTAATAAACAATATCAATTTTTAATGATGATAACATTATTTATATTCAAAAAATAATTTCAATATTAAAAATAGCTATGAAAAAGTATATATATTAAACATATACAATTATTTATGTTAAAAAACATTTGTTTTCACAAAATCGATTTTATATTATCTATTTAAAACATTTAAACAAATACATTGTAAACAATTTAAATTATCTAACAAATTATTACCACAATATTTGTTCAACATATTATTGAAAAGTCTTTTATTCAAACACCATTCTATTAAAAATATATATTTACATTTTGTTTGTTTATAGAAATAATTACTACTTTCAAAAACCCTCCAAACCCTTTTCCCCTATAAGCATCTATTCCACTGCTAAAATAAAAACAACTTTAATCAACATAATAAAATAATACATATAAAAATACTTTAAAATAAAACAATGTATTTCTTATTTGAAAAATAATTACTTATAAAAACAAATTTTTAAAATACAATTTTTTTAACAAGTTACTCACCCAATTATCCTACAAAATCAACATTGTGTTCTTAAAATATTTTCATAAAAAACAATAAACATTCTAAAATGTAAATAATAAAGAAAAATTATATAACATACAATGATTTTACGTACAACAATATTTTTAACACTGATATTAAATACAGTGCAAAGAAAGCAATATTCCTGACCACAATACTTTTGATGTCACATTATAAATGCAACAGTTTTTTTGCAAAACCTGATTGTGAATTCATATTGAAATTGATAGCTGGCACTACCTGGTAGTGAATTGGGACAAATAGGGTGATCATGCCCAGTTATGAGGAATTACTGGAGAAGGCCACTACTGGCTACTCAGTAGAGGATGGTAAGAGGGATGTCTCTGGGGACAGACCTATCACCAGAAGTCACTTCATTAGTGCCTCTGTCTCACTAACCATTTCAAAGGCCCATATAAAATCTCATATTGTATTTCTTCTTGGGCTGAATTCTGCATTCCAGATTGTATTTCAGGTGCCAGGCCTGAGAGTACTTTGGCCAAGCAAATCAGTGGACAATCAAAATGTCCTTACCAGGCACATACAAATGCAGCAGATGAAAAAAGGAAAAGTACTCCTGTAACAAAATGCCACATGTTGATTCCCCTGTTGCTGATTTCACTCTGATGCCAACAGTTACTGTGATCAAAACAGGAGTCACAAGGGAGTTCCTAGACTCTCTGTGCCTCATTTTGCATGCCCGGCGTGTGTGTAGTATACAGAACCTTTTTCTTCCCAAAGAAAGGCCAGCCGGCTGCACGCTTAATAAAAACTGAAGGACTGGCAATGTTTATAGAGATTTAGGGGCCTATTATGATGGGGATCTGCCCGCCATCATACCACAATTCACCCCCCGCCATATTACTATGGCAGGGGGTACCGCGGCGGACGGAGAGAACGTCCGCCGCTTTTCCGCCGGTCGGCAATCGTCACGATTGCCGGCCGGGCGGAAAAGGCCCACAATATGGTGGCGGTGCCTCGCAGGCACCGCCATCCATATTATGATGTGTGCGGTGGGTATGCCTTTCCATGGCGGAGGCTCCGCCATGGAAAGGCATACAGTAAATCACATTGGGGGCCCGTTGCGGGCCCCGAATGGTGGGGGGGTGGCTGCACTTGGGGGGTACATATGGTACCCCCCTTCAGTCACCATGACATCCTTCACGTGACCAGTAAACAGTCCATGACGCAAGGGTGCTGCTGGTCTGTACCGCCTAGCACTGAGCATTGAATTGTTGCCATTATCAGAGATACGCTCCCCATAAGCACTTAGTGAGTACATCAAGAGTGGTGTAACCCATTAATGAGGTGGACACAGCACCTCTACTACTCGCTATTGGACGGGAACACAGGTTAATACCAATACGGACATAATTCCCCAACACACTACAAAATGGCCGCCATGGCTCCAGCCTCCGCTAGTGCAACCGCAACATGACGCGATTGGGGAGCCGCCCACCTGACTCACGGGCCGCGGGATTTGGAAAGCACTTGAGCCCCACCTCCATGGCAGCTCCTGTGCTTTCCGGTTGCCGGCGAGACGGGGTAGGTGTATCAGCATACATCCCAACGAGGATAGGTGAGTGATGGGGCACTTTGGGGATCCGTTTGACTACACGTGTGACCTGCGGGGCTGATTGGGTCTCAGTTGGGTTGTGTCCTGGAACCTTGATCTGAGCCAGGTCACTTGTCACTGAGAGCAGGCAATGTGGGACACTAGCCGTGGGTTCACGGGGCACGTGTGCACGATGTGGGGTCGGGTAAAATACACCTCTTGTCTTGAGGGGGTTTCCACGAGACCACAGTCATTGCATTGCGCGCCCGGTGCTCAGTGTCGCCCTACTACTATCGTGACGGGGGCAGGGTGCATATCACGTGTCCTGCTACTTGCCTAACAATGACACCATTATTATCTGTGAACATACAAGTGTGCAGCGGATTCTCTGCTAGAGCTTACTGTTATGCACCCTTACCTCCTTTTTCTGTAGGACACCGCGATACTGGTGTCTAGAGCCGAACACCAAATGGAGTGACACTCTCCCTACAGTTAGGTGAGTTACCAACAATGACTCTATGTCCCACGATGGGGATGCAAGAGCGATTCCATTCTACTCCTGCTTAGCCGGTTTTTTAACTCAGTCTTCCATTTTATCCTTTTTATTAATTCAACACTGGGAGTGAGATATTCCGCTCCTCTTCAGTAATAGGGTGGATAACTATAGAGAATATGTCGGATTATAGTGACCTTTCCACTAAGATATCATTGCAGAATCACTTTATAATGTGACACCACATTTTCTCCTATCAATTCTCTTATAGGTCACCATTTGAATTGGCAGGACACTGTGCTTGCATTCATGATGCTTGGTAGGTAGGAACTGTTTTACCAACCACCACGTGTAGATAGTGCACACACTAGGTCCTGATGAAATGCTACGGATCACACCAGACCACTGTGCATGAAACATGTCGACCATGAGAGTTGAGCCTAGCTCCACTGGACCATAATGTCAGAGAGCGGCCACTCCAATAGTTTTTAAGAAGGTGGTTAGCCAGCCTGAATAAAATTTTATTTGGACTACCTAACCTTTTTTAATATCACTCACTTTCATCACATCTACACCATCTAGACCCCTCACACCCACAGCACCAAACGGCAAGGAACAAAAGATCTCCGCCAAAGAGCCCCTTTAAGGGTGCCCGTCGGGTATTGCAGCGCCGACCCGACGAGGAGCAAGTCCAAATGATGAAGCATGACACCTAGCTTGCTGGGTGTGTGAGGACTCTAGTTCCGACAAGGAGGATCCCTTCCTCCTACCTCTTTATCACCTTGACCGCCTTGAGGAACTGCATACCCTTTGTGAGTAGAGTTTGACTGGGCATGTATGCTGGACCTCGTTAATCAGCCCTAGTAGTTCCTTCTTTTGCTAACGACCCCCCTTCATTGCCACGCACACGGTGGCAGGCACCACGCGGTGCAGCGCGCGCAACGAATTTCGTTTTATTTATTTATTTGTTTGCTTACCTCTTTTGGGCCGTATTCCAGAGTTTACTGCCCCACACCCTGCCCCACCCCCGCCCCACGTCACCGCCCGGCAGCACTCCCACCAGGAGCCGCTACTGGCTGCATCATCAACCCAGACCTAAAAAAACGGGGTTGTAGATGAACTTGGCCTGAAATGGTTGTAACTAATTTTGCTAACACATTGGAGCACACTGCCCCTGTTGAAAAAGTCTCTCTTTCAGGCAAGTATCTATCCTACACTAAGTGGATGATGAAAGTGGAAGAAAACAATCCCCCTATGTAATCCATAGAAATCCGCACGAATTTGTCCCTTGTTAATTGAGTGATAACGCTATGAAGGCTAAATTTGCACTGCACCAAGCTCAGTGCCAATGGCATTCCTCCTATGTTAAGCCTTCTAATGTACATTATAAAACTGATATTGAAAAACATAAAATTTTGATTAAAGAAGCAAAGTAGCTTTTTTTGCAGTTCTATATAGTGTGAACTTGCCCTAAGGGCATTAGGGCGATTTCCATGAGAACCAGATGTTTGATGAAGAAAAATGCTCACTCATGCGGCTATGGTATCAGGTATTGTTTAAAGCTCTAAAACTCTGCATTTGTATCCCTATTTTGACAAATCAGATACCAGTTCAACAATCATGGAGAACCGTCAACCTCTATATTTTCTATATTTATTGCAACTGAAATAGTGGAAGGTCATGTGGGTAATGAGCTATTCAGGTATATGCAAACTGATGTGATCTTGTAAACTTCCCAAGCAGGTTTTTTCCAATCCCATACCATGCACTTGGTGCTGCTTGGTGCGTCTGGACGTCTGCTGACAGTAATAGTGTTTACTCTGATATTATAAAATCTCCTGGAGAAGTTTGACACGGTTGAACATGGCATCTTTTAGGCTTTTGCCATTTTCGGATCACTGACAGAATTTCGACAACAGAAATATCGACCTACAGAAATATCGTGACAAAAATATTGTTGTCAAAAATATCGACCTCCTATCTTCATAATGGTAAGTACAAAAATATCGAAAAAGAAAGATCGTTGTTAAAAATATTGAAGTAGAAAATATAGTTTTTTTTATATGTATAAAAAATAATGTAAAATAAATTAAATAATACATTTAACTTAAAAAAATATTTAGATTTATTTGTATATTTTAACAATTATAAGTAATAAATGTAATGTAAAAATAAATTAAACATACATATTTAAATTGATATATATATATTTACTTAAAAACAATTAATAAATAATCATTTTAATTAATTATAAAATGTTAGAAATATATTAAAAATGTATAAATATATATATATACAAACACCTGTAACATAAAAATAAAAAAATAAAAAATTATAATATAAATTATAATATTAAAATATGAAATATTTTTTAAACCTACACTTTACACTACATTGACTGCAACAGTAGGGAAAGTGTTGGATAGCGGGGGAGAAATTATTATTATTTCCCACTCCAGCGAGTGCAACAGTAGGGAAAGTGTTGGATAGCGGAGGGGAATAAATTACTATTCCCACTCCAATAACTGCAACAGTAGGGAAAGTGTTGGATAGCGGAGGGGAATAATTTACTATTCCCACTCCAATGAGTGCAACAGTAGGGAAAGTGTTGGATAGCGGAGGGGATAAAATTACTATTCCCACTCCAAAAAGTGCAACAGTAGGGAAAGTGTTGGATAGCGTAGGGGTAAAAATTACTATTCCCACTCCAGCGAGTGCAACAGTAGGTAACATGTTGGATAGCGTAGGGGTAAAAATTACTATTCCCACTCCAGCGAGTGCAACAGTGGGAAAGTGTTGGATAGCGGAGGAGAATAATTTACTATTCCCACTCCAATAACTGCAACAGTAGGGAAAGTGTTGGATAGCGGAGGGGAATAATTTACTATTCCCACTCCAGCGAGTGCAGCAGTAGGGAAAGTGTTGGATAGCATAGGGATAAAAACTGCTATTCCCACTCCAGCAAGTGCAACAGTAGGGAAAGTGTCGGATAGCGGAGGAGAATAATTTGCTATTCCCACTCCAGCGAGTGTAACAGTAGGGAAAGTGTTGAATAGCGTAGGGGTAAAAATTACTATTCCCACTCCAGCGAGTGCAACAGTAGGGAAAGTGTTGGATAGCGGAGGGGAATAATTTACTATTCCCACTCCAGCAAGTGCAACAGTAGGGAAAGTGTTGGTTAGCGGAGGGGAATAATTTACTATTCCCACTCCAATGAGTGCAACAGTAGGGAAAGTGTTGGATAGCGGAGGGGACCAAATTACTATTCCCACCCCAAAGAGTGCAACAGTAGGGAAAGTGTTGGATAGCGTAGGGGTAAAAATGACTATTCCTACTCCAGCGAGTGCAACAGTAGGGAAAGTGTTGGTTAGCGTAGGGGTAAAAATTACTATTCCCACTCCAGGGAGTGCAACAGTAGGGAAAGTGTTGGATAGCGCAAGGGTAAAAATTACTATTCCCACTCCAGCGAGTACAACAGTAGAGAAAGTGTTGGATAGTGTAGGGGTATGAATTACTATTCCCACTCCTGCGAATGCAGCAGTAGGGAAAGTGTTGGATAGCAAAGGAGTAAAAATTACTATTCACACTTAAGAAAATTCAAATTTAAAAACAAACAAAAAATCAACTCCTACACAATATATAATAAAACACCAAGGGGAGGGGAACGGCCAACTCTGCCCAGTAGCACGCTGTGAGGGAACGGCCAATTTTGCCAGTCACACGCCGTGAGGGGAATGGCAAAACCACAACCCCCAGCAGCCCCTGCGCCGTGACGCTGCCACTGATGCTGCACTCGCGCCCGGAGGCGCGATATGAGCACCGTCCACCTCCTGCTGCACGGGATGCCTAAAGGTCCGGTTGTTCCGACATCGTTGCCGTGAGGGGAACGGCCAACTCTGCCCAGTAGCACGCTGTGAGGGGAACGGCCAATTTTGCCAGTAACACGCCGTGAGGGGAACGGCAAAACCACAACCCCCAGCTGCCCCTGCACCGTGACGCTGCCACTGATGCTGCACTCGCGCCCGGGGGCGTGATAAGAGCACCGTCCACCTCCCGCTGTGCGGGCGCACGCGGGCCGGGCCAAGGGCGGGCCCGAATGTGCCCGTCCGTGACCGAACGAGGCCGGGCAGGGCCACCCCCTTATGAACTTGGCTACGGGGCCAATTTGTAACGTTTATGGTAAAGACCAATTTACATTACATTGTATTACATTGTATATTGTACTGATTTGTTCAATATGAGTAAACGAAAGCTTGGAGTAGGTCAGGGTGTCGTAGGGACACCTGATGCTTTTTTGCTGAGGGCAGAATCAGCCCTCATTAATGAGATTAAACTTACAGAGCGAATATTATCCCTCGAGCCTCTCCCTTCTCAGAATAGACTTTCTTTGACCCCTGTACTTACCGAATCTAACCATGAGGCACCTCCAGGGCCGGACTGGCTACCGGGCGTTTTGGTGGGCTGCCGAGCTGGGGGCTGATTTCACTGCGGTGGGGGCTGATTTCGTTGATGGGGACCTGCGTGAACTTCGAAATGATCAAAGCAAAACGAATATTTTTAAGCACACGCAGGTCCCCATCAACTAAATCAGCCCCCAGCTCGGCAGCACAACAAAACGCCCGGTAGCCAGTCCGGCCCTGGGCACCTCCCCTCCGGATCAGTTCGTCACAACGCGCTGAATCTGAGATTGTGACGGAAATTGCTTCTTCTTCTTTATCTTCTGATTTAGAACGTAGCCCCGTTAGACCCAAAGTAACTACTAGAGGTCAGAAAGCCAAATTAAGTATTGATCACATTGCTGAACCACCTCCCAAGAAAAGGAAGGGCCGAGGATCACAGAAACAGTGTAAACTTGCACAAAGAGTAACTGGGAAGAAACCGAGATACGCCACTAGCAAAAAAGAGCCCAACGAGAGTCTTCCTAACACTACCCCTTACATCGAGATAGGAAAGCCTGCTAATTGTACACAAGGGGGGAACTTTTGGGGTAGATTAGAAACAATGATATCCGTTGTATTAGAAGCAATTCTACAAAAAAAAACAATGGTAGAAGCCAGGTTGATTAAGGTAGAGGAGATGGTAAGCTGTAAACCTTCGGCTCCATTGGCTGTTAGTTCTATGCCAAGCTCTGGCTCATTAAACAACAGGGGGAAGGGCAAGGGGGCTGGCCAACTTGTAAGCTCCTCCGTAAATAGTCAGGCCCATAATAGGAGTTCTTCTAACAATACTACCCCTAGTACAGCTAACGCCCCTACTCAAATTGGGCTCTCTCCTCTTAAAACAGGACCTCCTATAGTAGAACCTAGGAATTCTGCTAACACAGAAAGAGGAGTATCAGGCGCTCAGACGTCTAGCAGAAACAAGGAAGTGGAGAGAGATATAAACCCACAAGACTACCGAGACAAATTTCCCAATTTATCACGAAATTTAAACTTGCCTCCAGAAGCAACCCCGTATACGGTTGTCTTAGCAAATGTACCTCCCCTACCACATAATACCTTTGAACATTGGTCGACTTTAAGGAACAAGTCACTACATTTTTTAAGTTCAAGGACTGGTATTAATAACACCCTTTTCTCAGAATTTAAAATGGCTCGGAGAATAGGGTGGGTGGGCACTTCGGTAAAAACTTTGCACGAAGATTGCGTTGTTTTAACTTTTAGTACACCATCCTTGGTGCACACAATCTTGGAGAGGGGAGACAATGGGTTTGTTAACTTTAGTGACATTAACATACTACCCCTTGGATATTTTTACCAACCGCCCAAACGCTACACACCTCGATGGTGTATGTCCGCAGGAGAAAATTTTATGGGAAGTAGGGAATCTAGATACTTGGTCCCAGTAAGTAATCGTTTTGATGTTTTGACCCCACTGGAAGACATTGATTGACTGGTCTCAGGGAACTTTGCTCAACCTAAGCCTGCATTAGGTCAGATCGAAGGTATGGGTAACTTCGGATTGACTCAGGCAGGAGAGGATGATCCCCCTCCCACTTCTATTAGTAGATGTCTTAGTGACAAGGACCCAGGGACAACAGTTCTGAATTTGGAAGTTTTAACCGATCCCGTGGGTTGTTTAGATAATTCCCATCCAAATAGTAATATAATTGAGGAACTATCTGGGAAAGTAACCCCTACTAACGTTTTAGATATTGGTAAACTTCCTCTCTGTAACATCGCCTCATGGAATATTGTGGGTTTTTCTTCCAAGTTAAGTAACCACCTGTGGTGGGATTTCATTCTACAATTTGAGGTTTTATGTTTACAAGAAACATGGTCCAAGGAGGAGACCCATATGAATGGTTATAGGATGTATCACACCCCAGCAATAGATGGTCTGAGTGGAAGGGCTAAGATTGGGCTGTGTACGTATATATCTTGCAGCTTGAAAGTAAAGGAAATCACGATGCTTGCTAATGATCCCTACTACCAAATGGTTATACTGGATTTAGATGAAAAACATTGTATAGTCTTGACCAACCTTTATAATAACATCCCCTCAGACAAAGTGGGAATTGTCGTAAATAACATGATCAAATTGTTGAAATCTGCTGGTAAAAGCAAGGCTAAAGATACAATGCTAATATTGGCAGGGGATTTTAACTGTGCGTTATGTGCCAATGCTGAGGATAATTTATGTGGTGTTCTAAACGAAGAAGGGGCATGTTCATCGCATTTCCGGCATTCTGCTTTGGGAGAGCAATTTAATGAATTAATCTTTAGTCTTAATTTGGGTTTTGTAAACGAATTATGTCCATCACCCTTCCCGATGCCCTGGACCTTCAATGGTAGGGGTTTTCACACTACCATAGACTATGGGGCCGATTCCGATCTCGGCCGGTAGGGCACCGAATCGGATTCGGCTTTACCGGATCCGATTCGGACGCCCTGTTTCCGACCGATTCGAACACCCGTCCGCGCGAGCAAGTACGATGCGAGCGTACGCGAAATCCCCGACCGACTCGTTCCCGGCTCCGAACCGCTCCGACCGACTCGTACGGACTCGACTCGCACCACGCAATGGAGACGTTCCCCGACCCGGCAAGTACGATGCGCGCCTCGAACACTCCGACCGACTCGCGCCGTCCGGCTCGAAAGAGCAGTCGAGCCGGACTTCGGGGGTCCGTGTCGGACCCCCCTGTACGCGTAGCCGCGTGAGTCACACACAGGGGGGACCCATGGGTCCCCCCTACACATGCATGTACGGCGCAAGTCGCACCGATGCGTACCCACTGTAGGGGGCGCCCTTGTTCACAACGCACCCATTGAGTCAATGGGAGCCCGTGTACGCGTCGTACGACCGGCTCCCATTGACTTCAATGGGAGTTCGACCGAATCGAGTCCGATAGCATGCGTCTGCATCGTACTCATTCGGTCGGACTGCTAGAGTCCGGTTCGGTCGGATATCTCTCCGAATCCGACTCGGTCGGAGAGATTTCGGGGCCCGAATCGGAATCGGCCCCATAATCTTAATGTCAAGTAACCATGCGCATAGTCTTTACTCGTTTAATGTTTCAGAGAATTCCCTCAGTGATCATTTCCCATTGTGTCTGTCAGTCATATTACCTTTAAGTAGAACAGTCAGACTTAATAAAAACGATCAGCTGCTAGAAAATATAGCTATTGGGAGATTGAATGGGTATTCCTTGCGCTGGTCTATGGTAGATCAAGCAGCGATAATTAAGACAGTGGTGGCTAAATGTAAATCTGCTATAGGGACTTGTCTGAGTGAAACAGCTGCCCCAGATAATATCATAGCCTCATTCCTGGTGTTATCCAATGCAATAAAAGAATCCCTCCTTAGACGTAAAAGCAGTAACAGCCACTCGAATGGATGGTTTGACTCAAGGTGCACCCTAGCATACTCTCTTTTAAAAAAGGAGCTACACAAAACCCCGAGAAATTTGGCTGATTTGAGGAATGCTAGAGTGGAATACAAACAAGGTATAAAGGCTAGAAAAACTACCTTGAAAAATGAGGCCTGGGAGGCATTACATAAGGCCTCAATAGCGAACGATAGTTCGGCATTTTGGAAGGTAGTTAAAGCACCCTTTCTGTCAAGTGAGGTCGGTCCATCCATTGAAATTGATATTACCGAGGAACAATGGATTAAACACTTTTCTATAGTATATAACGGCGAGGGAAACCCAGATGTGACAGGTATTAATGTTCAGGAGGATTATAATTTGAAATCTCCTCCTTATTACTCGGACCTGCTGTTTACCTTAGATGAAGTGGAGCGGGCATTATCCGTAAGCCAGGGTGGCAAGGCCCCTGGACCGGACGGGGTCACCATAGATTTGTTTAAATCAAACATCTCTCTGTGGGGGCCCATCATAGTCCAGGTGATTACTGCAAGTTGTAGCACTGCTTTCCCATCCACATGGGTAGAATCTACCATTGTGCCTATTTTTAAAAAAGGGGGATAGACAGGACCCGGGATGTTATAGGCCAATCTCCTTACTGGACTCTGTAACGAAAGTAACAGGTAGAATAATTTTAGAACGCCTTCAGGACTGGGCAGAGGAGAACTCTGTTCTATCTGACTTGCAATATCGTTTCCGTGCGAATCTGACGACGGTGGAACAGGGCATAAATCTGTCTATTTTGGTTGGGAAATATATGAGGGCAAAAAAGGGGAACCTGTTTTTAGCATTTGTTGATCTCACAGCCGCATTTGACTGTGTGATTCATAGTAAACTCTGGTCTATTTTAGAAGTTATGGGAGTTGATGTTCAGATTATTGATTTTCTTAAGCGTTTTTATAGTGATGCCAAGGCACGAGTGCGTTGTGGTTTGAAGGGCGAGTGTTCGGCTGCATTCCCGATAAGGAGCGGAGTCAGGCAAGGCTGTGTCCTGGCCCCGTTCCTTTTTAATCTCTACATAAATGGCTTTCCCTCAAGTGGCCGGATGTCCAATACCAGCCCTCCTATACGCAGATGATGCGGTGCTGATGTCCCGCACACAAGTAGGTCTTCAGAGGGTGCTTGACAGCTTCTCTCATTTTATGAAAGATCTTGGCTTAAGATTAAACTCTTCCAAGACCTTCATTATGCGCTGCGGCCATGGTATTAAGAAACTTAAAGATATGTTTGTGACAGGTCAGAAGATTGGGGTAGCTAAAAGGTTCTCATATCTGGGAATTCTCTTTGCTCATAATGACACTTGGGCACAAGCAGTTGCAGCAAAACAATTGGTACTCCTAAGAACAACATCTGCCCTCACTAACTTTGCTAGGAAACTGGGAAAAAGACCACCTGAGGAGCTCATTAAAATTTATAAGGCAAAGTGTGTTTCAACAGTAGTGTATGGCGCGGGGGTTTGGGGGTTCACTGCTCTGCTGCCTATCCAAAGCATTGAAAATTCCTTCTTAAGATATATTTTATCTGTTCCGAATAGTACTTCATCATGTATATGCCATGTGGAGTTGGGACTTCCCTTCATCTCTGACTTAATAAAGCTCGAGCCTGTGCTTTTATGGCACAGGCTCTGGACTAAAGAAGAGGCAAAGCTAAACAGAGACATCTTATCAGATACCTTGAAAATGGAAGGGGCCCTAAAGATCCCATGGATAAGATACATCCGCAATTTTTTAAAAGATCTTGGCCGTATAGACTGTTTTACTAATCCCAGAACTATTCGGACTATAACAAGGAAAGAACTAAGAAAAGAGGGTCTTCTGTTGTTGGACACTATTAGAATGTCATCTGAGATATTGAAACCTACAGTCTTGTATAACCAGTTGATTTTAACAACTTTTAACATCCAACCCTATTTAACTTTTGTACCAGGAGTTTACGATAGGTTTTTATTAACTAGATTTAGGTTGGGGGTATTTCATAGACTAGTCACTTTACCTATAATAAATGACTGGTCTCAAAACTTCCAACTCTGCCCTTGTGATAACAATTTCAACCAATCTACGATTCATGTGGTTTTCTTTTGTAGATTCTATATCCATTCAAGGAAAACGTACTTAGTACCAGTTCTAAAATTGTTTGGGCTCCGTCAATGTCGACCTGCTCTCCTTGCATTACAACATTTAGATAACGAACACAGTGTTTTTAGGATAGTAATCTTTCTGAAGGAAGTTTTGAGTCAAAGGAAACGTATGCTAAATGTAAATTATTCCCCTCCGCTATCCAACACTTTCCCTACTGTTGCACTCGCTGGAGTGGGAATAGTAATTATTTCTCCCCTGCTATCCAACACATTCCCTACTGTTGCAGTCAATGTAGTGTAAAGTGTCGGTTTAAAAAATATTTCATATTTTAATATTATAATTTATATTATAATTTTTTATTTTTTTATTTTTATGTTACACGTGTATGTATATATATATTTATAATTTTTTAATATATTTCTAACATTTTATAATTAATTAAAATGATTATTTATTAATTATTTTTAAGTAAATATATATATATCATTTTAAATATGTATGTTTAATTTATTTTTACATTACATTTATTACTTATAATTGTTAAAATATACAAATAAATCTAAATATTTTTTTTAAGTTAAATGGTCAAGGTCAAAGAAAGCTTTATTCGATTGCTATATCAGACAATCATAAAAGCACATAAAAGCATAAAACACATCAATAAATTCATAAGTTAAAAAAGTATCATACAAATATAAACATAATCTACAGTACATTACAAAGTTAAACAGTAGGGAAAGTGTTGGATAGCGCAAGGGTAAAAATTACTATTCCCACTCCAGCGAGTACAACAGTAGAGAAAGTGTTGGATAGTGTAGGGGTATAAATTACTATTCCCACTCCTACGAATGCAGCAGTAGGGAAAGTATTGGATAGCAAAGGAGTAAAAATTACTATTCACACTTAAGAAAATTCAAATTTAAAGACAAACAAAAAATCAACTCCTATACAATATATAATAAAACACCAAAAAACAAAACATATCTATTATACATTTTTACAAAACATAGGGGCACATTACGATGGCGGGCGGAAGCACCACCGCCGTGCTGGCGGATGCAAAAACCACCAGTTACCGCCGGCACGCAGCAGTCCACACGCCCGTCCAATTACGATGCGAAAAGTAGGCCAAACACCGCCGGCAAGCCAGCAACACCGTCCGCCATCAAAGTGCGCCCGTACATGTAGCGGCGCAGCCCAACTGACACACACCGTCCGACGAAACACGTCCCGCCCGGCGCATAAATTACGATGGCGCAAACAAACGGCTCCCATGGCCAAGAGATACCGTACGACAAACCGAAGCGGTAACACGGATGCCGAGCACGGACAACGAAGAAGCGGCTCCCCGAGCATGAATCCAGCACTGCAGGCACTCCCCATGCTTCTGCTGATGCACCACCAAGGACGCAACGTACCGCGGAGACGCAGGTAGGCACACACAGAACAAGTGCACGCAAACAGCGCACACAGTGCAAGGGCGGAAAAAGCGGACAACCCCCCACCAGCGCGTGTACACTACACATCCACCATCGCATCCACATATGACACACAGGCCAAATCGTAACATCGCAGAACACATGTGTACACACCACCTGGGACTAGGAACCAACCACCCCGTCACGGCCCCAAAGCGCCGATGACGCCGCCACACATGCGCACAACGCAGAGGCCAACCGCAGCGCCATGCATGCGTCGCACACAGACACAGGGACACAACCAAGCAGCACACACATCAGCCCCACCCCGAACGCACATGACACGTGACAGGCCGGCCACAGACATGTCCCCAACGCCCAATTCACGGACAACACCCAACGCCACACAACCGACGCACACATGTCAGTGAAGACACGCAACAGCAGGACACACCCCAGTGTAACAAACATGGCGTAGCACACAGCGGCGGCAACACCAACTAGGAGAAGCAGGGCCCCTTCGGGAAGAGGAACGCCAGTACCACACAGAAACACCCATACCACCCTGCACATATGAACAAGACATATAAAACGGAACACCAAAGAGCCCGGGGACCGACAACAGGTGGCCCAAGAATAACATTCACACACAAGGCCCAACGCAGAGCGGAAAGGCAGCCTGCCGCCCACACAAGGGAGAGCAGACAGCACTGAATGACCTTCCATTCCAACTCCGAAACCACAGCCCTACGACAGAAGCCGGTGAATACAGCCATTGTCCAAGAATAGACCAACACAGGCATGCCGAGGAGACCGACCACAGGGCAGATAGCGCATATCACAGAAGCACACAACGGACGGGGAAGAAAGAAGAAAACACTCCCCCATGTCGGCCACATGCAAGTTAATTGGAAGGAGTCACACATCACTGACCTTGAACTGTCTGAGAAGCATGTGGGAAGAGGGCCCGTGTCCTCCAAACAAGCCAACAGAACACAAGTCCTGTCTCCCTACGACTACACAGAGCTCACAGCAACCCCGGAGCGTGCACATTGCAGACTGCACACACAGCCGGAGCACGCCACCTCAACGAACCGCTGCGAAATGGCAACCGCAACACACCTACCCAACTACGCCGAACAGCTCAAGCTGTACAAAACCAACCTGTTCCATACATTGGGATGCGATCTCCTGTCCCTGCTGAACGTAAGTTACCGACTGACTTACCGCATCACATTGTTCAGCTGCGTCATGCCCGTCTTCTACTGTCGGAGGTGTCCCTACCAGCATCCCGTCGAGATATGCCTCTCCAACCCGGCATGTCTGAAGGCGGACCTGCTACCACTACTCCTCCCTCTGGACGCACACGACAGGGCCTGCTCTGCCTATGGGGGCATGGCGTATGTGGCCAACATCGCACCCGCACTGAAATGGGACCACTGTGCCTCCACACGACGGATCATCGAGAACAGCTACATCGAATGTCACCCAGCATGCCCCATCATGGTCCTCCAAGGGACAACTTACGAACAACACCTTGACAGCCACCATCCGCTACATTGGCTGGCAAACATGTACACCACCAATGACATGGAAGCCCTGCTGGACGGCATCGCATACCTGACAACCTGTCAATTCGTCGGACCACAACGCAGGTTCCCCGAGTGACCTATGATGTCCAACCCCACACCCATGCTTAGCTTCCGCACGGACTGGCCAGTCACCACCACAACAGCCATACCAAACGACCGGCAACTGTAACCACACCATCAACGACATCGCCATGACATCGGATATGACCGGGACATGCACACTGTTCCCCATCACATCCAGGAACACCGCATGCATCGTGGGAGGCAGTGGCATGGGCTCTGTGTATCGCACCCACATGGACGGAACTGCACGAACAACCAGGACACGACATGGATCCAGCGCACATGGACACACACACCGCTCAGTGGACATGAATAGGTCGCCTGGAGTCTGTGGGTGCTGCACCCCTCCCACCCCCGCCCCAGGAATCCCATACCAGGACCTTTGCATGGACGACAAGTGCATACAACAACAACACGACCCCAGTGACTGTGACATGTCCAGTAACCACCACAGTGCAACAACAAGTGGCACGCCGCTGCATGCACGCAAGCACATGCCCTGATGTCATCTCACATGCACGCGTGCATGAGGAACAACCGCAGCAAACCTGTCACATGGAACTGAGATTGACTGTGCCCATGATGCCAAGCGGTCTGGTAGGCTACATGTATACCGTCTGTGTCAAAGTCCGCAGCTCCGCAGCTATACGTAAATGTACATTAGCACAGCCTTGGCCAAGCAGATGTCACTCTGAAGCCCACATCCCACATGCAACAGCCAATCACATGTAACCCCACACCCTATCCCATTTGCAATCATGCTCAGTATATCCTCAACATGTATTCCGCTGCCAGTGTATTCCGCTGCCAGTAGTGTCCACTATACTGCATCACAGAGGACAGAAGACACAATATAATGTTTGAAACCAAAACTGTCTCCGCTGACTCATTTCACAAGTACGAATGAGAGAGGATGAGAGTATGTGAAGTACACGGCAGTCGTGACATGACCATGTAGTCCACTGGTATTGGATGTCAACGCAAATGAGTAGCACTACTGTGGAAGACACACATGTGTCGTGTGAAGTCGTATGGACGCAGTGCTCAGGTGGGTGGGTGCGACGGGTAGATGCGCACATGCCAAGTTGGAGCACGCCGTGTTGGGAGGGGTCATGAACAGTACACCACCGCTTCCCTGGGCATTGTGAGAGGACACCTGTCGGGGGGAGTGAACACGTGTGTGCACAGCAGCCGGGCACACGTACAAAGCGGTACCAGGCGCACCTCAGCCCACCCTCTGTGGACAAGCTGGATCCTGTTGTGCGCCCGCCATGCCCCTTGACAAGGCACACACAGCCCCAGTCGACCAGGTGTAACCCCAACATAGTCAATCCGCACAGGCGATACAGGGCACGGGATGGCAGTGGAGCATGGTGTGTGAGAGGTCTCCTCGCGCTCCTCCTGGTCATATCACGCAGGCAATAGAACCTCAACGTCTAGCATGGCACAAGTCACATGGAAGTGTAGGGGACGCACCACAGCACGAGCAGCACTGACGTCACGGGAGGTGGCTCGCACCATCCCATCCATTGCCCATCATACCAACAACGCCACATGCCATTGCGACTAAGTGCAAGCGCGTGCGCCACCACCCCGAGCCCTCCCCAGAGAGGCCAAAGAGTGAATGTGTGGGCCATCAGTCACAGACGGACGTGGCCTGGCCGCAAGGGCAGCCACAGCCAGTGGGTGTCGCAGGTGGCGGATCCGGAAGGCGAAGACTGTGATGCATAGTCCATGCAGGCCGGGTCTCCATTTGGGGCACCACGCAGGTGGACGGCGTCCCGCAACACATCATACCCTGAGACAGCCCACTCGTGCAACTGGACCCACACATACACTCCTTGCCCTCTCTGGTGCGAGCTTGGGGCTGCCTGTGCAAGCGCTAGCCTCGCAGGTGAGCATGCATATTGGGGGAGCGAGGGAGGACATGAGGGCTGGGGCGAAGATGACTGTATCACTGTCAGTCAGTACAAGGGATGACCCAGATGTGGAAAGGAAGAGACGTGTCCCGTGTGTACTGCAACTAGTCGCCAATCCAACTACCCCCATGTCCGGAATGTAAGCCCGCACCTAGGCCCGCCCATCCGCCACATCGAACATACCACCAGCACGACAACCTTCCCATTCGAAACACTGACTGGGGGTGGCGACCAGTGTACAATCATGTGTAGCCTACCCACGCGTACATGTGGGCCCTCCATGATCCATGTCACCTGCGGCAAAGTCATGACATGCGCAATGAGGGAAGTGAGGAGAGCTGTCCGCCCCACGCGCAGAAGGTGCATCAGCTCCACAGACCCAGCAGCGAGTCCAGCAGGGGTCACATGTGCAGGGGCAGCTGTGCCTGGTGTGAAGGCACATGCATATAGACAGCACATCGACCAATGTGTAGTCTGCCCACATCTACAGTCCATCGTCATGCGGACATAGGAATTGAACACAGGGCAACACATCTTAGTTGGTGCACCCACCGTGACCAACAATGCGCAATCATCGACGTACCCGCCCTGTGCATGGCCCCCCACCCAACGGAGGCACATCCAGTGCCACCATCCCACACACACAAGCCTACCACGGAACATGCTGTGTCCAATGGTCAGTACAGAGTCAGCGCCCATCTGGTGGAACCTGAACAGGAGACACATGCACACACATGCCAGCTCCCACTATGTACGTCTGCCACCTGGCACGTGCAATGTAACCTCTCACCTGTGACGTGTGACTGCAAGCACACAGCCGTCTTGGCATGGGGCTGTCAATGTGGACACCTGTCAATGTTTCGGGAGGTGTGATCCGTACAGTGCTGTACATAGGGTGCAGTGCTGACACCTACTACTGTCTCATATCCCCTCGTGCCACAGGTCCCACTTGTTTTGGCCGCTCAGCCTGTGCCCACATCGTTGTCGTCGTGTGCCATACTCATCCAGCCGCGGAAGCAGTTCCATGCTCAGCAGACATTCATGTTGCCGTGGCGTTGCCGCTTGACGGATATGCAGTCAGTCCCCATCAGCACGCCCCGCAAGTCATTGGGGCCTAGATCCCCATGTGCATGCACATGGCAGTGGTTTGTATCACTAGCCATTGCCATTGTTGGGAGACCTGTGTAAGTGTATTGTGGCCGTGCCGTCCCAGCTTGACAGCTGGGCTGTGGCTCATGTGCTTGCTCAGTCATGTCAGTGATGTGTATGCGAAATTGCTATGTGTCGTGTTGCATTGACATGTGTCCTCTGCCATTGTCCCTAGGCGGAGACTGAACATTGACCGCCCATACCAATTGCTGGCGGACATGGACGATACAGAGGTTATTAGGAAGTTTCGGCTGGACAGGCCAACCCTGCATCGACTGTGTGCCATGTTAGAACCCCATCTCCGTCCCCGCAGGGTGTATCCGACTGCTGTCACCCCCACGGCTAAGGTGATGGCCGCCATGCATTTCTTCGCCACTGGGTCATTCCAGCACACAGTGGGCATTGGAGGAGGGATGTCCCAGCCCATGTTCAGCAAGGTGCTGAGGGATGTACTGGCAGCCATGATGCTGTACCGGAACAGGTACATCCGCTTCCCCAGGGCTCGTGAATTGGCGGCAGTGAAGGGTGCATTCTATGCCCTTGGCAGAATCCCACACGTCGTTGGAGCCATTGACTGCACACATGTCGGCCTTGTTCCACCACAGGCCACTGAGCACCTGTACCGCAACAGGAAGCACACGCACTCCCTGAATGTGCAAGTGGTGTGCCTTGCGGACATGGTGATCACCCACGTGTGTGCAAAGTTCCCAGGCTCGGCCCATGACGCACACATAATGCGCAACAGCATCTTGCCACGACTGATGTCCAATATGCAACAGGATCGTGCCTGTATTGTCGGTGAGTATGTGGAGTGGTGTAGCGTGCTGGCTGTGCGATGCTGTCCCCTGTCCAGTTGGATTAGCAACGGTTCTCTGTGTCCCTCACACCCAGGTGACTCTGCGTATCCGAATGGGGCATGGCTGCTCAGTCCATTGAGGAATCCTCGCACCCCAGCAGACGATCGCTACAATGAGGCACATGAGAGGACCAGACGTGTGGTCGAGCGTACCTTTGGCCTCCTCAAGTCCAGGTTCAGGTGCCTGGACCGCACCGGGAGTGCGCTGGCGTACTCCCCACAGAAGGTGTGCCGGATAGTGGTGGCGTGCTGCATGCTGCACAATCTGGCCATTCGGAAGCAGATCCCCTCATCGTGGATGACGGAGATCAACCAGGGCCCCAGCCCGCAGACCAGGACAGCTCGAGTGAGGAGGACAGCGGAGAGGAGGAAGCTGGTAATGTGCGGCAGCAGCTCATCGCCCGCTACTTCACTTGACGGTGAGTGTCCATGTATGACGGCTGATGTGGCTGTATCTGTGCAGGTGTGTGTGTGCTGTGTCAGGGTGGCCGTTTGTTCACTGCGTGCTGTGTGTCAACGCTCCATGGCCAGGGTAGTATGCCACTGTTGGTGGCTGTGGCATTGTGCCCTATTGCTCTGTGCGATGTGTGTACATTGCTTGTAGTTGTTGACATGTACTGTGTGATGGGTGTGTGACACACTCATTGAATGTGCTCCTGTTCTGTCTCCCACCCCTAGGTCCCTACAGGCCCTCCGGATTCAATTGCCATGCCACGCATCAGGTGCCTTTCCGCCCAAGGTGGCCGTTGTATTCCGTACAAATAAGACACAGGGCACAAACAGCAGTTAGTGAAAAAGGTGCATTTATTACAAACTGTGACATGTGATTGTGTGTAAGGTGATGACAAAAGGGGTGCGTGCAGTGACAATGAGCTGTCAGTCATGGCTGCGTGATGATCAGGGTGTACCCACTGGTTCTATGTCCATAGTCCAACACACACATGCCATCCAGATGGCTGTGTGGAGTGGGATCGTAGTCCAAGTCAATGCAGTGGCTGGTCAAGGAAGGCTGGCGGAAGGCTGGCTGGCTGCCTCACTTGCGTTTGGAGCGTGCGAAGTCCTCCCGGGAGATCTGTTTCCACTTCGGACGGCCCCTTCCACGTTTGCGAGGGGGTGCCTGCTTGCGACATGCTGGTGGTTGAGGTGTGATCACTGGCTGTGGACGCAGGGGAACTGGACACTGCTGCTCCACCCTGCGCCCCGGCAGGTGGTGGCGGAGGGGAGCTGCTGTCCCTGGCTGTGACCTCACCGCCACCACCAGCTGTCCCATGAGGTCCACGATTTGGCCCATACGGGCGTCCATGGACCTCAGCACCCCCAGCACCTCACGCGTGTCTGAAGCAGACCGGACCCATTGTCCTTGGGCCTCTTCATAGGCCCCAAGGACTCTGGCCATGTGAGGCAGGGCATGGCTCCCAGGGGAGGCTGGCGTTTCCCTGACCCTGCTCCTCCTACCAGTCCTGCTGCCACCGGCCTGCCCACTAGCCACATTGCTCACCACGGTCCTCGCTGTGGCTCCCAGGGTGGATCCAGTCGTCCGGGCCACCACCTGCGCTGGGGCTGGTGCCAGCGAAGACATGGCGGTGGTGGCGGCGGTGGTGATCGGTGCGGCGATGGTGGCGGTTGCGGCAGTGGTAGTGGCCACAATGACCGTGGGTGTGGCCGCAACGACAGTGGCAGCAGGGGGCTGGGAATGTTCAGCAGCCCTGGATGATGGGTTGGTGGGTAGGAGGGGTCCTGGGGAGCGGCTGGGCCCTGCCACACCAGATGGGCCTGCTTGGTGGTCCGTGTCCGAAGAGGAGGACAGATCCTCCAGATCCGTGTGTCCTCGTTGGGGGCTTGTAGGCTGGCTGTGCTGGCTGCTGGCTCCATCCCCAGCATCCAGCAGTTCGTCACCTGTGGAGAGAATGAGATTTGTTATTGTGTTGCACCTGGCGAAGTATGTATTTGTCGTCTGACATTGACAGTTCGTGCAATCTCGTACATGGGTTTCCCGGAGGCGTGTGTGTGGCTGTAGCATTTGTAGTTGTGTGTGCTTGGCAATGGGACTGTGTGCTGTGCACATGTGGCATGGGACGGATTGGCCATGCCGATGGGTGTGTTGCTGTGCCCCTACTTATTGTGACTCTGGTGTATGCGGGCTCCTGGCCCATCCTGGGTCTGGTTTGTACTTTGCTTTTGGTGTTCAGATGGGACGCTTAGGAACGCATATGGCAACATGGGGGCCATGCCCCAGATTCGCATTTGGGAGGGGATATGCTTTTGGGGTTCAAATGGAACGCTTAGGAACGCATATGGCAACATGGGGGCCATGCCCCAGATTCGCATTTGGGAGGGGATATGCTTTTGGGGTTCAAATGGAACGCTTAGGAACGCATATGGCAACATGGGGGCCATGCCCCAGATTCGCATTTGGGAGGGGATATGCTTTTGGGGTTCAAATGGAACGCTTAGGAACGCATATGGCAACATGGGGGCCATGCCCCAGATTCGCATTTGGGAGGGGATATGCTTTTGGGGTTCAAATGGAACGCTTAGGAACGCATATGGCAACATGGGGGCCATGCCCCAGATTCGCATTTGGGAGGGGATATGCTTTTGGGGTTCAAATGGAACGCTTAGGAACGCATATGGCAACATGGGGGCCATGCCCCAGATTCGCATTTGGGAGGGGATATGCTTTTGGGGTACATGCTGTGAGCCATGGGTGCCGAACGTGACATGTGTTGTGGCAGCATGACAGTGCATGGTTTGAGGTGTGTGCATGCTTGACATGGCCTGCATATTTGCTGTCTGTTGTGATTACTGGACATGGCATTGGACGCATCGTTATGAGTGAGTGATAGTTGTGTGCCAGCCAACGTATTGCAGTTGTCCCATCTCCTTGGTGTGCGTGCTGCCCTGTGCCATGTGCATCACTGCAGTGCTCGGGGGGTGTGGCCCATGTTGTGTGTTGTTGCTCACAGTGTGTCGTGCGCTTAATTGACTTCTGGCACATGGTTGGTCATGGGCATGTGTCTTAGCGTGACTGCTGTATGTGTGGCAGCTGTGCGGATGACATGCCTTTCATGAGACTGGGGCTGACGGATGGGATGGATGGTATGTTGTATGTGCATGGTGTGTCTGTGAGTTTGATGGGTTCAGTGGTGTTCGTGTGCATTTATGTTGTTCCGCTCTGTTGTGTCTAGTGTTGTTTGTCTTACATAGGCGTAGTTGTGGGGTGTGTGGTTGACAGGCAGTAGGGGCTACATGGACAGGACTTCAATGGTGTTTCGGTTGTGTGTGATGAGTTGCACAGTGGCTGCCGTGTGGGACTATATTCAGTGTGGCTTGTGCATGCAGACGTGGCTCCTTGGGTGTTGCTATGTCTGTGATGGGTCATGTGGGGTGTGAGTCTGTTGTTCATGTCCGTGTGCACATTGTTCACTTGTTCGTGACGGTGGGCGGTGCTGCGTGTTCGTCTGCTACGTGACATGTCCCATGTGTTGGTCGTGTTATGGTCCTCATGCCTCCAGTAATCCAGCCCTGTCCAGTTTCCCACCTGCAAGTTGTTCGTGCGTGCACTGTACTGGATGCCACATGGCTCTAAGCGGGGGTGCTCCATGTTACAGGTCTGTGGGGGTGGGGGGTGTTGTGGGTCGTGGGGTGGCTGGACACCCACTGACACCGATTGCTGTGGACCGTGATGTCTGCCTTTCGGCTGTCGTTGTGCACTGCGGTGGCTGACACGTGGCTGTGGGGTGTGGGGGATGCTCCTCCTTGCTGTGCTGTGGGACTGGGGCCTGGTGTGTGTTGTACTTGGGCTGTCCACCGTCCCACCCACTGCACTTTGTGTTCCTGCCACTTACCTGTTACTTGTCGGTTAGTGCAGCTGTGGCGGACACATGGGTGTGGTGGGTGCTCGTTGTGGCGCTTCTGGCATATTTGGGGACCTGTTGGTGGTTACGTGGCTGGCTTAGTGTACACATGTCCCCACGCATCTTACAGTTGTTCGGTTTGGGCTGTGTGTGGTAGTGTCTGTTGCATGTGTGTGTGATGTGTTGTGTATTGTGTGCTGGACATGGGGGTGTTTGTCCCTGGGAGCTGTGGCATGGTAGTTGCGCATGTGAGTACATAGCGGTGTGCTGGTATACATTAGTTTGTACTTACCAGCCTCCACTCCCCTGCTAATCCGGCGAGGATCTCCGGATGTATTACGACTCGCACCTTCTCCTCCCACGCTTTGAAGGTCTTAAAGAGCGCGGGATTCCCTCCGCCAGTGACGGCAGCCAGCTCTCTGTTTTTGCCCTCCTTCTTCTTGACCAGGCTCTTTACGTCATTCCAACGTTTGTTAATTTCGACTCTGTTCCTGGGCAGGGTCCCGACTGCATTGACCTGGTCTACGATCCGGTTCCACATTCTGTTTCTGGTGGCTAGTGGTGTGTGCTGGACCATGTTCCCATAGATTTGTGGGTACACCTTGATGATCTCGTCGACCATGACCGTCAGCTCCATGGGCGTGAACTTGGGCATTCTTTGTGGTGCCATGGTGTTTGTGGTGCTGGTGCGGTGTGTGTTGTGTAATGTGCAGGGGGTTTGTGGTGCCGGTGTTTGGTGGTGGTGGTGGTGGTGGTGGTGGTGTTTGGTGGTGGTGGTGGTGGTGGTGGTTGTGATGTGTGCGTTTCTGTGGTGTGCTGCTGTCCTTGCTGTGTCACTGTGTCCTCTCCTCTCCTCTCTGGTTTGCAATGTAGCAAGGGGTTGTGGTCTGTGGGAGTGCTGCTTTTGTACTCACCTATGTGGGTGTGTCCTCATGGTCTGTTGTTTTCAGGTGTGTTGTGTCTGGGGTTCTGGCCTTTGTATTTTTTGTTTGTCCGGGGGGTGTTTTCGGGATGTGTACTGTGCTTGTGTATTTGTGCGTGCCTTGCTGTGTGGACTTGTTGGCCATGTTGTGTGCTATTGGTTTTGTGTGCGGATGGTTTCTGTGCAGGTACGTTGGCGCCATGGCTTCTGCCGTGTCGATTCTCATCGGCGTTGTTTGCGCTGGCGGGCGGTATATTTGTGGTTTTTCCGCGCTCATGTCGGTGCGATCGTAATGTCACGTGCGGTGTGTCGGCCGTGAGGGCGGGCGGTTTTGTGTTGTCGTGCGTGTTTCCGTCCGTGGCAGGCGGTTTGACTCCGACTCGGACGTTGGCGGGCGGTATTTTGTGTGCTTTTTCCGCCGATGGCGGTTTTCGGTTTGTGAAATCGTAATGGCGTGGTCGGTGTTCAGGCGGTGTGTGCGGGCGGATTTTTGCTGCTTCCATGCCTGGCGGATTTATTTACGCCGGGTATCGTAATGGGCCCCTAAGTCATTTGTGCATGCTTCCCCTAAGTAGTGATAGATCAGGGAAAGCATGCACATGTGCATGCGCTTCGGCTGTGCTTAGCCTTATTTCTGCTGTCCCCTCGTTGGAGGTGGGGTGGCTTCTCTGGACGACCTCGATAAAAGTGGAATAGACAAATGTGTTATCCTGCCTGCTCCTTCCAGCTCAGGGAAGATCTTGACTGACCATGTTACATTTCCTGTCTGCTCAGAAGGGTAATGTTCTGCTTTTGAATGTTACCTGTGTATTGCTACAAATGGCCTAGTCCATATTTCCAATTTATCTCACACACAAACGTAAGGCTTGACAAAATATCCAACTTCATATTTCCTTCCTACTCAACCTCTAACACTCTTCTGAATTTCTTTTAAGGCTGTGCAATATGAGGTCACCTCATAACAAACACACTTCTAATCTTCACATCTTTCTGTTGCACAAGCTACATTTTCCAAATGATACCACGGTTGCAGCTGCTCTTAATTCCTCTGCTTCTCCGTTATTAATTCACCCCATCATTCTCATCCATGCGATGGTATTGGGCTGATTGCTTTGTGAATACCAATTTATTTCCTTTTCTAAACCTTTCACTCTTTCCGTTCTGATGGATTGTCCACCTGGGACCGTATTACACAATGCCTTGTTTGCACCTGGACGCCTTTCCAAAGGTGCACCCTGCGCATCAAGGAGAGTATGCAGTATTAGATTGAATATGCTGCCCCCAGGGCAGCCGCGAACTCATGCTGCCCTGGGGGCAGTGCAGAAATACAGAGGGGCTTTGAAATAACCGGTCCGTGTCTCACTATGCAGGCGGCAACCGGCCTGCACTTTTAAGAGGGGTGAGAGAACCCCCTTGCAGGCAGGTACAGTGTATGACTGCACTGACCTGCAAGGGAATGTCCAGGGGGTCCATAGGACCCCCTTCTTCATTCCTCCAGAGGGCTGTCATCAGGGTATGCACTGACAGTGTGCCACCTTTTAGGTGTCACTTTGCCAGTGCGCCTCCTGACAGCTTCTTTGCCTTTGCGCCCGTGTCTATAATATGGCACAGGTGCAGAGGCAAAGAAATTCCTTCATTTGCATGGAGCCACGCCTCCACGTAAATGAGAGAATGCCTTCTGATGATAGCGCTTGTGCTATATGTGCGCTGGCACTATCTCTTTTACAGAAAGGGCCGCACAAGCATCTGCGGCCCCATCTGAATTTCAAAATACCCCGGGGCGTGCAAAGCAGGCACAAACAACAGTTGCACCACTGGGGCACTTTGTATAATATGGCCCCATGTCCACTAATCTCCTTTGTTGATAACTTAGAATGTCTCCTATCCTGCCTATCTGATATGCACTTTTTTCTTCTGAAGACAGTGTATCCATTATCTTGTTTCTCTTTATGACTCATCTCTTACTTCTCAGCTCTTTTCTTCTGATTTTAATTCTGCTATTTTTCTATCTTTGCTGAAAAGGCCTCCAACAATGATATTTTTTTCATTTCTGGTCTGTTGCTCTGCTTCGTTTCTTTTCTAAGGCACTGGAACATTGAGGGGCAGATTTACAAGCCCCGTGCGCCACTTTTGCGCCGCCGTTGCGTCACTTCTGTGACGCAACGGTGGCGTAAAGCCAGCGCCATGCTGTGGGGTATTTTCAGCGTGACGCATCTAGGGAGATGCGTCACGTTGTAAAGCCCTGCGCCACATGAAACCTGCGTCAGGTTTCATGTGGGCGTTCCGGAGCAGGGGGCGTTCCGGCGCAGGAACGCCTCGCAAAGTGGCTGAGTGAAATCTACAAGATTTCACTCAGTCACTTTTCCGACCCCGCTGCGTCTAAACCTTGCGCCTGCTTGAAGCAGGCGTAAGGTGTGACGCACCATGTGCAAGATAGGCCGGGTTGGCACAGTGCTGGAGTTGCGTCGTGCCCGCGGCACAACTCCAGCACTGCGCCAACGTTACCACGGCAGATGCGACACGCATCTGCCTATCCTTGCGCCATGATGCACCGCATTGTAAATGCGGCGCATCCGTGGTGGCGCAAGGATTGTGATGCGTGTCGCAAGTTTCCTGGCGCATCCCTGCTGATTTGCAGGGATGCGCCAGGAATTGTAAATCTGCCCCGTTATCTTTACTCACCTTCTTCTTTTTCCTGTGCTAATAATATATTTCCTGTTCAATCTGGCTTTCAACCTGGTCATTTTCCTGAGTCTGAACTACTTTAAGTTTCTAACACTCCACTTCATGCTCAACACAATAAACAATCGTCTATTAGTATTGTCCTCGATCACTCAGCTACCTTTAACACAGTGGTTCAGTAAATGTCATTCCCTAGTTAAACGTGAGATGTTCGGCACTCTTCTTAATTGGTTTCGTTATTCCTTTACTGATCAATCTTTTTCACTTACTTGGAAAGTCTCTTATCCCTACCCTTTTCTCTATGATGTTCTCCATGTTTCAGTTCTTGGCCACTAAAGTTTTCTTTATATGTTATTCCTTTAGTTTATATCATTTCTTCCACTGGT
This sequence comes from Calotriton arnoldi, assembly GCA_963921515.1. Classification (NCBI taxonomy): domain Eukaryota; kingdom Metazoa; phylum Chordata; class Amphibia; order Caudata; family Salamandridae; genus Calotriton; species Calotriton arnoldi. The sequence goes on along the minus strand of CAWUFW010007057.1, from coordinate 430,853 downwards.
TTTAATTCACTCTTCTATGCTGATGGCTGTCAGATCTATTTCTCCCTTTACTGACTCTTTTTTTACACTGATTTTCTTTCTGCTGTTGAAAACTGGATGGCAATGCATTTCCTAAAACGCAGCTTCAAGAAAACTTAAAAAGATTCTCCTATATTATCAGCATAACCTACTCTTACTGCTATCCACTTTTCTTCTACTCCTGTTCCATGTTCTGTGTCAGCAAGGAATCTTGGAATCATCTTTGATTAATTCTTGACTTTTTTTTCTGAACTGCTTTCGTCTGTTGGTGAGAAATGTCGTCTGCATCTCCGTAGTATCTGAAAAATTAAATAGTTTCGATGCTGCTTCAGTTCTTGTTTTTACGAGCTTTAATTAAAATACTGTTCCTCTCTATAGGTTTGCATTGCAAAATATCTGCTAACTCCACTTCAAGCTATCCAAAGCTCCAGCATTTATGTACTCTTTTGTTTTAACTGTTGTAATCTTACTTTTCCCTATAGGCCTCATCTTCATTGGCTGTTACTCACATCTCAGCTCCGATTCTACTGCCATAGTTTTTAATTGCATACCATCACTTGCTTCAACTTACCTATTTTCATTGATTTTGCTAAGTACCCCAACCTGCCCCCTTCATGCCAGCTTTACATTTCCTCTTTGTTTTCCAACCTTCTTGTGCCTCCTCATGCTTTGGATCCTTACCATTGTAATAGCCTTCACATTTCTGTTCATTCTGCTCCTTCTTCTGCCATCAGTAAACTCTTGAAAAAGAGGTTTCTGGCTATAGCAATTGGTGAGCAATCTTACTGCACCTTTGTAGATACAAACGTTTTGTCATCTTGTATTGTGTGGTATTGTTTGTTGTTTCTTTCATTAAAAAGCACCTTGGATAATGATACTGTAATAAATCAATGTTAAAAATATATAAACGACCCTGTGGCTTTCTTCTTATGTTATTGGCTTTTCTTTTGGAAGAGGCTATTTACCTAGCTGCTGGCCTGAAAGTACATAATCTCTTCTATTTACCCAGTGGCAAACAAAATAGTGCATAATCTTTGCTATTTAGCAGATCACAGGTTAAATAGTAGAGATGATATACGAGTTGCCTGGTGGCTGGATAAATAGTGTGAAGAAGGTCTTTGTGTAGCTGGCCATGAAGAAATAGAGGACTCCAGGCAATGGTAGGGTGGTAGCCATCTTGTAACAGGGATGCAGCATGTGCAAAACATTTGAAAGTAAGTGCATATACAAATGTACAATAGTTTGTACAAAGGTAAGCGCATGAATTAAGCTAAGCTGTTTACAGGTGAAAAAACTGTAAAATCAATTTGGAATAAAGATATTTATGGTATTTTAATATATCAATATTAAATGTAGTGTTGGACCTTGACATCTTGGCAGAGTCACCGCCGAACGTTTTGCCTTCAGCCACCTGTTTTTTATTTTTTAAAGGTTTGTTTTGTTGGCAGTAGGATTCTGTGCACTTTACCACTACTAACCAGTGCTCAAGTGCTTGGGCTCTGTCCTCCAAAAGTGGTAAAATTGGTTTACACTTAATTGACACATTTCATTTAATTTTATGCCCCCAGTGAATGGTACTACATCTACCCAGGGCCTTCAAATTAAATTCTACTAGTAGTTCTGCCGCACTCATTGCCCCACCTCCACTGAAGTAGCATTTTAAAGCATGGCTCAGTTCTGCCACTGCAGCCTGTAGTGCAGTCTTAAACTGCCATTTTGACCTGGCAAAGTCAACTTTAGTAAGTACTAATGTTTTATTGGGAGCAGGTAGAAATTCCATGTTTAGACTCAAATTAATTTTAATTAAAATTCCTCTTTAACAGTAAAGTCAGATTTTAAGTTAAAATTTTGAAAATGCGACTTTAAAAAAGAGAATAGCTTACCTGTTGGGCTTTGTGTATTCCTCCTAGACAGTGAGACAAAGAAGGACAAGCTGTTGACAGAATGGGCCATCCTGCCTGCATTGTTGGGGGCAAAGCTGTTCCCTGACACTCTTACTTTTCAAAGGGTTGCCTCCAGCACACACATACAAAGGAACCTGACAGTAGTGTTTTGAGTCTTGGCAAGGGAAGGACGGGGAGAACTTTTCAGAAACAGATTTTAGGGTAGCCTAGAAAGGCACTTCAAAGGCAGGCACAGGATATAAACATTGGACCCTCAGAGCAACTCTTCAGTACACCCTTGGACCTGCAGACATTTCAAGAGGAAGGACTGCTTTGTTCCCTAGAGGACTGTCCTGCTGCTTGAAAACTATCTTGTTCCCCAGAGGAACACCCTGCTGCTTGAGGCCTACCTTTTCCCCCAGAAGGCTGTCTGCTGCTTGCGGCCTGCCCTGACCTCTGAAAAGGAAGAGTGGACGTGGTCCCTTCATCCTAGGCGACAGGAGTGACTCCAAAGGTCAGCTGGCTGCACTCCTATTCTAAGCTACAGGGGCCTAAAAAGGGGTGCGTGGAACTCGCTGGAGTCTCACTCTGCAGAATGCCCCAGAGTTACATAAAAACTCCACGCGCTTTCGTGTAGTTCTGTGAGCGGGCAGCAGTCAACATGTTGTGCTGCTTGAGCTGATTTTTAGCACCAGGAACATGTTCTGCACTGTAAAAACAGCATGAATGGCACCACTTGGCACGCCAGAGGGTGCTGCTTCTTTTTGCTGCTCTCGCAGATTCTCTACTTGAGCGACAGCTTTCTCAACTCGAACGGTTGCACGTTGCTGCGACATCCTGCATTAAAAAATTTCACCGAGAGGCATTCTAGCACCCAAAAATCCCGCTAGGGGATGCAAATTCTGATTCCGCACATGAGAAAATACTCCGTTGTGCGGGGGTTTGCAGAATTTTGTCAGAACTCCACCAGTAGAGCTGCATTTTTCACCCATCCCTAGACACAACAAGCTCCTGAAACATCCCTACAAATGCCCAGCTGACCTGCTGCAATTGAACCTGCAATGGGACCTGCCTGAGCCTGCTAGAGTGATTCCTTCATCCCAAAGTGTTGCCTGCCCAGGTCCTAGACCCTTGCCTGGCATCAGAGTGCACTTCTCTACAACCAAAGGTGAAATACTAAAATCCTGAAGTTTTGGGTTCTTGCTGGCCACAAACAGGCGGCATGCTCACGTAGAGACATTGCCATATGTGACAACCACCAACACAAAGGTCCAGTGAACCTGACTCTTAACACTACAGCAACCGTCAAATACGGTCGGCAATGTGAGATCTGCACTTTGCGCTACTGCAATGTCAGCCCACAGTGAGCGTCAATGCAAAGCTCAAGCAACGACTGTCCATGACGCTTGACCGTATCTTCACACTTCATCGATGACAGTCTGTGACAACAGCCCTGCTTTTCTGCTACAGGGTGTTATGATCATCTTTTTATAGTTCACCCAGACAAGGATAGTGTTTGTTGCTTGAGTGGAGTTATTACTCCCCTCAATCAATAACCCAATTTCCTACATTGGAGTTCAGTTGTGGGAGCCAGTACTTGTGTTTGTGCACTGCCACTCAGCGATTTTGTGTAACACTAAATTCCCTAAAATAATTTGACATCAAATAAGATTTTTTTTTCTAAATTCTCCTTTATTGATTTAGCTATTTGTTCCCCTTTTTCAGATTTTCTTTTTTTGCTACAATGGAGATGGCGCTGATCAATGTTAATAACCTCAGCAAGGCAGAGATGCAGAGGCTTTGCAAGGAAACAGGTCTGAATGTGGGAGAGTATGTCACAAAGGTAGACCTCCAAGTGGCCCTCTGAGCTTTTGAGGAATTTAGAAGGATGCACACCACCCGGGGAGCAGGAAGACAATATTCTTGAGGATGAAGAGGACTACTAGGAGGAGGAAAATAGACTGGCCATAAACCATGAACTGCAGCCGCAGGAGGATGTTGATCCTTTTTGCAAGGCAGTAGATGGTTGGGTGAAGAGCAGTGATGTGATTGATTACAAGGGACTGCACAAACTGATTGCTATAAAGCAAATGCTCTGTAATTTTTTATAGAGCTGGGCCAACACCTAGTGGATAGTCAGCTCTCTTATCTAAGGGAGCTTGCTAAGCAGGTGGACTGCTGGCAGAGTACCAGGGTCCACAAGAAGGCACCTCGGAGTGACCCCAAGAAGGGTAGTTCAGGTACCCCTAGCAGAGTGAGGGGAGGCCCAGGGTGACACAGGCAAGTCCCAGAGTAAAGTGGGGTGAAAGTCATGAAGTCGATGCACTCAGGGACCCCATCGGACTATTTGCCCCACCATGCTTACTTCAGAGGACTGCAACCCATCAGCACCATGCTCACACCCATTCTGAATACCTTTTCCTCTTCCATGACTTTTAAAGATGTTTAGAAACATGCAACTGTCTTCCCATTGCTGAAGAAACCCTCTGCAGACCCTTCAACATTCACCAATTACAGACAGCTCTCCCTGCTACCATTTCCCAGCCAAAGTCTTAGAGAAAATCATCAACAGACACCTCACCGAAATCCTCAAAACCACCCACTTCTTGACACCACTCAGTCTGGTTTCAGACCCAATTACAGAATGGAAACTGCCCTCATTGCAGATGACATCTGCATGATTCTGGACAGAGGAGACACAGTGGCCCTCATTCTTCTGGACCTCTCTGCAGCATTTGACACAGTCTCCCAACCCACCCTCATCCAATGCCTACACGACATCTAAATCCAAGCACATGCACTCTGATGGATCTGCGCCTTCCTGACACCAGTCAAGCACTGTACACCTCTCACAACCTCATATGCACAGTTCCGCAAGTATCCTCCATGAGTCCGACCCTCTTTAATGTATACATGATTCCTCTATCTAGCATTATCTGCTCTCACGATATTAATGTCCTCTCCTACACTGACGACATGGAACTCATTCTCTCCCTCATGAGCAAGACGCTCAATATCCATATCAAGTTCAACTGAGATCACCCAATGGATGAAGACCATCTTTCTAAAGCTGAATACTGGCAAGACCAAAATTGTGATCTTCGGGGAGACCCCATCACTGTAGACTCCATCGAGTGGCCAACAGAGCTAGGACCGACACCCACCCTAAACACCCGCAGCAAGAACAACAGGATCTTCATTGACACCAAACTTGACATGACCGTCCAAGTCAATACCATTGCCACCTCATGCTTCCATACCCTAAAGATGCTGAGAAAACTTTTCAAATGGCTCCCAATCTGCACCTGGAAAAATACTCTCTCATGCCCTGGTCACAAGCAAGCTGACCTATGGGAATACCCTCTATGTCGGGATCAACAAAAGACTCACCAGAAGGCTTCAGTCCATTCAGAACCCAGTGGCTAGAATTACTCTCAACCTCCCATGCCATACTCACATTACACCATACCTGAAGGTTCTCCACTAGCTCGCCATTTACAAACAAGCACAATTCAATACCTAATACCTTCAAGGCACTACATAACACTGGCCAAGAATAACTCAACAATCAAATCTGCTTTCTCAAACCTTCCAGACGCCTCCGTTGACCTGGAATCTTACTTGCACAAATCCACCACTTATGAAAAACTAGATCTGGCAGTCAGACCATCTCCTACATTGCTCCTAAAGAGTGGAACGGTCTGCCTCTACATGTAAGAGCCTCCTCCTCACTTCTTGAGTTCAGCAAGTAGCTGAGGACCTGGCACAAGGCATAGGTGTGCCTAGACTCATACCTGTTCAGTGCCAGGATACCCTTTCCAATCTGCATAACTTAACATAAAATCACAGTGCTTTGGGACACTTGCAGGAGGTTAATTGAGCGAGACACAGTGATGGGGCTTCTGTGGAATAGGCCAGTCAAAGCAGGAGACAGGTAACAAGTGAATCTTTGTAATTCACAGGAGTTAGCTGCCTGTGAATAAAGTAAACAAACTTTTTCAAACTATTCACCCAGCAGAGTGGTTTTCATGCATAGATGCTTATTGGTTCCATGTCATGAGTGGTCTCATCAGCCACACTCACAATTTATCCCCTGCACAATGTATCTTGGGAATGTTTTGATTTTTAACATGCTAAGCAGTGTTTTAAATGGGCAAGGTTCTGTCTCCACTGAGCCCTCATTGCTGTCCTTGACAGTGCTGTCTCAGCAAAAGAAAAAACAAATCAAAGTAACAAGCCTGGATGCTGTACCTGACTAAATTAATTGTGGACGGGGATGGGGAAGGAAGGAGTGGTCCAGTAAGAGGAGGATAATGACAAGTAGGAGAATAAGGGCCTGGAGGTGTACTTCCAGAAGGGCAAGGACAACCAGAGTCATGAGGACCAGGGCAAGAAAACCAAGCAAAGCGTGACATAATCTATGAGGTCTAGGGTTACCACTACCAGAGGGGACAAGGAACAAATAGACTATGAGGAACAAGGCAAAGAAAAACAAGACTAGGGGTACCAGGTCCTGGGTGAAAAGGATCAGGAGGGATGTGGAACAGGGGGATCTGGAACCAGTAGAGAAGGGCCCCAAGTAACAGAAGGATCAGGGGTACAAGAAACAGGAGGTCCTGGACCACAATGATGAGAAGAGCTCGGAGGGCCTAAGCTCACCTACCAAGACCAGAGGGACGAGAACTCCATGAGCTAGGAGAAGCAGATCAGGGTAGACAGAACTAAGTAGACCAGTACTAGAAGAATAATGGAATTAAGGATCAAAGAAAGGAGGGCCAAGACCTCGGAGAGCAGATCTAGGAGGGCCACAGGCCAGAAGCAAATGGACTAGCACTGGGAAAGTAGCAACATGAAAGGACCAAGGCTAGCAGGGCCTGGAGACCTTAGATTAGAATAATTAAAAGGGATATAAAGGGCCAGGAAGTCTATACCCAGTGGGACCAGGACCAGAAGTTCCATGAGGGTCACAATCAGGGGATCCTAAATCAGGGTAACACGTACAACATGAATCAGGGTGACCGGCAACATGGGGACAAAAAAGAACAGTGCCAGACAGATAAGGATGACCACAACCAGTAGGACCATTACTAGGAGGACCATGATAGAGGGGACCAAGGTCAGATGGATGAGAACAAAGCAAAATAGTCTAACTAGGAGACCAGGAAGACTAGTAGGACTAGGATGGGATTGGAGGACCAGGGGGCTAAGAGGGCTAAGGAAATCAAGGCCAGTGGCTTCAGTGCCAGAAAACCCGAGACATAAGGACCAACAAAGGAGTACCAGAACTAAGACCACAACTACATTGACCAGGATAACTAGGAGAAGAAGAATCAAGAACAGGTAAATAAGGGGACTAGATAAACCTTGGCAGCAGGACTAGAAGCACTGATGGATGAGAGTTAAGTTGAGAGAAATGAAGGGTTCCAGGACCGGGAGCTTGTCAAACTGGAGACCCAGGATCCAAAGGACTAGGTACAAGAGTACATGGGAAGGAAGACCTGACAGAACAGGAAGTACAGGGCCAAGACGTTCTAAGGCTAGCATGAATGAACCAGAAGTCAAGGAACATCAGAACTTGGAAAGGCTAGGACTATCTGCCATGGGCAAGGACATATTATTGCAGAACCATGAGGGCAAGGACCAGGAGGACTAAGGCCATGAGTATCAGCACCAGATTGACAAATATTACAAAGATCATGACCTGAAGGGTACTGGCCAGAGTACAGGAAGACCAGGATAAGCAAGACAGGGACTAGGAAGACCTGGGAGACCAGTACCAAGAGCACCTAAAAGACCAAGGCAAGGAGCACTAGACTAGCTAAAAATATCATGGCCAGGAAGCCTGAAACAGGGCTAAGAGGGCCAAGAAGATCAACACTTAGGAGACCAGAGCAAAGATTACCAAGTGGGGCAGAGCAATCATTAAATGTAGCAGGTTCAGGGTGAGGAGGATCAGATGTAAGAAGCCCAGCCAGAATTTGGAAGACTAAGGGTTTTGGACAGTGGTGGCCCAGAGGACTAGGACCAAGAAGGTCAGGCTCAGGAGGATATGAACAAGAAGAGCCTGAAATGGGTATGTAAGGACCTGAATAGCCAGGAGGACCTTTACAAAGAGGATTAAGTATACAAAGACCCGAACAAGGAGGACAAGAAACAAAACAATCAAATCTAGTGGGAGGGCTAGGGCGAAAGTTTAATTACCTCAGAGTAACTGGAGTAAATTCAGTAATTATATACTACTTTTGTGATGTGAAATTGCCAAAGCTACACAATTTAGCTTGAGTAAATTTGAGGTCAAAATCCTACAGCAGAAGCACAGGAACAATTAATTAAGAGAGCGCGAGCGGCTGCTGATTACTGATGTTTGTGTCCTGTAGCATTTAGTGCTATTTTGGTAGAACAAAGTGCATCTTCTAGCCCATTTAGGACACAAGGGTGTATTTTCCACAATGAAAATAGTGCTAAATGATGGATTACGCTTCTTATGTAACTACGTATAATTATTAATTATGAGTCATTTTGAGGTAATTGCAAATAATTACGCTAGAGTAAATTACGCCCTTTCCGCCCACCCCTACTACTGGGCACAAAACCAGGAAGAGAACACAGACTGTGAGGACAAGGAATAGGAAGACCAGTGCTAGGCAACCCAGCCTGAGAATGAGGAAGACTAAGAGAACAGGTCCTGGGGAATCAGAAAGAGATAGCCAGGTTACCAAAACCAGCAGGACAAGTGCTAAGAGGACAAGGGCAAGGAGGACCAGTGAGACCACAACCAAGAGGAAAAGGAAGATCAAGTGACAGAGGCCCAGGAGAATCAGAACCTGGTCTACCAGGAAAAGGAGGACCAGGACAAAGAGGGTAAGGAACAGAATTAGCTGAACAAGGAGGATCAGGGCTAAGTGGACAAATTAGTGCAGATATAGATTGACAAGAAGCAGGAGGGCCACAGCTGCCAAGAGTATCACAAACAAGTTGGAGGGGGACAAGAGGACTATTCAAAGCAGGAGCAGAGGGATTAGGACCATTAAGATAAGGGACAAGATGGGGAGGCTTAGGTGGATTAGAAGAAGCAGAAAAAGCAAGACCAGCAATAGGGCTATGAGGACCAGAGGGGTCACAAACAAGGGGACCAGGACCTGAAGTACCAATTGGAGTGGGATGACCAGGAACTGGGATATTACGATCAGGTTGGTGAGGATCAGGACAACCAGAGTTAACATGGATCAAAGGGACCAGACCAGGACCAAGATGAACAGGTCCAACCCAAGAGGACCTTATAAAGTGAACCAGGATCACAGAATGAAGTCCCAGGTAGACCACGAAGACAGAGACCAGGGAAAGGAGAATCAGGAAGATCCAAACCAGGAATCCAAGGAATGCCAGTTCTAGGAGAACCAAGACAACAGGGTTAGGGAAAGAAGGACCCAAGAAACCAGTAGGATCAGGATGAGGATAAGTAACATTAGGATCAGGAGGCCTAGGAAGGGCTAATGCAAGGAAGGTCAAGGAGTAGGGCCAGGAAGATGAGGGTCAAGAAGGACAAGAACCTGAAGCACAAGATTCAAGAAACCAGTACCAAGGTGACCAGAACTAGTTGGGCCAGGACCAGGATGAGGATCAGGATGACCAAACCTTGTGTAATTCTATGCCACATGCATTAGGATATATCTTTTGTAAGCATTTCTTATTCAAGCTTCTTATGCTGTGAACTCCCAGAAACCTCCACCATTTTAGCCCATGTACAACCTGAAAAATCAGAGCATACAAAGTGATAAAAAGCCAGGACAGTTACACATCTGAGTGATGGCAGATGCTGTCTGATGCTGGTACCATAGTATGAGGGTGGATCTGAGGGCAGAGGGACTGAAACTTGCATACAGGTTTAAAGGTGGGCTGGTTGGTGAAAAGGAGTGTTGTCTGAGAAGCGTGGCAGAAAGTGTTTGAGAAACTCAGATGGCTGAAGTCAGCAAAAATGGTCAATGGCTAACAAAGGGGTGAAAGGGCTATGGAAATCAGCATAGGGGAGATCAGAATAATAAGAAGGCTCGGATGAGCAGAAGAGGGGGTGAGATTGTCTCAAATAGGGATTCTGAGTAACAAAGGGCTCTGATTGCCAGCTGTGATAGCACTGGGAATCAAGGGCAGCAGTATTAGCTTCAGCACCAGACGAGTGGTCTTTGAAACTCTGAGGGCTCGATGAAGAGTGGTGGAGATACATATGTGACAGAAGTGTTTAGAATGCTAGCAAGGAGGCAATGAGTGTCAAGATCATCAGTAAAGTAGTGTATGTGACTCCCAGACCTTTGAGTTGCCATTCCATGTGCTTACACATGTGGTGGATATGTTGCAAGCATGTAGTAGTAAGACTCCACGAATAGTGAAAGTCTACGTGCATGGGCCAGTGGGACGCATTTTTGCATGATGCTATGAAGTGTAGATATAGCTACCTTAGACCATGTATTGACTGTATCCCTGTGGAAATGAGGGAGGATGGATAAAATGCTTCCAACCACAATTCTGTGATGTCTTTGTCAGCAAAGGGCTGCTGATTAGTTCTTCCTGAGTGATGACATAGGATAGATGTTATGAGTGAGAGGCAGGTCAAAGATGTTTCTTGTTAAAGGTGACAAAGTTTATCAGCTGGTCAGCCTTTTGTCTGTGCCTGATGACTGCTCAGGAAGGCCGAAGACAGCCATCTGCTGAGAACTCACGCTTTATTGCTTCCTTCTTTAGGATTCTCCTGCTTGGAGCCAACACTATTGCTACTGCTGAAAGAGCCATCACCCCAGCCAGAAAAGGACATAAATTACATTTTAAAGAGAAACATCCCAAATTTGTTCTGAAACCTCAATAATGGATCCACATCCCCTGTCTCAAAAATAAGTATAAAAGTGGAACTGTGAAATGACCGAGCCGTAGGTTGCAAGAAAGGAGGCAGCAAAATGTCTCTGTTAATTCAGTGTCTTATTTCTTACAATATTTTTAATAAAGTCAATTATTGAACTATCTCTGTGAGTTTCTTTTCTTCTGTGTCTTTGATGCCTATGTGTCTCTTTCTCTGATTTAATGCAAATATTCATTCATATTCCAAAGACATTCAGTTCAATTAAATATAGTCTCATCCCTTTACTCGTGGCTTTGCATTGGAATACTCTCTATGGCGGCCCTACGGATAGCAGTCATCAGAGGACAGACTTTACACCATTCACCTTATTTAGAATTTAATCTGGCTGCAAGTAACAAGAAAATAAATTTATGACACCAACACCGTAGGACAAAACCTTCAGTGTTTGGGGATGATTAGTTTTTTGGTTTTGTAAACTCCTACTTCTTACTCCCACTTCTGGTTTCTACTTTTGAAAAAGTGCTTTCCACCCATTATGCCTGATGGTATTGTCTCTCAAATTTTTCCTACATAGACAGGAACTGCCATGACACCACTTCCTGACAATGTTGAGAGATTTCCATAGAACAGTCAGACAATTCTAAATTTGCAGTTGTAGGTTTACTACTTCTGTAGGCCTGCTCCTCTCAGAACTTATGTGACCCAACGCTGAACAAGTCGGTGACTTCTGCAACTCTTGTTTCCCTAACACTGTTTTGATCATATCTGTAAAGCGCTCTGATACCCTTGGGTCTTGCTAGGGCTACATAAAACTCTTTAAATAAATAAATAAACAGGTCCCTCAGGATGGTAGGAGTATTGTCCTCTGCCATACCGACGGCTACACTTGGCCCATAGTGCTTCTTTCTTCAGTCATGAGATTGGAATGAAACCTCTTGATTATACTTTGTTGTAGGACTGGGTGTAAAACTCTGCTCCGCTCACAGAGTTTGCGGGATTCTGCAACTCCACATTCCACTGAGAACGTGGAGTTACCGATAAACTCCACACTCCGCAACGGAGCAGAATATATTTTTATTTTATTTTCTTGGCGCGTGCTTGAAATGTCCTTTTGCACGTGCGGGAGCAACTTGCCGGGCGCTCACGATCACCATGATGAGATTTTCTAGCAGTTCAGGAGCGCCACAGGATTTGCTATCCGCCCGCATGCTCCGGACAGATTTTGCGGTCGCTTACACGTCTTTCGGCCGCACCAGCGACTTCCGGCGGATGTTTTGTGACATATGCGCATGCGCACGATCCAACGTGGCTGCAATCTGGGGAAGATTCTATCCTCAAGAAGCATCAAAACCTTCCTGAAATTATGATTCGGAGTAAAATACCTCCTCAAAAGGATCGTTGGTGTTAGTTTTTTGTGCGAGGAGTCCTTTTTTTGCAACAGGAAGGAAGTGCCCCAGAGTCTCCAACTTCCTGTTCCTGTCCAGCAGGCTCCTTCCAGTGCTTTGTCCATCTCCTGGTCACTTTTCATTTAGATCTGGAGCTGGAAGGTTCTCTCTTTGTGTCTGCTGCATATATTCCATTGGATTTAAGGACTTTGGATTTGTATTTCACAAGCAAGTTAAAAAACTGTTCTGTAAGGGTTTTGTTTGTTAGATAGAGGACATGCACCATTATTTATTTCTTTTATATTTGATTTTTTAAATTTATTGTGGTGGGGGTGGCCTGCTGCTTCAGTAGGGGCCTAGTTATGTTTTGCATGTCATTTTTCTTATTTTGTAAAGGTAAGAAGTAGCACAGTTTAGTACATTTTCTCCATGTTTTCTAAAAGATTTGCCATCATCTTTTAATTCACTATGTGGCCTAGTCTGCCAATGAGACTTCAAGCCAGTAGCCCCATTACTAGTCATGGATGCATGAAACAACTGTTTCTGTGGTGAGTGTTGAATTTAAACATCATTTAGGCCATGGATAGCATAGGATTAAAATATAAAATGTGTTTTTGTGTGTGGTATTTCACATTTTTGTTTCCTTTCAAACAGTGTATATGTGGGGTAATGCCTTTGAAGGATGTGTGTTGTTGTAAACATTTTTAGCCCTGTTAATTTTCATATTTGGCATTGCTGAATTAATGCTGTGTTCTCTGTGTTACCATGAAATGAAATAATGAAATGAAATGCCTCCTTTGTCTGACCAGTGTGTGTGTGTTTGCCATAGGCCACCATTTGCCTTTGTTCCCCAGGCCATGTGGCCAGGGGAAATTTTGTATAGTTAGTGTCCATAGGCCTGCATGTGTTCTTTGTTTTCCAGTCCTCCTGCTTGTTGTTGCGACCATGCGGCTGGCAGCCATTTTGTGAAGCCAGCCAGTGTGCTTTTGCCGTAGGCATGCATGCGTTCTTTGTGTTGGCCATGCTTCCTTGCTTGCTGTTTGACCATGTGGCCGGTGGCCATTTTGTGTAAGCAGCCAGTGTGCTTTTGTCATAGGCCTGCATGTGTTCTTTGTTCCCCATGCCTTTCTACATGCTGTTGTGACCATGTGGCTGGTGGCCATTTTGCGTAGGCAGACAGTATGCTTTTGCCATAGCCTCGCATTTGTTTGTGGCCATGCATCCTTGCTGGTTGTTTTTGTTGCTGTTTTGCATGTAATTTTGTTTATTTTGTACAGAAAAAATGTTGCACAGTTTAGTAAATTTTCCCCATGTTTTTTAAAAGATTTGCAATAATCTTTTAATTCACTATGTGGCCTAGCCGGCAATGGACCTTCCATCCAGTAGGCCCAATACTAGTCATAGGTGCATGCAACAACTGTTTCTACGGTGTCTGTTGAATTTAAACGCCTTTTAGGCCATGTATGGCATTGGATTAAAATACATAATGTGTTTTTTTTTTTTGTGGTATACCACATTTATTTCCCCCTGCAAACAGTGTATAGGTGGCATAATGCCTTTGGAGGATGTGTGTTGTTGTAAACATTTTCATCCATGTTAATTTTCGTTTTTGGCATTGCTGAATTAATGCTGTGCTCTCTGTGTTACAATGCCTCCTTGGTCTGGCCAGTGTGTGTGTATGTGTGCTTACCATAGGCCACCATTTGCCATTGTTCCCAATGCCAAGTGACCAGGGGCCATTTTGTATTTTCATGGCCTCCTGCTTGTTCTTGTGAGTGGCTATGTGGCTGGCAGCCATTTTGAGTAGGCAGCCAGTGTGCTTTTACCATAAGCCTGCATGTATTGTTCTTCTATCATTATGTTGTGCCCATGCCTTCTTGCTTGCTGTTTCATCATGTGGTCGGTGGCCATTTTGTGTAGACAGTCAGTGTGCTTTTGCCATAGGCCTGCATGTCTTATCTTTGTTCGCAATGCCATCTTGCTCAGTGTTGTTGTTGTTGATGACCATGTGGCACTGGCTGGCAGCCATTTTGTGCGTCCAGCCAGTGTGGCCCTTTGCCATAGGCTTGCATGGATGGTTGAGAAATGAGATAGCAGTTTAATAAATTATATGCTTGAGAATAATTTCACTTATTTATAAAAAAAAATTACATTTTAGTGATATTCATTTTTTTTTTGTTTTATTTTTTTAATGTATATTTTTTTATTTTTTTTATTTTCATTATTTTAGCTTAACTTTAACTCCCTCAGCTATAACCTACATCCTTTTGAGCAAGTAGACGGTGGGAAAAGCGATGTACTGCAGTACAGTCAGTCAAAGGATTAGGTAACATGATATAGCTTTGGCACGTTTGTCACAGACTATCCAATCCACAGAAGTCAAGCAAATTACACTATCCATTCAGCACTGCACTGTTCTTCTAGTATTCTTCATCTTCCCCTTGGCTTTGATACACACCATTTAAGCTTTACATTCTCTAATCCACTCTTTCACCATAGAAAACTAGTCATCATCATTATCCAATCAATCCATTTATCCAAACATGGCTCCCAACAAACTTTTCACCAACATCCATTTACCCACCCATGCATTCTTGCTTTCACCCATTCCATTCGTCCATTCTGCTTTGTCTTAACCTACCCAAGCATTCTTTCTTAAAGTTCATTTATGAACCTTTGTCTGCAGAGTTGCAGATAGAAGAGGACATAACTACTTAACTCCCACTTTATCTGCTAAAATGAGGTGTTCATGATTCAGTCAACGCACTTTCAGTGAGTGTATTACTATTTGCCAATAAGTAAGCAATGTGTCTTACCACTGCCCGCCCCTGCTGCCGCTGGTAATCCCCTCTCGGTGGTGCCCGCAGCAGCTGCTTCCCCTCCGCTGGCGCCGTCCCCGACACTAGCAGCGTTTGACACCATCTCTATTCGAATCCTAGTGTATAGGCTACGAGAGATTGGTGTCAGCGGAACGGCATTAAAATGGTTTGAAGGCTTCCTTGCTGACAGAACACAGCAAGTCCAACTAGATTCGTTTATATCTCAGACCACGGCTGTAGACAAAGGGGTCCCACAGGGTTCCATCTTAAGCCCCACTTTATTCAACATCTATGGGGCATGTTCTCAAGGACTCATTGCCGATTCTTCGGCACTTTAGCGCCGCAAAAGTGGCGATAGATTTATCGCCCTATTCTCAAGCTGGTGAAAACTGCCGATATCGCCAGTTTTCCAGTGATAGCTGCCACAAAACACATCGCCACGGATGAGTGCAACTAACGCTAATGATATGCAGAGTAGGCGTTCCTGTGCAAAAACACACGAAAACACCACTTCGCGATATTCACAACGACCAGTCAGATCTGCAATGCGAACCAAGAACAGGCGATAAGGCGCGTTAGCAGCAGGGATTTAACACCTGCCTTTTACTGGTGTTAAGCAGGATGACCAACTGCAGTAGAAAGGAAGCCCAGCCCAGAGCCACATCTGAAGACCAACAGATGCCATGGAGACACTGATCATGCAGCTCGGAGACCCAAGAGGGCCACAACACCCACCGCCACCACCCCCAGGACCCCCTCCCTCCAGACCCCACCCCGGACTACCACCGAGGCAGCGTAGGACAAGACAGAGGACCGTCCGAAAACGGCATGGCCCCTCACCCACACAAGTGCAGAATGTGGGGAGAGGCGGGAACCAGGTATGTGTGAAGGAGGCAACTCACCCATGAAGAAGAATGTACACAATGCCAAGTGTGGCGGTGATGTGCTGGACAGACCACAGAATGCAGAGCACAGACATGTCCATGTGGACATACACTGCTGGTGTGTGTAGTGTTGTGGACAGTGGACGCAACCATGTGACCTCAGGCAGTGGGGAAGACCTTGGACATGTAGCTGTGCCGTCCCCCCCTGTAAGCGTAAGCGCAGTGGGCTGGGCCGGCGTATGCCACTCCAGTGTAGGAGTGCTGATAAAAAGGCCGGGGCCCTGGGCGTGGTTCTCTTCCGTGATGGGCAACGTGTCTGCCAGGGCGGCGCACCTCACCCTGCCACGAGTCCGCCACCGTGACCTCCAGACTTTGCAACACAGGCCCCCAGCGCATCCAGCGGCACAGCAACATGGAGTCATGTGTGTGCCGGATTCTGCCTTAGTCCTACACTGCGGTCAGCAGGCCCCACAATTCAAATCGTGCCACATTTCTGTTAATGGAGGAAACCACTAGTCAACAGACATTGCCCCCAGTGCGGCCTGCCCGGATGACGCATCATCGTTGGCTGCACACCCGCTGAGCGCTCCAGGTGCCACCAGCTCAGTGCACCACAAGTCATCATTACGTGGCTGTGGGCCCTTTCTGACCGCTGCCTCCGGCCTACACTGCGGTCAGCAGGTCCCCCAAGTCAAACGACGCATCGTCGTTGGCTGTGCACCTGCTGAATGCTCCAGGTGCCACTGACCCTGTGCAACACAAGCCGACGCCACGTGGCAATATTGAGGCAGAATTCAGTAGGCGAAAAACATTGCACCCAGTGCGGCCCGCACGGACGGCGCATCGTCGTTGGCTGTGCACCTGCTGAGCACTCCAGGTGCCACTGACCCTGTGCAACACAAGCCGATGACACGTGGCAATATTGAGGCAGAATTCAGTAGGCGAAATACATTGCACCCAGTGCGGCCCGCACGGATGGCGCATCGTCGTTGGCTGTGCACCTGCTGAGCGCTCCAGGTGCCACTGACCCTGTGCAACACAAGCCGACGACACGTGGCAATATTGAGGCAGAATTCAGTAGGCGAAAAACATTGCACCCACTGCGGCCCGCACGGACGGCACATCGTCGTTGGCTGTGCACCTGCTGAGCGCTCCAGGTGCCACTGACCCTGTGCAACACAAGCTGATGACACGTGGCAATATTGAGGCAGAATTCAGTAGGTGAAAAACATTGCACCCAGTGCGGCCCGCACAGACGGCGCATCGTCGTTGGCTGTGCACCTGCTGAGCGCTCCAGGTGCCACTGACCCTGTGCAACACAAGCCGACGACACGTGGATGTGGGCCCTTGCTGACCGCTGCCTCCGGCCTACACTGCGGTCAGCAGGTCCCCCAAGTCAAACGACGCATCATCGTTGGCTGTGCACCTGCTGAGCGCTCCAGGTGCCACTGACCCTGTGCAACACAAGCTGACGACACGTGGATGTGGGCCCTTGCTGACCGCTGTCTCCGGCCTACACTGCGGTCAGCAGGGCTCGCTAATCAAATTGAGTCTTGATTCATTTATGGCAGAGTCCAGTAGGCCACAGACATTGCTACCAGGGCGGGCCGCCCTGATGACGCATCAACGCAGGGCGCGCACCCGACGAGCGCTCCAGGTGCCACTAACTCAGTGCACCACAAGTCATTGTCTCGTGGCTGTGTGCCCTTTCTGACTGCTGCCTCCGGCCTACACTGCGGTCAGCAGGGCTCGCAAACCAAATACAATCCTGACATGCAAGGACATGCCATCATCACTGGGACCACCTCCAACCAACAACTGCCAGAGTCGGAGGAGTGTCACAGCCAGCCCATCTAAGTTGCTCACACCTGTCTTGGATGCCATCATCAGCTTGATCCCCTGCTCAGCTCTTCAGGTGCCACTAACTCAGTGCACCACAACACATGAACCCTTCATGATTGAGTTTTGTGCTGTGGACAGCGGACGCAACAATGTCACCTCAGGCAGTGGGGAATACCTGGGACGATGATGATGTAGATGAGGCAGGTGTACCACACCCCACTGCAGCAGGAATATCCTGAAGGGACCAAATCATTAACAATTCCTTCACATGAGCACGCTCAGCTCTGGTGCCCCTACCTCAGTGCACTGCAAGTCATGGACCCTTTATGATTGAATCTGTGTGTGTAATCCGATGATCACTGTTCTAGTTGTTGCCAGCACCAACCACTCCCTGAGGGCTGGCTTACACCCACCCCACACCCATCCAGCACAGGTGTCACTGGACATGTGACCCTGGTAATAAAAAGGGGCCGGGCGCACATGCCCGTAGCCAGTTCCACTATCTATCTTAGTGTGTCCGTGTGGTCATTATGTATGCATGATGGTCCAGGGCCCTACCACATTACATTGTGCTGTGGACAGTGGACGCAACCATGCCACCTCAGGCAGTGGGGAAGACCCTGAACATGTAGCTGTGCCGTCCCCCCCTGTAAGCGTAAGCGGAGTGGGCAGGGCCAGCGTACGCCAAGCCAGGGTAGGGGTGTGAAGGATTTGCCTGGGGCTCTGGGCGTGGTTCAGTTCTGGCCTGGACAAGGAAGTAACTAATGAGTGTGTCTCTGTTGTAGTGTCAGCGCCACCCAGTCCGCAATCGACAATGTTGCAATGTAGCATGCACCCGGAGGGCGGGCTCGCACGAACGGGGAAATGAAGGAGCGCAAGACCGCTCGGGGTCTTGGCTCATACATGCCAAGTGTTGTGTCTATCTGTATTGCCGCAGCATGAGCCAAATGCCTAGCCTTAACCGCAGCGCGAATTCAGCCAGGCATGAACTCTACGTCTGTGTCCGCCCTATCCTTCCCACAGGCCTACACTCACGTGGCCGCCCACCTCCAACGGCCAACATCACAATTAACCCTGGGCATAATACTTTGCTACGCTCACGAAGCATGCAAAGTTTGTGCTACTACGCACGTAGCAGAGTGAATAACTGTACTAATAAACGTAGCGTAGCAGGAGTATAATAAACTCCTTCAAATGCTTTGATAAAGCAATTTTTTATGCTAAAAAGCATATAACCAATTCACAAAAATGAATGTTGACAATAAAATATCAAGCAATGAGAGAGGTGATGATTTTGGAGTCCCCCTAACCTAGGGGGAGGACCAAGCAGATGCCTTGAACACAAAAAGCATATCATGTGAACGATTCAATGGTGGTCCCTTCCTCCTAGGACCACCCCAAGCACAGTTATGGGCAAAAATACAATCCCAACCAAAGGCCCTGCAAAGCATTATGGGACGAGATTAGCAGTGGGCAGTGAATATTATAGTGTCCAATATCAAAATAATTCTACAAAGAGCTGCAGTTCAACTAGTCGTCACTGGGTGTCGTCCCTCAAGAGTGAAATGCAAAAGTATTGAAAACCTTTCATGAAGCTTTTGCATTTGACTCGTGAGGGACGACACCCAGTGACGACTAGTTGAACTGCAGCTCTTTGTAGAATTATTTTGATATTGGACACTATAATATTCACTGCCCACTGCTAATCTCGTCCCATAATGCTTTGCAGGGCCTTTGGTTGGGATTGTATTTTTGCCCATAACTGTGCTTGGGGTGGTCCTAAGAGGATGGGACCACCACCTAATCATTCAATAAGATGTGCTTTTGTTTTCAAGACATCTGCTTGGTTCTCTCCCTAAGTTAGCGAGGATACCAAAATCATCACCTCTCTCACTGCTTTTTGTTTTCACTTTAGTGAAATGACTATATGCAATTTTAGCATATAAAGACAGAGATATTTATTTTATCTTAACTTGCACTGTACAAGTTTGCTTTTGGTAATTATTGTATAGTGCAGTGAGTCAAGCACACAGCTAGCACTACGCCCAGGCTTAATAATAATAACAAACTCCTTCAAATGCTTTGATAAAGCAATTTTTTATGCTAAAAAGCATATAACCAATTCACAAAAATGAATTTTGACATATCAAGCAATGAGAGAGGTGATGATTTTGGAGTCCCCCTAACCTAGGGGAGGACCAAGCAGATGCCTTGAACACAAAAAGCATATCATGTGAACGATTCAATGGTGGTCCTTCCTCCTAGGACCATCCTAAGCTAGTTATGGGCAAAATACAATCCCAACCAAAGGCCCTGCAAGCATTATGGGACTAGATTAGCAGTGGGCAGTGAATATTATAGTGTCCAATATCAAAATAATTCTACAAAGAGTTGCAGTTCAACTAGTCGTCACTGGGTGTCGTCCCTCACGAGTCAAATGCAAAAGCTTCATGAAAGGTTTTCAATACTTTTGCATTTCACTCTTGAGGGACGACACCCAGTGACGACTAGTTGAACTGCAGCTCTTTGTAGAATTATTTTGATATTGGACACTATAATATTCACTGCCCACTGCTAATCTCGTCCCATAATGCTTTGCAGGGCCTTTGGTTGGGATTGTATTTTTGCCCATAACTGTGCTTGGGGTGGTCCTAGGAGGAATCGTTCAATAAGATGTGCTTTTTGTTTTCAAGACATCTGCTTGGTTGTTGGTTCTCTCCCTAAGTTAGTGAGGATACCAAAATCATCACCTCTCTCACTGCTTGTTAACTTTTTGTTTTCACTTTAGTGAAATGACTATATGCATTTTTAGCATATAAAGACAGAGATATTTATTTTATCTTAACTTGCACTGTACAAGTTTGCTTTTGGTAATTATTGTACAGTGCAGTCAAGCACACAGCTACGCACTACGCAATTTGCATAGCTACGTGTAGTTGAAGCTGTACTTCACGTAGCTACGTGAAGTGCTACTACGCAAACTACGCCCGGGCTTAATCACAATGTCACTGTCAGGCTTGTGGACATGCTTAGACAGGCATGACAATGGTGTGCCGTAGGAGTGCCAGTGATGCAACCGTGCAGCGCACACAAGTGAATAGGCTCGGGGGGAGGGAGGAGCAGCTGTGAGGCAACGTAACACACAGTGATGCCGCTCATTTGCCACATGCAAGACATGTCAAACATGAATCCCAAAGTCGCACACATCCCACCCCACTCCCAACAAGCCACTTCACAGTACCTGAATGCAAGCAGATGAGAAACTAACATTAGGGATGAATGCTCCTTTGTCTGTGCTATCAGGCGGAAGCACATCTGCACCTCCAACCTTGGAATTACATGTGCCCAGCACCCCCTGACAGATACTATAGCAGCTGATGACGACTCCCACACTACGCACAGCCCGACGAGAGACCAACGTATGCACACCCCACACACAGAAGTCCTTGCTCGAAGTTATCTTGCATGGAATGGCCTTCACACTTACTCCCACATTAACCCAGGCGTACAACCGTTGCACACTAAAACAACTCATTGCTCCGAGCTGTGGCATTTCATCCACAGAACTGGCTCAGGTCAGAACAGTGCCGCTTCAACCAGAGCCAGTAACGCAATGGCAGACCATCACGGACACTTGCACAACCCCTGTCAGGTGGAACTGTACCGTGCACGTATGCTGCAATTACTGGGGGCACTGCCATTGGTAGTGCTGCGGATCAGTCACCGGTTGAGCTTCCGCCTTGCCAACATCACCTGCATGCAGCCTGTGTTGCATTGTCGCTCGTGCATATTCGAGTGGCCCATGGATGTCTGCCTATCCAACAGGACGGTAGCCGAACTGGATTTCGACATGTGTGTGCGCCCCCTGTTGGCCCACGACCATGAGTGTCACCGTGACACCCGTCTATGGGATGCCTAGATACTTGGCATACATGCTGGCAGCTGGACCTGGGAGATTGCAGAACTCCTCATGTGCAGTGAGCAAATTGAGCCGCTCCCCTATTGGGCTGTAGTGCTAATTGGTGAAAGGGGGTGGACGCAGCACATCTGTCCGGACCTGCTAATGGTTAGCCTCGCCGTCCTGTTCGATGAAGTCGACGATGACCTCATGTTGGAAATAATTGCCTACGAGGCTGCACTAGCTTTCATGGGCGTGTAACTACGTACCTGCAGACACGACAGTTTGGAACACATTGCACATGTCGATACAACTTGTTGGAACTTGGGGTTCTGGTCACATCTTCCACGGCGACAGTGGACATGTCTGCATTCGCCTGGACTCCGAATACATGAGCGGACAACAACGCGGGTTAACACACACCTGTGAAAGGTGAGGCACTCCCCCGGAGTGGACAGCGGCGCTTGGCAACGTTCCACGTTCTGACATACTGCTGCATTGGTCTGCATGTTGTGGCACTAATCTTGCCCGTACTGACACGCATATGCTAATAAAGTCTACGCACCTTCACTTGTATTCAACTGTGATGAGTGTTGATTTGTATGACAATGTGTGTCTCACTGCCTATCTGGGTCACGGCAATACATGCATTACTACACCATCAGGGATGTGGGGTTCTACTAGTACATCATCATCTCAAGGTTTCCAGCTATGCCACATGCGAATGGCCATTTTCCACACACAAGCGGCAGCAGTTGTGTCCTCTGTTCTGTTGTGCTGGTGTTGCTGTTTGTTCAACATTGTTGTAAATGTTGCGGTGCTCTGGATCTTATGTGTGTGTGCTGCATTGTAGGTGAGTTGCCCCTTCAGCTCTTATTTGGCTGGCCCTTATCCCTTTCAGGCGGTGTGGCTTTCACTTCTGTGCTTATGCAGTGCTGTGATGTTGCAGACTTTGGTAACTTGGGCTCCTGGTTGGTGTTGTGACTCTTGGCCATGGTTTGTCCGCAGATGTGCTCTACTTAATTGTGCATATGTGCCATTGTGCCCATCTCCCCCGTCCCCCAGTCCCTGGTGGTTACTCACCCTGTTGCTGTTGTGTCAGGTCATGTTGAGCAGTGTCCGGTCCCCCGACTCCTGCCACTGTCTCCACACTGATGACTGTGGTCACCATTTCCTCCATCTCATCCAGCTCCTCCTGTGGTGCTGGTCTCCCACCTCAAGTCTGCATTGCTGCCTTCTGGTTGTCTGCGAGTTTCTGCTTGGTCTTGCGCTTCACATCATTCCAGCGCCTCTTGAGCTCGTCCATTGTCCTCCTCAGCGCTCCGACTGCATTCGCCTTGTCCAGGATGGACTGCCATATTGTATTTTTTGTTGCCAATGACACAGTGGAGGTGACGTACAGTTGTTGATGGTGTTCTTATCACCTCCGTGATCAGGATCCTGTTTTCCTGCGGACTGAGCCGCGTCTTCCTCTTCTTCTTCTCCTTGCCCTTCCCTGACCCCGAGGCCCCAGGCTGGTCCTCCGTGGGGCTTGTGGGGTTCTGGTTGTCCTCTGTGCTTGCTCCGGCTACCTCCATGGTGCTTCGCAGTTGTTTGTGTTTTGTTTGTGTTTTGTGTTGCCGCTTTTATTGTGCTTTTTGCAGCCTGACTTGTGGGACTTGCAGGCCTGGCGCTGCTTCTCGCTGGATTTTTTATCGCGGTTGGGCCCATCGCTAATTTTTTCACGTTCGGGTTTGGATTTTCATTGCTGTCCCGGTAGTGTTATCGCGGACATTTGCCGCGTTATCGGGGTACTATTGCATGTTACCGCCATGTTGTGAATGCCACGTTAACACGGGGTTATTTTCCCGCGATAGAAGGCGATATGTAAACTTGCGTTAACCTATTTTGGCGATGTTTATCGCACGTTCTTGAGAATATCCCCCTATGTGTCTTCCCAGGCCACCATTATTAGATCTTGTGGGTTTGATACCATCTCGTACGCGGACGATACACAATTGATAGTTACTATTGATACAAATCCCGAGTCGACCAGAGAAAATTCAAAAACTGCATGTTAAAAACGGCGGCATGGATGACTGCGAATTTTCTACAGCTTAACACCAACAAAACCGAGATTCTGTTGTTCGGGAAAGCGGGGGAGCTCTGGTCCTCAGATTGGTGGCCTTCCGAGCTGGGAGAACCCCCTATGCCAAAAAATGGGTGAAAAATCTGGGTGTTCTCATGGACTATAAACTCTCCATGGAAGAACACGTGAAAAGCATTTCGGGCACATGTTTCGGCCTGAGGCGAATGCTTAGAAAGATCTTTCCCTGGATCCCTCTCTCAGCAAGAAAAACCCTTATACAGGCACTTCTAGTGAACAGACTAGATTATGGAAACTCCTTACTGGTAGGGATCAGGGAAGATCTACTTTCCAGGCTGCAGGTTGTGCAGAACACAGCCGCGCGTCTAGCCCTTAATCGGCCTGCTCGAACTCCTTCGGAACCCCTCCTGCTACTGCTTCACTGGCTGCCCATCAGAAAAAGAGCAGTGTTTAAGCTTTTATGTCTGGTATTCAAAACTCTCCAGGGGAAGGGTCCAGCTTACTTGAGAAAGAAGCTAAAACCGTATATCCCATCTCGCCAATTGACATCAAGTGATCGACGGTTGTTGTGCCACATGAGAATTAATAGAATCAGAATGGGTGGCCGTTCTTTCTCGTATCTCACTCCCTTCCATTGGAACAAATTGCCAGACAACATCCGTGTATGCTCCAATCTCTGGCAGTTTAAAAAACTTCTCAAAACCTGGCTGTTTTTTCACTAATCAGTTGTCTCTGCTCTGCTCTGTCTGATATTGTGGCGCCGAGAGATCCCCGCGGGGATGATCCGTTTTGTGCCTAATAAATGTAAATAATAATAATAGTAGTCTGTGTGGCTAGAAAAAAATAAACATTACACATTTATCATTTTAGATGCCCGAAACCGGTTCTAGGATGCTTGTTTCCAGTCCAGGGAGGACCTGGCCGGGCTGTTCGGGCTGGACTGTTCCCATTGGGCACAGGGTCAAGACTGATTTGCATATGGCTGGGTTCAAACTGGAATGGCATGGGGAGCAAAAAAACGATGGATTTAGGCCCAGATCTCTGCACTGGGGTGAATGTATGACATTGTTCTGCATTCTGTCCATCAATTGTTGTTTTTGCATTTGTCACCCCGAGTGGGACGGGTATGCCCAGACGTGGGTCCCATGCTCTCCATGCCACTGGAGTCGAGCTATCATGGCTGATGAGGGGTGAAACCCCGAAACCGGTCCTAGGATGCTTGTTCCCAGTCCAGGGAGGACCTGGCCTGGCAGTTCGAGCTGGACTGTTCCCATTGGGCACAGGGTCAAGACTGATTTGCATATGGCTGGGTTCAAACTGGACTGGCATGGGGAGCAAAAAAACAATGGATTTAGGCCCAGATCTCTGTACTGGGTGAATGTATGACATTGTTCTGCATTCTGTCCTTCAATTGTTGTTTTTGCATTTGTCACCCCTAGTGGGACGGGTATGCCCAGAAGTGGGTCCTGTGCTCTCCATGCCACTGGAGTCAAGCTATCCTGGCTGATGAGGGCTGAAACCCCAAAACCGGTCCTAGGATGCTTGTGTCCAGTCCAGGGAGGACCTGGCCTGGCAGTTCGGGCTGGACTGTTCCCATTGGGCACAGGGTCAAGACTGATTTACATATGGCTGGGTTCAAACTGGAATGGCATGGGGAGCAATAAACCGAAGGATTTAGGCCCAGATCTGTGTACTGGGGTGAATGTATGACATTGTTCTGCATTCTGTCCATCAATTGTTGTTTTTGCGTTCGGGGAGCCTGGCACTGCCGCTCCTCTGCTCTGCCATTGTGCTGGGTGGGGACCAGGGAAGAGAAGAAAGTAGAAGAAAGAAACAAGAAGAAAGGAACAGAAAAAAGTAAAGCCGAAAATAAAAAAGTACAAAAGTCATGCAAAAACGCAAACAAATGTGAAAAAACATAAAATACAAAAAGACAAAGATACAGAGTAAGGTATAGATAAAGAAGGAGGGGTAGATAGGTTTCAGACAGGTAGGATTAAGAAGATAAGAAAGGGATTGAAAACAGGCCCTGCACCATAAGCAGAGTAAAAAACCAAGATGGCCGCGCACATGCGAACTGCGTGATGCCGTTCATGTGTGATTTCGGGTGTGAGAATACACTTCGAGTTACATATGACGTAAAACGTCATGCGAACGGGCACTGCAAGCAGCTCCGCATGCTCATGGAACTCCGCATAGCGCTGCAGAGTATTTTTACCACTTCGTGAGTTCCACGTTGCGCAGCGATGCGAACTGCGCCTGGGTGACTGCATAAGGGGCCCTATGCTAATGTGTCTATTTTGATAAGATCACCATAAATACAGATGACTCTATGTCATTGGGATACAACTTTTCCAGTTCGGGCATTTGCTTTTACAAATCATTTTTTTTTCAGGTGTTCTTATCTGAATTGTTTATTTGAACTGAACCATAGTTAATAATTCCAGGATGTACTGATTTGCTACAGAAAAAGAGATGTTCTGATAACATGGAGCCTTATGGTTTTAAAAATAAATAAAAAAATCTTAAAGTTTGTGTTCTTTTTGGTAGTTGAAGGTACTGATTACATCAATGCAAGCATAATGAAAAATAGTTAGCAACAGTCATGTTACTGCACTGAAAAAATGAAGTGAGATGCATACACATGATAAGCTAAACAAATTATAGCAATTATTATCAAAAGGTGCAATAGGCGGGTTTGAGCTATAAATCCTAAAATGCATAACAGAGCAAATCAATTCTGTGGAGCTGCAAAACTATGGTGTCCCAGGTGCTCTGCATTAGTGTATATGATAGAAGAAAAATAGATAAAAAGTATGTGAGGTAACGGGGGCACGAGCGAGATCAATAAGTGAACATGTTGGAGTGAGGAAGAAGACATGGGCTGAAGATTAATAGGGACAGGGGATGCAAGAAAGGATGGCCATATAAATGTCTCGAACGCCTGCTCACGGCTGCACAGGAAGGGATAGGAGAATACTGACCCAGCACTATGGGGTGTAGATGGTCAAAGATAATAGGGATCGAAAGCCAGAGGAAGCCACTGATTTCCTAGTGTGCTAGGGAGGTGGGGGGGTGTCTCCATCTACCTGTTCCTTGAACTGGGTAAGCATGGTGTCCCGGGCTGCTGCGATAGGGCGCCTGTGAAGTCGTCGAGCCTCCTCCCAATGCAGTGTGGTGCTCTCCGCCTCTCCCTAAGTAAGAAGCTTCCTGTGCTACTGAGGGGTGTCGGAGGTTCTTGGGCTCTTCAATATATGTGAAGAGATACTTGGCCAGCAGAAGAGCGAGATTGGCAAAGAGTGCCCGTACTTTATTATTTTTCCTCCTAGGGAAGATACACAGGATGGTGCCCTTCCAGGAATTAAATGTCGCGAGTGCTGTGGCACTGGCCAGTGTATTCTGTATAGCTTGCCAATAGCCAGCTATGTTGGGTTATGACCAGAGCATGTGTTGGAGGTCGGCTGTCTGACCCTGGCATCTAGGGCAGGTGAGATTGGCCCTGGGGAACAGAACATGTGGTTCAGTCTAGAAGGCATGAGGTACGCCCTTTGTAGTACCCTGTATTGGATATTCTTAAAATGTGCATTTTGGGAGTTACTCTTCGGGGACTGCAAGGCCCTGGACCACTCAGTGTCATGAGGGGTCTCACTAGGTCTTCCTCCCAGACGTGACAAAGGTGTGTGAGAGAGTTCCCTGTGTGTTCCCTTATAGCTTTGTATAGTCATATGATTAGGTGAAGCCCCCCCTCCATAATGTATAGCATGTGTATTACAGCATGAACAGGGGGTTGCTTGTCTACTGCACCCCACAGTGTCCAAAACGCTGCCAGCTGCTGCACTTGTACAAGAGATTGGCCCGGGGGATGTCGTGATCCTGGCGCAGTTGGTCATATGTAAGTAGATGGGTGTCTTGGAAAAGACTGCCCACAACAACAGGGAGCGATTATACCATGCTGTCAGCTGGTCGGTCGTAAAGTGCTCCAAGGGACTGGGAAACCCTGAAGGGAAAAACATGGTGCCTTATGGTAATCCTGTGCCTGGCCCTAGTACATTTCCATGGCTTTTCGAGTAAGAGCAAGTACATAGTGGTGGCTTCAACATGTCTTGTAAAGGTTCTAATCATCTTTATCATCACCACCTCGGCAAGTACATTTAAAGGAGTAGGAGCATGTGTGGAGTATGATACAGTTCCATAAAGGGCCTCACAAGTTGCTGTGTCTTGCCCCATGGTGTAATAGAGTGGCATTCTGTGCCATGTCTGTGCCATTCCTGTCAAAAAAACTTGGAAACATTTGAAATATTCAAACATTTGAGATCTTTAGCCCTATAAGTAGGGGTGGACGTAACTTGCATAATTTGCTGTAGCATAATTAAGCATAATTACAGCACAATTATGAGGAATTGCACAAGGTGCATAACCTAGCATTCAGTGCTATTTTCTTCGTGCAACCTGCATGTACGCATCCTAAATGTACCCGAGATTGCATTTTGATCTAAGAAAACTGCACTAAATGCAACAGAACAACAACAGCAGCCTCTCGGGCTCGCTAAGTTCATTGTTCTTGTGCTCCTGCAGTAGGTTTTTTGCCCCTAATTAATTACACGATTTTCAGTAATTTTGCCTCACAAGAATAATGTGCTGCTGAAATGACTGATTTCTGCAGCATCATTTTGCTTGAATATGACTTTACCTTGAAAAAACAAAGACGATAGGCATTTGGCAAAACAGGAACAGTTGGTTTAATCAAACACTATGGCCGGGAGCACAGTTACAGAGTCGGGGTCTGAGGACTGTCTCAAAGTACAGTCATTTTGAACGTCTTTTTATACATTTCTTGAAGCATCATAAATCAATTCATAGATCCTGTTTTGGGAGTGAATTGTGAGTCGAGCCATGAAGCCATAAATGACTCCCACCTGATGACAAATGCAGGTTGGGACTCTACCTTGCGTGGACACAATGAGTGCCAGTGGTTAACGTGTCCAGATGTGTGGCATGGGGAGCGCGTGATCACTGCATGTGTTGTGTGGGCTGTGTCCTGATTGACTGAGTGTTCCTAACTTCAAATGGCATCTAACTGTCTGGTGTTTTGGGAACGCGCGCCCCTTCGGCCATGTGCGTTTTATTGGGGCCAATCTCCTAGGACCATTGTGATGTCACTGCTTATCTTTTGGACTAATCTGGGTTTTTCCTGCTCGCATGTTTGTCCTACTGGTTACGTATCACCCCACCTGTGATCTGTCAATCAGTAGCCTCAGGCCTAGGGCACAGGACCTGCCTGACCACGTATTTCTGACTCTGGGTTGATGGAGAGGTCATATCGGGGAATTTCGACAACAGTGATTCGATTTTGATTTTGTACATACACGTATCATTGTGTAGATCGACATCAATACTTACAAGAATTAACATGTCACACAGGCCTACTTATATGTTAATGGTTGAATCTAAGCCAACTTTAACACTAAGGACCACGTGCTGCTTAGCATTATGTACAATAGCACTTTTATTAGTTGGAAAATTCTTTTGACTCATAAAAGGACTTTTATGATCATTTCTAAATTGCAAATAGGACGGGATCATGTAATGGGTTTCCTACATCAGCTTTCCAATATGGGAAGGCATTTTTTGATAGTTTATGACGGCAATTGTTGTCACAAACTATTGATGAGGTAACGATCACAAGTCGGGGTGGTAACTAATTTACACAGGGATAGGGGTTCCCTTAGAAGACCTTTCCCTGTCATAATCATGTTGGCAGACTCAGAGGGGAGACTTTTTCCAAAATGAAAAACTTTTTTTCTTTTCAAAGCGGCACTTGCTCCTTTAAGGAACACAGGCTGCATTAACAAAAAAGATTTCCGTTTTGGAATACAATCACAGGGGTGGTGGTGTGCCACCATATCTGTGATTACAGCCATTCACAGAGTGTCACAAATTTGCTCCTGCGTAATGAGTATTAATTGGATAGGTCATTCTGCAACTGCCTGCGATTCAGTATTTTCTGTACTAACCTAATAGTAGATAGGTTGGTTGTAAAATACTATTCCAGTAAGTATGGAAGTATGTGTGCAGTCTGTAAGTATATGTGTAATCTTGCAACCACATTTGCGAATGAAACCATAATACACCAGGACCCTAACTTTCATAAGGAGATGGATACCAATTATATTCACTCCATATTTACAGTTCTACCAGGTGGTAAGTACCTGTTGAAATCTACAAAGGCATAATAACACAAAATATAGGCTGTCTAGAGAGCAGTCAGGTAAATAGTAAAGTTACCCTGCTATTTGCATTGCTACTGCACAAGTTGCGCATACTGTGTACTATTTAGCGAGTCACCTGGTGAATTATGAAGTTTCTTTTCTATGCACAAGGCTACTGGACAAACAGTACATCATTTCTGCTAACCAGCATCTGGGTAAATATTGAAATGTATTCGCTATCCGCAAGGCTACTGATTAAATATTATATTATTTCTGCGTGTTAACCAGCAGCCAGGAAAATAATTATATTTATTTACTATTTGCAGGGTTGATTATTTACCAGATGGTAAATAATGTCTGATGTTTTGCTAGCAGCCAAGTAATGAGTGACATTTCTTTGTTGTTTGCTTCACTGATGGCCAAATAGTACATAACTTTGACAATTTAGCCAATGATCACATAAATAGCGAAGCTTCCTTGTTATTTGCTCAGCTGCTGACCAAACAGTGCAGATTCTCTACTATATAGCCTGCGCGAAGGTAAATGGTGACTTTTTTTTACTATTTGCACGGCCAGAAGACACACAGTGCAGAATCGCTATTATTTAACCAGCGGCCCTGTAAATAGTGAATTATTTCTGCTATTTCCATTGCCGTCAGTCAACAAGTGAAGAATCTCTATTATTTTGCCAGCAGACGAATAAATAGTGAAGTTTCTCTCACCATCAGCCAAATAGTAAATAATTTCTGCTGTTTAGCTAGCATCCAAGTAAATAGCAGAGAAAATTCACTATTTATCCAGCAGTTCCTTTTCTCTCCGTAAGTCTCTGTTCTAGGCCCTTTACTCATTTATGTATATATGATTCCTCTTTTTCCTATTATTTCTTTTAGATTTAGTTTCCATTTTTAAGATAATAAGTCATACCTTTTCTTCCCTTTTCCTCCTTTTTTTATGTCCCTGCATCAGCATATTTCCACTTGCCTTTCTGACAATGTTTGATGGCAAGTGGGATGTCTTCTCTATTATATAAAGGAGATGCATCAGGTGTGAATCGCCCATTGTCAATATTTCTGTCTCAAAACTAGGATGTTTCTGGAAGTACCCCAGCTAGCAATTCACAATGCCCAGATGTCCTGTGTGCTACTATTCCACTAAATACGCAGAACCTATTATTATTATTATTATTAAGCTTGTAAAGTGCCTGGTTACTCCAACGGAGTGTCCCCGCGCTAGGACACCGCAGACCACGGCAACTGGCCCAAAACACCCCCTGCCCCCTAGTCCCCAAAGGCCCGAAGATGCGAAGGCCTGCTACCAGCCCCTAGGGGGAGATTAAAAGAGCCAGGTTTTCAGTTTTTTTCGAAACATTTTCTCCGAAGGACATGTCCTCAGTTCCATAGGTAGGTCATTCCAGGCCTTAGCCGCGAGAAAACCAAAGGAACTACCTCCTGACCGTACCTTACGAACCTTAGGCACGATCAGCTTAGCAGTGCCCAACGACCTCAAATTCCGAGTGGGTCTATAGGCAGTGAGTAGTGGACGCAGATATCTCGGCCCTTTCTCGTTGAGGATCCTATGGCAAAAACACAATGCCTTAAAGGTGATTCTAGCCTGTATAGGGAGCCAGTGTAATTCCATCAGGGCTGCCCCCACCGATGCCCGCCTAGGGATATTCAATATCAGCCGGGCCGCAGCATTCTGGACCTTCTGCAAAATGTTCAGATTTCTTTTGGTCACCCCTAGATAGAGGATGTTGCAGTAATCCAATTGGGACGTAACAAGGGCCTGCACAATGGTCCTTTTGGCGTCCAATGGCAGTAAGTCCAGGATTTTACGCAACATTCTAAGAATGCCAAAGCAGGTTCTGGCCACAGCTGATATCTGCTCTGTGTGTGATAGGGTGTTGTCGAACCAGACTCCCAAATTCTTGACCTTAACTTTGGGAGTCGGAGTAGGTCCCAGTTCCTCCGGCCACCACAAATGTGACCATATGGAGGGCTGCTTGCCAACTACCATCACCTCCGTCTTTCCTCCATTCAGTTGCAAGCAGCTGAACTTCATCCAGTTTTCAAGATCACTTAAGCAGGCCTTGAAATCAGATGCCGTTCCTGCCTCCTTTTGCTCCAATGTAACAATCAACTGAGTGTCATCGGCATATGACACCAGTTTCACCCCATGTTTCAGCACAATATCTGCCAGGGGGCACATGTAAACATTAAACAAAGTAGGGCTGAGGGCCGAGCCCTGTGGTACCCCTTGAGACAGAGGGCACACTTTGGACTTAAAAGGGTGTTGTAAGACCTGGAAGGATCTATTCTGCAAGAAGTGTTTGATCCATTCCCATGAGCTGTCACCGACCCCGGCCTCCCACAACCGTTCCAACAGAAGGCAGTGGGAGACCGTGTCAAACGCAGCACTCAAGTCCAACAAAATCATTGCGGGTGTCCTTCCCTCATCAACTGCAATTTTCAAGGCCTCAGAAACCAAAAGTAAGGCCGATTCGGTGCTATGAAGCGGCCTGTAACCAGATTGGGTTTCATGGAGAACACGTCTTTCTTCCAAGAACGTGGTCAGTTGAATGTTCAGATGTTTCTCCGCAATTTTAGCAAAATAGGGAAGCAAAGAAATAGGTCTCAGATTCTCTGGAAGAGCTGGGTCTAAAGATGGTTTCTTTAGCAGTGGCACCACCATAGCATGTTTCCAATTGCTAGGAACCTGCCCTGAGCTAAAGGACATCTTCAGAAGTTTGGTAAGAACCGGTGCGATGGCTTCTTTCCCTCGCAGTAAAAGTCTCGGGGGATCAAATCCAGAGGAGACCCAGATTTAACTACTTCCATAAGTTTTAGGACGTCACGTTCTTCAGGAGGGCGGAAAGTAAACCTGTCCTTGACACAGGAGTCCTTTATAGCTGGAACAAAGATATAATTCCTGCTACTTTCAGGGAAGGCAGCATATATTTTTTCTATTTTTCCCAGGAAAAAATCCGCTACTTTATTACAGTAGTCCGTGGAAGCAGGCAATATTGCTGTGGCACGTTCTAAGGAAGTCAATTGTTTGACAACACTAAAAATATTCTTAGTGGAATTTTTTACTGATTCAATTTGCTCAGTATAGAACTCCCAAAGTGCTCTCCTAATTCATTGATGATAAAACTTGAGTGCTTCTAAATACTTCAGCTTATTTTCAATCAGATAGTTCCCCCTCCAGCGGCGTTCAAGGCGTTTACATTCGGTTCTCAGTAATGGCAGTTCCTCTGAGAACCATTTCGCCGATGGAGTAAGACGGGTACTCTTGCAAGGTTTCAGAGGTATTATGGAGTCCACTACCTCCTTGATCCATAAAGAGACTTGATTCTCTGCTATCTGAGTTTCGGCCCTTAATTCCGGGGCGCTTAAAGCAAACTTATCCCTAAAGGTGTCCTGAGTTAGAGAGGCCCATTTCCGAATCATTATGGGCTCTGATCGCTTACCCAAATTGCAAGGGGCCTTTCTTGGATTCACAATCGTGAAAGGGAGAATCGAGTGGTCAGACTAGGCTACGGGCACAGGTAACAGTGCTTCTACTTGAGTACTGTTAGAGAAAATATTGTCCAAAATATGACCCCTAATGTGCGTGGGGGTGTGGACTAACTGTTCTAAACCCATGGCTTGTAGTCCCCTAGTCATCTCCCCAATTTTTCGACTCTTTTTATCCTCCAGATGTAAATTCAGATCCCCCAGAATAATAAAATTGGGGTAGCGGATGGTGTAGGGGGCCACTATCTCAGCCAGAGCATCAATAAATGCACGTGCCGGACCTGGGGGTCTATAGATAAGAAGACCCACAACTGACCTTTTGCTGTTAAGAGTAATGTTAAAGAAGGCCGCTTCGCAGCCAGGCATCGGCAATTTGGACATCTTTAACTGGAATTCTTTCCTGAAGATCACAGCCAGCCCGCCCCCCTCTGCACGGATCTGACGACCCTTAGGATAGCATAGCCATCAGGCAATGCTTCCAAAATATCCGATGCAGATTGCTCATGGAGCCAAGTCTCCACTAAGAATAGCCCAGCTGGCTTTTGATACACTAATAGATCGTGGATTTCCTGGCTATGTTTGCTCAGAGACCTGCAGTTCAGAGAGAGGCAGAGCAAGGGGTCTTTTACTTATACCAATGCCTCCCCCCTCTCCCTTTTCTCTGCAACTGATGTCAACACAAAGTTACAATTCCTACAGCCCTTCATTCCGGTATTTACCGCAATCGAATGAAGACAGTCAGAATCCACTGCATTTCTGAGAGCCCACATCTCTGCTGAAGAGTAACAGCCTGTATACCTTATAGAAGAACCAGGGGTCCTGGCCCCTGGCAACCTATCCCGTTGTCATAAGAAGATTTACCAGTGGCAGCTCCCCAGTTAAGGCGGAGGAGTGTATCCGCACTGCTTTCTGAGCTGTGGAAAAAGGAAAAATAAAATTATGATAACACAATGTTATTATGATTTTATTTTTCAGTAGAGCCAGTCTAAGGCAGGCAGGGCTGGGCTGCCTGATGGAGCATGGAGGAGGAGTGGTGGACACCATAAGTGGGCATGTCAGTTTGGCCAGCCATCTTAGGATGGCCAAACCGACATGCACACTTAGCATTTCTCCACTGACTGTGTTGCACAGCCGGGTGAAGAACAGTCTCAGTCACTGTCTGAGCGGCAAATCAAGCTGCTCAGACCAATCACAACACTGTTGTTGCTGGTAATTTTGTTACCAGCATGACAGCAGTGTTGTGATTGGCTTAGGGGAGTCTGTGTGCTACCAGGAGTCAGGAAAAGTAGGGGACAGAGGAGAGGCTGCGGCCGGCAGGTAAATCATATTTTTTTTCCTCTGTCCCCCCATCCTCCCACCCCAACACTTCTGTTCCCTAGCAGCCGCCACTGATATTTACATCACTTAGTTATAGCAATACATGTTGCAGACTACCCTTTAGAAAGAATTAGACCATCACAGTGATACAAGTGAAATTAGGATGCAGGACAGAGTATGGGTAATTTTGCAGCTGATACAACTACCGTCACAGTGAAGCCCATCTTGACTATTGCTGCCTGCCCCATCAGTGAAAATGGAAGGGGAGACCAGAAAGTGAGGACACTCTGCAGTCCTGTCATCTGTGGGGTGATATTACCCTCCCACACCTGCGATTCTTGCCGGGCAACATATACCCAAGCTATCTGAACCCATCTGTAGTCCCTGTTAGGTCAGTGGCCCATTGTACAGTCATCCCTTCTGGCTTCACTGGATATACTACAGTTTTTGCTAAGATTGGCTGGCAAACCAGTATATTTCCCAAAACGTCTCATATGTTTCTTAGGGGTGGGGCCTAGACTCCTCTGGCTACCTGATAAACAGCAAAAAAATCTTCTGCAACACTCTGTGTGCCATCCCAAGGCCCACTCAAACCCTCAAGGTGGTTTTCCACTTTGATCCACTCCAGAAGAGGCTCTATTGCTATGGTGAAGATCATTGGTGGGGGTGGATACCCCTGCCCAATGTCCCTGCCCACTGGGAAGCTCTCTGACAGTGCCCCACCTATGTGGACTCTCGCCCACTGATCAGTGTAGAGAAGGCAGATGTAGCTCAGAAACCTCAGCCCAAAGTAAAGCTGTTTAAGTGGCCCAAACGGGTAGTCCCACTCCACCTAGTCGAACACCTTCATGAGATCTACTATTATTTGTGCTAGCTGACAGACAGAATGTGCAACAGAGCCAAAGCATTACGTAAGCTATGGATATTGTGCCACAGGGACCTCCCTGTCATAAAACTTCACAGGTCTAGATTCACCAGTGAACCAATGTTCTTGAGTAGATGAGTAGCCAGCATCTTAGCGATAACTTTGGCCGCAATAATAATTCGTGAAATTGGATGATATGAAAAACACAATGCCACTGGTCGACCAGATTGGTGTATAATCACTATATCTGGGATGCATTATTCGAGGCAGAACAATCCTGCCTTCAACAGCTTCACCAATATTGGTGCAATTGGTGGTATTGTGAGGGATGCAAACTGTTTACAGAACTATGCCAGAAATTCATTAGGTCCAAATTTCTTTTCCACCTGTAGCTCCTTTAGTGCTGTGGTCAGCTCACCCTCCCCTATTTCTGCTTCCAGAAGAGTGCATTCAGCAATTGAAACTGTTTTGTGGGGAGAGCTTGCAGGCAGCTCTCTAATTTAGCTGCACATCAGCCTAGACTGTGGGCATATAGCCACTGATAATATTCCACATATGTCTGTACAAACCATGCTGCAGTCAGTCACCATCTGGCACTAGTCCATGGTTGCGATATGCAGCCAATATGCATTGTGGTACCTTTCCTTTGGCAGAGCCAGTGTAAAAGTATTCTCAGTTTGATTTCCATTGATACACTCTGCTCTGGGATGTGTGCCAAGTGGCTACGGTTTGGTTTAATCTGTGTCAGACAGGTCTTGAGATGTTCAATATTTCTAAGTGTGTATGTGTTATGGGGGTGAAAAACTCAGCCTCCGGTGCCTTCAGCACCGGCACCTCCTCCTGTCAGTGGTATGCACCATCTGTGTACATCAGGACTCTACCGCCGATAAATGCCTTAAAGGCCTCCCACAGGGTGACCCAAGAGGCTGAGTCTTTGTTAAGTGTGAAGTTTGTCTTGACGGATGCTGTCTTTAAAGTCAGGGTCATCATGAACTGAGAAGCCAAACATCCCTGTGTCTGCCGCACTAACCATCCAGCATACTGACCACGGATGAGTAACCCGAAAGGCTATGGGCCAGGTTACGAACCAAGATATTGTTCATTTTAGTCAACTGTTGGCATAAGGAAGAGGTCTAACCTTGAAAAGGTCCCATGTGTCCTGGAGAAGAAGGTGTATTCGTTGCTGCTCAGGTTTAATTAGTCAAGTGTCCCTCAGCATCAGATCATCTGCAAATTTGGTCAGAGGTGTGGTATCTTTATGGTGCTGTGATTGTTGAGTTCAGTCCAGATGTGAGTCTAGAACTCTTTTAAAATTGCCCCAATCATTAAATGCCTGGGTGGGACCTGTGCTTTAAGTTGACCTATTCGCTCAAAGAAACCAGTCATCAGTGGGAGAGGGGCATATGCATATAAGGAAAATAGGCTGTCCCCTTATCACGCCAGTGACTGCTATGTAGCATCCTAGCAAGTCTCTCATACATGTGTTTGCATGAATGGAATTGATCATTCGGCAATATGGCAACCCCGCGTGAACTCCTTTCAAATCCTGCATGTAGTACCATGGAGAAGCCCTGTTGTGCTAAAATAGGATTTCTTTCAAGAACAGGATATCAACCAGATAATTTTTAGCTATCGTAGGTACTGCCCACATTCATGTAATGATACACAAGGATTCAAGCCCGGGTGCCACCAGATAGACTGCCATTACATCTGTATATGTGTTAGCAACATGTTTTATGTGTGAACCCTTGGCAGACTGTCAGGATCCTGAACATGCAGAAACAGAATTAGAAGAACAATGAACCCAATTCCGATGATACCCATCACCTTATACTCCTAGAATATGAAGCATCTGTTAACTGACATCCTTGAAAAGAGGAAAATAATGCTTGCATGATGTTCACATTACAAGTCACTGAGTGCTTTGCTTGCTTTACTTTTCTGGATACTGTGGATTTTCTGGATACTGCTAAACTGAAACAGGCATTCTGGCATTATTAAGCTTCCATGAACATGCACCATCTAGCGTGGAAGAGAGACTTAAGAAATCAAACGCACATGAACCAATTGTCTTGCTTGTTTCTAATATATTCTTAATCCATTTGTTTGTGCTTCAAATCCTTAGGACATTATGCCACTGCTCCTAATTATTGCAATCATATGGGAGGGGGGAAGTGTTTGAGGTGATATATGAAGTCCTGCTACCAAAAGTGTCACAGCAGAGACTGGATTCTAAAGATCACCTCGTGCACAGTGAGTGACCAGGGTTGAGGATCTGATCCTCTGGACTCAAAACATGTCAGGCCTCAATTATGAAAACGTCAGCATTGCTGCGTGAAAATAGCGATGCAACAGTTTTCACTGAGCCCTCCTTGCGACATGATGGATGCATCATATTTACTGTATGACGCATCATGTCGCAAGGAATGACAGATACCTCAGTATTAATTACATATCTGTCAGCACAAAAGTGACGCATTGCTGGGGTGTGTCTGAAAACAGACGCAACTCCAGCAATGTGTCCTTTCACATGGGGCAAGTCCCATGTGAAAGGGCCTGCGTCAGTCTTACACTTGCTTTGAGGCAGGCGTAAGATATTGGCGCAGTAGCGTCCTCGAAGTGGCGCAGTGAAATCTCATAGATTTCACTGCGCCACTTCTATGAGGCTTTTTGCGGGGGAACGCCCACCCTGCATACAGTATACCTGACGCAGGTATAATGTAGCATAGGGCTTTACAAAGTGACACATCTAAGCAGATGTGTCACTTTGTAAATAGGGCGCAACATGAGCATTTTTTTACGCTGCCACTGCGTCACAAAAAGTGACGCAACGGCGGCGCAAAAGTGACGCAGGGGCTCATAACTAAGCCCCGTCATGTTTTTTCATTTGACAGAATGTTTTGCAGGACATATTAGTTACACACTGACACAAATGCATTTTCAATCAAACATTTGCAGTAAAATTGCGAGATATTGTGTTTTTAGTTATATGGTTTCATATTACAAGGACACAAATCCATTATGCTGAAAATAGATTACTTTTCTACAATATTCTCTTTTAAGTATAATTCATATACTTCTTGGTATATATGAGTGTTTTGTGGTGAGTTTTCTATTGTAATTTACGGTAGTTCTGTTACTATATTTCGGCCTTCATGAAAAGTATGAATTACTCCCTGATGTATGCATCGAACACTTTGCTGTTCGGCCCATAGTTTCACCTTAGCACAATAAGGCCAAATGATGGAGATTTTTTTTAACGAGAAACGAACATACCAGAAAAAAAAACTAGAAGTTTGGAATGCTTCACAAAGTCTTGAGACCCTTGGTCCAATGAATTCTAGATGAGTGCCCACTGCACGTTGATTGGTTAATTCTCATGTTTTTCCTTTCACTTATGTTGTGATGCAGTTTTTTCTTTATAGTCTTTGCACAGTACCGGCACCAGTGTAATTTAGGATCAGTGTGATTCTGTCCAACTTTCTCAGGTTAAAGAATAACCTGCTTTCCTTATTCCGAGTCATTTAACTTGAGTAGTATCACAATGTGTCTGACGGAATGTAGGACCCTCTTAAACATCAAACTGTAAAGCGGGACTTTGTAGATTGAGCTGTATATCATATAAATACCTATCTGCATTGTATCTTTCAGCCATATGACTGCTTTGAAGAAGTTCTCGGACGCTATAACACATAGCATTATCCCCAGCTACAAACTGAAAATGGAACCATTGTGGGTTCTCATGGGCAGTGATTTATGCAGTTCTTATTTGTGTAAAACAATGCAGGGCACCTGGAAGAAAGAAACATACAAGAAGTCATGTTTTTGTAAATTAATAACACGAAAGAGAACCAACAACTAAACTAAATAAATTATGCTATCTTTGACAAGTGCAAACTGAGGAGCTCGCAGTGATCGACGAGAATTACGCTAATTTATTCTGTTGCTTAGAAGATGTACAACTCTGAAATGCACTTTAATCATGTTTAGAGTTGGCAGAACTGTGCTTTTTATACTTTGTGCTAGTGATGGCAAAGTGCTACTGACAGAATGAGATCACTGCCTGGTGTGTGCTGAATACAGCCATATCA
Source organism: Calotriton arnoldi (assembly GCA_963921515.1). Lineage (NCBI taxonomy): Eukaryota > Metazoa > Chordata > Amphibia > Caudata > Salamandridae > Calotriton > Calotriton arnoldi. The sequence continues at coordinate 391,193 of CAWUFW010007057.1, read as the reverse complement.
AAGCATTATTAGACTATGCACTTTAAATGAAGCACTAGATCCTGAGTGCACATCTTGGATCTTGACCTTGTTATAAAATTCGTATACATACCTCACCATTGCTGCCACCATCTTCACTGGGTATTAAGCCCAAAAAGTGGGATCAAAAATAATTTAGAAAAATCGGAAAAGACCCATTCAAAGACCTGATGCCAATTAAAAACCTAAAATCAATTTTTGCTTTCTGTTCAATTTGTGAATTTTTAATTTCCAACCTAATAGGTGAGTGGTATTGATAAATAGAAGTTATTGATCCAAGTGTTGAACACCAATGTGAGAAAGTGGATTATTAGGACAGATGGTGGTCCACCAAAAGTAATAATGGCACTATCATTGTTAGGTCCAGTAAAGAATTCAGAATTTAAACCTGAGCACAACCCCTGGTAGTTATGGCACTGGAGCAGACAGGCTTAATCTAAGAAAATGTGCTGTGCATTTAGAAGTACAAACAGATAAAAAGTAAAAAACTGCATAATAAAAAGTCCCGCTTCAATTTATAAAGCTAGAGAATATTTAAATGAAAAAAATTACACCAAAATGACAAAAATCCATTCAAGGGAAAGGGAGATAAGAATTTTTAAAGTTTTAATTACATTTTAGCACCAAAAAGTGCAAAGCGCTAACCGTGGGCATCTGGATGCACTAGACCACGACAAGGGTAAGGTTTGATGCAAAACGCGATGGAGCACGGGTTGAATAAGATGCCCAGGTAGGTCCTGGTCAATCAGTTACCTTTGGATGTTAAAATTTTTCTTGAGAAAAGGTGGTCGTCAGCAAGTCGTTGGCAGAAAAAGCTGCAAGCTTGGATCCGAGTCGCAGCTTGACAATGGTGGACTGCTGAAGAGAAGGGTCCTGGTGTGGGCATCAACAAAGGCGGGAGAGCTCCAAGTGGGTAAAGTCTGGTGTCTGTGCCCCGGAAGGTCTCAACATTGATTGGCTTTGACTCAGCATCACTTTCGGTGAATCCCTCTATGTTTAAACTTAGAAACTTTTCCCAGAAGTCAGATGTCCTTCAGCAGGACAGACCAGCAAGTAAGATCCAACCAGTAATTTGAAGTCAATGGCTTCGACTCAATGGCAGTCCCAGTCTCTCACTTGTTCTTGAGAGAAAAAGTTACTAAAAAGTATTTAAGTCCCAACTTTTGCAGTTTTGAAGGAGTACACTCTAACACCATACAAGGGTTCCAGGACCCAGGAACAGCACTTGGGGGATCAGGACTCACTTGCAACAGAATCTACCAGCAGGGTTCAGTTCTGCCCCAGTAGGAATTGGTCAGCTGGGCTGTTTGAGGAAGGTGTTCTTCTTTCAGCTTCTGTAGTTTTGGAGGAGGTGAGCCAACTGACCCTTGGAGTCCTCTTCTGTGTCCTGGGTACAAGTGGGAACAGGTCCAGGTTTTCCTCACAAGTCACAATAACAGGTGCAGCCCTTCTTCTGTCTTCCACAGGTCCATCAATGTTCAGACAAGGATAATAGGGTGCAACATTTATGCCCAGTTCCAGCCTGTGGGTTGGGAAAACTTCTGACCGCTCCTTAATCAGTAGGGTAAAAGATCCCAGGGGCTACCCTACCCACTTTTGCAACACTTCCTTTGTGTTTTATTGTAAACTATACCACAGTGCCCATTTCTACCTAAAACAAAGATGGTAGACCCTTTGCTCACTTGTGCACTGCTTGTGTGCCCCTAATGTGTGACCAGGGAATGTGTGGCCAGTGACAGTGTGGGCTATCCTGTCAGACAAAGGTAAACCACCTTCCCTTTGCCTCAGCTCTGGGAGTCACTTCACAGCTAATCAAGGACACTCCTGGATTCAGCTCCTGGATGACATTGAATGTTGGCAGAAAGGCACATTTGGCTCTGGCAGGAAACTGACAACTTTCTAAAAGTGTCATTTTCAAAATAGTAATATAAAATCTGACTTGACCATTAAGTTGTATTTTAAATTAACATTCAAATGAGTCCTTGAATCATTTTTCTAGCTACTCCCAAACTGAAGTTTAGTATTATGAGGAGTTATAATGTAACCTAGTGCTTCCCTATGGGAGAGACAGCCTTGTCACAGTGAAAAATGACTTAGGAGGTTTTTCACTGCCAGAACATGTAAAACTTCAAATATGCAAGTTCTACTTTCTCAATCCCACGAACCCTGTCCTATGGGCATTTTGCACCTACCTTAGAGTTGCATTATAACTTATACGTATTAAATATAAAGGATTAGGCCTGGCAACAAGTTTGTTATGCCTGGTCTAGTTGGCAGTTTTAAAGCTACACCCCCTGTCTACAGGGACAGTCCTTGAGCCATGCTTTGCATTGTCATTTCAGTGGTTGCACAATATGTCCTGAAGTCCACAAGTGACATTTAACTTAGAGGCCCTAGGGACTCTTTTGTACCATATACTAGATACTTATAGGTAAGTTAAACCTGCCTATCAGGAGAATGCCTTGGTGTCTGGCTTGACTCTGAGCTCGGTTTTAAAATCCAAGCCAGAAAGGTTGTCGCCTCTTGTTTTGGCATTCTAAGAATGCTGCGTAAAGTGCTTCCTTTGCTACCCCTTCAGGTCAGAAAGCTTGTAGTCCAATCGCTTATTCTACCTCGTCTGGACTACGGAAATGCACTGTACCTTGCTGCCCCTAGCCTGGTGCTGGCCAAACTTCAAACTGTGCAGAATTGTGCCGCTAGGATTCTTATGGGAATTCATAGTCGCCAAACTGCAAGGCCTGCCCTAAAGGCTCTCCATTGGCTTCCAGTTTTGGAAAGAGTCCATTTCAAAGCTCTGTGTATTACTCACAGGCTGATAGGAGGGAATGGACCTCCTATCATCTCCTCCTTGATCCAGCCCTATTTAGCCACTAGGGACCTTCGCTCAAATAATCTTCACTTGGCGTCTGTGCCCAGAATTAAGAAGGCCCGTAGCGGCGGACGTCTTTTCTCTTACAACGCCGCTAAACTGTGGAATTCACTTCCTCTGCAGCTCCGAAAGGAACCCAACTATATGTCATTCCGTAAGATGCTTAAAACCTGGCTTTTCCCCAATTGATCGTGTCACAGCTGTGATGCCCGCGGGTAGCTATGCGCTTTATAAATATTATTTTCATTTCATTTCAGAGCACATGCACTTGGGCCTGGTTAGAAGTGTGCCAGTGCACAGAGTAAAAAAATCAGCACCATCAGTTAAAAATGGGATTGGGGGCATGGCCTGGACGAGGACCCAAGATGGTGTCCCTCACCTGAGCTCCCAAACTGGGGCTCCTAAATGCACCCATGACAGCATCGTAACTGACAACGTGGGGGCAGAAGATGACCACTCCCCTTACAGACGCCGGCAGAGACCTGTGAGGCGGCTACAGATGTGACCTCGATGGCATGAATGCTTTTGCCACTGCCACAGACCCAAGATGGCTATCCACATCGAAGCGTTGGCCCTCGATGTGCGTGGCCGATGCTAAGCGCCCCTCCCCAACCGACCTTCTAAATAAAGGCCAGGGCTTTGAGTCCTTCCTGACTACCATTGCTGGGTATATCTGGCACACAGCGCTCTTGTGCTACATCTCAGCGGACCGCTGGAGGTGTAACAGGACTCACATCCTCTTGGGAAGCCCACAAGAACATTAAGGGCTTCTTTTAAGGCATTTGGTGCACTCCCTCAACCTGCTGTGCTCGGCCAATAGTAATCACCATCAGTGGCCCCTTCGAAGGAGTGGGGGTGCTTCTTTAATGGCATTCTCACGCCACAAGACTCTGAGGTCTTCCTCTATAAAAGATATGTTAGCCAGTCGAGTCTTGTCTGGATCTGGTGGAGGCAAACGTGGCTCAATAAGACCAAATGCAGGATGAACTGGCTGAGAGAGTGATGGTGCTCAAGATTCAACAACACATTCTGGGGGATGCCCTGGAAGATTATGCAAACTGCTCCTGCTGCAACAATATCTGGATTAGGGGTGTGAGTGCCACTGTTCCCAATGCTGAGCTGGAAATCTATGTAGAGGCACTGTTCCCCCATATCCTCCAGGTCTCTCTTACACTTGATCACATGCAGTCTCCTCTGCATACCAGCAACATAATCAACTTGCGCCTGATGTACTCACCAGGGTCCACTTCTACCAGGTCAAGGAAGATGTCCTGAGAGCATCCTGGAAAGTAATCTCTCTTACCTTCAGAGGCAATACCTTCACCTGTTTCCAAGACCTATCGATCCAGATGCTTGCCAAGCACAATGACTTCAGGGAGGTTCTGTCCCACCTACGTAAAAAGATAATACTGTACCTCTGTGGCTTTCTGCTATGCCTAATCTTCACGGTCGACAACAACCAGGTGGCCACAAGCACACCAGATAGAGTACTTCTGTAAATGTCTCCACCTCCTGAGGCCAGCCGCGGTTGGCCCGTGCCCCCAGATCTTCGCAGGGGGTGAATGGTTCAGACTACCTTCGAAAGCGACTTGCAGGCCCTCAAAGAAAGCCTCATGCTGGTGCAACAAGCAGATGGACCTACCAGTACCCATACATCACCTGCTAACTTTGAACACTGGACTGGTTGGGATGGGCTGAAATGCCTGGCTCCCCTGGTGAACCAGGCGGATTGCTTGGTTGGTCCTCTTGTGAGTGGATGCCTCTGGGTTCCCTCAGAGGTGCAGCAGTACTATATATAGGACTGAGATGGCAGGTGGACAGGGGCACTTGAGCACTCTTGCGAGCTGCAGCCTTCTGTACAGCCAAAGGCCTACCACTCGGTGGCCATGCCATGTGTGTTTCAATGAGTATGGATTTTTGTTCCTCAAAATTGTTCAGATTTGTTTTGTAAGTATGTTTTTCTCCCATACATTGATATTGTTCTCGGGTGCACACTATTTCTCAGGGTACATCTAGCTCAGTTTTGGAGGTCTCGTTGGGTGTTGGGGGTTGTTCGGTGCCTTTTAGGACCTGCCCTACATGTTTGGCCCCAGGTGGCAGAGAAATAATGCATTATGTGGTTTCAATGACACACCCCCTTAGCATAGTTTCCCTGAATGTTCAGCGGCTTAACTCTCCAATAAAATGGAAGGAACTCTTGAAGTGGCTCCATACCAAGGAGGTGGACTTGCTATGCTTCAAGAGGCACATTTCGTGGCATCCAACACCAAGAGGCTTCACTCTTACCGGTTTCCACTTCAGTTTCATGTGCCAGGCCATACCAAGACTAGGAGGGTGGCCCTTTTGTTTCGACGAGGCTTATCCAGTCCAGTTAACTATTCACTCATAGATAGTGAGGACAGGGCATTGGGTCTACCCGCTAGGTTGGGCTCCAGGCCAATTACACTCTTCTCCATATATGGCCCCAACGATAATTAGGATGATATTATGGTTCCCGGTTCCGTTGTTCACAGCCTTTACTTAGGGCTATCTAATTATTTGGGGCGATTTCAACACTGTTATGGACCTAGCTCTAGGCCACTAGGTGCCCGCTACATCACCTGTCCGATCCCCTTGACTTTTGGAGGGCGAATCATGCTGGGTAGAGGGATTTCACCTATTATTCGAATATCCATAAAGCTCAAATGTGAATGTCATTTTGAGTAACTTACTCATTTTGTGTAACTTACTCATTTTGGTATTCACAGAAGGCACTTACTCATTGATGAGTAAGTGCCTTCTGTGAATACCAAAATGCCAATAGCTCTAACTCTTGCAAATGCAAGACCTATTACATTACAAATGCTTCTTTAACTGGTAGTCGCGTTTGCAGAGTGGTGGAGAAAGGGTGCTGGGCCTCAGACCAGCGCTCAGGACTTACAGGAGGTACCAGGAGGGCTTCTTGGCCCCCAAAGTCCCTCAGGAGTAAATTGGACTTCATCCCCCAACCAGTAGTGTGCCAAGAGGTGCGTTTGCAGAGTGGGACCCCATCCCCCAGGGCCTGACCCATTTTTTATTAAAACAATTTTTAAAAAACGGGAAGGGGGCCGCATGGCCCCCCTCCTGAGGCCGATTACGGCCCCGGGGACCTTAACCCCCGGGGCATGGCAATATTGTTTTTTTTAAAGCAGCGGGGGCACGCGGCCCCCCTCCTGAGGCCTTTTTCCGCCCGAAGACCCAATCCCCTGGGGCTTTGCCTCTTTTTTGTTTTTTTTAATTTATTTTTAACAGGAGGGGGCCACATGGCCCCCCTTCCCTGGGCCACTTTTGGCCCTGGGGACCCCATCCCCTGGGGCCTGGCCTCATTTAAAAAAACCTATATATATATATAAGGGAGGGGTGCCGCGTGGCCCGCCTTCCCTGGGCCACTATTGGCCCCGGGGACCCCATCCCCCGGGGCCTGGCCAGACTTTATTTTTTGGAGGAGGGCTGCGTGGCTCCCCTCCTGAGGCCAATTATGGCCCTGGGGACCCCATCCCCCGGAGCCTGGCCTTAAGTTGGGGACCGCGGGGGGAGCCCCAATGCCCACACGGTCCCAGCCGGCTCCCCACCTCCTTTGGGAGCCGGCATTGCTTTTGGGCAAGGGGAGCTGCTAACATGCAGCTCCCCTTGTCCAGAAGCAATTCTGCTTTGCTTCTTGGAAGCGTGAGCAGGTTTCCTGCTCTTGCTTCCATGAAGCAAAGCAGTGTTTGCTTTGGCAGGGCGGGAGCTGTGCACCCGCCCTGCCATAGCAAACGGCAAGGTCCCGGGGGTGGGCACCCTGGGACATTGCAGGAGCCGGCCCTAAGGGGTGGCGGTCCCCAGGGCCATCTAGGGCTCCAGGAGGGGGGCTGCGCGGCCCCCCTCCCAACTTTTTAAAGCCCCGGGGAGGTGGTGGACCCTGGGGCAGTGTGGGGAGGGGCAAGAGCCCCCCACACTAATTTAAATTATTGAATCCCCAGGGAGGTGGCAGTCCCTGGGGCTTGGGGGTGCAGGAGCCCCCCCACACTTTTTCTTTAAATTGAAGCCCCGGGGAGGTGGCGGTCCCCGGGGCTTGGGTGGGACAGCGAGGCCCCCGATCATAATTACCAATGCCCCGGGGAGGTGGCGGTTCCCAGGGCAGCGTGGGGGGAGGAGCCCCCGCACATATTTGAATAAGAAAGCCCCGGGGAGGTGGCGGTCCCTGGGGCTGTGGGGGGGCCGGTTGCCCCCGCACATAATAAACTAAGCCCCGGGGAGGTGGGGGTCCCCAGGGCTGCGGGTGCGCACGAGGTCCCCGCACATTAATGAAGCATTGCCCCCAGGACCTGGCCCACCCTGGGGCTCAAAGAAATGAAGCGCAGGAGCCCACGCTTCGTCTTTTTAAAACAATTTCGGCCGGATTCGCACACCCAGCACGAATTTGGCCGACATTATTTTAAAAAAATGCTTTTTTAGGCCCTCGGGGTCCTTGTGGGACCCCCTGAGCAGGCCTAGGGGGTCAGGGTGTTTCTACCCTGCCTCCTTTTCTTATTTTTTATGCTTTTTTTTTTACTGTCTCGTGACTCGGTTTTACCGAGTCACAAGATGGCTGCCAACACTTCTTGGTTTGGAGTGTTGACAGCCAATCAGAATCAAGCTTGTGCTCGGGAGGGTTTGAGAATCCTCCCCGGCCCTCAGATATCTATATTTTTATTTTTTGAATTTCTCAGCAACTACTGAACTGATTTACACCATTTAAAAAAAAGGTCGCTTTCTGAACCAAGAGCTACCTTTTTGCCAAATTTGGTGTAATTCAGTTAAGCAGTTCGGGCTGTAGCCGTGTCTAAAGATCCTATGGAAATGAACATGGGGAAAATGCATTTTGGGCCCCCCCTTTTTTCTCGGCCCCCGCTTGACGAATCACCCCGAAACTTTCAAGACAGGAGCTGACCTGAGTGAACCATTAGTTTTGAAAATATCGCGAAGATTCATCAAACAGCACCAAAGATATTGTCAAAAGAAAAAACGCTTTTTGAATAGAAACAAGGTCCTAACTATAACTACCTACTGGCAACCGCCAGTAGGTGTATAATACATACAGATATATATATATCCAGGTAACTCCAACTCTTTTCCCACAGAAAACAACGGAGCACGGACCTCAGATGAAGTGCAGTTTTTTTATTCAATTGAGCTCACAAACAGCACTAGCAGCATAACGCGTTTCGGCACAACAAGTGCCTTGATCACATGATGCGCGTGACTGGTCTCATCTGGTTTTTATACTTTTTTTTCCTCTCTTTTTTTCATTTGCATTTAAAGTGACAGGTGCCTAAAGTGCAAGGTCTGACATAGACATTTATAATATCAAATCTAATGTGAATAAATATTTATAAATATATACTCTGTTTGTCAGTACTGTTTTTGAACTTTCAAGAATGCCCATCATGTCAATACATTTCAACAAAATGATAGTATAAATACCTTAAATTCATGAAACATGGCTGTTCAATAAAAACGAAAGTGTTTTTCTATACATCCAGGTTTAAATACCAGAGCATTATACAGTACATTTGCATAAAACCTAAATAATTCAAGTCTACTTTCTGGTCTAGATTCTGCCAACCTTGCTTTATTAAAAAACCTGTGCTAATAATCCTAATATAGTGTACAAAATTATTAATAAAAACCCTTCTAAAAGACCATATAAAATTATCTAAAAAAGTGTAAAAAAGTGTAATAATCTTAATATATTATCTAAAGGGGGCCTAATAGCAGCATATTGTTCTTTGATCATCTTAATTGCCCTCTTAATAGCTGTTCTATGATTAATTGATTAATATAAAAATATATTTCATTTGTTTTATGTCTCATTCAGATTATCCCATTGATTATCCTTCACTCTCTTGATAGTACATTAATTTCAGGGATTGGTTAATCTGATGAATTTTTTAAAAGAATTTAAGTCATTTGGATCAAAACTACTAAAGGCAAGTGTAAAGCTCTTCAGTAATATTGAGGCCTCCAGGTTGTTTGCTATCGAGGTCTAAAATGTATCTGGTTTCCAACCTACGGAGCGCCTTTTCCCTATCCCCACCTCGTTTATAAGGTGGGATGGCATCTATTAAGAAATATCTCAATTCTTTAGGATCTGCGTTGTGTTTCTCTTCAAAATGCCTGGCTACAGGGTACGTTATATCTTTGTTTTTAATTGCTCTAATATGTTGTAATATGCGCTTGTGTCCCTGTAATATGGTGCTCCCTACATATTTAAGGGCACAGGGACACTCCAGAATGTAAACAACATAATCAGATTTGCAGGTTAGAGCTTTTTCAATTGGTCTTTCTGTGTCACTGAAAGGAGTCACATATGATGTCTTGTTTACTCCAAACTGGCAAGCTTTGCATGTCCTGCATCGAAAGAACCCCTTTCTTTGTGATAACCAGGTGTTTTTAGTTTGTGTAAAGGGGTCATTTTTGACCAGGACATCTTTCATCGAGGTAGCTCTAGTATAAGTTATGGAGGCTCGCTTGGGAAGAGTGTGGCCAATGATTGGATCATCTAAGATCAATGGCCAATTTTTTCTAATAATCTTCCTAATTTGTTTGTCTTGTTGACTGTATTTAAGGATAAATCTAAAAGTGGAAGATTCTTGTAATTGTTTATCCTTTCTACTTTTCTTTCTTATTAGGTTGCCTCTTATCTGTTCTCTACTTTTCTTTATGGCCTGGTCAATGCATTGTTTCGTATATCCCCTAGCTCTAAATCTGCTGGCACAAGCTTGTTGTGCCTCATTTAGGTCCTCTTCCTTACTGCAGATTCTTTTTAAACGTAACATCTCCCCATAGGGGATGCTCTGAATTAAGTGGTGAGGATGGAAACTGCTCGCGTGCAGTATCGCATTGCCAGTAGTGGGCTTCCTGTGTAATTTTGTTTCCAGTATGCCATCTTTGATATATATTTCTACGTCTAAAAAGTTAATAGATGTTGAACTAATATTTGACGTGAAATGCAAATTAAGATTATTGATATTTAGCTCTGCTATAAATTGTTCTGCTTCATTCACATTGCCCTGCCAAATCAAAAACAAATCATCTATAAATCGTAACCAGCATTTGATATTGGTTTTAACTGTTGTAGTGTGTTCCTTCATGAGTACCAGCTCCTCCCACCAACCCATATGCAAACATGCATAGCTGGGGGAGAAGCTGGCACCCATGGCTACTCCACGCTGTTGTTTATACATAGTGTTCTGAAATAGAAAAATATTATTGTGTAAACAAAACTCAACCATGTTTAAAAGCATTTTGGTATGTTGTATATTTTCAGGAGTCCGTTTTTCAAATTAATATTGGAGAGCACGTAGACCATCCTGATGTTTAATGGATGTATATAAGGATGTCACGTCCAAAGCTATTAGCAGATAGTCCTGCTGCCATTGTATATCCTATATTTTTAGGAGAAAATCACTGGTGTCCCTAACATATGAGGGCAACATCTGTACAAAGTCCTGTAAATAGTAATCTACATATTGTGACGTCTTTTCTAGGAGGCTGTTCCGTGCAGATATTATAGGCCTTCCAGGAGGTTTGTGAGCATTTTTATGAATTTTCGGAATAAAATAAAGAATTGGCATCACCGGTTTTTCAATCATATTGGCTTTGATTGCAACGAACCAACTTATTGCTTCACCCATTTGGGAAAAGACACATGTATGCTTGTAAATACTACGGACCTTGTAAATACCCACATGGGGAATTATGGGACTTTGAGTTTGGCATGTATTTTGGGAACTACTTTAACCACAATGCCAGCGCCCAATGGGGCGGGACTTACACATTCAAATAAATCAGGTGTCCCACAGCAGTTTTCCTGTGTCCGTGCATCATTGAGGAATGACAAGCTGCCAGTGAACAAGGGTACGAGGTTACTCGAAACGCGCTTGGCTTAATATTTGAAGCAAAGCAGGAACGCTGTGATTATGGCCGCCTGTGGCACCTGTGAGGTATTCCCCTTTGTGTGTGCTGGCTTCAGTGGGGCAACCTTCTTTCTTTTATATATATATATATATATATATATATATATATATATATATATATATATATATTTATTACACATACACACACATATATATATTTTACCCTACCTGCATCGAGAAAGACAAGCAAAATAACGGACTCAGACAAGAATTCAAAGCTACTAATGCTGAACATAATACGATGTCGAGCCATGCTGTAAATTTGCATATTGATGCATTCTGGGAACTGTGGTCGGAAGAAGGGCCACATGACCACTGGGACATTAATTCAACTCACCTGTGAACAAGGCGCTCTCGCGCCGAAACGCGTAAGGTCTTAAGGAGTTGTTCATGCTGCCACGTATTTCAGACACAATAAAGATGTCAGCTTGAAAGGATATCGAAGCTGTGGGCTCTTTCCTTTTTCGTGTTCTTAATCAACAGGATCTCCATTCCTGTTTGAGAGCCCGCCCTGCAGAGTTGGAGGCCCCGGTAAAGTGGAGGAATTTTTGTGCAGTAAACGGAGGGGGCATGACTCGCTCTCACCCACAGCAGACAAAATGGACTTCCAAGTTATTCGTGTGGTTGGAGAGAAAGGGATATGAAGGAGGTGATGGCCTCTTTCTGGCAGTCTTCGTGCCTCCGTTCCAAGCAGGTACTTTTACGTGGCAGCAAAGTGCACTGTGCTTTTATATTTTTACCCTACCTGCATCGAGAAAGACAAGCAAAATAACGGACTCAGACAAGAATTCAAAGCTACTAATGCTGAACATAATACGATGTCGAGCCATGCTGTAAATTTGCATATTGATGCATTCTGGGAACTGTGGTCGGAAGAAGGGCCACATGACCACTGGGACATTAATTCAACTCACCTGTGAACAAGGCGCTCTCGCGCCGAAACGCGTAAGGTCTTAAGGAGTTGTTCATGCTGCCACGTATTTCAGACACAATAAAGATGTCAGCTTGAAAGGATATCGAAGCTGTGGGCTCTTTCCTTTTTCGTGTTCTTAATCAACAGGATCTCCATTCCTGTTTGAGAGCCCGCCCTGCAGAGTTGGAGGCCCCCGGCAAAGTGGAGGAATTTTTGTGCAGTAAACGGAGGGGGCATGACTCGCTCTCAGCCACAGCAGACAAAATGGACTTCCAAGTTATTCGTGTGGTTGGAGAGAAAGGGATATGAAGGAGGTGATGGCCTCTTTCTGGCAGTCTTCGTGCCTCCGTTCCAAGCAGGTACTTTTACGTGGCAGCAAAGTGCACTGTGCTTTTATATTTTTACCCTACCTGCATCGAGAAAGACAAGCAAAATAACGGACTCAGACAAGAATTCAAAGCTACTAATGCTGAACATAATACGATGTCGAGCCATGCTGTAAATTTGCATATTGATGCATTCTGGGAACTGTGGTCGGAAGAAGGGCCACATGACCACTGGGACATTAATTCAACTCACCTGTGAACAAGGCGCTCTCGCGCCGAAACGCGTAAGGTCTTAAGGAGTTGTTCATGCTGCCACGTATTTCAGACACAATAAAGATGTCAGCTTGAAAGGATATCGAAGCTGTGGGCTCTTTCCTTTTTTCGTGTTCTTAATCAACAGGATCTCCATTCCTGTTTGAGAGCCCGCCCTGCAGAGTTGGAGGCCCCGGTAAAGTGGAGGAATTTTTGTGCAGTAAACGGAGGGGGCATGACTCGCTCTCAGCCACAGCAGACAAAATGGACTTCCAAGTTATTCGTGTGGTTGGAGAGAAAGGGATATGAAGGAGGTGATGGCCTCTTTCTGGCAGTCTTCGTGCCTCCGTTCCAAGCAGGTACTTTTACGTGGCAGCAAAGTGCACTGTGCTTTTATATTTTTACCCTACCTGCATCGAGAAAGACAAGCAAAATAACGGACTCAGACAAGAATTCAAAGCTACTAATGCTGAACATAATACGATGTCGAGCCATGCTGTAAATTTGCATATTGATGCATTCTGGGAACTGTGGTCGGAAGAAGGGCCACATGACCACTGGGACATTAATTCAACTCACCTGTGAACAAGGCGCTCTCGCGCCGAAACGCGTAAGGTCTTAAGGAGTTGTTCATGCTGCCACGTATTTCAGACACAATAAAGATGTCAGCTTGAAAGGATATCGAAGCTGTGGGCTCTTTCCTTTTTTCGTGTTCTTAATCAACAGGATCTCCATTCCTGTTTGAGAGCCCGCCCTGCAGAGTTGGAGGCCCCCGGTAAAGTGGAGGAATTTTTGTGCAGTAAACGGAGGGGGCATGACTCGCTCTCAGCCACAGCAGACAAAATGGACTTCCAAGTTATTCGTGTGGTTGGAGAGAAAGGGATATGAAGGAGGTGATGGCCTCTTTCTGGCAGTCTTCGTGCCTCCGTTCCAAGCAGGTACTTTTACGTGGCAGCAAAGTGCACTGTGCTTTTATATTTTTACCCTACCTGCATCGAGAAAGACAAGCAAAATAACGGACTCAGACAAGAATTCAAAGCTACTAATGCTGAACATAATACGATGTCGAGCCATGCTGTAAATTTGCATATTGATGCATTCTGGGAACTGTGGTCGGAAGAAGGGCCACATGACCACTGGGACATTAATTCAACTCACCTGTGAACAAGGCGCTCTTGCGCCGAAACGCGTAAGGTCTTAAGGAGTTGTTCATGCTGCCACGTATTTCAGACACAATAAAGATGTCAGCTTGAAAGGATATCGAAGCTGTGGGCTCTTTCCTTTTTCGTGTTCTTAATCAACAGGATCTCCATTCCTGTTTGAGAGCCCGCCCTGCAGAGTTGGAGGCCCCCGGTAAAGTGGAGGAATTTTTGTGCAGTAAACGGAGGGGGCATGACTCGCTCTCAGCCACAGCAGACAAAATGGACTTCCAAGTTATTCGTGTGGTTGGAGAGAAAGGGATATGAAGGAGGTGATGGCCTCTTTCTGGCAGTCTTCGTGCCTCCGTTCCAAGCAGGTACTTTTACGTGGCAGCAAAGTGCACTGTGCTTTTATATTTTTACCCTACCTGCATCGAGAAAGACAAGCAAAATAACGGACTCAGACAAGAATTCAAAGCTACTAATGCTGAACATAATACGATGTCGAGCCATGCTGTAAATTTGCATATTGATGCATTCTGGGAACTGTGGTCGGAAGAAGGGCCACATGACCACTGGGACATTAATTCAACTCACCTGTGAACAAGGCGCTCTCGCGCCGAAACGCGTAAGGTCTTAAGGAGTTGTTCATGCTGCCACGTATTTCAGACACAATAAAGATGTCAGCTTGAAAGGATATCGAAGCTGTGGGCTCTTTCCTTTTTCGTGTTCTTAATCAACAGGATCTCCATTCCTGTTTGAGAGCCCGCCCTGCAGAGTTGGAGGCCCCCGGTAAAGTGGAGGAATTTTTGTGCAGTAAACGGAGGGGGCATGACTCGCTCTCAGCCACAGCAGACAAAATGGACTTCCAAGTTATTCGTGTGGTTGGAGAGAAAGGGATATGAAGGAGGTGATGGCCTCTTTCTGGCAGTCTTCATGCCTCCGTTCCAAGCAGGTACTTTTACGTGGCAGCAAAGTGCACTGTGCTTTTATATTTTTACCCTACCTGCATCGAGAAAGACAAGCAAAATAACGGACTCAGACAAGAATTCAAAGCTACTAATGCTGAACATAATACGATGTCGAGCCATGCTGTAAATTTGCATATTGATGCATTCTGGGAACTGTGGTCGGAAGAAGGGCCACATGACCACTGGGACATTAATTCAACTCACCTGTGAACAAGGCGCTCTCGCGCCGAAACGCGTAAGGTCTTAAGGAGTTGTTCATGCTGCCACGTATTTCAGACACAATAAAGATGTCAGCTTGAAAGGATATCGAAGCTGTGGGCTCTTTCCTTTTTTCGTGTTCTTAATCAACAGGATCTCCATTCCTGTTTGAGAGCCCGCCCTGCAGAGTTGGAGGCCCCCGGTAAAGTGGAGGAATTTTTGTGCACACATATATATATATACAATATAATATATACATAAAATAACTTAAACTTACATCTGATGCAAATAATGCCTCATTCAAAGGGATAAATGTAAAAAATTAAATAAATGTCAACATCACTTACCTCACTCTGCCACCTCAATGCACATTTGGGGGCAATTGCTACATAAATTGAGTACAATTACTGAACTCTGTATAACTTTTCAAGGGACGATAAACTTGAGTTGTGAATAGAAAAGAAGCCTGCTCTACTTATGCAGTGCCATTACCATAATCATTTGGGATGAATAGATATTTGTCCTAATGTAGGAGCTGCCAGCCTCCTAAATAGAATGTCTGCATGTTTCCATTCTTGCTCTTGAAAGCAATCAATTGCTCGATCGCTTGTTCTTGGACGATGCCTGCTTAATTCCACAAACGTGCCCTTTTCCTGACATAAATTTCACCCCTTGATTTGATTTCATCTACTGCATTTTATTTTTTCGTAACAAGATTGGATATGATTTAATTTGCCTATTTTCATAGATTGGCCTCAAACTGATTTTGTTTTATTAATTTTATCTAATGGATTAAAACTGATTGCATGTACAAGACCAGTGTTCGGTGCTAGTGCATAATTAATTGAATCGACTACACAGATTCATTCCAGAGCGCCTCATTAGTTTTAGCTTAGATGATTTGCCTGGCTGGTCCTTTCATTCTTGTTTTGATTTTGTCCCTTTCTTCTTTCTGTGATGCATCCTGCACTTTAAGCATCTGCTCCAACTCCTACAGCTATATGTAGGCCACAGGTTCTAAAAGTCTTTAATCACATAACTTTATAAATATTGTCATTTAGGTTATGCATGTCATGTATTTCTCCATCTTTCATTGATGTTATTCATTTTCATCGAAAAGGATTAAAACCATGATCTTCATCTATAGTTTTATTAAGCCAGTGTTTAATTCTGCATAAGCCCCTAACACTGGACTAAGCTTATCGCATACCATTTCTCGTTTTCCCAAGCATTTTCTGATCACTTAGGGGCATATTATCAAGGAAACGCGATAATTATCGCATTTCCTGCTTAGCGTGACTTTGCACAACGCTGGCTATCGCTGGATTCAATCGCCGAGATATCACGTTATTATCAACGCATATCTCCATGGCGATCAAAAATCCGGCGATAGCGGCGAAATACGGGTTTATCGCTGGGAATCCAGCGATACACCGGCAGCGTAAGGGGAATCCTTGTTAATAGGGAGATGTGGATTGAGCCATACAATCCACCTCCCATGTAACATATAGGCAAGTCAGAATTTTCTTAGACGTTAATTCCTGGCGATAACCGCGGTTAGCGCGGCTTTTTGTAACGCTACGTGTGTCCTGGGCCGTCTTGTAAATATGGCGAAGGACAGTTAGCGATATTTTCCTTTTAGTTTTGGCAGGGAACGCCTACTTTGCATCTCATTAGAGATGCAATGCGAGGTGTGTGGAATACGGTTGCTAACATGCGCTAATGCATGTTAGCGCCGCATTGGTAATAGGGCGATATTATTATCTCCGCTTTTTTGGCTTTTAAAGCCAAAAAAGCGGAGATATGGCCCTTGTTAATATGCCCCTTAATTTTTGCTTGCCGGAGACCTGGTCCCAGCAGACTAAGGAGCAGATTTGAGGTTTGGCTGATGAGAAATACTCCATCAGTATAGCAGAGGACAATGCCCCCACCATCCCGTAAGACCTCCGCTCGCTATATCTAAGCCATCTATAGAACCACCATCATGGCAGTTTCTGTCAATGTTGTAAAAGTTTGACAGATGGCTCAGTCAGACAGGAGGGCCACCCATCAAACCTTTACACAATTTTTCATTTCTCAATAACAAGATCCCAAAGCAAGAGTTTGTTTTAAAAAAACGAAACACTAATGATCCCACACCATGTGAGATTTCTCCCAAGATGTGGGAGTCATTTATTTTTTACTGTGACTCATCACCAGGTTTTACCTGGCAGTGACAGACAGCAAAACAGCGCCATGCAATCGCCCACTCTAAATTGGGTGGGCAGTTGGATGCCTAACTTCCGATGGCCCATACTCCTTCGGGAGATGGGAGGAACATGTCAGTGACAGAGCTGGAGTAGGCTCTGTTGTTGACATACTTTTGGATTGCCTGACTCTAAATCAAACGGGTGCACCATGAGTTTGGTGGAGAGTGTACTCCATTGCCATTACCCGCTCCCCCAGACTCCAAATCAGCCCCTAAGTCTTACAGAAACTGTGAAGTTGAATGTGTGCTGTGCTCACATGCCTGTACTAACAATGTTTACTGTGTGACTGATTCACAAAGATAAATGTTTATGCATGTTTATGCTTTTTCAGTATTCACAAAACTGCATTTTAATAGTATGTTTGTGAGTGCAGACACTCCGCAGTTGGGGCAGAGAACTCCGCAAATAAAACATAGGCATGTCCTATCTATTTATGTGCACAGATCTCTGTCCTGACTGGGGGGTTTCTGCACTTGCAAACTTGCTATTAAAATGCAGTTTTGTGAATACTGGAAAAGTGTAAACCGACTCCAATGCTTATCTTACCAGTGTGAATCAGGCCCTGTGTGTCTTTGAGAACTTTATGGCCAATACTATAAACTGGTGTCTCATGTGCCTATTGTAAGCAAAGGTATGCCTCATGTGAAAGTTTAAGCAAATACCTATGTGTAATTTGCATAAAATGTATAGTTTTTGTGCCATCAAAACACATCATGCTTGTGACAGTATTATGTTTTATTATACCAGTCCTGGTTTTCTTTTTTTCTTTTTTATTGCATAGCTGTCATTGGATAGGATGTGGCCTAACAGCTAGGGCAGTCGATCTCAAATCTGTGGAACCGGGTTCGAGTCTCGGCATGGACGTTCAACATCCTGTGATTCTGGGCAAATCACTTAATCTCCCCGTGCCTAACAAAAAAAAGAAAAAATGAATTTGTCCTTGTGTAATGCAACTGGTGCTTATGTAAAGCTCTCTGATTCCTTCAGGTTAAGTTTGCGCTATATAAAACTCTGGAGCCAAAAAAAATAGCAATGTTTTCTGAAGGGTTGCCTATTACATAATTGGATAACACTCTAATTAAAGTTGTAGGAATGGAAAAATATGGAATGTACAATAAGGGCAGATGTGTATTTAGGTACTGGAACTGCTTCTCAACTTTTACTAGTCAAGATGTAGAATTGTCCGTTGGAAAAATGGACTACACATATTAGAGAAGATCATAGGGATAACATTCAGGGGCCGATTCCGATCTCGGCCGGTAGTGCTCCGAATCGGATTCGGATTTACCGGATCCGATTCGGAGCCCTGTTTCCCGACCGAATCGTACGCGGGTCCGGCCGAGCGAGTACGATGCAGGCACCCGCGAAATCTCCGACCGACTCGAACGCGGCTTCAACACGCTCCGACCGACTCGCAGGGACACGACTCGCACCGCGCTATGGAGACGTTTCCCGGCCGGGTAAGTACGATGCGCGCCGCGAGCAGTCCGACCGACTCGCGCCGTCCGGCTCGAAAAAGCTGTCGGAGCCGGACTTTGGGGGTCCGCGTCGGACCCCCCTGTACGCGTAGGCGCGCGAGTCGCACACAGGGGGGACCCATGGGTCCCCCCTACCTGTGCATGTACGCCGCGATGCGCATGGACACGTACACGCTGTAGGGGGCGCCCTTGTCCGCCTCGCACCCATTGAGTCAATGGGAGCCCGCGTACGCATTGTACGACAGGCTCCCATTGACTTCAATGGGAGTCCGACCGACTCGAGTCCGATGGCATGCGTGCGCATCGTACTCGTTCGGTCGGACTGCCAGAGTCCGATTCGGTCGGAATTCTCTCCGGGTCCGGCTCGGTCGGAGAGATTTCCGGCCGGAATCGGAATCGGCCCCTAAATTGCATTTGAAGATCTGTTCACATTCTTGACAGCAAATGCAAGCAGAATCTGTTGATGTTGGACAAGTATAACACAATACAAACAGCCCACCAATCAAACCCTTCAGAAGCATTGGGAATATTCGTAATGTATTTACTATATAAAGAGTTTTATGTAGTACTGGCAAACCCTGGGGTATCAGAGCACTTTACAGACAGACAAGAGGGCATATATTCAAAGTACAATATACATAGAGCATAAATCACAATATACATATTCATTGAGGGTCAGTTATAGTAGTTTGTGGGGGGGAGATAAGGAAAAAGTTCAAAAAGGAGGTAGTAGGTGTTGGGGTCTGAAAGGTTGAAGTGTTGGTTGAGGAGAAGATCGTTAAGCTGTCTTTTGAAGCCCATATACGAGGGGTTCATCCTGATATGCACTGGAAGGGAGTTCCAGATTTTGGGTGCATTGGCTGAGAAGGAGCACATGAGGGCTTTTTGTTTGTGGTTTTTTATTGGGATGAGGAGCAAAGTGTCAGTGCTTCTTAGGTTTCTGGTCTGGCCTGTCTTAGCGAGTTTGGACGCAAGGTAGGCTGGTTTCCCGGTGTGGAGGACTTTATGGGTGAGGCAGGCCATTTTGAAGCAGCAGCGGGCTTCAATCGGGAGCCATTTAAGATTTTTTAGGGCAAGAGAGAAGTGATCATGGCTTTTTGCTCTAGTGACCATCCTTGCTGCTGAATTAAGTGTGGCTCTAAGGGGGCTAGGTGCAATTTTGCAGTGCCAGTGAGGGTGGCATTCTCGTAGTTCAGTCTAGATAGTACCATCACTTGCATGGTGGTTTTTAGATCATTCGGGGGAGGAAGGGTTTGATTTTTTGTAGGAGTTTTTTGGTTGGAAAGTGCACTGTTAGCTGTCTTCTTTATGAGTTGGTTCATGATCAGACTTGGGTCAAGGGAGAATCCCAAGAAGTCGATGGATTCAGAAAGTGTTAGTTTGAAGTTCAATGCGTGGGGTCGGTCGGTCCGTTGTTGGATAGGAGTAAGATTTCCATCTTGTCTTGGTTGAGCTTCAGGTGGTTAAGTGAGAGCGAGTTTTGGACTTTTATGAGAGTGGAGTTAAGTTGTCATATGTATTCTAGTGATGATATTTCTAGGTAAATCTGAGTGTCGTCCACATGAAGGTGATAGAGGATGGTTGCTTGCTTGAGAATGGTGGTGAGGGGTTACATGTATATATTGAAAGTGTAGGAGAAAGGACTGAGCCTTGGGGGATGCCCTTAGTTATGGGGACGTGTCTGAGGTCGGGTTGTTGATTTTTATTAGCAGGGAGTGGATATGGAGATAGGAGCTGAACCATTTCAGGACCAGGCCGTCGATTCCAAACCAATTTTGGAGTGTTTCTAGAAGCAGTTTGTATCAACCATGTCAAAAGCCACTGATAGGTCTAGGAGGATGGGTAGGGAGCATCTGTCTGAGTCCAGTGACTCGTGTATGTCATCCGCTATGTTCAGTAGGGCTGTTACTGTGCTACAACTTTTTCTGAACCTTGATTAGGAGTGGGTCGAGAAGATTGTTGGCATCAATGCATTGAATAAGTTGGGAGAGAGCACATTTCTCAAGTATTTTAGCCAGGAAAGGGAGGCTTGAGATGGGCCTGAAGTTGTCGATGTCCTCTGGGTTTGCACCTGGTTTCTTCAGCAAGGGAGTGACTTGTCCAAGGTTGTGGCAGTCATGGATTGACCCATTACTCAGAGAACCGTTTATTATTTTGGTCCATAGAGGCGTTAGGACGAGGTTGAGGTTTTACCACAGGGAGGCCAGAAGAGGATCATCAAGGTGAGAGGAGGGCTTGGTATTTGCAATCATTTTAGTGATGTCCTCCTCTAAGAGTGTTCTAAATGACCTTCATCTCTTGTGAGTTTGAGGTAGAGTCACAACTGGAGCACTCAAGAAGAAAATCCACCATTGGTGAATTTGGAGGGGGCGGCAGACCGTTGGGTTTTTTCATGCTGACAGGAGGGGTTTCAGAGAATGGTAGGGCGCGGTGGTCTAAGGAGAGTTTGATCTTTGAGTTATTATTCTTGAAGAATTTGGCGAGGTTGTCACAGTGTTCTTCGGAAACATGGGGATTTGTTTTTGTTAGTTTTGAGGTTTGCTGTTTAATGATGGAGAAAAGTTCTTTAGGCACTTTTTAGCTTTATCGAGCACTCTGCAGAAGTATTCAACGAAAAAAACAGGTAGTAGTGTTCCCTTTGAGGGAAAGAACTGCACATCCAATAAGTACACGTATTTCAAAGCATCAATAATTGGCGTGAAATATTCTATAAATGTTGCTAAATTGGCAACCAGGTGCTAAATCAGCTTCACACACCTACTACCTAGAGGTGTCAACTGCACATTAAGACTTAACATGCATATAACTCAACACAAAAAAAGAAGCTACTAACAGCACACCATTAAGACATATGTATTATCCAGAAATAGTACTGGTCCAAAATCAAGTCAACTGATAACGGAATTGCTCATGTATAATGTGGACGATAAGAGAATATCCAATATAAGCAAATCAATCCAGTGAGATCGTCAGTCGAGATTTCATATCCTTTATTATTGTCCAAAGGTTAAAAATTCCCAGCACACGATAGCCGACACGTGTTTCGTCTCTGACTTCAGATTGTCAAGATTCCCAAATTTTGCCTGGATAATACATATGTCTTAATGGTGTGCTGTTAGTAGCTTCTTTTTTTGTGTTCACTCTGCAGAAGTAATCGACTTTTTCTTTGACTATGTGTTTTTTTTTATTTTCTACATTCAGCGCTGAGCTGTTGAAGGTTGGGGTGGAGGGTTCTGTTCTCCAGATTCTTTCTGCTGCTCTCAGTTGTCTTCTCTCTGCGTTAAGGTCTTTGTTGAACCAAGTACTCGAAGGGGTAATCTTTTTAAGTTTTCGGGGAGCCAGGTGGTCTAGAATGGAAGACTGTTGAATTATAGTGGGAGGTAAAGTCCTCTGTTGAGAGGTTGTCTGTAGGCGGGGAGAGGAGGGATAGCATTCCTTCTTCTAGGACCTCCAAGGGAATCAGATTTATGTGGTGGGGCCATCGCATGGTTGTGAGAAGTTGGCCTGGTACATGCTGTCCACTAGTTAAAGTGGGCACCCTGTACCAGTCCAAACAACCCTTATGATGATTTAAGAGGTCAAAGATAACCTTAGAAAGCTATCCAAGTGGTAGCTGTGGAGATCAGCCTTCAGGCTTAGGGGCCAATTCCGATTCAGGCCGGAAATCTCCCCGACCGAGCCGGACCCGGAGAGATTTCCGACCGAATCGGACTCTAGCAGTCCGACCGAACGAGTACGATGCGCACGCATGCTATCGGACTCGATTCGGTCGGACTCCCATTGAAGTCAATGGGAGCCGGTCGTACAACGCGTACGCGGGCTCCCATTGACTCAATGGGTGCAAGGCGAACGAGGGCGCCCCCTACTGCGGGTTCGCATCGATGCGGTTCGCGCCGCACACGCACAGGTAGGGGGGACCCATGGGTCCCCCTGTGTGCGACTCGCGCGGCTACGCGTACAGGGGGTCCGACACGGACCCCCAAAGTCCGGCTCCGACAGCTGTTTCGAGCCGGACGGTGCGGGTCGATCGGACTGCTCAAGGCACGCATCGTACTTGCCTGGCCGGGGAACGTCTCCATCGCGCGGTGCGAGTCGTGTCCGTGCGTGTCGGTCGGAGCGCTTCGGACCCGCGAACAAGTCGGTCGGCGATTTCGCGTGCGCTCGCATCGTACTCGCTCGGCCGGACGCACGTACGAATCGGTCGGGAAAGAGGGCTCCGAATCGGATCCGGTTAAGCCGAATCTGATTCGGTGCCCTACCGGCCGAGATCGGAATCGGCCCCTTAGTCTTAAAGGAATGTTAAGCAGCTTGTTTTACCAGAATGCAACCTTATTTTATTGGTTAAATGAAAGGAGAACCCCACAGTAGTTATAAAAATATGTATTTATTTTTATAACACACTCTAAATACCTCACAGTATCTGCTACACGCGGATAAACACAAAGTACACAATACTGTAGCACAGAAACAATTGTAAGTAGCACTAATACACAGTGGGCTCCAGGGGGAGACCAAACCATATACTAGAATACTGGTATAAGAACCACAACTCGAGTCAAGACAGTGTCTAGAGGATGTAGAATCGCTGGGACCCCAAGGAACCACCCAAGGTGAGTAAGTAGGGACCCCACGGAGGATGGGTGCAGTGTGGGAACACTCCAGCGTGCACCGTACAATTCTATGGGAGAGTCGCGGTTGCAGTTTTAAAGTTTAAGGACCCTTCCCAATGGATTACCAGGAAGCCCTTCGGATCATAGGAGGTTGAAGAGCCACCCCACCCGTGGATACCATAGTACCAGAGTTACCTATCCCAGGGAAGCCGGGTGCATAGGGCTGAAGTGGTGTCGGAAACCGCCGTCGATCTCAATGGAGTACTTCAAGGAAAGGCCACTGCGGGAAAGAAGAAAAGGGTCCATTGGAATCCAAAGGTGGATTCTTGTCGAAGAGTGCCTGAAAGCAGAGGGGACAGAGTCTGGGTCACTCAGGAGTGACCAGGGGCTCGGTAGACGAATGCCCCCCGATGTCGGGTACTTCAGGTGTGATGATGGAGACCTTGACTCTGCAGCCATGGGGACCAGGAGACGTCGAGGATGACCAGGAGCCGGATACGAGTTGCCCCACAAAGGATCTCAAGTGCTGAGGGGTCGGTGCCCAGCGGGAGCACCAACAAGCCTTGGCAGCGGCAACCCATGAAGAAGGTCAAGGGAGGTTACGGTCTGGCCCAGCAAGGACCAAGGTACCCACCACAGCACGGGGAGTCAGGGCAGGCCTCGAGCAACCAGGGGAGCCCAGGAAAAGCAGTGTTGACCCTCAAGAGGAAACACAGGCCGGAGGCACAGGAGTTGTGAGGGGACCACGAGCAGATTTACAAAGCAACAGCCCACGGAGCACTCAGTGTGAGGAGGCCAAAGTTCTTTGGTGGAAATGTGTCCAGAGGTTGTGGCTATTCGTAGCCCAATGGAAATGACACAAATATCCCAGAAAATATTGTGGACAATAATATGATCAAAACACATACAAAACTATTGTTCTTTTTCTAATATATATATACAGTTTAAAGTAGTAAATATTAATTATTTTCATATATACAATTAATATATTGTCAAGTAAATAGATTGTGTAGATCTTTTTATATGACACATAAATTCATATTTATATAAACACACATATGTGTGTGTTTATATAAATAAATATATATGTGTATTATGATCTAATTAATGATAAATATTTATTTTACATGATATTCATGATATTAAATTGAATTTTTCTTCAATATTTTCTTGGAAGTACTATCAAAAACATAAAGTTTAATATGCACACACACACGCACACACACACACACACACACATATATATATATATGTTTTCCATTTGGAGTTTATACCAACATCAGAGCATGGTAAAATGGGAAGTAAGCATTATGACATTTATTGCTGCTTAAATATGAGAACTTTCGAACATGAAAACCCATATGAACTTTACAAATGCACTATGGGAGATGTATTTTACTCAAGTCATGTGACCTATGGTTTATAAGCACGCACGTACGCACTTTGTTAATTGTTTCCTCCTGTGATCAAGGCTAAACGACGAAACGCATAAGGAGCAAGGAAGCAGAATGTGCTGCTGTACCTTTGATTAAAATGTGATGACTCCGGAATTGGGCCTCAGAGTTTTGTGTCACGAGGTGAATTGACGGGCTGCTCCGTGCCCGTTCATTGAGGCCGCCCTGCAGGGTCGGGGGCTCCTATGCTCGGAGGATGTTTTTGGGATATATATATATATATATATATATATATATATATCACGGTTACTCGAAATGCATCTGCTACCAGCGAAACAAAAACGAGTGCAGACCTCCAGTAGTGCAGATTCTTTTATTTTGTGTCAGTCTTCTGCCATAACGCGTTTCGGCCATACAAGCGGCCTTGATCACATATATATATGAGTCTATCTATCTATCTATCTATCTATCTATCTATCTATCTATCTATCTATCTATCTATCTATTTATCTATCTATCTATCTATCTATCCATCTATCTATAAATATGTCTATATGTATATATATCTCTTATTAAAAAATAATCATAAAAGTGCAGCACAGAGAAAATACACAAGACATCAAAATGGAATCTGGGTTTGTAAGTAACATGTTTGCATTGAGTAATGGATGTATAAAAAAACAATGTAAAGAAAACATTTATTTTTAAAGATACACTATTTGAAAAAATAATTCTATGTATCGCACTAACACAAATAATTTTTTTAAATGCCACTACTGCAGAACAAACAGCCAGCTCTGTCAACATTAGAAGGAAATAAAAAGCCGGTTTGTATTGGCAGAAACCACAAGTTTTAAGAATGGGCAGCAAGTTTCTATGTCCAAAGGATTCATAATAACAGCAAAAAAAGGTTAAGTGTACAAGTGTCTGTAGGGAACTGTTATCACGGGGTTGGACAGTATAAATCTAGTATCAAACTGTGCTGCTAGGAAACAGAGCTGAATTCTAATCTAGCCTGCTCTAAATTTAGTTGAAAGAGACCTTTTTCACAAATTTCTCGCAAGGGAGCAATAAGGCTCGGGCCCATCATTTGTTTTATAACTAGATAATCTCTCAGGGTCAGTTTGCCCAAAGCCACGGTCCCGCTTGCATCTGAGGCATACCTCATAAAATGTTCCTTAACCTTCATACACTCACCCTTGCCTATCATATGTGGAGAGCTGCACAAATCAGGCCTACCCAGCGCCTCAGTGGTTCTCATGGGGTTTTATGACAATGATCACAGTCTAAATTGAGATCACAGGCGGTATGCTGATTACCCTAATCCACCATCTATAATAGGAGAAGGGGGGTGTTTTATCTGATCTTCCACATAAACTACATTCAAATCCTCAAGGACATAAATGTGAGAACTACATGGGCCTATGCCTAGCAGTCTCCTACAAAAATGATGCTTCTTCTGCTGCAGTTTGGGCAATCGCCGCACCCCCATATAGCAGCCCCATAGCAGTCGAAGCTAGGAGACACTTCAATTTATATACTTCCAGCAGGCGCAGAATAGGTTTGCTTCCAGCACTAGTTGCAAGGCCGAACAAATCCCTGCACGATTGATTACAGGGCAAACATCAGTTTGAGAGACAAGGTAGCCAGCAGTTCCGTGAATCAAAAGCAATCCCCAAATGGGGAAACTCGCTAACCCAGGCAATATTTTTGCCCTTGATTGAAATTGGTCTGATTTTGTAGTTCTGTCTCCGACACATCATATAATGAGTCTTAGCAGTATTAGTGTCTAAATCTAATTCATTCAAATTCATCCAAAACCTGGTCAAAGGCATCGATTAGTCCCCTAAAACCAATAGGTATGCTGGAGAGCAGGAGTGCATCGTCAGCATAAAGAAGGGCCCGGATAAATGAGAATTTCACCTTTGGCATATCCTTCCCCGTAGAAACCCGAAATGAATTCAAACCATTTATATATAAAAGAAACAAGATGGGGGCCAGGACACAGCCTTGTCGATCTCCCTGAGACAAACTAAAGGGTTCAGTATATTCTCCCCCACTGCAATATCTAACAGAGACACTAACCCCCGTGTGCAGGGCATGTAAAAAATGAACCAAGTGGGGAGGCAGCCCAATACCAGATAAAATGCCCCACAATTTGGACAGGCTAACATGGTCAAATACACTGCATAAATCCATAAAAGCTAAATAAAGTGACCTTTCTTTGCAATTACTTTTTTCATTATAACAAGATGTAGATTCAGACACTGTTTCAGGGTCCCCAGGCCTTCCCTAAAGTCATATTTTACCAGACAGAGAATTTTATTTTGCTGGGCCCAACCCTCAATTTGATTCAAAATAATACGCCCCACGATCTTAACTGCAGAATCCAACAATGATATTGGTTTGTAGCAACGGCGGTCATGCGTAGTACCCTTCTTAAACACAGGCACAATAGTTGCAGTCTTCCATTAGGTGGTAATTTTAACAGATGCTGCAGCATTTAAAATTGGTAATTACAGGGGCCCATAGCTGAATATTCACTTTATAAAGATCCATTGGCACCCCACCTGGCCCTGGTGCCTCATTTGACGGGCTAGCCAATATGGCAGTGGTGACCTCTTCAAGCTCAAAGGTAATCTCCAGTGGGAATTGTGGGGCCTCTTCTACAGAGAGTACCATAGAACTATGTCCAAATTAGTAAATTGCTTTAAAATGATCTAACCATTTGTCCGGAGTAATAGGTGAACCAAGCCCATCAGACAGAGGTAGAGATGCCCGCTTACCATTTACAATTGCACAAAACCCCTTGGGTCCCTAGCTTTACAAGTAAAAACTAGACATTCCCATGTTTTCTCCTTGATTGCTGATTTCCTGTTTTTAAAGGCATATTTGTAAACGAGCCTTGCTACTGCAATGCATTGCTAGTTTTTGGGTGGAGGATTAAGGGTTTCTCGATGTCTGTGATTAGCGATCCTGCTCCCTTTATCAAACCATCCAGATTTACAGCTCCCTTTGGACCCTGAAAGGTCTAACATGATTTTTCTGGTGGATTGATTTAAAACCTGTAAGGCATATAAAAGATCAATAGGCAAAGAGGTTAATAGTTAAAAGACAGTTAACTAATAAATTCAAATTATAACCAATTAATAAATGCATCAGGGATTCATCGCCATTTTAGCCTAGGACAATTTTCCTTCTGGGACAAATCAGTTATACCAGGAGAAGCAGAGAAGAGGGAGCAGTCAGGTAAATTAAGGGCAAACTCAATGGGGTTATGGTCACTATAGCAGTTTTTAATAATCCCCCACCCCCTGAATTAGCAAACAGTTCCATGTTATTAGAAATAAAGATATAATCTACGGCTGAACCTTGGCCCCACCAACAAAAGTGGGAGGCTGATTAGGGGGATCTCCCCACAATATCCACCACACTGAATAAGCCTGAGTTGCACAAGGCCTTATACAACTTCGAGCCCCTGTAGTCAAATTATTTAGTACATATTGGCATATCAGTCAGAAAGAAAGGGCCAGGCACTGTAGAATTGGAGCCCAGTTTAGCATTAAAATCTCCACCTAATACCACATCTTTTTTTATTTTTAAAAAAAGACTAAAAGACCTTGATTTCAAGATTAGGAGCACCTGGGAAAGTGTCTCTATCTGGCAACCTAAATCATAGACTGAATTATAAAAGTTAATAAGATTTTTTTTTTACTTATTGGGTAAAACAATCCACAAAATCTGGACTTTATTATGATTAAAAGCAATTGGAAAGAGTTTAAGGAGCTTAATACAAGTCGTAACAGCAAGACCGCTCTGTGCTCTGCCCACATGAGGGGATGGCTGGAATGATAAAATACTCAAAACCTTCCCACGTAGTATCCTCAAGGGCCCATGTTTCTTGCAGCAATACAATATCAAATTGGGAAATGAAATCAAACAAGTCGGTTCCTGCTGTTTAGTACAAATGCGAGCAATGTTCCAACAAATGACCCTTAAGACTAAGGGGCCGATTCCGATCTCGGTCGGAGGCGCACCCAATACCATTCGGTCGGGAAAAAAGCCATGCGAAAGCCTGTTTCCCGACCGATCCGTACAGCACACCGAACGAGCAAGTACGATGCGCACAACAGCAAAGAATCCGGCCGAGCCGTACTCACCCAAACCAGGTCCTGTTCTCCGACCGAGGCGAATCCGGAAACGCAGAATCTAGTCGCACGGAAGGAAAAATGCAGCCCCGTCTGGCCGGACAAGTACGATGCGCTTTCCGTACGCGCCGAACCCGTCGCTACGCACGGCACGTCAAAGCATCCGGGAGAGGCGCACATAAGCTCCGATTCGCGCCACAACACGATCCACGGCTCCGAGACGAACACGGCAGCGACGAGGACGACGCGAAGCGACGAGGACGAGGCGAAGCGACGAGGACGAGGCGAAGCGACGAGGACGACGCGAAGCAACGAGAAGGACGAACGACACGAACCAACCATGAATCCCTTCGTCCCGATCATACCAATATTCTACATTTACTACCGGAACAGGCACGGACGCGTACGGCGCAGAAGGTAAGCCAGACACCAACCACAAAACACATACAACACGTACACGACACATCACACACACACACAGGGATGCAGAATATACTCACACCAGCAACAGCAGCACCATAGGGGCGGGATGCCCATCACCAATGCCACATATGCACACAGGGGCCTGAATGCGCACCACCACCCCTACCCAGGGGTGGCATGATGCCTACCACCACTACCACCCTCACCCAGGGGGGCAGGATGCCTACCACTAGTACCACCCTCACCCAGGGGGGCAGGATGCCTACCACTACTACCACCCTCACCCAGGGGGCAGGATGCCCACCACTACTACCACCCTCAGCCAGGGGGGCAGGATGCCTACCACTACTACCACCCTTAGCCAGGGGGGCTGGATGCCTACCACTACTACCACCCTCACCCAGGGGGGCAGGATGCCTACCACTACTACCACCCTCACCCAGGGGGCAGGATGCCCACCACTACTACCACCCTCAGCCAGGGGGGCAGGATGCCTACCACTACTACCACCCTTAGCCAGGGGGCTGGATGCCTACCACTACTACCACCCTTAGCCAGGGGGGCTGGATGCCTACCACTAGTACCACCCTCACCCAGGGGGCAGGATGCCTACCACTACTACCACCCTCACCCAGGGGGCAGGATGCCTACCACTACTACCACCCTTAGCCAGGGGGGCAGGATGCCTACCACTACTACCACCCTTAGCCAGGGGGCAGGATGCTTACCACTACTACCACCCTCACCCAGGGGGGCAGGATGCCTACCACTAGTACCACCCTCACCCAGGGGGGCAGGATGCCTACCACTAGTACCACCCTCACCCAGGGGGCAGGATGCCTACCACTACTACAACCCTCACCCAGGGGGCAGGATGCTTACCACTACTACCACCCTCACCCAGGGGGGCAGGATGCCTACCACTACTACCACCCTTAGCCAGGGGGGCTGGATGCCTACCACTAGTACCACCCTCACCCAGGGGGGCAGGATGCCTACCACTAGTACCACCCTCACCCAGGGGGGCAGGATGCCTACCACTACTACCACCCTCACCCAGGGGGGCAGGATGCCCACCACTACTCCCACCCTCAGCCAGGGGGGGCAGGATGCCTACCACTACTACCACCCTTAGCCAGGGGGGGCTGGATGCCTACCACTACTACCACCCTTAGCCAGGGGGGCTGGATGCCTACCACTACTACCACCCTTAGCCAGGGGGGCTGGATGCCTACCACCAGTACCACCCTCACCCAGGGGGGGCAGGATGCCTACCACTAGTACCACCCTCACCCAGGGGGGGCAGGATGCCTACCACTACTACCACCCTCACCCAGGGGGGCAGGATGCCCACCACTACTCCCACCCTCAGCCAGGGGGGCAGGATGCCTACCACTACTACCACCCTTAGCCAGGGGGGCTGGATGCCTACCACTACTACCACCCTTAGCCAGGGGGGCTGGATGCCTACCACTAGTACCACCCTCACCCAGGGGGCAGGATGCCTACCACTACTACCACCCTCACCCAGGAGGGGCAGGATGCCTACCACTACTACCACCCTTAGCCAGGGGGCAGGATGCCTACCACTACTACCACCCTTAGCCAGGGGAGGCTGGATGCCTACCACTAGTACCACCCTCACCCAGGGGGCAGGATGCCCACCACTACTACCACCCTCAGCCAGGGGGGCAGGATGCCTACCACTACTACCACCCTCACCCAGGGGGGCAGGATGCCTACCACCACTACCACCCCCACCCATAGGATGGACAATGCATGACACAACCAGCACACCACAACCTATGGAATGCAAGAAGAAGACATCCCCCAACACCATGACAAGCGTGTGTAGACTGTGTCAAATGCCTACAACACCGAACATGACTTCTAACATACAATGTGACCCCCTAGCACATGTGCCACACAAATATGTGTGTGGCACACACAACGCAAGCAGGCCATGACCATTGTGGCAATGGGGTCCAAACCCCCATCATCACAGTGACCAAAAGGCAAGTGTGGGGTCCATAGCTGCAGCACATTTTGAACATTGTGGCAATGGGGTCCAAACCCCCATCATCACAGTGACCAAAAGGCAAGTGTGGGGTCCATAGCTGCAGCACATTTTGAACATTGTGGCAATGGGGTCCAAACCCCCATCATCACAGTGACCAAAAGGCAAGTGTGGGGTCCATAGCTGCAGCACATTTTGAACATTGTGGCAATGGGGTCCAAACCCCCATCATCACAGTGACCAAAAGGCAAGTGTTGACAAAGTAAGAGGTGCAACTGCCAAACTGCATGGATGATTCCTGGTCACAGAACAACAAACACATCAGTGGCAAAGTAGTGTATGTGTCCCATTGCAACATAAATTGGGGGAGCCAAATCCTGCAGTGCAAATAAGACATAACTTTGGCCATGTGCAGACAAACAACACCCATGGGGGCTGACACCGTCAACAATCATCAATGACACAATGACAGAAGTGACCATCCGAATGCAGACCCACATATTTGCACCAATGGGCACACACATGCAGATACCCTGTGGAGACTGCAGATGTGAGGCGAACAGATACCATACCATGGCAGCAATGGGACACACAATCAACAATTAGCAACAAATGAGGGCTCCCGTCCCATCAGCCTGGTCATGGAAGTGCCAACGGAATCATCAGCACAGATCCAACACACTTGTATAGCAATGTTGCACTGACAACACAGATGAGTCCTTCCCCATTGATGCCCAAACCTGCATGTTCACTGGAGATGGCCACACGGTCAGGGAAGTAGACAAATAGAACAATGGCAGGCACAACAGATGTGCAGGGGTGGAAGCCACAGATGTGAAGTTGCCAATCTAAGTAGGAAATCTCATTGCCAAATACTGAACACATGACACCCTCAGATGCTGCTATGGATGACATGGATACACCACAGGATAGGACACATAACCCCTGGACCACATGGGTTCCTGCACAGTAACACTTCATAATCATGAGACCAAATATCACCATCACTGCAGCAAGGGCATTGTTAGCATCATCAACATCATGTACATCAGAAGCAAAAGCACTAGAGAACAGAAAGTTGCTTTATTCAGCATATGTGGCATTAAAAGTAGAAGTCCGGTAGAACATAAACAAAGGCCAATGGCCAGTCCATCAACAAAGTCACAAGTGGGTGACAGTGGCAGATGCCACCCTACACATGCCTGCACAAAACCAGGGACAATCCACTAGGAGGGGCAACCGGGGGGTAGGCCAGGCACCGCAGGGACAGGATCAGGGCTCACCAGGAGGAAGCAGGGAAGGGGTGGTGGGTGCTGGAGAGCCACTGACAACTGCAGTGGAGGTGTCTGACATGGTGTGTGCTGGCACAACTGGGGAGCATGGCTCAGATGTTGTGGGTGCCGGCACGACTGCAGTGGACCCTGCAGATGGAGTGGACAGGTCCGCAACTGCAGTGCCCAAGTCAGACAGGGTGGTAGTGGACTCCACTGCAGTGCCTACCACCAGGGGAGGAGAATGGGGAACAGGCAAGGTGGGCTGGACAGAGGGGAGGACACCCTCACCACATCAGTGGCACAGACAAGCGCAGCGGGGGGTGTGGTGCCGGGAGAGCAAGTGGCAGGGGGAGAAGGCCGGAGCCTCTTGGGGATGGTATATCTGTGGGTGGGGGAACCTGGGGCAGGGTGTGGCGGGGGCACCTGTGGAGTGGGGGCCTGAGGGATGGAGGAAGGTGACCTGGTGCTTGAGCTGCAGGGCGGTGGCGGGGTCTTGCTCTTACCACTCCGGGGGACTTGCGGGTGGGGGCCTCAGTCTGTCTGCGCCTGGGGGAGGGTGTCCGGGGGCGAGGGGCACTCTGCTCCGTGTGTGGGGCTTCCTCTTCCCCCTGGATGCTGGGGCAGCTGGATCGGAGGGGAAGAGGCCGAGGTCACTGAGGAAGAGGCGCTGGGTCTTTGGGGTTGCAGGTGAGGCAAGGGAGGGTGCTTTGGAGGGAGAGGCAACTGAGGACTGTGCAGTGCCCGTGGATGCGTGTGTGTGTACCAGGGCCCCATCCCCTGTGAGTCTGGTTTCAGTCCCCTGACTGTGCGTGCATGTGCGTTTAGTTTGTGGCGTGTGTGTCTGTGTGCTGGATGTGTGTGTGCTGGTGTGTGCCTGTGCCGGTGTGTGTGTGCTTGGGATGGGCAAGGTGCTGGGGAGTGTGGATGGAGCAGAGGCAGGAGGGGTGAGGGACTGTCTGAGGAGGGACACTGCTGCCATCAGGGAGGAGTCCATGGACCTGTTGCCCCTCTGTAGGTCAGACATGCCCGATGAGATGCCCTCCATGAACGACACCAGCTGAGTCAACAGTGCGGTGTGTGCATGGAGGACACTCAGCATGGCTGTCTGCCCTACATGGAGCTGGCGAAGGAGGTACACAGACTCCTCACTCAGGGCAGCAGGGGACACAGGGGCAGGGGGTGCGGTGCCTGGGCCAAAGGAGACATGCTCCCGAACATGGGAGCCTCCACGGACCTGGGGAATGGGAGCCGATGGGAGGGCAGTGGTGGTGCTGGTGGTGGCGGGGACAGCAACACTAGCTGGGGTGTGGTGGCTGCTGACACCCGCCTCCACAAGGGAGTCATCCTCCGAGTTGCTCTGGTCCTCAGCTGAGGTGGATGGTGCTGAGGATTCCTCGGTGTGGCTCCCCTCGCCCTCCGTGCCACTGGGTCCCTCCGACCACTCCTCGGCTGCTGACCCAGTCTGCCTCTCTGGCTCCTCCTGGTCCGTGGAGCTGTCCCCTTCCGTGGCCGTGGATGTATCTGCAAACAATGGGAAAACAGACAGACATCAGTCACCTGCACCAAACGCACACACCACTGTGAGCACAGCACATCACAGAGCAAGCCCTGGCATCATTAGTTGTACATTGCTAAAAGTGCCCTAACTGAACAGGAGAAGCCAATTGTCAGTCTGATGCCAAGCATGGCACTCACATCCCACATGGCCTTGCACCCATCTGTCTGGTGTCTGTTGGATTGCAACACCACAGTGTGGACACATGCACCAAGTACACAGTAGTTGGACAGTGCAGAGGACACGGTGTGGACACATCACAGCTCTTGCCACTGAGTGAGTACAGGTTTCCGGATGAAAGGGATGCCCAGAGTCAAATAGGAAATGCATGTGATGCATACCAGCGACAGACACCATGATGCACCCATGTCCTGATAGCCAGCGCCACTATGGTGTGCATGTAGCACATGTCACTCCCCTGCAGG
Source organism: Calotriton arnoldi (assembly GCA_963921515.1). Classification (NCBI taxonomy): domain Eukaryota; kingdom Metazoa; phylum Chordata; class Amphibia; order Caudata; family Salamandridae; genus Calotriton; species Calotriton arnoldi. The sequence goes on along the minus strand of CAWUFW010007057.1, from coordinate 356,976 downwards.
ACCACAAATAAGTTGACACATGCCATGGCAGAGGCATGACTGCTAAGTCATACATCACTGTCTCAGTGATGTATGACTTGGCAGCCAGACAACAACACTATGCACTGTGTCACAATAGTAGGTCATGGGGAATGCAAGTCCTGGAGCTGCACAAGTGCACATGTACATCCCCCACACAACACATCATCTCAACCCTCATCTGTCCAGGTCACACCTATTGGACATATGGGAGACCTGTGACACTACCCTCTGAACCTGAGCCCCTCACAATTTGCTGTGAATGGGGAACAGCTGCCTGAACATCACATTCGCATACCCCAGTCTGCACGGGCAGCTGATCAAACACCTATGTGACACACAAGTATCGTCTCCTATGGTCACATCTCCAGGGGCATGCTGAGCCCCTACCAAGAAACACCCCAGCAGTCCTGGCAACTAATCCACAGCACACTGACACAGAGGCAGACACCGGAGGGGTCAAATCACTGTGCACAATGTGTCAGCTGATACACGGGAGTGGGAGTACAGAGTGCATTGCATGGCCTGGAGTAGGCATGACTGTCCTGCTCCACATGAATGAGGGATGTGCCCTGGACAGTGGATAGCTGGCTATGTATGTGTGACACACGTAATCTGCACACTCCTGGGGCACAAACATTGTTCCCACCCGCTGCATGGGCGTGTGCCACATACCCCAGGCACATGTGGTGGCTCAGCTCAGCAAGTGGACCGCATATCAAAGCAACACGCAGATCACATGTCCAAACACAGGCGTTGTGTGAACAAAGGACCCACCCATGATGCCCACAACAGAGTTAGGGAAACAGATGCTGTCCCCCACCTTTAGTGAAGCAAACTGCAAGGACACAGTCCCAAGTGACACAATTCCCTGACTGTGAGGGCCACACCTGGGTATCAGATGAGCAGTGGGCAGTGCACAATAGAGGGACATGGCTCCTGGACAACATGACTGCTGCACTGTGGCAGTTGAACCAGGCCAGAGGAGGGCACAAAGCATGTAATACAGAGTTCACAGTGCAGTCTTTGACTCACCCCCTCCTTGCTGCTGTCTGGCCTTCAGCTGCCCATCCAGGTCTGGAAAGACCACCGCCAGGATCTGGAGCATGTGGGGGTCAGGGTCCGTGTTCCGCCCCTCCTGCGAGGAGGCGACAGCTTCAGCTGGACCCGTGCAATCCTCCGGGTCCAGCCCCGAAGGTCCTGCCACCTCTTCTGGCAGTTGCGGATCCGGCGCTTGTAGACCCCCACGGACCGGACAGCCCGGACGATGTCCTTCCAGATTTCCTGCTTCCGATGGGCATTAACCTGTCAGGATGACAAAGTGAAAAGGCCATTACCACACATGCAACATATCCGTGCATGACACAGTTGTATATACATGTCTCAATCACAGGGGCACATGATGTACACAGGCAGTGCAAAGCTGCCCATGGACAGTTTGCCAGACGTCACTACATGGTATCATTGCATGGGAAGTAAAACCATGTTCAAATGCACTGTCACTGCACCATACCTGTCCAGTGCAAGTCACTACACACTATGGGCGGTGACAACTACTCAGTGAGCCTACTAGCCAGTGGCGTGCAGACTCTCAGCCTTGCTAGTCAGACAAAATGCACATTCAGAAAGGCAGTGCACAGAACACTCACCTGCTCCCCTGGTGTCCCATACAGCTTGCTGTACTGTGGAAGTAGGCTGTCCAGCAGGGCCTGGTTCTCTTCAAGGCTGAAGGCTGGGGCTCTCTCCACAGTACGTGCCATTGCAGGGTCCAGAGGGGCAGAGACAGCAGCAGTGCAGTGGCAGATGTCGTCCTGGAGCATGTAGTGCAGGCAAGTGGGCTCTCAGGGGAACAGCCAGCAATATATATGTGCTGGAGAGGCAGAATCTGTCCCTTGTGTCCAAAGTGATAGGTCCAAGTCGTTTGCATCTTCTGAATCTGGCCAATCCATGGAATAGCAGCACCAAAACACGCCCACAGCATCCTTCAAATCTTCAACTTCATGACATACATGATTTTGCAACATTGTTGTGGGTGACCAACTGATTTTCCAGCAACCGACTCGTTCGAAATTCGAAAACGCGTCCGTTGCCAGGCAAGCCCATTGTCAATGGGTGCGCACCGATCGGTCCATTGCGGTACAACGCGCACAGGGGTACAACGCGTACCCGCACACATTGAAAGCAATGGGCCAGCCGGAGGCACCGATCGGTCCATTGCGGTACAACGCGCACAGGGGTACAACGCGTACCCGCACACATTGAAAGCAATGGGCCGGCCGGAGACACCGAGCGGTCCATTGCGGTACAACGCGCACAGGGGTACAACGCGTACCCGCACACATTGAAAGCAATGGGCTGGCCGGAGGCACCGATCGGTCCATTGCGGTACAACGCGCACAGGGGTACAACGCGTACCCGCACACATTGAAAGCAATGGGCCGGCCGGAGGCACCGATCGGTCCATTGCGGTACAACGCGCACAGGGGTACAACGCGTACCCGCACACATTGAAAGCAATGGGCCGGCCGGAGGCACCGATCGGTCCATTGCGGTACAACGCGCACAGGGGTACAACGCGTACCCGCACACATTGAAAGCAATGGGCCAGCCGGAGGCACCGATCGGTCCATTGCGGTACAACGCGCACAGGGGTACAACGCGTACCCGCACACATTGAAAGCAATGGGCCGGCCGGAGGCACCGATCGGTCCATTGCAGTTCAACGCGCACAGGGGTACAACGCGTACCCGCACACATTGAAAGCAATGGGCCGGCCGGAGGCACCGATCGGTCCATTGCTGTTCAACGCTTCACTGTACATGTGACTGGCATATGTCAGCATGCCTGTCTCAGATGGACATATGCCAGCCACAGATAGCTCCCAGGGAGTGAGGGGCACACCTACATCACGACAGCCTGTCCAAACTTTATCATCAGGCATGTAAGGCTGCATTTCCTATTGTGTGTATGTTGGTGTACATGTTGTCCTGTGGGTGTCACCTGTGGGCAGCCACCCCCAGGCTGTGCACGTGTTCATGGGGACAGGATCCTGGGTGTTACGTGTACGTGACCACTGTGATGTGCAACTGTTCATATCTGTGCATGGGCCATGGTCACATTTCACAGTGGTGTATGTGTATGTCATGTCACATACCCCGTGAGTCCCATGTGGGACGGTATGTTTGGGCCAGGGTGTCCCAGTGGCACAATAGTGATGGTCCTCCACAGTCTTTGTGCATGTGGTGTTTACAATGTCTCTGATTTCATGTGCACAATGGGAGACCGTCTCCACATCCACGTTGTGTGTGCATGGACTCTGATGTTGTGCGTGTGTGTCACAGACGTCCATGTCTGTCCTGCCGTGGCAAGTGGGGCCACTACCTGTGGGGGTCATGGTTGTTTTGCTGTGGTGTATACATGATACTCCATGTAATGCCAGTGTCCATGTGGCATTACAGGGTCCCTGGGAATGTACCTGTCGTTGAGCTGTGGTGCCTGGGGCACATCTGTCCTCACATGTCCCTGTGGGGGTTATTGTGACACGGCAGCAGGAGATGGGAACTGTGACACGGCCTCATGATATCCAATGGGCCAACCTGGGACTAATTGATGCCACCTGTTGGACCGTGTTGACAGATGTTGGCCATGTATGTACCATACATGTCCTTCCGGTACTGCACACTTCATGTAGTTGTGCCTCATAATGATGTATGTTGGGATCTTGAGTGTGTTCAATGCCGCATATGTGGGGTGACTGACAATCTTGCTTACTTCTCCTCTGCACTGCAGGGCTCCTGCTGTCCATCGGCCATTCCCAGACCTGGCAACGATGGTGGAACGGGACAGCATCCGACGGTACCGCTTCACCAGGCAGCTGATTGAGGATTTGGCAGTGCAGTTGTCCCCACATTTGCAGCCTGGCCGGCCGTATCCTACAGCGCTGACCCCCAAGGTGAAGGTGATGGCAGCCCTACACTTCTTTGCCACTGGTACCTTCCAACATACTGTGGCGACTGCTGGTGGGATGTCACAGGCCATGTTCAGCCGTGTGCTCCGCGATGTTTTGGCGGCAATGTTGCTCTTCCTGAACCGGTACATCTATTTCCCTAGACTGCGACGACTCACTGACGTGAAGAGTGACTTTTATGCCCTGGGGCGGATGCCGCATGTCATTGGCTCCATTGATGGGACACATGTGGCTTTGGTACCACCACAGGCCCAGGAGCAGGCCTACAGGAACCGCAAGCACTACCACTCGGTCAATGCACTGGTGGTGTGTCTTGCAGACATGACCATCACACACGTGTGTGCCCGTTTCCCTGGTTCAGCACACGATGCCTTTGTGATGAGGAGTAGTCGCATCCCCAGGATGATGGCACAGATGCAGAACCAGCGTGCCTGGCTTGTCGGTGTGTACTGACTTTGTGCCATTGTGTGTGATCTGATCTGTAGTATTCCGCCCACTTTTCCAAGTCAGCTAATGTGCACTTGTCTGTCCGTAGGTGACTCGGGATACCCCAACATGCCGTGGTTGCTGACACCCCTCAGGAACCCTGTGACACCTGCCCAGATGCGCTACAATGAGGCACATGGTCGGACCAGGAGAGTGATTGAGCGGACCTTTGGTCTCCTGAAGAGCCGCTTCCGCTGCCTGGACAAGACCGGAGGGTCCCTCCCATATGCCCCTGCGAAAGTGTGCAAGATTATCATCGTCTGCTGCATGCTCCACAACCTGGCAGTGCGGAAGGAGTTGCCTCTCATCCAGGATGACAATGACCAACATCCGCCACCTGTGGAGGATCCTGGCCTGGACCACGATGCCAGTGACGATGATGATGATGATGGTGATGGTGATGTCCGCACACAGCTCATCACCAACTTCTTTAGCTGAATGTGAGTATCCTGAGGTGTCATGTCAATGATGTGAGTTGGCATGATGTGTGGGTGGTGCTCTGGTGCTGTTGGAGTGTGTCCATGGGCCACTTGACTGGATGTGTGTTGCGATGTGTGGTGACAGGTGGGCTGTACTCCCCAACAGTGTTGACATGCTAACTTTGTTCTGGGTGGGTATCTTGTAACATGTATTGTGCATGTGTTTTGCTGTTCTGTCCTGTACTCCATTGCTTTTGACTGTGTGTCATTTCTGTCCTTCACAGGGTACTTTCAGATTAGTTTGGTCAACTGTGTCCACCGACGACGTGATTGCACATCCAGGCTGGTAGCTGTTGTGTCCCTACAGGTGATGTGCGCCACACCCATGGACTTCCTTCCGTCTACAGTTGTTGACTGTGTGCCCGCTGCCAGGTGGGGTTACCTTGCATCTGTAGTGGTTACGGCATGTTGCAACTGTGTAATAAACCTGTGCTTCACTTTGTGATGTGCGTTGTCTGTGGTCACACATTTGACTGCCATTTGCTTACTGCACCTGTGGGCTACTTGACTACAACTGGGAATGGGTGTGGTGTCTGTGCATTGCACCGTCTTCCCTGGCAACATCAGTGTAGGCAATGAGTCAGATGGCCTAGGTGTGTATGTGTCGTGTAGCCCTGGTGGTGTGTCTCCCTCATGTGTGTCACGTTTCCTGTACTCACATGCCTGTGTTGTCCTTGCTGTTGCAGTTCGCATACACAGTGTAATTTTGCAGTTCATCATCCCCATAACAGCACCCACGTTGGAATCACGACAGAGGCAAGTATGGTGTATTAGTGTGTTTATTGTGATACATTTGTGTTAATAGTGCATAGGATGGGTTGTGCTGTACATGAATCTTGCAATCCCAAGTTCCTAGGTGAATTGAAAGTCCGGGTAGACAGGATCCCCAGTATCGGGGCCACAGTTGTCTGACACATTGGTCCAACTTGTACTCCCCATGCAATGTGTGGGAGTAGTGTTGCCGTCAACAGGGTGAACAGTCTGTGCACAAAGGCGAACATCCAGAACAGGTTCAGGCTTCCTGGGAGTTGCGCTTGGCCATCGGCCTCTCACTTTTCCCTCCTCGGACGACCCCTCTTCTTGGGGGGGCCCTCAAGTGCAGGCTGCTGCGGTGCAGGGGACTCTCCGCCAGAGTCCTCCTCCCTCCCTGTGGCAGTTGCAGTTTGTTCGGCACCAGATGTTGTTGGCACACAGGGAGGTGTGGACTGGTTGCTGTTCATCTGGCGGAGGCATTGTAAAATGTCCCTGTGCACCGCCGTCATCTCATGCAGTGCATCCCACTTGGACTCCACGCGGGACATGTGTGAGTCCACACGGGACATGTGTGACTCCACGTGGGACATGTGGGAGTCCAAGCGGGCATGATGGGCAGCCTGCTGCTGTTTAATGTCTCTGAGGAGCCCCACTACCTGGCTGAGCTCTCCGGTGCTGGACTGGTACGCATCAGCTATGCGTACCAGTTGTGGGTCATCATGCACACCAGCAACGTCTGCAAGCAGCGACCTCTGTCTCCCACCCCTCCCACCACCCCTGCTGACATGTGCAGTGTGTGCAGTGGCACGCACAGATAACCCTGGTCCACCTTGGGGGTTGGTGGTGGTGGTGTCCATGGCCCCAGGTTGGTCCAGGGTCACTGTGCTGGTGTTGCTCCTTATTCTGTCCATGTCGGCAGGGATGGTATTCGTGGTGACAGTCGTTGTAGGGGTGGGTGCAGGGGTGCAGCTGGTGGTCCTGCTGGTGCTGCAGCTGGTGGTCCTGCTGGTGCTGCATGTTGACTTGCACCGGATGTGCCAGGTTGTTCTTCATCGTCCGAGGTGGACAGAGGCTGTACGACGCCAGTGAGCTCGGCATCCTCTTGAGCCTGGGACTGGGACTCCTCAGCGTCTGCTGCTGTGTCCCCATCATCACCTGTTTTTGGGAGACACAAACAATGTATGTCATGTTTCTGCAGGCATCAATGGTTGACACACATGACAGTTGTGACTGTGCCTCTGGGTGCGGGCCTGTACATTGCATTGTCCTGAGTCGTCACAGTCAGGGGTTGATATTGGTGTGGCACATTGTCCTGCATTATTTGGGCATTTCTATGTATTTTCTGGGGTGTGAACATGGTCTGCATTGGTTGTGTTTGGTTGACAGCCGGCCCTCCTTCCCACCCACCCAGCCAGTCAGTTATCCCACCATGGAACGTGCTTGCGTTGCAGGGAGTGTAAGTTGTCTCTCAGGATGTCAGTCAGTGGTGTCCTGCTGTTTGTTGGTGCACAGTTGCCAGCAGGGCCTTGTGCTCCCCACAGCAGTAGCCAGTGTCAGCCATCTTGTGAGTCCTTCTCCACTTCCTGTGATGTGAGCATGGTTCAGGGTGGTGTTGATGGGACAGTTGTGGGGGTGACCAATATCAGTGACTACGACTCCCATCATGCTATTGCCTCCACCCCCTTCCCAGCATGCCCATGCTTCCTTCCTGTTGACTCTGCTTCCCTGTGGGGTGGGCTGGCTGTGCTGACAGGATGGCTGGGAGTGTTGTCCTGGCAGTTGTTTGGCTGGAAGTCCCAAGAGTGTCCCTGTGCTTCACACAACATAACCCAGGGTGGTGGTTCTTTGTGGGATCTTGTGTTAGGATGGAGGGCATTGCATTCTACCAGGTGGGTACTGTGGAGTTTGTGTTGGGGGGGTGTGAGGGAAGGTGCTTGTGACTATAGTCAGTGCTGCAAGTCCCCCTTCCCACCCAGCCAGCCAGATATCCCACCATGGAACGTGCTTGCATTGCAGGGAGTGTAAGTTGTCTCTCAGGATGTCAGTCAGTGGTGTCCTGCTGTTTGTTGGTGCACAGTTGCCAGCAGGGCCTTGTGCTCCCCACAGCAGTAGCCAGTGTCAGCCATCTTGTGAGTCCTTCTCCACTTCCTGTGATGTGAGCATGGTTCAGGGTGGTGTTGATGGGACAGTTGTGGGGGTGACCAATATCAGTGACTACGACTCCCATCATGCTATTGCCTCCACCCCCTTCCCAGCATGCCCATGCTTCCTTCCTGTTGACTCTGCTTCCCTGTGGGGTGGGCTGGCTGTGCTGACAGGATGGCTGGGAGTGTTGTCCTGGCAGTTGTTTGGCTGGAAGTCCCAAGAGTGTCCCTGTGCTTCACACAACATAACCCAGGGTGGTGGTTCTTTGTGGGATCTTGTGTTAGGATGGAGGGCATTGCATTCTACCAGGTGGGTACTGTGGAGTTTGTGTTGGGGGGGTGAGGGGAGGTGCTTGTGACTATAGTCAGTGCTGCAAGTCCCCCTTCCCACCCAGCCAGCCAGATATCCCACCATGGAACGTGCTTGCATTGCAGGGAGTGTAAGTTGTCTCTCAGGATGTCAGTCAGTGGTGTCCTGCTGTTTGTTGGTGCACAGTTGCCAGCAGGGCCTTGTGCTCCCCACAGCAGTAGCCAGTGTCAGCCATCTTGTGAGTCCTTCTCCACTTCCTGTGATGTGAGCATGGTTCAGGGTGGTGTTGATGGGACAGTTGTGGGGGTGACCAATATCAGTGACTACGACTCCCATCATGCTATTGCCTCCACCCCCTTCCCAGCATGCCCATGCTTCCTTCCTTTTGATTCTGCTTCCCTGTGGGGTGGGGTGGCTGTGCTGACAGGATGGCTGGGAGTGTTGTCCTGGCAGTTGTTTGGCTAAGAGTCCCAAGAGTGTCCCTGTGCTTCACACAACATAACCCAGGGTGGTGGTTCTTTGTGGGATCTTGTGTTAGGATGGGGGCATTGCATTCTACCAGGTGGGTTCTGTGGATTTTGTGTTGGGGGTGTGTGAGGGGAGGTGCTTGTGACTATGGTCAGTGCTGCAAGTCCCCCTTCCCACCCAGCCAGCCAGCCAGATATCCCACCATGGAACGTGCTTGCATTGCAGGGAGTGTAGTTGTCTCTCAGGATGTCAGTCAGTGGTGTCCTGCTGTTTGTTGGTGCACAGTTGCCAGCAGGGCCTTGTGCTCCCCACAGCAGTAGCCATTGTCAGCCATCTTGTGAGTCCTTCTCCACTCCCTGTGATGTGAGCATGGTTCAGGGTGGTGTTGATGGGACAGTTGTGGGGGTGACCAATATCAGTGACTACGACTCCCATCATGCTATTGCCTCCACCCCCTTCCCAGCATGCCCATGCTTCCTTCCTGTTGACTCTGCTTCCCTGTGGGGTGGGCTGGCTGTGCTGACAGGATGGCTGGGAGTGTTGTCCTGGCAGTTGTTTGGCTGGAAGTCCCAAGAGTGTCCCTGTGCTTCACACAACATAACCCAGGGTGGTGGTTCTTTGTGGGATCTTGTGTTAGGATGGAGGGCATTGCATTCTACCAGGTGGGTACTGTGGAGTTTGTGTTTGGGGGGTGAGGGGAGGTGCTTGTGACTATAGTCAGTGCTGCAAGTCCCCCTTCCCACCCAGCCAGCCAGATATCCCACCATGGAACGTGCTTGCATTGCAGGGAGTGTAAGTTGTCTCTCAGGATGTCAGTCAGTGGTGTCCTGCTGTTTGTTGGTGCACAGTTGCCAGCAGGGCCTTGTGCTCCCCACAGCAGTAGCCAGTGTCAGCCATCTTGTGAGTCCTTCTCCACTTCCTGTGATGTGAGCATGGTTCAGGGTGGTGTTGATGGGACAGTTGTGGGGGTGACCAATATCAGTGACTACGACTCCCATCATGCTATTGCCTCCACCCCCTTCCCAGCATGCCCATGCTTCCTTCCTTTGATTCTGCTTCCCTGTGGGGTGGGGTGGCTGTGCTGACAGGATGGCTGGGAGTGTTGTCCTGGCAGTTGTTTGGCTAAGGGTCCCAAGAGTGTCCCTGTGCTTCACACAACATAACCCAGGGTGGTGGTTCTTTGTGGGATCTTGTGTTAGGATGGGGGCATTGCATTCTACCAGGTGGGTTCTGTGGAGTTTGTGTTGGGGGGTGTGTGAGGGGAGGTGCTTGTGACTATGGTCAGTGCTGCAAGTCCCCCTTCCCACCCAGCCAGCCAGCCAGATATCCCACCATGGAACGTGCTTGCATTGCAGGGAGTGTAAGTTGTCTCTCAGGATGTCAGTCAGTGGTGTCCTGCTGTTTGTTGGTGCACAGTTGCCAGCAGGGCCTTGTGCTCCCCACAGCAGTAGCCAGTGTCAGCCATCTTGTGAGTCCTTCTCCACTCCCTGTGATGTGCGCATGGTTCAGGGTGGTGTTGATGGGACAGTTGTGGGGGGCAATATGTGTGACTGCGACTCCCATGATGCTATTGGCTACACTGACTTGGCCAGCATACACAGAATTCCTTCCTTTGAGTGGTCTTCACTGTGTGTTGGTGTTGTTGTGGTGGCTACATGTCTGGATGTGTTTGTTAGTTCTATTTGTGCCACTGCCTAGCTGTAGTTGTGGTTGTGTTTGTACATGTGTTGGTACAGTTGGATGTGACTTTTTTGATGGCATGTGTTGTGTTTATCTGACTGACATACACATTTTGGGATGATTCTGTTCTGGTTGCTGTGTAATTGCTATGAGTGCATGGTTTGACTCTCCCCTGATGTGTGTGTTTTGTGGCAGTATATTGTGTACATTTGTTGTGTACTCACCAGGCTCTGGGATGTCCTCTAGTCCATATACGCTCACTGGCGGAAGGATGGCCCGCACCTTCTCCTCCCAGGGCCTGAGGTATATTGGCTTGGCAGGAGGGCCACTGCCGGTGTATTGGCTGTTGATGTAGTCTTTCTTCAGCATGTCCCGTACCCTCCTGCGCACGTCATACCACCTGTTCTGGATGTCGGTCTTTGTGCGCCGACATGGTGATTGTGCGTTCACCCTGTTGATGATCCTCTCCCACATCTTGGTTTTCTGCGACATGGGGGTCTGTTGGACCAGTGTGCCAAACAGCTGTGGCTCCACCCTGAGGATCTCGTCTACCATGACTTCCAATTCACTATCTAGGAACTTGGGATTCTTCTTGGGGGCATGGTGATGGGTGGTGATGGTGGGTGATGTGTGTGTTGGTGTGCAGGTGAGGGTGTGTGAGTGTGTGTTTTGCTGGGTGTATGTGAGGTAGGTATTTGTTGGTGTGCTGATGGTGTGTGGCTTGTGTGAGGGATGAGCTGTGGGTGTGTGGTTGCTTTCTCTTGGGTGCTGGCAGTGGAATGGCATTTGCAAAGGCTCATGGTAGTGATTTGTGTCCTTTATATAGGTGGAGTTGTGGGTGTGTCTTTGTTCTCTGTCCCCACCCCCCAGTATTTATTGGCTTGGTAATTGCTTGTTTGGCCTTTTTTGGGTGATTTTTCCTTTGTGCTGTTTGTGTATGTTGGAAACGTTCTTGTGACCGAGTCGGACCCTGCATTGGTCTCGTACGGTGTTCTCCGTTTCGTTCACGCTGTGTTTCTGCAGTTTTCTATGCTGCGTACGCGTCGGTCGCGGTGTATTGTGTTGCTTCGGCTCGGTTTTGTGTGCGTGTCGGTCGTACGGCTTGTCCTCCGTCCGACTCGGTCGTGGTTTTCGCGCCTTGCATCGTACTTTGCGGTTTGGAGTTCGCGTGTACGTTTCGGTCGGATTTGTTCCGGGTGCGTGTCGGTCGGTTGGATTCGCGTGTTTTTCCGGCCGGATTGCTGCTTTCCGTGCGGCTCGGTCGGTCGACTTGGTTTCGGTACGTGTCGGTCGGATTTTTCGCGCCTTGCATCGTACTTGGCGTGTCGTGCGCCACGGGTACGTGTCGGTCGGTATTTTTTCCGGATCCGAGTCGGTCGGTGCTTTTTCCGGCCCGAATCGGAATCGACCCCAAAGTCTTGTTCAGAAGCCGAGTTTCTAGTCAATTGGAAATCTGTGGATATCTTGGCCATATCTTTAGGTACTGTTAGATCCTTTGAGTGTCAATCTATACACTCTATGTCCAACAATGGGAGGAATCTGTTTGAAGTAGGAACAGACAGTCTGACAGACTCACAAACCATTAATGGAGACCTCTGGGGCCCTGGCTGCATCCTGGGTTGCAAGTGTTTATAAAAAAACAGCTGGAGGATATTAATGGCAACACTCAAAGAAGGCTTCATCACATTGCTTGAGATTAAACGATGGGCCAGACTCGTATACCTGCAGTTAATCACTATGCAATCCCCCATCAGGTGCTTGGTCGTAGGACCAACCCACCCAACCTTCCTAACAAATATGATGTTATTATATTCCCTGATATTAAATTTTGAATTATAGATCAACTAATGACTCACCTCATTTTTAAGTTGAAGTGTTGATGCTTCTGTAGGGGAGGGCAAGGATGGCACACTTGTCATAATAGCAACATATGGACAAAATTCTGGAGAGAGATTAAGGCATGGCTGGGCGTTAACCACCAATATCGTAATCAGGGGAGGTACTAGGCCCCTCAGTCCCCTGTTATATGCCACTCCCCCTTCTCAAAGACTCTGAGGTTCCACCATCTAGTGGGCTAGAGATCTGGGCATTAACAGAACCTGTGTGTACTTGAGGTATTGGCATGACCAAGTTAGAATCACTAGCAGCGGGAATCACTGGGCCAATAGCCCCAGCTTGTCTTAGTGACCAACATTGGAAGGGACTTTTTTGCTAGAATATGTCTTGGTTAACTCCAAAACAGCATTTTCCAGGCTCTTTAATCTATCCACCAATAGAGTGACATAAACAGCAACAATGGATTTTAACATATCCAATATCTGATCCCAGTCATTATTTATATCTCCAATTGTAGGTGGTTGGTATGATCCAGGCTGCTCGGCAATGACCACAGAGTTTTTGTCTATATTCTTCTGTGCTCGAGATTTAGAGTTGCCAACGTGGTTAGGCTGTCGCGTCCTCCTAGCAAAAGGCCCACAGTCACTAACATGGAATGTAACTGAATCATTGTGGACTTCTCTGGGTGGCGAATGGACTTGAAGCTCAGGTTCATTAAGAAATGGGCTGTGTAGAGTTAAGGAGTTACTGGTCCTGAGGCATGGTTGAAAGCCTGACTGGCCCAATGGAGGGCAATGTGAGCATTCCTCTAGATCCAGGGATAGGCATCTCTCTGTGAGATCTATCTCTTGAGAGATCGCCCCAACTGCACAAGCCAGAAAGGAATCCAGTGTAGTGCAATGAGGGGATTAACTTTACCATTATCATTGGCCTCCGGCCCATTCCGGCCTCTTTTGGCTGATGACAGGCGAGGACAGGCCTGTTCTTGGCCCGGTCTTCTCCCAGACACGTGTCCAGGCTGCCACAGGTCACACAGTGCTTAAAAGCTCATTGGCTTTGGAGGAGCCCTCCTCCTGGGCTCAAAGAGAGAATAGAGGATCTTAGGGATTGTGGTTCCCCCTTCAGAGAGGCGCCTCTGTGCAGAAAACAGTCACCAGGTGCGTGGGTCATATAGCACTTTCAAACGCAATGGTGTCGGTGGAGCCCTCCTCCTGGGCTCAGACAAAGAACAGAGGATCTTTTTATTGTAGTTCCCCCTTCAGAGAGCCGCCACTGTGCAGAATGCAGTCCCCAGGTGCAACGAGTCACATAGGGCTTAAAAGCATCCTGTCATCCGTGTAGCCCTCCACCTTGGATCAGAGAGAAATTAAATGAAAATTTAATTTCTAAAGGGCGCGAATACCCATCAGTGCCTTGGCGCTAAGAATCAAAAGAACATCTGGGACAAACTGACCAGGGGCACAGCCCACTAAAGAGATAAAGAACACAGCCAAGATTTCTGCTGTTTCCGAAAACTAAGGAGATTCGATTGATTTTTAAGGTGCAATTGTATTTTTTTCCACAGCTGACAGGTGGTGTACACAAAGCTGCAGCCACCCTAGGAGGATTTGTTTATCCTGGGGACCAGAACTGAATGTGATGCAGCAGATTTACGATTTCTATTAGGTTGATACTAGGTAGTTTTTCTTGCAAGACCATTAGGTCTGGTACCATACCGTGCCTTATGAGCTATACAAAGTGCTTTGAAAACCTCCCTTTTCTTCATAGAAAGCCAGTGAAGTTCCTTTAGAGTACTTGACACCGAGATATATTTGGGGAGCTTCTTTAGGATATCAGCGGTTGTGTTCTGTAGCATCTGAAGCTTTCTGAATGCCGATTGTCGCATGCCCATGTACAGGGCAATACAATAATCAATCCTGGAAAGAGACCTAAGAAGAAGGAAGTATCTAGTCACCAATTGTTGATTTGCTCCTTAAAGTAGAGGTCAGCATCAAAAATTACTCCAAGGTTTCTTACCTTGGTGACAGGCTCTGGGGTGGAATCCAGGGTTTGAGGTCACCATGAGTGACCCCAGAAGGTGGACTCTTTTCCAAATATAGGAACCTCCATTTTATCAAAGTTTAATTTCAAGCAATTGGCAGTCATCCAATTGACAATGGCATTCATGCATTTATTGAATCTGTCTGCAAATTAATCCTCAGTGCTAGGGACTGATACCACAATCTGTGTATCTTTGGCATAGGCTACTGTAGCGAATCTGTAAGAATGGATCAGCTTTGCCAGTGGTGCTACATACATATTGAATAGCATGGGGTTGAGTGTTGAACCCTGGTGAACCCCACACGATAGAGAAAAGGGTTTAGAATTAAAATCCCCCAAGGCCCACCATCTGCTCTCTGTCACTTAAGAAGGAAGCAATAAGATCCTGTGCTGATCCCCTTATCCCAAATTCAGTCAGACGATCTAACAAAACACCATGACAAACTATGTAGAAAGCTGCAGAAAGATCCAAATGGACCACTGCCACTCTCCCGCCATTGTCTCTAATATCTATAATCTCTTCAGAGACAGCAATTAGAGCTGTCTCTGTTCTAAAACCAGATCTGAAACTATGTTGCCCATTATCCAGAAGAGCATCCACTTCCAAGTAACCAGATAAGCTCGCATTAAGATACTTTTCAAAGAGCTTAGCTGAGAAAGGAAGCTGTGAGATTGCTCAGTAATTTTTCCCCTCATTGGAATCCAACAAGGTTTTTTTTTTAAGAAAGGTAGGATGGAAACCTTTTTCCACTCATAAGGAAAGATACCTGTTGTTTATGACGTTCAGCAAGGTAGTCAAGACTGGAGCGAGATTAACTACAAATTCTTGGACTGTCTTGGGGGGACAAGGATCAGAAGATGCTCCAGACTTTACCTGACCAATAAGCTTAAATGTTTGGTCAATGGTCAGCAGTGGGAAATCAATTTGCTCTGATTCCTTTGCTTCCAATATCGAGGACTCCTGAGAAACAGTTACTAAGGAACAGGCAGAGTCGAATTCCCTGTACACCATATCAACCAGCTGTTCAAAAAAGTCTGCCAACCTATCACATAATTCCTGGCTAGGAGGGTGACTAGAAGAGAATATTGGGCTTGAGAGGGATTGAACTACTTTAAAAAGTTCCTTCAAGGAATTCGATGCCAATTCAATTTTGTCTGTGTAATATTTGATTTTTTTTTTTACACAATTAATTTTTTGTATTCACCAAAAGCTTTCCAGGAGTGGCTTCTATCTATCTCACTGTAGACTCGTCTCCAAGCTTTCTCAAGTCAGTGGCATTTTTGTCTCGTAGCTGTAAGTGCTGGAGAGAACCAAGGAGCGGATGGCCGATGGAGTTTGACTAGTTTTACCGGTGCTTGTTTCAAGCTTTCTCTAGTCAGCCACTCATGATATCTTACAGCCGCTACATTGGGCTTGCTGCCAAGACCAGGTTTTGATGACAAGAGGCTCTCCGCCAGGATTGTTTTATATATCTTCTTCCATAGTCAGATGGTTTTACTTTGTGCTACTACTTTAGAGTCAAAGTATGGTGTCTGAATATTGAGGCTAAACCTCACTGCCACATGATCAAACCAGATCAGAGGCAGTACACCCTCACAACAGAGGTTGAGATCACTTGAGAATATACTGTCTAAAATATGATCAGCTTTGTATGTGGCAAACTTTACTTTTTGTTCCGACTTAAAACAACATAGAGATTCACCTAACAAGACTGGGGAGAGAATGTTGCCAAACGGCTAGGGCGGTCGACCTCGGAGCTGGGGAACCGGGTTCGAGTCTCAGCAGGGACGCTCAACATTCTGTTATTCTGGGCAAATCACTTAATCTCCCTGTGCCTAACAAAAAAAATAAATGAATGTGTCCATCTGTAACGTAACTGGTGCTCATGTAAAGTGCTCTGATACCTTCGGGTCTAGTTAGCGCTATATAAAGCTCCACAAAACAAAAAAAATGCATCATGGTCACTCAAATCTTCTAAATGAAGGTTAAAATCCCCTAAAAATGGTGTAATTCGAATATTGAACACTAATATCAATATGATTACGCATATCATCTAAAAAAGTGGACATTGGTCCAGGGGGCATATAAATCAAAAGTCCATGAGTAGTGTAACTGTCTTTAATCTTATATATAAAAGAGAGAGCTTCACAATTTGAAATAGTAAAAGGGTCACATGATAAGCCAAATCTGGGTTAGAGGTATATTATACCCAAGTTTAGTTTAATAATACTATGTAAGGGGTATACGACTCCAAAAACTCATAAAATTCCAGCTTATGTTGAACAAGAGACTGATCATTAATTAAAAACCAGCTTAGAGAGTTACCTTTAAGCTCAGCCTGCCCATCCACCCTGGTCTGCCTAGTCATATTATCCAGACAATTCAAACAAGGGGAGAAAGAACAGGCCGTTGAATGAAAATGATCTGAGTATCCTTCAAGATTTAACAAACTACAATCAGATCACCTACCTGGATGATTCATCCCTAGCAACTCTTCCTTAGAGTAGCTGTGTGACACAAAACCACTAGGGGTTCTGGTGCAAGGCGCATTCCAGGCGCTGATGGGCTTGCCTTTGGCGTGCCTTGGACACCCCACCGGTGTGCTCGCTGTGCGCGGTCGCGCTACCATGTGTCCTTAAGTAGCCTTCAGCAAAAAAGACTAGACTTTCAACCTTAGATAATGGTGTCTGTTCGCTCTTACAGACGAGAACAGAATGCTATGGATCCCCCAAAAGTGCCTTGTGCAGTAAATATTTCCAAGAATTAAAACAAGTACTGATAAAAGAAAATACCAAGTTAAAATGCCCCCAATAGATTGTGCTTCAGCGCGGTGGTGCTACCATGTGTCCTTAAGTAGTCTTTAGCAAAAAAGACTAGACCGCCAACCTTAGATAATGGCGTCCGCTCGCTCTTAGAGACGAGTATGGAATGCTATGGATCCCCAAAAAGTGCCTTATTTCCATAAATATCTCCAAGAACTAAAACCACTACAGATATAAAAAAAAATGGCAAGTTAAAATGCCCCTAACAGATTGTGCCGCAATATGCTAATGATTCAGTGCGGTTGCGCTACCATGTGTCCTGAAGTAGTCTTTTGCAAAAAAGACTAGACTGCCAGTCTTAGATAATGGCATCTGCTTGCTCTTACAGACAAGTATGGAATGCTATGGATCCCCAAAAAGTGCCTCATGCAGTAAATATCTCCAAGAATTAAAACCAGTGCAGATACAAGAAAATACCAAGTTAAAAGGCCCCCAACAGATTGTGCCACAATAGGCTATTGATTCAGACAGAGAACAGAGGATCTTGGGGATTGTAGTTCCCCCTTCAGAGAGCCGTCGCTGTGCAAAATGGAGTTATGGGATGAGGAACTAGGAATGAATTCCACTTGTATAGGAATGATGTGGCTTGTGATCACTCTCTTAAATCTATTTGTTAATATCTTTTGCCAGGAATAGTGAGGTTTACATTTATGAATGATATGGCTTTATAACTGCCATACTAGAGGATGTGTATACCACATGTGGGTAGAACTGTGATCAAAGCTGTATTTGAGATGAAGAATAAATAACCTGATATATCCACTTCGTTGAAATCATCAAGCACCATTTTTACCAATTGTTCCTTGCAAAGTTTACAAAATTCTCCTGGAAAGCTGCTTTCTGTAGATTTGATATGAATTTTGTCTTTTAAGATTCTTCAATTCAGTAGGCCTCTTTCATCATTTGTTAGGCATGGCAATGTCAGTGAGGACACAAAATTCTCCTTTGTGGATGTACTGTCCCTTGCATCAGATGAGTACAGTGTCCCATAAAAGGCTCCAAATACTGGAGGGAGAGTCATCAAGGCATTGTCAGTGTTATAGATAGCAGGTAATGCTGAGTGGGATCAATGACACAATATTGTGGTAAACAATACCATTGACAGAAATATTATTTACCACGTTATCGTGTTAAAAAAGTTAAAATGGAAATGAAACGAATATTAAAAAAATATTGTTGACAATAATATCATCTAAATACATATACATTATTTTTTTATATTATATATACAGTTTATAGTTGTAACTGTTAAATTATCTTATTATAAAAAATTATTACATTGTAAAGTAAATACATTGCAAAGACGCGTACCAAGGGGAGAAAAAGGGTTACCCGATCATGGTTTAATGATAGTTGCCGCAAGGCAAAATGGGTTTTATTGGAGGCCATTAAAGCAAAAGATAAGCCACTAACCAAACAAATGAGGGCGCTGTACAAAGAGACCACCCGACTAGCGAAAGAGACGTGGGAAATGAACAGATGGGATGCTTTAAAAACTGCCCTATCTACCAAAGATTTAAAAGAGTTCTGGTCCATAGTTAGTACGGGCAGTAGTGAGGGTAAGTCAGCATTAGAACCTAACATGGCAGCAGAAGCTTGGGAAGTACACTTTCAGGCCTTATACACTACAAAGAAAGTACCCGGCCTTTATGTTGACACACCCGCAATTCTATTTATGGATAACCGTGTAGAGGCTATCGAGTTAACTCTGCTTGAAGTTGTAAAGATGATAAATAAGCTCCCCCCCGGCAAAGCACCAGGATTGGATAAGATTCCGGAGGATCTCTTCCGGGACGAACCGAAAATCTGGGGACCTTATCTACAGGTTTTATTTAATGCTATCGTGAAGGGCATGCCGATCCCTGAAAACCTGGGCATGGGCAGAAATAGTTCCAGTTTTTAAAAACGGTTCACCTCTCCTGCCAGCTAACTATAGACCGATCAGTTTGATCGACGTCACACAAAAACTCTTTGCACGGGTAATTCTTGATCGCCCTCATGGGTGGATGGAAGATCATGAGATATATTAAGCCCATATCAAGCTGGATTCAGGAAGAACACTTCCACTGTTGATCAAATATATAGACTTCAACTTATATTTTGGAAAAGGGTGAGAATGGAGGGTGGCAGCCTCTATTTGATTTTCGTGGATCTCAAGACGGCTTTGATCTGGTGCCCAGAGTAAAGTTATGGGAGGTACTCAGAGACATGGGGATCCCCCCTTACCTCTTGAGCATACTTATAAGATTGCATGAAGGCAATTTTGCATAGGTAAGGTGTGGGAAAGGAGGTGACCTGACTCCCCGATTCCCAGTTGACAGAGGAGTAAGGCAGGGTTGTGTGCTCGCACCTACCCTGTTTTGCCTCTTTGTCAATGCACTGGTTGCCCAACTTACTGAGGTTAAGGATAATGACGCCCCTAAACTGGCAGGCACCAAGGTCCCAGCAATGATGTTTGCTGACGACACCCTTTTAATGTCAAAATCCCCTTTGGGCATCCAGAGGGTCTTAGATAGCTTTGCCATCTTTTGTAATAACAGGAGGTTGGAGATCAATACTCAGAAGATAAAGTTTATGGTCTTCAATCCACCTAAGACATCTCGTCCCAACCCCCGTTTAGATGGCATCATGCTGGATAGGGTGACGGTATTCGAATATCTTGGGGTCACCCTGACAGAAAACATGGAGTGGGGTCCACAAATTGCCAAAGCTAAGCTCAAGCTAGCCCAGACCATTGGAGGAATTACTATAACTATTGAGAAATTCTTCCTCCAAACCTGCTGGGCCTATAGTGGAGATTTATAAGGAGCAAGCCAGAGGTGCGACAAAGTATGGGGCTGAATTATGGGGGCACTGTTGTTGTGGAGACGTGAGTAAAGTAGAAAACAGTTTTATGAGGCAGATTCTGGGTCTTCCCTCCAGCACCCCCCTCATCCCTCTACGGCTGGATTTAGGAATCAGACCTATTGGGGAGGAGATAGGTCACAGACCCCTAACCTTTTGGCGCAGACTATGGGTGACCCCGGAATTGGCAGTTTATAGAGCGGAATTAAAAGAGCTATTGAGTGTCCCGGGAGCAGCAAAAATCCCTTGGTTCAGCCATATAAAAAAAGAATGTAGTAGGCTGGGAAAACCAAGCCTGTGGAGTAATCCAGAGGAAGCGTGTTTTGTAATCTCACATTCAGAAGTGGTAATAGCCTACCGAATGAGCAAGCTAGCAGAGGTACAAGGGAGCTCGTCCATAGGACACTTGATGGTCCAATTTTTATCCTTGAAAGACGAGTATTTATTTGAGCCTTTTTTAGACGACATTTATCCATTCCTGCCAAAATAATTATATGTCCAGTTCAGACTGGGCACCTTGCCGCTCCGTGCTTTTTCCTGCAAATGGTCAAACACTGCCCTGCGAGAGTGTCCAGCCTGTAATTGGGAGGAAGAGTCGGAGCTTCATGTCTTCTTTTTTTGCCCTGCCTACAAACTAGCAAGGAAGCGCTGGCTTGTCCAACTGTGTAGGAATTTAGGGTTTGTACATGGTATAGAGGCATTCAGAGTTTTGAAGTCTGACACCGGCAAGCCCATTGTTTTTGCTGTATCTCGTTTTCTGACCTCAATGTGGCATAGGCACTGGACCTTTGTACATCTGTTAGCCCAGCCACAAGCAGCACATTGTCCCTAATGTTTAGGGTTTTTAATCTATTCTTAAAAACCTTTTTACTGTTTTTAACTTTAAAATTAATTACGTTTTTATTTTCTTAAATGTGTAAATTTTTTGTTCCTATGTTGGTTACAACGCAATTTTATTGAACCTCCATTACATGATTATCCTAATGGACTTTTAATGTTGCTTAAAATTAACTGTATCTATATTGCCACTATTGATGGGTCCTACTTGGTGCTTGCTTTTTTAAGTTATTGCCTCTTGTTTTGTACTCACCTTGCAAATGTATTTTAACGAACCTATTGGACTTAGATATGTGTTAGTGTTGATTCCTCTTTTCCCTGTGAAATACCAAGGTGATGTAACTGCATTTTTGCAAAGAGGACTGGATATTATTTTAATATTTTCAAACTGTAATGAACTGCAATGTACTGTGTATTGTTAGTATACTTTTATGGTCGCACAGACCGAAATAAAGTTTTTCTGAACTGAACTGAAATACATTGCACACATTTTTTAAGACTATAAATAAATATTTATATAAACACACATATGCTATAATTAATGATAAATATTTATTTTACATGTTATTCATATATATCTATACGTATCTTTATATATATATGTATAGATATCTATATATATAGATATGTATAGATATTAACCCTGGGCGGAGTTTCGCTACGCGGACCTCCGCGAAGTGGAAAAAAAACTCTGCAGTGCTAAGCAGTGCTCCGCAAGCGGCAGAGTGCGATAGAAAAATGCCATTCGCTGTGATTTGCGGTGCCGGATGCTTGTCCGCACGGTGCAATCATCGCGAACGGCACAATGCACAGTGCAAGCGGCCGTTGCTTTCCTTTCTGCCGCTCGAGTAGATTTTTACTCGAGCTGCAGCCTTCTCAACGCGAATGAACAGTTTCTCAACGCGAGCGGTCGCGAGCATACGCGACCACTCGCAATGAGAAATCTGACCCCCCCGCGTTGAGAAATCTCGCTGGGAGGTTGATTTTCCACGCTCGCGTTCGCCAACATGACGTTGACGAACGCGAGCGAGGAAAAAAACTCCGCTCCATAACGCAAAACGGAGTTTTTTGGAACTCGGCGATCTCTGCGTAATGTGGAGTGCGGAAAACTCTGCAAACTCCGCGAGCGGAGCGGAGTTCACGCCCAGGGTTAATAGATATAGATATTATCTATACATATCTCTATATATATAGTTATGTATAGATATAGATATATATGCATAGATATCTATGTCAAATGCACAAGTAAAAAACAACATAAAACAATATAAATAATTCAATGCAAAAATATATTAATTCATTTCACCAATATACAAAATAGTAACTTATGAGAAACCCCCAAAACACACTTACTAAAAATAATATAAACATAATACATACATTTAAAAAAAAATCAAACAACAAATTCTACTTTACCAATTCATTATTCGCACCGGAAAATGTTCGGGACTTGTGAGCGTTTAACTGCTACTGGTTGCTATGTGCAGGAACAGAGAGAGAGTAGATGGCAGTAGGATTAAGTAAACACACTTTTGAGCAGCTGTATACCAAGTAAAGGATTGGTTGGGGATAGTGTATCCTTTTAACAGTGATATTCAGGGGCTAGTGGTGAACCTTTCTTCACAGTCTAAGGAATAGTAGGGAAAGCATTGGACTCCGGAGTGGGTTGATTTACTATTCCACTACAGTCTAAGCAACAGTAGGGTAAGTGTTGGACATCTGAGTGGTTAGATTTTCTACTCCAACTCCAGTCTAAGCAACAGTAAGGAAAGCATTGGATAACAACTTTGGAGGGTTTAGATCAACTATTGCCACTCCAGTCTAAGCAACAGTAGGGAAAGTGTTTGACTTCGAAAGCATTGCATACATGAATATTCCTATTAATTTAGTAAAACCTTTCAAACATGTAATATAAAACTGTTCTAAATTAGAGTATAAAGAAATAAACATAAATAGATATGTTTCAAAAAATGTTTTAAATGTAATGTATAAATTAAAAAAGAAGCAGGAAAAATAAAATGACATACATTTATATCATCTTCTCTAACTACCAAACAAATGAAAAAATTATGAAATAAATACTGATTTATTGAATTTCAATTAATAAACAAAAAATACAGTTTAAGTAACAAATATCATTGCACATATTTTTACAAGCACTTACCAATAAATATATAAACCATTTTAACAAAATAATAAATACAAAAATACATAAATATCAATTAATAAATTACATATAAATATCAACTATTACAAAAATAATATATTCTTCTCCTAACCAATTCACCTACAAAAACCTTAGCAATAAAAAATACATTTTTAATAAAAATATAAAAATAAAATATATATGAAAATAAATAAAACAATACAAAAATTACATAATAATTAATAAATTAAGTAATTTCCATAATTAGTAATTAGATAATAATTAATTTAAAAGGTTATTATTAAATTAAGTTATATTAAATTTAATTTACATTCCCTCATTATTCCACCACCCCAGCAACCCGCAACTAGAATATAACTCAAATAAATCAGTATTAAACTTATAAATAATTAACAATCAACTAAATAATTAACAGTTAAAAGCTAAGGGGCCTATTACGATGTCGGGCGGAAGCACTACCGCCGTGCTGTCGGAGGCAAAAACCGCTAGTTACCGTCCGCCAGCAACGGCCCAGACGCCCGCAAAATTAGGATGTGAAAAGTCAGGCAAACACCGCCCGTAAGCCTGCGACGCCGACGCCATCAAAGTGCGCCCGTCTACGTAGCGGCGCGAGCCAATGGAGACACACCGTCCGACGAAATGACGTACCGCCCGGCGTACAAATTACGATGCCACAAACAAACAGCCTCACCGGCAAAGAGACACCGCACGAGATACCAAGGCGGAAACCCGACTGTTCAGTACGGAGACTAAAAAGGCGGCCCACCCAGAGATGAATCCTGCACTCCAGGCCATCCCCATGCTCTACCTGATGCACCACCTAGGAGTGAACGTGCCACAGCGACGCAGGTAGGCAGACACACAACAAGGGCACGCAAACACTGCTCACAATGCAAGGGCGGAAAAACTGTACATGGCCCCCCCAGACACCCCTGTGTGGACAGGACACATCCACCACTGTACCCACACCTTTCCCACCTGTCAAAATAAAACAAATAGCAACATCCTGGGCACCCACTACCCGGGACCAGGAAGTGACGTCCACGTCACGGCACCGCAGCAGCGATGACGCAGGTACACATGCGCACAACGCAGAGGCCAACGACAGCGCCATGCATGGGCTGCACACAAACACCACAGGGTCACAACTACACACCCCACACACCAGCCCCACCCTGAAGGCACATGTCACGTGGCCTTCCTGCATCAATCATGTCCCCAACCGACAACTCACAGTTGTCAACTTGATGTCACACAAGTGTCCCGAACAGGGGAGTAATGTGATGGCAAAATAGGACACACCCTTGTGTGCAAAAAATGGAGAAGCACACGGCGGCTGCTACATAACAGCGCAGAATATGGACATTGTCCGTAAAAGGCACGCCAGTCTCATCCAAAAATACCTATACCATCCTGCTCGCAATATCAAGCCATGCAATGTACAAAATAGAAAAACCCTGCTGCCTGAGAACAGGTGTTTCCAATTACTACACCCACACAGAAGCCTCAATGTATAGCGGCAACGCAGTGTCCCGCCCACACACGGGAGAGCAGATAGCACTGAATGGCCTTCCATTCCTACTCTGAAATCACATTGCAACAATTTATGCAGGAGAATGGAGCCATTGTACCAACAAGAAGCCAAACAGAGCCATGCAGAGTAAACCTTCCACTGGCAGATAGCGCCTAACATGAAAGAAAGATAATAACACAAAATACAATTATACCACTCCTCCATGTGGGTCAAATGCAAGTAATCTGGAAAGAGTCAGACACCACTGGCCTTGACCATTCATTGAAGCATGTGGGATGAGGGCCTGTGTCCTCCGTCCAAGCTATAACCCAAGTCCTGCCGCCGTACATACATTCCAGAATTCCCAGCATCGCCGGAGGTTGCACTCTGCTGACTGCTCAGGCAGCCGGAGCACGCCATCACATCACCCTGTAGCAAAATGGCTGTTGCACCACTGCTTCCCAACTACGCCGGACAGATGCAGCTGTACATTGAGAGCTTGCTACAGATAGTGGGCTGTGAAAATCTGGCTATGCTGAACGTAAGTTACCGAGTAACTTACCGCATTGCAATGTTCAGCTGCGTCATCCCCGTTTTCTACTGTCGGAGGTGTCAGTTCCACTGTTCTGTGGATTTATGTCTCTCCAACCCGGCATGTCCAAAGGCGGACTTGGTACACTTGTTTGCACCCCTGGACACCCACGACAGGATCTGTTCAGTGTATGGGGGCATGGCGTATGTGGCTGCAATCGGACACACACTGCAATGGGACCAGTGTGCCTCCACACAACTTATTCTGGATCACAGTTTCATCGAATGTCATCCAACATGTCCCATCAGGCTTCTACAAGGGACAACTTACGATGAACACATTGCTAGCCACCATCCGCTTCATTGGATGGCATCCATGTTTACCACCAATGCCATGGATGCCCTGCTGGAAGGTATCGCATACCTGACAACTTGTCAATTCATCGGTCCCCGACTCAATACCCCCAATTGAACATTGATGTTCAACACCGTACCTATGCTTGGCTTTCGCACGGAGTGGGCAGTTAGCTGTACAACAACTATACCATACAATCTGCAACAAACACCTTGCCATCAACTCCACTGCCATGACATCGGACATTTTCGGGACATGCACTCTGTTCCTCACCATATCCTGTGTCTCTGCATGAACAGGGGGAGGCAGAGGTATGGGACTTGTGTACAGTAACCACATGGACAATACTGCACGAACAACTATGCTATAATATGTATTCTGCGCACCTGAACACATGCACCAGTCAGTGCACACTTATCTGTCTGCTGTATTACGTGAGAACTGTCACCTCACCTTCGTCTGTACTTCCGTGCCAGGACTTTTGCATGGACAACAAATGCAACCCCGTACAACATGGCCCTAGTTATTGTGTTATGTTCAGTAGCCACCACATAGCAACAACCTGTGAGACGCTGCTGCATGCATGTAGGCTCATGCTCTGATGTCACCTCTGACGCAGGTGTGTCGGAGTCACTATTGTAGTAATCCCGTACCATGGAACTGAGATGTACTGTGCCTATGATGTCAAGCTGTCTGGTAGGCAAAATGAATACTGTCTGTGTCAAAGTCTAGAGCTCTTCAGTAATGAGCAAATGTACTTTAGCATAGCAAGGGCAAGGCAGTTGTAACTCTGAAGCCTTTATTCCACAGTCAACAACCAATCACATCTACCTGTACCCCCTTTTGTATGTGTAATCATGCTAAGTATATCCTCCACATGCATTTTGCTGCCAGTAGTGTCCACTATACTGCATCACAGAGGAAGTATGTTCAAATACATGCCTTGAAGCAAAAATGTGACTATGTAGAATTCTTTATCGAAGACAAGTACGAATGAGAGAGGATGAGAGTGTGTGAAGTACACGAGAGTCGTGAGATGACCATGTAGTCTAGTGTCATTGGATGTCAATGCATATGAGTTGCCGCCACAGTGGACCTAGTGAAATACCAGAGGTCGTGGGCCTTGGCTTGTCAGACTCTGACGTGGCCCAACAGATCATCACATTAACACTGACGGACTGGTCACTACAAAGCACAGTCCTACATATGTGTACAATTACCTTCACAGTCTGACATCACAGTCATCAAGCAAAATTAGGAGCCACGCAAGAAGCATGCTACAGCAATGCATGACAAAACACACACACGATATCAGTGTGGGTGGGCAGGTCTGCACAGTGAGTACGAACTGCAGAAATTCACATACATGCTCAATTAAACAAGGCACAATCTTGACAGTCACACACCCTGCAGACCCACAATGTCCAAAACATATCAAGTAGGAGTCATCCTGAACTGCAAGGACACACCCACACACTGCACACTGTGCAACATACAATACACACATGTGCTCACATTCACAGACCTGAACACGGATACAAACACCCACCATGGCCCTGGGTAACACATGTGTGTAGTCGACATTGCCAGAGCGCACACACACACACCAACACTACCCCAAAGTCACACCCTTCACACCACACATACCTACACCTCCCAAATGCACACATTGAAAGTAAGCCATGTGCCCAGGCTCAATGTTGATCGCAAGATTAACATACACCTACACTGCTGGCCACACAGAAAGTAAGCTCACACATACCCGCACACTTTGCACATGCTACCTGTCATCCTGTGGCTAGACTCACACCCTGTGCTTTGCTTGCACGCAAACATGACACGTATACATTTTCCCAGAAATACCACCAAATACATGCAGACAATCCGTGTCACAAAAATACTTCTTCATCACACACACAAGTAGCAGAGTCTGAAAGAAGTGAAGTCCCTGCCACGTGTAAAATACATTGGAATGTGAGACCAGACATTGCAATTGTTGAGGTACCATACACGGCATGTGCCTCACTTAACTATGCACACACAGTAACAACTGCAATCAGCAACTACACAGACACAACCGACTACAGGAACAACAGCATCCAGTCACAGATTACATAGACAGGCGGCAATATTGTTCAACACCAGGGACAGTGGCCAGTCCGATGTGCAGAGTAGTGATATGAAAAGCTGCGTATGCAATGTGTGTGAGTGTACCCTGCCATGGCCAGCAACACTGCCATGGCAGTCACAATAGCCATTACAGCCACCACTGTGTCACAGGTAGTTGTGTGAGGGTGCCTACCATTCAAACAGGATGCCAGTCCGACTCGGTGCTGTCTGTGTGCTACGGGACAGTTGGAGGTCCGCCCCTGAGAGAGAAGCACAACTGTGGAAGACACACATGTGGCATGCGAAGCGGGAGGGCTGCTTGGCCCAGGTGGGTGGGTGGCACGGGTAGGTGCACTCATGCAGTGTTGTAACAGACTGTGTGGGGAGGATTCCAGAGGGGTAGATTTCCACTGTGTTGGGTATTTGGAAAGCCTACCTGTCTGGGGATGAATGTGAACTCGTGTGGGCACAACAGGCGGGCACACGATCAATGCTACATCAGGTGTAGACGTTAGCCCTCCCTCTGGGGACATGCTGGATACTGCTGTGCGTCTGCCAGGCCCTTGCCAAGGCACTTACATCCCCTGTCCTCCAGGTGTACCCCTACATTGTCCACCTGCACAGGCTACCCAGGGCACGGGATGGCAGTGGAGCTTGGTGGGTGGGAGGTCATGGCGCCCTTCTCCTGGTCACATCTCGCAGGCAACACATTCTCAGTGCGCAGCAGGGCACAAGTCCTAAATAGGAAGTGGGGGGACGCTGACGTCACGACAAGAAGTGACGTCACGAAAGGTGGCTTGCACCATCAGACCCATTGCCGCCCCTCGCTCACCCCTTAGATGTGATTGCATCAGAGAAGCCAGCGCATGAGCAGCAGCTCACATCTCGCCCCAGAGAGGCCAAAGAGTGAATGTGTGGCTCCATTTGCTCCAGTCATCGAGCTCGCGGGAAAATAAGTGGGGGGAAGCCGTCCACCCGCGTGGTACCCCGACTCGAGCCCTGGTGTGCAGGCAAAGTGTCCTATTGGCTTTGCGATATGTGTGAGTTGCATGACACTCGTTGGCGGGGGATGGCTCGGAGGCCCGTCACCCTGAGGAGCATATCTCACTACATGGGTCCCTTGTCAATGGCAGCGGATGTCATGACTATGCGCGCCGGGGTGGGTCTCCCTTTCGTCTGGGATGGTGTTTGCGGCCTGGCCCGCTAGGGCAGCTACAGCTTCTGTGTTTTGCATGTGGTGTATCCGGACTCCGGAGACTGTCATGCATTGTCACTGTTGTCCAGGGCTCGAGTCGGGGTACCACGCGGGTGGACGGCGTCCCCCCACTTATTTTCCCGCGAGCTCGATAACTGGAGCAAATGGAGCCACACATTCACTCTTTGGCCTCTCTGGGACGAGATCGGAGCTGCATGTGCACGCGCTGGCTTCTCCGATGCAATCGCATATAAGGGCTGAGCGAGGGGAGGCAATGAGTCTGACGGTGCAAGCCACCTTTCGTGATGTCACTTCCTGTCGTGACGTCAGCGTCCCCCACTTCTTTTTTAGGACTCGTGCCCTGCTGTTGTCAGATGTGCCACTTTCCAGGGGGTGGAGAAAGGGTCAGGAATGTCAGCCTGAGATTGGCCCAGTTGAAGGCCCACCTTGACTGGGGAGGACAACCATTGGACAGTCTGGTGTAGCCCACCCACGCGTACATGTAGGCCCTCCATGAACTATGTCACCTGCGGCAAGGTGATGTCATGGGCAATGACGTTATTGAGGAGAGCTGTCTGCCCCACGCAGAGATGCCGCACAAGCTCAGCAGACCCAGCACTGAGGGCAGCAGGGGTCACATGTGCAGGGGCAGCTGTGCCTGGTGTGAAGGACACTCTATCCTTCATCCTTGTGCCGACACGTGTTGCACCAGTGGAAGTACATGGGAGGGCGGGCATTGGCCTCCGCGTGGCTGAAGAGGAGCCAGAGTCCACGTCCCTGTGCTAGCAAACATGGATGCATCACCTCTGTCCTCAGATGACGCAGAAATTGCCGTCTCGGCCTGTGATTCATCCAGCACACGTCTGACCCCTCCGAGGCGCTGGTCACATCTGTCTCACTCAGCTCCTGTGCAGCTGCTTCATCTGATGCCTCACCACTGTTGACCGTCCCCTGTCCCTCAGCACCCACGGGAGATGCTACATGAGAGAGAGCGAGGTGGCCTCACTCATTTGGCATCAATTAAACAGACATGTGCAAGGGAAGCAACACCGAACATTCCCAAATCCACATGTTGCACGATACCTGTGCAATTGTATACAGCCACCACAATCAACACATAATGGCTGGCGTACAGAAAATGAAGCCGCTAATAAGTGGCACATGTGTTGTGCACATAGCACAACACCCGGCCTGTGTCACCCTGCGACCATAGCCACAAATCGCTGTGTGCACACCCACTGTCCTGATGGTGGCAAGGATGACCACTACATAATTAGGCCAAGGACATACCTGCATGGAGCAGAATGGGACACCACTCACACAGACTGCAACATGAAAGTCCACAATGGTCATGAGCCCATGCCATCCACCTGTCATTTGCACAAGCACAACTACTGTTGCACAGTGTGCCGGATGTGCAAGTACCAGGAATATGAGGTGAGGCATCGCACACATATGTCCGAACGAAATCAGAGTAGGCACAGTGCCTCCAACATACATGTGAATTGCCACTCCAGCCCACTACAGGTTGTTCCTGAGGGCTACGACTCTGAATGCATTGACAATGCAGAGTGCTCAAATTACATCTTGACCCTCAGGAATCGCATATGCATGTCAGATGCACCCAGCACAGAGTACACTTACAACCCACTGCATCACACAACAAACATCACATTACCCAGATTATGGGTAGGCTGTGGACACATGATGCCTCTCACAGCAAAAGACACCATCCCACAATACTGTACACTTGCTTGCTGCTGATGCCCCTACAAACGTGCATCCGGCACAGGCTGTGTGACTGTCAAGATGCAGACCATTAGTGGTGAAATGCAGCGCTGTGCTAACCTGACAATACGAGGGGGCATCCCCGATTCGTTATCGCCACGTAGTCGCTCATCCGGCAGATGACGTCACACCCTTTGTGGAATTGGCTGCACTGTCGGTTACACATACACAGAGGCATCAACTTGGATGCAATGGCTCATCACAAGGCCTTGGGCTGGAGGACTTCCAACTGCAGGGATGGTACACAAGAGGGTTGGAATATCACTCATACACTTCTCATCATCACCCACATCCACCAATCACAGTGGCATGATGCTGACCCATCCAAAATACTCAGAGATGTGTAACAGAGCCAAGAAGTAATCGGACATGGCCTAACAGCATGTGTACACCACACGTGAATGCATGCTGGTGGGAGTGTGTACACAGTACCTGTCCATCCCATTCACATGCAGGATGCCAGCACATTGAGCAATGTGTAGTCTGCCCACATCTACTGTCCATTGTCAGGTGGACCAACACATAGATCACAAGGCAACACATCTTTGTGGGTGGACTCACTGTGTCCAACACTGCGCAGCCCTCAACGTACTCGCCCTGTGAATGGCTCACCCCGCAATGGAGGTCACATTCAGTGCCACTATCTCTCACACACATCCCTATCACAAGGCCTGGAGTGTTCAATCGACAGGGCTGAGTTTGCGCATTTCCGGAGAGTTGTGAACAAAAGACACATGTAACCCACTGTACAGTCAGTGTTGTTTCCTTCTAGGATTGGGCGGTCAATGTGCAGCCCAGGTCTGCTGAGACTGAGAAGGCCAGCAGGGACCCAGCCAGCCATTCACACAAGCAATAACTGCCCTGAGTCCTGCATTGCCAAGTGGCTGCGTCACTGGATGTCTGACATGAAAATGCCATGTACCACCATTCGGGAGGAACATGCATGGGAAAGCGCCAGAGAGCCTACATACCCCTTCCACCTGTAGTAAGCATGGTAAGCAGTGCATGTTGGAACCCCACAGGCTCAGACTCATAGTGCTGCGGATCAACGACATGTGTGTCCCCCACATGCACTCCCACACACACTGTAGTTGTCTTACACACACAACTTTTGCAAGAAATAGCCTTGGGCAGTGTGCGTGGAGCTCAGAATCCAGGATCTCCAACTCCTCGCTGGTGAGTGGACCTGGACATATCTTCAGAGTCGTCGACATGAAGGTGGACATGTGGCAGCAGCAGCAGGTGTTGTTGAGGGGTGCCAGGCAGCAGTCCCTGGAAGCTGTGGTGATGCTGGTCTCCCTCCCACACTCATATAGCCCCCTGGGGCTGTTTCAGTGGGTCCAAGCTGCTGCAATTGGTGTACCATGTCTGCCTACTTCAAATGCACCCAATGGCTGCTCCGAGCTGTCCCAGTACGCTTACCTCTATAGTCGAACACGCAGGATGCAACCGCGAGGGCCATTAGAGTTGGCCTCAAGGACCTGGTCCATGGCGGGTACAGTCCGCTGGTGCCATGTGGAATCCACAGTTTGATGTGCGCCATGCATTTTCAGGTGTGGCCATGATTCGTGTGTTGGAGCATGTCCACACTAGACAGGGCCACTTCATGCTGTGTGCATAGGCATTGACGGACAGTGCTCAGCCTCCACATGTCTGTTGGCACATCATCATGTACACATTAGCATGGGAGCATGGGATGTGCATATGCGCACACATGCCATATTTCTCAATGTACATCTCCCACTTGGCACGTGCAACATTACGTGTCACTTGTGATGTGTATTTGCATTCACACAGCTGTGTTGTCATGGAGTTGTCAATGTGTACACCTGTCAATGTGTGTTGGAGGTGTGATACGTACAGTGCTGTACATTGGGTGAACTAGGGACATCATTGACTGTCACATATCCCGTTGTGCAACAGGACCCACTTGTTTGGGCCGCTCAGCCTGTGTACATTGTGTTGTTGGTGTGTGCCATACTCACCCAGCCTCGGAAGCTGTGTCAGGCACAGCAGCTAGGTATATTGCCGTGGTGTTGCCGCTTCCCACATATGCAGTCTGAAATCATCATCATGCCTTTCAAGCTATTATGGCCTAAATCCCCATGTGCATGCTCATAGCAATGGTTTGTGTCAGTGGTCATTGCTATCGGTAAGGGGACCTGTGTAAGTGTATTGTAGCTGTGCTGTCCCTACTTGTCAGGTGTTCTGTGATTCTATTGACTTGTCAGTAATTTTAGTTTGGTGTATGTGAAAATGCCATGTGGTGTGTTGCATTGACATGTGTCCACTTCCATCTGTCCTAGGAGGAGGCCAAACATACATCGCCCCTACCAATTGCTGGCAGACATGGAGGATGTGGAGGTTATACGGAAATTCCGTCTGGACCGACCCACCTTGCATCACCTAGGTGCTATGTTGGAACCCCACCTTCGTCCTCGCAGGGTGTATCCTACAGCATTCACCCCCACGGCTAAGGTGATGGATGCACTGCATTTTTTCGCAACCGGATCTTTCCAACACACGGTGGGCAGTGGAGGTGGGATGTCCCAGCCCATGTTCAGCATGGTGCTGCGGGATGTCCTGTCAGCTATGATGCTCTACAGGAACCGGTACATCCGATTCCCCAGGGCTCGTGATTTGGCGGCAGTGAATGGTGCTTTCTATGCCCTTGAACGCATCCCACACGTTGTTGGTGCAATTGATTGCACCCATGTTGGCCTTGTTGCACCACAGGCCATGGAGCACATCTATAGGAACTGGAAACATTTCCACTCCCTGAATGTGCAAGTGGTGTGCCTGGCGGACATGATTATCACACACGTGTGTGCGAAGTTTCCCGGATCCGCCCATGACTCGCACATCATGCGCCACAGCATCCTCCCACGAATGATGACCAATCTTCAACCGGACCGTGCATGGATTGTTGGTGAGTATGCATACTCGTGTAGCGTGCTGGGTGTGACATGCTGTCTTGTATCCTGTTGGAATTGCAACGATTCTCTGTGTTTCTCACACCCAGGTGACTCTGCATATCCTAACGGGCCTTGGCTGCTCAGCCCACTACGTAATGCTAGGACACCAGCTGATGTCAGATACAATGAGGCACATGGGAGGACCAGACGTGTGGTGGAGCGGACTTTTGGACTCCTGAAGTCCAGATTCAGATGCCTGGACCGCACCGGGGTGCACTGGCATACTCCCCACAGAAGGTGTGCCAGATAGTTGTGGCATGCTGCATGCTGCACAATCTCGCGATTCGCAGGCAGATCCCCCTGATAGTGGATGACGGTGATCAGCCAGGGCCCCCGCCTGCAGACCAAGCCGTGTCCAGTGACGAGGACAGTGGAGAGGAGGAAGCAGTGAATGAGCGTCAGCAGCTCATCGCCCGCTACTTCACTTGACGGTGAGTGACCATGTACGACGGCTGATGTTGCTGTAGTTGTGTAGGTGTATGTGTGCATTGTCACGGCGGCCTATTGTTCACTGAGTGCTGTGTGGCAATGGTCCATGTCCAGGGTAGTATGCCACTGACAGTGGCTGTAGCATTGTGCCCTGTTGCTCTGTGAGATGTGTGTACATTGCTTAAACTTGATGACAAGTACTGTGTGATGAGTGTGTGAAACACACATTCAATGGACTCTTGTTCTGTTTTTCACCCCTAGGTCCCTACAGCCTCTCCTGGCCTATCGACATACCACACTCCAGATGCATTTCTGATCATGGTGATGGTTGCATATCCTTGATTAAACACGGAGCAGATAAAACAGAATGTGATCCAGGTGTATTTATTTCAAGCGGTGACATGTGATTGTGGGCAAGGTGATCACAAAAGTGGTGCATGCTGAAACAATGAGTTGACAGACATGTCCGTGTGATGGTCAAGGTGTACCCATGTTGTTCTGGGTCCACAGTCCGACAGACACATGCCATTCACATGGCAGTGTGGGGTAGGATAGTAGTCCAAGTGAATGCAGTAGATGGCCACCATGGCTGGCTGACTCACTGGCGTTTGGAGCGTGCAAAGTCATCTCTGGACACCTGTTTCCTCTTCGGACGACCCCTTCCACGTTTGAGAGGGGGGTTGTGTTTGTGGGCTGCTGGTGGTGGCTGAGGATTGCCCACTCGCTGTGGACGCAGGGGAACTGGATGTTGCACGACCCTGCGCCCCAGCAGGTGGTGGCGGAGGTGGTGTGGTTGGCCTTGATTGGGCCCTCACCGCCACCACTAGCTGGCCCATGAGGTCGACAAGTTTGCCCATACGGGTCACGAATTGGCCCATATGGGCGTCCATGGACCTCAACACCCCAAGGACTTCCCGCGTATCGGCAGCTGACCGGGCCCATTGTCCCTGGGCCTCTTCATAGGCCCCAAGGACTCTGGCGATTTGCGGCAGGGCTTGGCTCCCAGGCTCTGATGGCGTTGGCCTGACCCTGCTCCTCCCACCTGAACTGCTGCCACCGACCTGCCCACTCGCCACATTGGTCACCCGGGGCCTCGTTGTGGCTCCCAGGGTCGATGTCGATGTGCGTACCACCCCTTGCGCAGGGTGAGTGGTCAGGGAGGCCCTGGGTGGTGGTGGTGGTGGTTGCGGCGGTGGTGGTGGTCGCAATGACCGTGGCAGCAGGGGCCTGGGACTGGTCACCAGCCCTGGGAGATGGGTTGGTGGGTAGGAGGGGTCCTGGGGAGCGGTTGCGCCCTGCCACACCAGATGTGCCTGGTCGGGAGTCCTCGTCCGAAGAGGTGTCCAGGTCTTCCACATCCGTGAGTCCGGGTGGAGGGCTTGTGGACTGGCTGTGATGGCTGCTGTCTCCCTCTCCAGCATCATGCTGTTCGTCACCTGTGGGGCGGAGACGAAAGGTTATTGTGTTGCACCTTGCAAGGTTTGTGTTAGATGTCTGACATTCACAGTTGGTGCACAGTTGTGCACTGATTTCACAGATGCGTGTGTATGGCTCTACAATGTGTGTGCGTGATCAAGGCAATGGAATAGTGTGATGGGTGCATATGGCATGGGACGGATTTGGAATGCCAATCGGTGTGTGTTGCAGTACCCCTACATTTTGTGGCTTTGGTGGAAACGGGGTACAGGCCCATGAACGCTTTGGAGATGAAATATGTTTTTGGGGTTCAAATGAAACAATTAGAAACGCAGATGGCAAAAGGGGTACAGCCCCATCAACGCTTTTGAGGTGAAACATGGTTTTGGGGTTCAAATGAAACAATTAGAAACGCAGATGGCAAAAGGGGTACAGCCCCATCAACGCTTTTGAGGTGAAATATGGTTTTGGGGTTCAAATGTAACGCTTAGGAACGCAGATGGCAAAAGGGGTACAGCTTCATCAACGCTTTTGATATGAAATCTGGTTTTGTGGTACATACTGTGACATATGGGTGCAGAAGGGGACATGTGTTTTGGCCACACGACACTGCAGAGACAAAGGTGTGTGTATGTCTGACATACCCAGCATATCTGCTCACTGTTATCATTTAGGGACATTACACTGCAAGCATTGTAGTGAGTGAGTAATGGTTGTGTGCCACACAACGTATTGCAGATGGGCCAATTCCTTGGTGTGCGTGCTACCCTCAGCCATGTGCAGCAATGCAGTGCTCTTGGGGTGTTGACTATATTAGGTATGTTGTAAATCACAGTGTGACGTGCGCTTCAGACACTGCAGACACATTTTTGGTCATCGGCAGGAATCTTTGCTGAACTACTGTATATGGGACAACTGTTTAGATGATATACCTTTCATGACACTGGGGCTGAAAGATGAGATGGATGAGATTTTGAATGTGCATTGTGTAGCTGTGTGGTTCATGGGTCCAGTGGTGTAAGTGACATTACTGGGGTTCCACTCTGTTACATTGAGACAAGATAGACTTACATGGGTGATGTTGTACAATGTCAACGGAACAAGCAGACACGACTACATGGACAAGACTTCGATGGTGTTGCTGATGTGTGTGATGACTGGCACAGTGCACGCCATGTGGGTCAGTACTCCAGTGAGACTTGTGCATGCAGACGTGACTCCTTACGTGTTACTGTATTTGAGATGGCTCATGTCCGTGTGCACATTAGTCACATGATTATGACAGGGAGCAGTGCTACCTGTTCCTCTGCTACGTGACATGTCCCAAATGTTAGTCGTAGTACAGTCCTCATGCCTACAGACACCCCGCCCTGTACAGTAGTCTACCTACTTGTTGGTTTGGAGGGAGCAATGCAATGGCTACCACATGGTTATGAGAGGGAGGGGTGCTCCATCTTGCTGGTCTGTGGGAGTGGGGGCCGTGTTGTGAGTTGTGGTGATGGCTTACCACCCACAGACACCCCTCCATGTAGGGAAACATATCTACCTGTCGGGGGAAGGTGTGCACTGCAATGGCTGACACATGGGTGTGGGGAGTGCTCCATCTTGCTGCGCTGTAAGACTAGGGGCCTGGTGGGGGTTGTACTTCTGCAGTCCCCCTCCGATACACGGACTTTGTGGTAAGGCTACTTACCTGTTACTTGTTGGTTAGTGCAGCTATGGCTGACACATGAGTGTGGGTGTGGGGAGTGCTCCTTCCGGCGCATCTGGGGTACAAGGGGACCTGGTGGGAGTTGTGGTGCTGGCTGACTGTACACATGCCCCCATGGTTTTGTTTGTTGGTACCTTTGGGCTGAGTGTGTGGGAGTGTCTGTTGCATGTGTGAGAGATGTCTTGTGTATTGTGTACTGGACATGGGGGTGTTTGGCCCTCGGAGCTATGGCATTCTGGTAGTGCATGACAGTACATAGCGGTGTGCTGGTATACATTTGTTTGTACTTACCAGCCTCCACTCCCCCTGGTATTCCGGTGAGACTCTCCGGATGTAGAATGCCTCGCACCTTCTCCTCCCACGCCTTGAAGGTCTTGAATGGCGCGGGATTTCCGCCGCCAGTCCTGTCAGCCAGCTCACGATTCTTGGCCTCCTTCTTCCTGACCACGCTTTTCAGGTCGTGCCACCTCTTTGTAATTTCACCCCGGTTGCGTGGCACGTTCCCAACTGCATTCACCTGGTCTACGATCCTGCTCCACATTCTGTTTCTGGTGGCTACTGGTGTCTGTTGGACCTGGTTCCCATAGATTTGTGGGTGCACCTTGATGATCTCGTCGACCATGACCGTCAACTCAGTGGCAGTGTACTTAGGCATTCTTTGTGTTGCCATGGTGTGTGGTTTGGTATTTGTGGTGCTGGTGTGGTGGGTGTGTGGTGTGTGGTGTGTGATGTGCAGGGGGTTAGTGGTGCCGGTGTTTCAGTGGTGATGGTGGTGGTGTTGTTGGTGATGAGTGTGATGTGTGCGTGCGTGTGGTGTGCTGCTTTCCTTTGTGGCTCTCTGGGTTCTCTGCTGGCGTCTTCGCTTTGTAGTAGTGCAAGGGATTGTGGTCTGTGAAGGGGCTGCTTTTGTACTCACCTATGTGGGTGTGTCATGATGGGCTGTCGTTTTCAGGTGTGTTGTGTCTGGTGTCCTGGGATTTGTAGTTTTTAGTTTTGCCAGGGGGATGTGTCTTTGGGATGTGTTCTGTGTTTGGGTATTTTGGCGTAGTTTGCTGTGTGGACTTGTTGGCCATGTTGTGTGTATTTCTTTGTTCCGCCAATGATTTCTGTGCATGGACGTGGCCGCCAGGCCTTCCGCCGTGTCAGTTATTCATCACTGTTGTTAACCGTGGCGGGCGGGGAATATGTGGATTTTCCGCACTCATGTCGGGGAGATCATAATTTCACGGTCGTTGTCTCGGTCGTCAGAGCGGGCGGATTTGGGTTTTCGGGCGGGATTGCGTCCGTGGCGGACGGATAATCTTCTACTCTGACATGGACGGGCGGAATTTTGTGTGGTTTTACCGCCGCGGGCGGAGGTTGCTTCGCGACTTCATAATTGCTCGGTCGGTATTCCCATGGTGCAGGCGGGCGGTTTTCTCAGGCTATAGTAGATAGCGGATTTTTTAACGCCGGTTATCGTAATGGGCCCCTAAGTGACAATAGTTTTTAATTATTTATTACTTAATTGACTTCCCACCCTATACTCTTACAAACCAAACAACCCGCTACTATAATATAACATATTATCACAAAAATTAAAATACAATAAAAATTAAGATTTCAATTTTAATTTCAAAATGTAATATAATACTTGCAAATAATACTCAATTATTAAAAAATAATTAACAATAGAAAACTGGTAATATTCAAATATGAATATTTCTAATTTAAATAACATCCCACGCTATTCCCTAGAAACCCAACAAACCACTACAAGGCTATAAAGTACTATTAACAATTAAAAAAAAATACTAAAGGCCTGAATACGAGTTCGGTGGTTAATGAACCGCCGTACCCGCAGTTGTGGTCCAACCTGCCACAGTCTCGCGGTCTGTCTCCCATATTATGAGATTATCAGATTGCTGTTGGAAAGACTGTGGGTGAACCACCAACACTGCCAGCACACCGCGGACCGCCACGCCTGTGGGCAGGGACAATCAGCTCCAATAGAGCGATACAGAGAATTTTCCCCGCCGTCCATATCACAAGTTGGCTTTCCAAAGAGCTGACCACGGTGCTGGAACCGCCGACTTCAAGTCAGCGGAATCAAAAGATTTGGGGTTTCTCCAGGCCCCCCTTCACTGCAGCATCTTCACCCCGAAGAATACAACCCTGTTTGCGGCGATATACAGGTAAGTCAGTTTTGTACCATGTACCCGTTGACTGGACTGGCCACATATGGGCCACATGTATTGTGAATATGTGTACATTCATCACGTGCATTTGAAATATACACACAGGCATCGATAAATATGGAAAATCATTGACCACCATCGCAAGACCACCGAAGGTACACTGCGAGCCCAGCGGTCAACTCGCAAAAGAGTGGTCGGAAGACCGCCGCAACTGAGGTCTTCTGGGCACCGCGGCATTCGGGCAGTCGGACCGCCAAAATCGTAATCAGGCCCAAGGCCCAGAGCAACTCTTGATTGGTTTGTCACAGCAAATTAATGTGACTTTTGGCCTGATAGCTACATCATGAAGCTTATAAAGTTTGGCAACAGTAAAAGTCCCACTAGGACAAAATAAGTATGGAAATAAATGTGTCATCTCAATTCACATCTAGAAATTTTAACCTTCACTGTAAGCATTCACATTAAAATGGCAGAAACCATAACATAAACAATGAACATATGTTAGCTTAGATAGGGGGAGGACAAAATGCTAACACTTCTGCGCATCTAAAGTTCACACTTACAAAAAAAAAGAGAGGCAAGCACATGATTAAAAAAATAGAAGAAGTTTAAACAGGCCCTGTCACAGTGTTCATAACACCCCACCTCAACTTAGTCCATCAAGGTCCATGAATAGGCTCATCATAGACCCAGTGGGCAAGATTTTTGACCTGTCAGAAAATAACATGATTAAAGAGGATGAATATCGTACAGTTGATGTCAGGACTTTGTTCTGAATCCCACTGGAAGAGTATCATGTTCAGAGTTCAGGATGTAGGTTGTTGGGCACTTTCTGGTAATTTAAGCTGGGATTTGGTTTGTCTCTGTCCATTCCTCTCATAAGGGCCTCAACCACAAATGTCAAGCCATCTTTCTCAGAGTGTCTGCAGTGATCTGATGGCAGGGGATCCTGACTGACTGCACCAGTTTCAATGGATAATACCAATGTTAATGGATTCGAGGCTGTCAACAAATCTTTAATGTCAGGTTCTGTATAGTCTGAGTGCTTGCCATCCTTGATGGGCCACATTCTGAAGGGTTTTAGAAATCCATATTTAGTATCCCATTTGTGGAGTCTAGGGGGGTCATTACGATGGCGGGCGGAAGCACAACCGCCGTGCTGGCGGATGCAAAAACCACCAGTTACCGCCGGCACGCAGCAGTCCACACGCCCGCCCAATTACGATGCGAAAAGTAGGCCAAACACCGCCGGCAAGCCAGCAACACCGTCCGCCATCAAAGTGCGCCCGTACACGTAGCGGCGCAGCCTAACTGACACACACCGTCCGACGAAAACACGTCCCGCCCGGCGCATAAATTACGATGCCGCAAACAAACGGCTCCCACGGCCAAGAGATACCGTACGACAAACCGAAGCGGTAACACGGACGCCGAGCACGGACAACGAAGAAGCGGCTCCCCGAGCATGAATCCAGCACTGCAGGCCCTCCCCATGCTCTTGCTGATGCACCACCAAGGACGCAACGTACCGCGGAGACGCAGGTAGGCACACACACAACAAGTGCACGCAAACAGCGCACACAGTGCAAGGGCGGAAAAGCGGACAACCCCCACCAGCGCGTGTACACTACACATCCACCATTGCATCCACATATGACACACAGGCCAAATCATAACATCGCGTAACACATGTGTACACACCACCTGGGACTAGGAACCAACGACCCCGTCACGGCCCCAAAGCGGCGATGACGCCGCCACACATGCGCACAACGCAGAGGCCAACCGCAGCGCCATGCATGCGTCGCACACAGACACAGGGACACAACCAAGCAGCACACACATCAGCCCCACCCCGAACGCACATGACACGTGACAGGCCTGCCACAGACATGTCCCCAACGCCCAATTCACGGACAACACCCAACGCCACACAACCGACGCACACATGTCAGTGAAGTCACGCAACAGCAGGACACACCCCAGTGTAACAAACATGGCGAAGCACACAGCGGCGGCAACACCAACTAGGAGAAGCAGGGCCCCTTCGGGAAGAGGAACGCCAGTACCACACTGAAACACCCATACCACCCTGCACATATGAACAAGACATATTAAACGGAACACCAAAGAGCCCGGGGACCGACAACAGGTGGCCCAAGAATAACATTCACACACAAGGCCCAACGCAGAGCGGAAAGGCAGCCTGCCGCCCACACAAGGGAGAGCAGACAGCACTGAATGACCTTCCATTCCAACTCCGAAACCACAGCCCTACGACAGAAGCCGGTGAATACAGCCATTGTCCAAGAAAAGACCAACACAGGCATGCCGAGGAGACCGACCACAGGGCAGATAGCGCATATCACAGAAGCACACAACGGACGGGGAAGAAAGAAGAAAACACTCCCCCATGTCGGCCACATGCAAGTTAATTGGAAGGAGTCACACATCACTGACCTTGAACTGTCTGAGAAGCATGTGGGATGAGGGCCCGTGTCCTCCAAACAAGCCAACAGAACACAAGTCCTGTCTCCCT
Source organism: Calotriton arnoldi (assembly GCA_963921515.1). Taxonomy (NCBI): domain Eukaryota; kingdom Metazoa; phylum Chordata; class Amphibia; order Caudata; family Salamandridae; genus Calotriton; species Calotriton arnoldi. The sequence continues at coordinate 315,386 of CAWUFW010007057.1, read as the reverse complement.
ACGACTACACAGAGCTCACAGCAACCTCGGAGCGTGCACATTGCAGACTGCACACACAGCCGGAGCACGCCACCACAACGCACCGCTGCGAAATGGCAACCGCAACACACCTACCCAACTACGCCGGACAGCTCAAGCTGTACAAAACCAACCTGATACATATATTGGGATGCGATCTCCTGTCCCTGCTGAACGTAAGTTACCGACTGTCTTACCGCATCACATTGTTCAGCTGCGTCATGCCCGTCTTCTACTGTCGGAGGTGTCCCTACCAGCATCCCGTGGAGATATGCCTCTCCAACCCGGCATGTCTGAAGGCGGACCTGCTACCACTACTCCTCCCTCTGGACGCACACGACAGGGCCTGCTCTGCCTATGGGGGCATGGCGTATGTGGCCAACATCGCACCCGCACTGAAATGGGACCACTGTGCCTCCACACGACGGATCATCGAGAACAGCTACATCGAATGTCACCCAGCATGCCCCATCATGGTCCTCCAAGGGACAACTTACGAACAACACCTTGACAGCCACCATCCGCTACATTGGCTGGCAAACATGTACACCACCAATGACATGGAAGCCCTGCTGGACGGCATCGCATACCTGACAACCTGTAAATTCGTCGGACCACAATGCAGGTTCCCCGATTGACCTATGATGTCCAACCCCGCACCCATGCTTAGCTTCCGCACGGACTGGCCAGTCACCACCACAACAGCCATACCAAACGACCGGCAACTGTTACCACACCATCAACGACATCGCCATGACATCGGATATGACCGGGACATGCACACTGTTCCCCATCACATCCAGGAACACCGCATGCATCGTGGGAGGCAGTGGCATGGGGTCTGTGTATCGCACCCACATGGACGGAACTGCACGAACAACCAGGACACGACATGGATCCAGCGCCCATGGACACACACACCGCTCAGTGGACATGAATAGGTCGCCTGGAGTCTGTGGGTGCTGCACCCCTCCCACCCCCGCCCCGGGAATCCCATACCAGGACCTTTGCATGGACGACAAGTGCATACAACAACAACACGACCCCAGTGACTGTGACATGTCCAGTAACCACCACATTGCAACAACAAGTGGCACGCCGCTGCATGCACGCAAGCACATGCCCTGATGTCATCTCACATGCACGCGTGCATGAGGAACAACCGCAGCAAACCTGTCACATGGAACTGAGATGGACTGTGCCCATGATGCCAAGCGGTCTGGTAGGCTACATGTATACCATCTGTGTCAAAGTCCGCAGCTCCGCAGCTATACGTAAATGTACATTAGCACAGCCTTGGCCAAGCAGATGTAACTCTGAAGCCCACATCCCACATGCAACAGCCAATCACATGTAACCCCACACCCTATCCCATTTGCAATCATGCTCAGTATATCCTCAACATGTATTCCGCTGCCAGTAGTGTCCACTATACTGCATCACAGAGGACAGAAGACTCAATATAATGTTTGAAACCAAAACTGTCTCCGCTGACTCATTTCACAAGTACGAATGAGAGAGGATGAGAGTATGTGAAGTACACGGCAGTCGTGACATGACCATGTAGTCCACTGGTATTGGATGTCAACGCAAATGAGTAGCACAACTGTGGAAGACACACATGTGTCGTGTGAAGTCGTATGGACGCAGTGCTCAGGTGGGTGGGTGTGACGGGTAGATGCGCACATGCCAAGTTGGAGCACGCCGTGTCGGGAGGGGTCATGAACAGTACACCACCGCTTCCCTGGGCATTGTGAGAGGACACCTGTCGGGGGAGTGAACACGTGTGTGCACAGCAGCCGGGCACACGTACAAAGCGGTACCATGCGCACCTCAGCCCACCCTCTGTGGACAAGCTGGATCCTGTTGTGCGCCCGCCATGCCCCTTGACAAGGCACACACAGCCCCAGTCGACCAGGTGTAACCCCAACATAGTCAATCCGCACAGGCGATACAGGGCTTGGGATGGCAGTGGAGCATGGTGTGTGAGAGGTCTCCTCGCGCTCCTCCTGGTCATATCACGCAGGCAATAGAACCTCAACGTCTAGCATGGCACAAGTCAAATGGAAGTGTAGGGGGACGCACCACAGCACGAGCAGCACTGACGTCACGGGAGGTGGCTCGCACCATCCCATCCATTGCCCATTATACCAACCACGCCACATGCCATTGCGACTAAGTGCAAGCGCGTGCGCCACCACCCCCGAGCCCTCCCCAGAGAGGCCAAAGAGTGAATGTGTGGGCCATCAGTCACAGACGGACGCGGCATGGCCGCAAGGGCAGCCACAGCCACTGGGTGTCGCAGGTGGCGGATCCGGAAGGCGAAGACTGTGATGCATAGTCCATGCAGGCCGGGTCTCCATTTGGGGCACCACGCAGGTGGACGGCGTCCCGCAACACATCATACCCTGAGACAGCCCACTCGTGCAACTGGACCCACACATACACTCCTTGCCCTCTCTGGTGCGAGCTTGGGGCTGCCTGTGCAAGCGCTAGCCTCGCAGGTGCACATGCATATTGGGGGAGCGAGGGGAGGACATGAGGGCTGGGGCGAAGATGACTGTATCACTGTCAGTGAGTACAAGGGATGACCCAGATGTGGAAAGGAAGAGACGTGTCCCGTGTGTACTGCAACTAGTCGCCAATCCAACTACCCCCCATGTCCGGAATGTAAGCCCGCACCTAGGCCCGCCCATCCGCCACATCGAACATACCACCAGCACGACAACCTTCCCATTCGAAACACTGACTGGGGGTGGCGACCAGTGAACAATCATGTGTAGCCTACCCACGCGTACATGTGGGCCCTCCATGATCCATGTCACCTGCGGCAAAGTCATGACATGCGCAATGAGGGAAGTGAGGAGAGCTGTCCGCCCCACGCACAGAAGGTGCATCAGCTCCACAGACCCAGCAGCGAGTCCAGCAGGGGTCACATGTGCAGGGGCAGCTGTGCCTGGTGTGAAGGCACATGCATATAGACAGCACATCGACCAATGTGTAGTCTGCCCACATCTACAGTCCATCATCATGCGGACATAGGAATTGAACACAGGGCAACACATCTGAGTGGGTGCACCCACCGTGACCAACAATGCGCAATCATCGACGTACCCGCCCTGTGCATGGCCCCCCACCCAACGGAGGCACATCCAGTGCCACCATCCCACACACACAAGCCTTCCACGGAACATGCTGTGTCCAATGCTCAGTACAGAGTCAGCGCCCATCTGGTGGATCCTGAACAGGAGACACATGCACACACATGCCAGCTCCCACTATGTACGTCTGCCACCTGGCACGTGCAATGTAACCTCTCACCTGTGACGTGTGACTGCAAGCACACAGCCGTCTTGGCATGGGGCTGTCAATGTGGACACCTGTCAATGTTTCGGGAGGTGTGATCCGTACAGTGCTGTACATAGGGTGCAGTGCTGACACCTACTACTGTCTCATATCCCCTCGTGCCACAGGTCCCACTTGTTTTGGCCGCTCAGCCTGTGCCCACATCGTCGTCGTCGTGTGCCATACTCATCCAGCCTCGGAAGCAGTTCCATGCTCAGCAGACATTCATGTTGCCGTGGCGTTGCCGCTTGACGAATATGCAGTCAGTCCCCATCAGCACGCCCCGCAAGTCATTGGGGCCTAGATCCCCATGTGCATGCACATGGCAGTGGTTTGTATCACTAGCCATTGCCATTGTTGGGAGACCTGTGTAAGTGTATTGTGGCCGTGCCGTCCCAGCTTGACAGCTGGGCTGTGGCTCATGTGCTTGCTCAGTCATGTCAGTGATGTGTATGCGAAATTGCTATGTGTTGTGTTGCTTTGACATGTGTCCACTGCCATTTTCCCTAGGCGGAGACCGAACATTGACCGCCCATACCAATTGCTGGCGTACATGGACGATACAGAGGTCATTAGGAAGTTTCGGCTGGACAGGCCAACCCTGCATCGACTGTGTGCCATGTTAGAACCCCATCTCCGTCCCCGCAGGGTGTATCCGACAGCTGTCACCCCCACGGCTAAGGTGATGGCCGCCATGCATTTCTTCGCCACTGGGTCATTCCAGCACACAGTGGGCAGTGGAGGAGGGATGTCCCAGCCCATGTTCAGCAAGGTGCTGAGGGATGTACTGGCAGCCATGATGCTGTACCGAAACAGGTACATCCGCTTCCCCAGGGCTCGTGAATTGGCGGCAGTGAAGGGTGCATTCTATGCCCTTGGCAGAATCCCACACGTCGTTGGAGCCATTGACTGCACACATGTTGGCCTTGTTCCACCACAGGCCACTGAGCACCTGTACCGCAACAGGAAGCACACGCACTCCCTGAATGTGCAAGTGGTGTGCCTTGCGGACATGGTGATCACCCACGTGTGTGCAAAGTTCCCAGGCTCGGCCCATGACGCACACATAATGCGCAACAGCATCTTGCCACGACTGATGTCCAATCTGCAACAGGATCGTGGCTGTATTGTCGGTGAGTATGTGGAGTGGTGTAGCGTGCTGGTTGTGCGATGCTGTCCCCTGTCCAGTTGGAATAGCAACGGTTCTCTGTGTCCCTCACACCCAGGTGACTCTGCGTACCCGAATGGGGCATGGCTGCTCAGTCCATTGAGGAATCCTCGCACCCCAGCAGACGATCGCTACAATGAGGCACATGGGAGGACCAGACGTGTGGTCGAGCGTACCTTTGGCCTCCTCAAGTCCAGGTTCAGGTGCCTGGACCGCACCGGGGTGCGCTGGCGTACTCCCCACAGAAGGTGTGCCAGATAGTGGTGGCGTGCTGCATGCTGCACAATCTGGCCATTCGGAAGCAGATCCCCCTCATCGTGGATGACGGAGATCAACCAGGGCCCCAGCCCGCAGACCAGGACAGCTCGAGTGAGGAGGACAGCGGAGAGGAGGAAGCTGGTAATGTGCGGCAGCAGCTCATCGCCCACTACTTCACTTGACGGTGAGTGTCCATGTACGACGGCTGATGTGGCTGTGTCTGTGCAGGTGTGTGTGTGCTGTGTCAGGGTGGCCGTTTGTTCACTGCGTGCTGTGTGTCAACGCTCCATGGCCAGGGTAGTATGCCACTGTTGGTGGCTGTGGCATTGTGCCCTATTGCTCTGTGCGATGTGTGTACATTGCTTGTAGTTGTTGACATGTACTGTGTGATGGGTGTGTGACACACTCATTGAATGTGCTCCTGTTCTGTCTCCCACCCCTAGGTCCCTACAGGCCCTCCGGTTCCATTGCCATGCCACGCATCAGGTGCCTTTCCGCCCAAGGTGGCCGTTGTATTCCGTACAAATAAAACACAGGGCACAAACAGCAGTTTGTGTAAGAGGTGCATTTATTTCAAACTGTGACATGTGATTGTGTGTAAGGTGATGACATAAGTGGTGCGTGCAGTGACAATGAGCTGTCGGTCATGGCTGCGTGATGCTCAGTGTGTACCCACTGGTTCTATGTCCATAGTCCAACACACACATGCCATCCAGATGGCTGTGTGGAGTGGGATCGTAGTCCAAGTCAATGCAGTGGGTGGTCAAGGAAGGCTGGCTGGCTGCCTCACTTGCGTCTGGAGCGTGCGAAGTCCTCCCGGGAGATCTGTTTCCACTTCGGACGGCCCCTTCCACGTTTGCGAGGGGGTGCCTGCTTGCGACATGCTGGTGGTTGAGGTGTGCTCACTGGCTGTGGACGCAGGGGAACTGGACACTGCTGCTCGACCCTGCGCCCCGGCAGGTGGTGGCGGAGGGGAGCTGCTGTCCCTGGCTGTGACCTCACCGCCACCACCAGCTGGCCCATGAGGTCCACGAGTTGGCCCATACGGGCGTCCATGGACCTCAGCACCCCCAGCACCTCCCGCGTGTCTGTAGCAGACCTGACCCATTGTTCTTGGGCCTCTTCATAGGCCCCAAGGACTCTGGCCATTTGAGGCAGGGCATGGCTCCCAGGGGAGACTGGCGTTTCCCTGACCCTGCTCCTCCTACCAGTCCTGCTGCCACCGGCCTGCCCACTAGCCACATTGCTCACCACGGTCCTCGCTGTGGCTCCCAGGGTGGATCCAGTCGGCCGGGCCACCACCTGCGCTGGGGCTGGTGCCAGCGAAGACGTGGTGGTGGTGGCGGCGGTGGTGGTCGGTGCGGCGATGGTGGCGGTTGCGGCAGTGGTAGTGGCCGCAATGACCGTGGGTGTGGCCGCAATGACCGTGGGTGTGGCCGCAATGACCGTGGGTGTGGCCGCAACGACAGTGGCAGCAGGGGGCTGGGAATGTTCAGCAGCCCTGGATGATGGGTTGGTGGGTAGGAGGGGTCCTGGGGAGCGGCTGGGCCCTGCCACACCAGATGGGCCTGCTTGGTGGTCCGTGTCCGAAGAGGAGGACAGATCCTCCACATCCGTGTGTCCTCGTTGGGGGCTTGTAGGCTGGCTGTGCTGGCTGCTGTCTCCATCCCCAGCATCCAGCAGTTCGTCACCTGTGGAGAGAATGAGATTTGTTATTGTGTTGCACCTGGCGAAGTATGTATTTGTCGTCTGACATTAACAGTTCGTGCAATCTCGTACATGGGTTTCCCGGAGGCGTGTGTGTGGCTGTAGCATTTGTAGTTGTGTGTGCTTGACAATGGGACTGTGTGCTGTGCACATGTGGCATGGGACGGATTGGCCATGCCGATGGGTGTGTTGCTGTGCCCCTACTTATTGTGACTCTGGTGTATGCGGGCTCCTGGCCCATCCTGGGTCTGGTTTGTACTTTGCTTTTGGTGTTCAGATGGAACGCTTAGGAACGCATATGGCAACATGGGGGCCATGCCCCAGATTCGCATTTGGGATGGAATATGCTTTTGGGGTACATGCTGTGAGCCATGGGTGCCGAACGTGACATGTGTTGTGGCAGCATGACAGTGCATGGTCTGAGGTGTGTGCATGCCTGACATGGCCTGCATATTTGCTGTCTGTTGTGATTACTGGACATGGCATTGGACGCATCGTTATGAGTGAGTGATGGTTGTGTGCCAGCCAACGTATTGCAGTTGTCCCATCTCCTTGGTGTGCGTGCTGCCCTGTGCCATGTGCATCACTGCAGTGCTCAGGGGGGGGTGGCCCATGTTGTGTGTTGTTGCTCACAGTGTGGCGTGCGCTTCATTGACTTCTGGCACATGGTTGGTCATGGGCATGTATCTTAGCGTGACTGCTGTATGTGTGGCAGCTGTGCGGATGACATGCCTTTCATGAGACTGGGGCTGACGGATGGGATGGATGGTATGTTGTATGTGCATGGTGTGTCTGTGTGTTTGATGGGTTCAGTGGTGTTCGTGTGCATTTATGTTGTTCCGCTCTGTTGCGTCTAGTGTTGTTTGTCTTACATAGGCGTAGTTGTGGGGTGTGTGGTTGACAGGCAGTAGGGGCTACATGGACAGGACTTCAATGGTGTTTCGGTTGTGTGTGATGGGTTGCACAGTGGCTGCCGTGTGGTACTATATTCAGTGTGGCTTGTGCATGCAGACGTGGCTCCTTGGGTGTTGCTGTGTTTGTGATGGGTCATGTGGGGTGTGAGTCTGTGGTTCATGTCCGTGTGCACATTGTTCACTTGTTCGTGACGGTGGGCGGTGCTGCGTGTTCGTCTGCTACGTGACATGTCCCATGTGTTGGTCGTGTTACGGTCCTCATGCCTCCAGTAATCCAGCCCTGTCCAGTTTCCCACCTGCAGGTTGTTCGTGCGTGCACTGTACTGGATGCCACATGGTTCTAAGCGGGGGTGCTCCATGTTGCAGGTCTGTGGGGGTGGGGGGTGTTGTGGGTCGTGGTGGTGGCTGGACACCCACTGACACCGATTGCTGTGGACCGTGATGTCTACCTTTCGGCTGTCGTTGTGCACTGCGGTGGCTGACACGTGGCTGTGGGGTGTGGGGGATGCTCCTCCTTGCTGTGCTGTGGGACTAGGGGCCTGGTGTGTTTTGTACTTGGGCTGTCCACCCTCCCACCCACTGCACTTTGTGTTCCTGCCACTTACCTGTTACTTGTCGGTTAGTGCAGCTATGGCGGACACATGGGTGTGGTGGGTGCTCGTTGTGGCGCTTCTGGCATATTTGGGGACCTGTTGGTGGTTACGTGGCTGGCTGAGTGTACACATGTCCCCACGCATCTTACAGTTGTTCGGTTTGGGCTGTGTGTGGTGGTGTCTGTTGCATGTGTGTGTGATGTGTTGTGTATTGTGTGCTGGACATGGGGGTGTTTGTCCCTGGGAGCTGTGGCATGGTGGTAGTGCATGTGAGTACATAGCGGTGTGCTGGTATACATTAGTTTGTACTTACCAGCCTCCACTCCCCCTGCTAATCCGGCGAGGATCTCGGGATGTATGATGACTCGCACCTTCTCCTCCCACGCTTTGAAGGTCTTGAAGAGCGCGGGATTCCCTCCGCCAGTGACGGCAGCCAGCTCTCTGTTCTTGGTCTCCTTCTTCTTGACCAGGCTCTTGACGTCATTCCACCGTTTGTTTATTTCGACTCTGTTCCTGGGCAGGGTCCCGACTGCATTGACCTGGTCTACGATCCGGTTCCACATTCTGTTTCTGGTGGCTAGTGGTGTGTGCTGGACCATGTTCCCATAGATTTGTGGGTGCACCTTGATGATCTCGTCGACCATGACCGTCAGCTCCATGGGCGTGAACTTGGGCATTCTTTGTGGTGCCATGGTGTTTGTGGTGCTGGTGCGGTGTGTGTTGTGTAATGTGCAGGGGGTTTGTGGTGCCGGTGTTTGGGTGGTGGTGGTGGTGGTGGTGGTGGTTGTGATGTGTGCGTTTCTGTGGTGTGCTGCTGTCCTTGCTGTGTCACTGTGTCCTCTCCTCTCCTCTCTAGTTTGCAATGTTGCAAGGGGTTGTGGTCTGTGGGAGTGCTGCTTTTGTACTTACCTATGTGGGTGTGTCCTCATGGTCTGTTGTTTTCAGGTGTGTTGTGTCTGGGGTTCTGGCCTTTGTAGTTTTTGTTTGTCCAGGGGGTGTTTTCGGGATGTGTACTGTGCTTGTGTATTTGTGCGTGCCTTGCTGTGTGGACTTGTTGGCCATGTTGTGTGCGATTGTTTTTGTCAGCGGATGGTTTCTGTGCAGGGACGTGGGCGCCATGGCTTCTGCCGTGTCGATTCTCATCGGCGTTGTTTGCGCTGGCGGGCTGTATATTTGTAGTTTTCCCGCGCTCATGGCGGTGCGATCGTAATCTCACGTGCGGTGTGTCGGGCGTGAGGGCGGGCGGTTTTGTGTTGTCGTGCGTGTTTCCGTCCGTGGCGGGCGGTTTGACTCCGACTCGGACGATGGCGGGCGGTATTTTGTGTGATTTTTCCGCCGATGGCGGTTTTCGGTTTGTGAAATCGTAATGGCGTGGTCGGTGTTCAGACGGTGTGTGCGGGCGGATTTTTGCCGCTTCCATGCCTGGCGGATTTTTTTACGCCGGGTATCGTAATGGGCCCCTAGGACACATCTCTAGGAAGCCTTTATTTTTAATATTGGCTGACAAAGGAGTAGGCCTGGCCAGTGCTCGTGGAGTTTCACACTGCAGAATTCCACTGAGTTGCTGAGAAAGTCTGCTAGATTCTGCGGAGTTCCGTGAGCATGCAGAGTTTGTGAGGACTGGCCTGGCTGAGGCTTGTGACCCCATCAGACATGAGGCAGACAAGCTTCCCTGATTAGTGAAGGAGGAACGTTATTCACCTCCCCTTGGGTCTCTTGCAGGGCCTTGGCCCTGTCTGGTTCAGGTCCCGCAGGTCCTCCTTTGTCCGGTAGGACATGTGCTTGCTCAGATAGCAGGGTGTGGTCAGTCGATGCGATGGAACCTCTCCACATAACGCATTAGCAGTAGCACATACATTAACATTATTTAGGGCTGGCTGAAGTTGCATTGTACCACTTGGAAGCAAAGCAGTAGTGGATCGCTGGCAGTAACCCACAGTGCTGTGAAGGACAGTGTGTAAACTGAGTTGTGCTGTGCAGCGTGGCTCCTCACTGACACGCTGCAAACCACTGGTCCCCAGGAAGATCTGTCAGCCTCTAGGCTCTTACCTGTGCTCTCTTCCTTGGGATCACACTGCCACATGCACTCGTAAGGCTGTACCAGGTCACCCCCATGCAGAGCAGCACACCACCCACCACTGGGACCTTCAACACCAAAGTCCGCCGGCTCCTTGATCTGGTCTTACAAGGGTAGAGCAGAGGAAGCGGGCAATGCAGCCCCCACATACTCTCCAGTCTGCTGCTGTACTGGTGATCTCACAAGAGGGAAAGCAGAAGTTGGTGATGCCTCAGTCGGGAGACTCGGACAGCTCCGCACCTGCCTCAGACTCTGATCTTCGTTCTAGTTCTAATTCACAGGTAAGACCACGCGGACCACGGTACAGTGATTGCCACCTTTCTTTAAAGCTGGGAGTGCTCCATCCCAATGCATGGGCAAGAGAGAGATACCACATGAGCCTCTTATGTCAGATTTCATTTTACCACCAGTTTACCTTAAGGTAGATGGGCAATAAGCCAGGCTTCGTGGCATAGCTGAGTTTTTCCAAACTCTGAAAACTCCTCTAGCGGAACGGAGTACACCGCCCACCCCTACAAAGGAGAGATCAGCAGAGATGCCAATAATGTAGCTTTGAAATGTAAAAGAGCCATTTCTCTGAGCCACCTGAATTCACCAATGGACCTATTTGTGTTAGAGGAACCAAGCTAATATTTTGGTATATTACTGGGCCATATCCTGTGTGATCTCTAGAACTTGAGGGCCGATGATGCTTCATTTCCCAAGAGATCAAAGATCAGAAAAAATGGTGCCATGAAGCATTCCATGTTGTTCTTCTCAGTCCTTTAAGTCTGCAAGTTTCCTGCATAAATACCATACTGACTAGTCCCAGTCTGAGTCTTGTTAAGGCTGTCTTCCAGTGATCTGTCTGCACCTATGTTGACATCAATCTAGCTGTTGAGTTCAGTTGGTACTATGTAATTTCTAGTCAATTTGAATTCAGGCATCAGAGTTGGTGTATTACCATCCTTGACCACTCACCTAGCTTCTTGGCTATTATTTCCTGCATTATGTTTTCCAGGCTGATTTCTATTGATTTTGTGACCTCCTGAGATTGCACATTTTAGGGCAATGACTGCCTTAGTAAACAAAATTTGTCTCAACAACTTTGTCAAGGATATGATTGGAAGTTGATAGTGTGAAAAAACAAATGTGCTTTGATTAATATGCTGGTGTTTCAGGATATGATGCAGGCCTTATGCAAGTGGAAGCAGTATAATATTTGCTCTGGTTTTAAGTTTTGTGTGGAAAGCCTGGTGGGGGAGAGAAATATGACCCCTTACTGTGCTATGATTCAAAGTGAGTGGGTATGTCACGTAGAGGCATAAGGATACTCACTGACATAATACAGTAGTTACTGCAGGTAATCATGGTTGTTGAGGCAGGAAGGGAGATTTGGGTTGGTGAAGGCATGTGGTGTTCAGTTCACTTTCGTCATTAGGATGACCTATAAAAGTGCATATCAACACCTGTCCTCACCATTCCCATATTGCTTATATCTCACCTCTGATCTGGGTGCCTGTGTGCATGTACCGCAACTCGTCTTTATACTGCTGGTCCTTTTGAACACCATTCAAGATATTCAAGCCTATTCAGTGTTTTGTAGCCCCATTAGGTTGCTCCTGGTCCATCTTCGCATTGATCACTGTGCATTCTATTCTCTTAATGTATATTTCCTAGCAGGATGATATGAGCCATGGTTCATATACTCCACAGCAGCCCAACATCATAAAGAAGCACTTAGAACTGTTGCAGGCATGCAGGGTCACATTTTTCTACTTTCTGCAAGTTGTTCTGATGAGGTGTGACAATATTGTTTACGTTCTATCTTCTTATCATATCGCTTTCTACGGAGTACATGGCAGATGGGGCCCCCTACATCAATGAAGGATGCCTTTCTGTGGCCAGTGTCCTGAACCCTCACAGACAGGTAGCCATCTTGATTGTGGCCAGTCTCCACCTCCTCTAACTTACTTTCATTTTTTCTTCAAAATACCACTGCCAGTAGACAGGGAATTGAACATGATAAAAATACTAGGCAGCTCAATTTATAAGGAGATCATGCTCTATTACTAGAGATCCATGCATACTGGGATCTATTTATGGTAAGCAGAACATTAGGTGCCAAGATTACTGTGAGGATCTAAACTATCACTTAACCCTATGGGGTTCAGAGTATGGTCATGTGATTAGAGTAAGTGATTATTTTTCAAAGATTGTGGAGATTGCTTATTGAATTGTGCCTGAAATAGGGGTGTTGACATGGAGGTCTACTGATTCCTAGTACCTTTAGCTTGTTTGTGAAAAGATGAAATCAAGGCCAAACTGGTGAAGACTTGCTGAAAGTCAAAATATTTTTTTTAGTTCTTTGCAACTATAGTGAATAAATGCAGAAATGCACAATTGTAGTATGTGGGTTGTGGTATGAACACCGATATCTAATCTTTGTCTTTACATTGATATGTTTTTCTGTACAGTAGATGATGTGGTTTGTAGAATTAAAGTATTTGTCATGTCATGGGCAATGTAACTATTGTCACTCCAGTTTAGGTTCCTCTTTCCAATAAAGTCCTTCTCATGCCCAATTTACAAAGTTTGTTGAAAAAGCCATCACTAATGGTGAGATTAGCATATGCCTATTCAAGTAATCAATTTGTATTTTTTTGCAGCATCAAAAATATTTCCTGTGAAACCTATCAACAAACATGCTTTGCATATTTAACTATTCTAATCTAAAGTAATAACATTGAAAGAATAATTCTGTAACACTGAAACTTGTGCATTTCACTTAGGCGTACTTTTAGTTATTTTGATACTATTTACATTTCTTTTGGTTTATTTTTTATTTTTCTATAATTACTCTTTCATATATTCCACCCCTTCCTGCACACATCTTGTAATTTTCACAATAGTTGATACTCTTCACTGCAATTTTGAGTCACATTATGCAAAGTCTGTTTAGATATCAGTCTGTTGTTCTAAAAGCTGTTGTAAACAGAGCTGTAAAGGTTTTACAACTGCCTTTAAAGTTTACTCCAATGTGGACATTTGCAAAATATGTACAACATATCCTTGGGCACTTCTCTGTCATGCCCCTTTTTTGATATCAAAACTACTCAGGGTTCCTACCGCAATTACGAACATTCTATTCATGGATATATTAGGCAAAAGGTTGTGTTGAGCTCCTTGGCTTCCATCAAATTTCTTGCACCTGCGTCAGATACCCTCACAATGCAATGGATGTGCTCTACTCACAATACAGGGCTCCCTGGCGCAGTATCCACGGATGCGTCAAAAATACTGACGCATCTGAGAGCCCAAAAGTGGTGCATTGCTGTAGTTGGTCATAAGACTAATGCAACTACAGCAATGCATCAAAACACAGAGGCGATTCCCATTATAAACCCACTGCACCAATTCATATGCCTGGTTTGAAAAGGCATATCATTTTTGATGCATTCAAAGCTTAGAGCGAAGCAGTGCAAACTTGTAAATTTCACTTGGTCAGTTCAAAATGGATTTTTATGGGGGAACGCCTATCCTGCATTCATTATACACTGTGGCACAACCGGTTCCATAGCAGGTATACCGTGACACAGGCGTACAAAACCTGATGCAATAGGCCCAATGCATCAGTTTGTAGATATGGGGCAATGCTGAGCACTGAATACACCACCGCTGCGTCAAAAAAAAGTATGCAGCAGTGGCACAAGCTCCTTGTAAATATGCCCCTCTGAATCAATTGGAGAGAATTCCCATGCCGTAATATTGCTCTGCCTGAATCAGAGCCTCAAACTGTAATACCATCTCACCCATCAACCTCAAACATGCAAGCAAGAGCAAATCGAGAGCTTCAATATTCTTGAGTATTGAAGGAGCCAGCTACACAGTTTTTCCTTGAAACTGTCCAGCCAGCTTACTTTGCATATGTATGTGACTAATACATCCTAACTGTAACAGGGCAAGTTCTTCTAAACTATATTGGAGATGTGGCCCGAGTCTTTATAATGACCATCTTCATTACAACAAACCATTTGAATGGTTGTTTAGATCATACAGAAACAAATCATTAGTTTTGTGAAGGTGAAGCTGCAAATGTATGTGACATACATGCTCAAATTGAAAGCGCAGTGAAGTTTTTGATTTGTTCAATTTTGCTTTCAGGTGAAAAGTGACTTTCTGGGCCTGTTCATAATTCTTTGGTACCCACCGATTGATGGGGTAGTGGTGGAACTATAACTCATGCTTTCTCCATGCACTGCTTATAACCTTTCATATTATATCAGTTATACCATCTAAAATTATTGCATTAACAACAACACTTATGACATCATAAATCACATAATTTTTGAGAAGATAGTGCATGGTAGAGTGGCGAATTATAGTTAATGTAGTGTGGCTATCGAGTTCAATTCACTGTGTATGGAGGTGTAGGAGTTATAATAATTTGAAGGTATTGCGTAAATTATAAATTAAAGGTATTGCCTACGAATCACTGACAGAATATCGAAGATCAAAATATCGAGCTGCCAGAATATCGCTGACAAATTATAGACTACCAGAATATCGAATTCCTATCTACAAACCGGTAAGTACAAAAATATCGAATCCTAAATATCGTAAATAATATAGGGACCCATTATGATAACGGGCGGATCGCTATTTTCCTCCGCCCGCCACACATTTCCCCCCGCCATATTACTATGGCGGGGGGGACCCCGGCGGACGGAAAGACCGTCCGCCGCTTTTCCGCCGGTCGACTCTTCGACCGGTGGAAAAGAGGCATTATATGGTGGCGGTGTCTGCAAGACACCGCCATCCATATTATGATGCTGGCGGAGGGTGCTCTCCATGGCGGCATTGCCGCCATGGAAAGGCATACGGTAATTACTATTGGGGGCCCGTTGCAGGCCCCCCGGAGTGTTGGGGGTGGGGGTGCACATGGGGGTACCTATGGTACCCTCTGCATTTCAATGTACAACGTGGCAGGCACCGCACGGTGCCTGTCACGTTGTGCATTGAAAAGCACAACTTGTATTTTGACAGATGACGACGGGCGGTGCTTTCAGCACCGCCCGCCCGCAATGTCAGGATGTGGATGCGCCCGCCAGTGTGGCGGGCGCATCCCACGGCAGATGTACGGGACCGCCGCATGCATTGCGGGCGGTCCCATTTCCCGGGGGTATGGCGGGCGGACAAAGTCCACCCGCCATGCTAATGACCTCCATAGTTTGCTAAAATATAGACTTTTTAAATCTCTTAAAAGTAATGTAAAATTAATGAAATTATAACTATAAATAAGTAAAACATACTTAAAAATATTTAAATAACCTTAAAATTAATAAATAATAAATGTAAGTTAAAAAAAAATGCATTTTTATTTTTATTATATATATATTAACTTAATAATATTAAAAAATAATCAATATTTTTAATTATTAAATGTTAAAAACATAATTTTAAATACAATTACATATATATCTTAATAAACCTATAATATAAAAATAAATTATATATAATAAGTTAAAACATTAAAATTAATTTAAAAAAATAATATTTTACACTACCTTAAATATAACAATACTAAAAAAATTGCACAACGTAAAAGATAACATTTCTATTTCCACTCCAACAAGTGGTACAGTAGGGAAAATGTTGGATAGTGGGTAAATAAAAATTACTATTCCCACTCCAGCGAGTGGAACAGTAGAGAAAGCGTTGGATAGCGGGTGGGTAAAAATTACTATTCCCACTCCAGTGAGTGCAACAGTAGGGACAGCGTTGGATAGCGGGAGGGTAAAAATTACTATTCCCACTCTGGGGAGTGCAACAGTAGGGAAAGCGTTGGATAGCGGGTGGGTAAAAATTACTATTCCCACTCCAGTGAGTGCAACAGTAGGGAAAGCGTTGGATAGCGGGGAGGGAAAAATTACTATTCCCACTCCAGTGAGTGCAACAGTAGGGAAAGCGTTGGATAGCGGGAGGGTAAAATACTATTCCCACTCCAGTGAGTGCAACAGTAGGGAAAGCGTTGGATAGCGGGAGGGTAAAAATTACTATTCCCACTCCAGTGAGTGCAACAGTAAGGAAAGTGTTGGATAGCATAGGGGAATAATTTAATATACCCACTCCTGCAATATAATTAACATTAATTAACAATTAATTATTTTGTAAAAATTAATTTAACTCCCACCATTTTCCCCTATAAACATCACCTACAATATTGTAACATATTAATAAATTAACATAATTAATTAACAATTAATTAATTAATTAATTAAAATTAACAATATAATTAATTAACATATTTACAAATTAATTGTTAATAATTAATACCTAATTAAGAAAGAAATTACACAATTAACATAATTACCAATAAATTATTATTAATCAATTTATAATTAATTAATTAATAATAAATTAATTAACTTAATTAACAATATAAATTATTAAATATTAAATTATTAAGTAATACAATAATAAATTAAATTATTTCAATTAAATTATTTCCCACCCTATTCCCCTATAAACCCACAACCCGCTACAGAATTAAATTACGCAAAAAAAAATTACGGTAATTACTATTGGGGGCCCGTTGCAGGCCCCCGGAGTGTTGGGGGGTGGGGGTGCACATGGGGGGTACCTATGGTACCCTCTGCATTTCCAATGTACAACGTGGCAGGCACCGCGCGGTGCCTGTCACGTTGTGCATTGAAAAGCACAACTTGCATTTTGGCATTGCGGCAGGCGGTGCTTTCAGCACCGCCCGCCGCAATGTCAGGAATGCGGATGCGCCCGCCAGTGTGGCGGGCGCATCCTAATGGCATGTAAGGGACCGCCGCATGCATTGCGGGCGGTCCCATTTCCCGGGGGTATGGCGGGCGGACAAAGTCCACCCGCCATGCTAATGACCTCCATAGTTTGCTAAAATATAGACTTTTTTAAATCTCTTAAAAGTAATGTAAAATTAATGAAATTATAACTATAAATAAGTAAAACATACTTAAAAATATTTAAATAACCTTAAAATTAATAAATAATAAATGTAAGTTAAAAAAAAAAATGCATTTTTATTTTTTATTACATATATATTAACTTAATAATATTAAAAATAATCAATATTTTTAATTATTAAATGTTAAAAACATAATTTTAAATACAATTACATATATATCTTAATAAACCTATAATATAAAAATAAATTATATATAATAAGTTAAAACATTAAAATTAATTTAAAAAAATAATATTTTACACTACCTTAAATATAACAATACTAAAAAAATTGCATCAACGTAAAGATAACATTTCTATTTCCACTCCAACAAGTGGTACAGTAGGGAAAATGTTGGATAGTGGGTAAATAAAAATTACTATTCCCACTCCAGCGAGTGGAACAGTAGAAAGCGTTGGATAGCGGGTGGGTAAAAATTACTATTCCCACTCCAGTGAGTGCAACAGTAGGGACAGCGTTGGATAGCGGGAGGGTAAAAATTACTATTCCCACTCTGGGAGTGCAACAGTAGGGAAGCGTTGGATAGCGGGTGGGTAAAATTACTATTCCCACTCCAGTGAGTGCAACAGTAGGGAAAGCGTTGGATAGCGGGAGGGGAAAATTACTATTCCCACTCCAGTGAGTGCAACAGTAGGGAAAGCGTTGGATAGCGGGAGGGTAAAAATTACTATTCCCACTCCAGTGAGTGCAACAGTAGGAAAGCGTTGGATAGCGGGAGGGTAAAATTACTATTCCCACTCCAGTGAGTGCAACAGTAAGGAAAGTGTTGGATAGCATAGGGGAATAATTTAATATACCCACCCTGCAATATAATTAACATTAATTAACAATTAATTATTTTGTAAAAATTAATTTAACTCCCACCATTTTCCCCTATAAACATCACCTACAATATTGTAACATATTAATAAATTAACATAATTAATTAACAATTAATTAATTAATTAATTAAAATTAACAATATAATTAATTAACATATTTACAAATTAATTGTTAATAATTAATACCTAATTAAGAAAGAAATTACACAATTAACATAATTACCAATAAATTATTATTAATCAATTTATAATTAATAATAAATTAATTAACTTAATTAACAATATAAATTATTAAATATTAAATTATTAAGTAATACAATAATAAATTAAATTATTTCAATTAAATTATTTCCCACCCTATTCCCCTATAAACCCACAACCCGCTACAGAATTAAATTACGCAAAAAAAAATTAACATATAATTAATTAATTCTAAATAATGCTAAAAATATATATTATAATTAAATTACTTCCCACCCTATTCCCCTATAAACCCACAACCCGCTACGGAATTAAATTACACAAAAATTAATTAACATAAAATTCATTACTTTTACAAAATTCAAACATACATTACAAAAATAATACATACTTTTAACACATATACTAACACTTAAAACACACAAAAAAATCGATATTACTGACTTCGATATTGTGGAACTCGATATTTCTTACCTGCATTTCGATATTCTGCACCACTATATTTTTGCAATTCGATATTCTGCCCATTCGATATTTTTTTTTCGATATTGTGACTAGTTACCATTGCCTACATCACCCAGCATAGTTCTCACCAATACCAGAAAGCTGAACGCATCCCCCTGCAGGAAATGGCTCATTGGTAATAAGCTACCCTTCCAACCAAGCTAAAAACGCCATGAGAAATCTCAATCATAAATCCTCAACCTTAATAAAGAAACTCCTATCACTGACCCCTACTTCTGCTACACCAAGGGTACCCTACTGAATTACCTCATCTTCACTACCAATCGGCGTGCTAAATGGAGGAAAGCCTTATCTTCCTCACTCAACACCACCATCACCAAGAAAATTCCATACAGGCATAAACTTACTATTGCACACTCCACGCTCTACAACGTTGATGCCACCATCTCCATCTATAACAACGGGACTGTGCTCATTCAATCTTCAGATCACAATCTGGAACTTTTCGCCAATTTCTTCTCCTACCTCAAGAATAAACTAGACAGGGCCATCCCCCTGATTTCCCCTTCACAACTCCCCTCCGACTCCTCCCCGTATGACAACCTAATCTCTACCAGCCCCCTTTACTCCTCCTTCCACCTCTCTACCTTGGCGGTCATCCACTTACCCACTGGAACTACTGCAGTCCAACACACCCCCTCCCCCAGGGACAATACTAACACTCCCCCAAGTCTACTCCAATCCAAGATCATTTCTTCACATCCTTCAATAGCCCCCTACAGCTACATCACCATCAACAGGATCAATTCATCCACTGCCTCCTCTCAACCAACCATTCATTACCAAGACTCCGAATGTGAACCCTACCAACACTTGCTCTCCACTCTTCCTTGTCTTGGCTAGTTCCCTACACCACAGTGCTCCCCCCAACCAGGATCCTCTTAGGAGTTGTTTTACTGACTCCACGCTGGACACTATACAATTTGAACTGCTATTGATTAGGGCTGACATCCTCAAACTAATTCATATCACCTCCAAACTTGAACACAAGTGGTCCTCACATAAGACTCACCTCCAGACAAACAATCTTCTAACTTCCAAATCCCACTCTGCCTCTATCCCTGCTTACACATGGGTCACACATCCTTGCAAGAGATCCACACCTAACCAGTCCCACTCCTCACGACCCAATAAGCTAATCAGTCAACTATCAAAAAATTATATATTCTCCCTCCTATATCCATGATCTGTCCGTCCATGCTATACCGGCTACAAAAATTGAGATAATTATCGCCCACCCTGGCAGGACTAGATGTGGGAGGAATTTGCGGAGTTCTACTCCATGGAATTCCACGGAGTCACATAAAAACTCTGCGAGATTCCACAGAGTTCCACCCACCTGGATCACATGGGGACGATTGACAAGTTTAACAATAAGTAACTACAAAATGATGCGTATTTAGTACAAATCTTACCCCCATTGTCTGTTCCAGCCTCGTTTTACCTTAGTAGTCATAGATCCCTGAGCCTGGGCGAGGACGCACGATGCCACATCCACAAACCTATTTCTTTACAGTTACTTGTTTCTACTCTACAATCTGTAAGACAAGCTGTGCCTCTCCCAAACCCTGGCCACAGTGAGCTCATTTGAGGAAATCAAGAGCTTTCGCCACCCCCTTCTTCCCCACAAGGGAAGGTGTAAGTCCCTCCACAGGTACTGCCTGTCTGTTCTGTCGCTCCGCTGAGCTTGGCTCTGACGCTGTTTCATTGATTTATTCCTCAGATTTTGAGGATTCACGTTCCAGTTTTCGGGATGCTGAATATTGGCTCCACTCCCACTTCACGCCACCCTTTCCATCTATTCTGTTCACTTCTGGCACATCGTTACCTCTGGCCTGTTACATGTTACCCCCCTGGCATGTCGTAGTCTCACTGCTGTCATGGTACTCCCCTAGCATCTTCTAGTTCTTGCATATCACATGCTGGGCTTATTAAACCTCTGTCATCTTGGGCAGCTTGGCAGCCCTCCTCTCTGCTTCCTTGTTCCTGGGTGTACTTGGTTGCTGGTTAGTGCTCTGAACAGTATGGCAGCATGGCAGAAATGTTTATAAGACACATATCTCTCAAGAAGTGCTACAGTTCTCTCTCCATGCCTCCAAATCCCTGGAAACATTTGCTTCTCTCTGTGCACCTCAGCATTAAATTACACTATAAGTAAAGCCTTTTGCCATAAAATATTTCCTGTTTGAGTCTCTTAAGGTTAGAAAAAATCCCATCCATGATGTTCTTGGGGTCGGGCCCAGACATGGCGTCTCTCCGCTGTGAGGTGGACCCTCTCCGCCATGTGTTTTTTTAACCCTTCGTGTAGTGTTCTGGCCTTAGAAGTATTGCATCTAAACGTTACACTAAGCGCAGTCCGCATGCTGCTAAATGTTTCTTCAAATCTAAAAAATGTGCGAATGTGACAGCCACTCCCTGTACTATTAATTGGTATGCGGTGCGCAGAGCAAATTGATTTCAAGGAGGCATGATGCTGATTACGAAAAAGACATGGATTTGTGTTTCTGTTCGAATTATTATTAACACTGCAATTGACGGTTCCAAAATAATTTTTCCTAATGCATCTGACGTAAACCACTCAACCTCAAGCAGGCTTTTAGATGTGAAGTGGGTTTAGGTCAGCTGCGGGGAGCACATGATGGGGACAGGTGGATTTTATGGTTGCTTCTGGAAGTGTGCCTGTCGTTAGAGGTTCAGTAGAGCAGGGATGGGACTGCTGCCAAGAAGGGACTCAGGTTTTTGGGCGGTAAAATCTGTGACACAACGATAGTGGAGTTTTTGTCGACCTCTGCGCTCCAAGCAGAAAGCAGAGTGGGCAAAACTCCTTAAACTCCGCCAGTGGAGCAGAGTTTACTGCCCACCCCTAGTCAGGACATCTCACCCCAGCACTAGACATATAAATAAAACAAACCAAGAACAAGTTCCCATCTCACACATGTCAAAAACTACCTCCAAAACTTCCCTGAAATGCGCATTACTCAACTGCTGTTCAGCTGTGATACATGAGTCCGACATAGCCGATCTTATAATTAACCATGATCTGGACATTCTCATGCTCATGGAAACCTGGTTGGATGAATCTTCAGCTCCCATTCTTGACATACTCACCCCCCCAGTCATGACATCATCAGACTAGACCATTCAGGGTGTTCGGGGGGTGGCCTAGAGTATATCTACAGGCCAACACTATCTATAAAACAATACCTAGCCTACATCTACAGGTCCACACTGCCTATAAAACAATCTCACCCTCTGTCACTGCCCTCCTGATAATACCTTAGGATCAACCTCACCACCAACGACAACTCAAGGTGCTCTTTTCACACGTTCTACCATGCGCCAGTAGAAAACCACACATTCATTGAACAGATCATGAAAAATATCTCCTCTAACAACGAAGCATATAACAACCAGATTTTTCATGGCGATTTCAACATTCATGGGAATGACTCTATAGACCCTCTTGTTAAGTGGCAAGGATCTCTTACAGGGAAGCACTTCAGCTCAGGTTTCGATGTTGACAGGTCATCACACAACTTTTTCATATACATAGCTGAATCACTGCAGATATAAACAATATCACTCCAATCTTTGTTGAATTTGGTAAGAACGTTTTGCAGCAGCATTCAAAGTGACACTGTGTTCCATGTTTTCCAAAAGTCTGGTTCCATATTTTCACCACTATCCCAGATGCTTGGTGACAGCACTCTTTTTACATATACCTGTCAATGCACCTTGCATTGAATGTTTAAAGCCTAGGGTGTTAGGCAATTCACCTACTATCAATACTGACTCACTAGAAAAGAGGGCTGATATATCAAAGGGTTTCACCCATTCTCTGTATGTGGGTAAATGTAATGGTACATTTTGTGAATATTCTTATGAAACCAGCCATTTTACCTATCAGTGAAGAATCACATGTAGCCCAAATATGATTTTGATATTTCCTGACCCTCCACAGTTTATAAAATAATCAAATATGACCTAAAACATGCTTCTAAACCCTGCAACTTTAGACCAAAGACCACAAAACTAAAAAGCAAATGTGACCTCCCTAAAAATCAAAATTCAACCAGAATAATGTTAGCCCAGCCTTCCTTGCTGCAACCTAGTATAACAAAGTTACATTGTATTGGCCCTTTCAGGAAGAAATAAAAATGAGTCTTTCGCTCGCCTTTTCCTTTCTTTAAATGGCATTTAGTTTGTGGGTCTGCAGGTGTTTTTTCAGTGTTTATATGTTTACACTGGTGAGGGCTATTTCCCTTTCAGTGGGGTTTTATCAGTTATTAAAGGTTTAATCCTAAAATAGGATAGCCTAGGTACATTGTTGTTTCGTACAGCAGAATAGCATACAGTGGAGTAGCGTACAGTGGAGTGGGGTAAAGTGGAGTCATATAGACTGGAGTGGCATATAGTGGAGTGGTGTAGAGTACAATAGAGTACAGTGAATTGGCATGGACTGGGGTGGAATTGAGTGGTATTCAGTGGAATGACCTACAGTGGAGTGGGTAGAGTGGAGTGGCAAAGAGTGGAGGGGTGAAGAGTGTAATAGATTACAGTAGAGTTGTAGAGTTGTAGAGTAGAGTGATGTATAGTAGAGGGGTATATAATGGAGTGGCATAGAGTAAAGTGGCATAGAGTGGAATATCATACAGTGTGGTGGCATAGAGTGGAGTTGTGTACAGTGGAATAGTGCAAAGTGGAATGGCAAACATTGGAAGGGCATACAGTGGAGTGGCGTAGACTGGAGTGTTTTAGAATGTAGTGGCATTGATCATAATAGCGTACAGTGTAGTGGTGCAGAGTGGAGTGGTATAGACTGTATTGAGGTAGAGTTAAGTGGAATACAGTGGATTAGCATAGAGGGGAGTGGTAGATAGTGGAGTCACGTACAGTGGAGTGGCTGTCAATAGAACTCAAATTATGAAACAACAGATGCACTAACCTTATACTGTTGAACCCTGCATGAGCGATGGGTAAGATGCATAATCTGTCAATGTCTAACTGTACTGGCCCCTGTGAGTGTTCAAATAGCCCACAAGGAGAAAGCACCAAGGGGACGAGGGAAGATAACAAGGAAAGGAGTGGAAGTGATTCTGTACCGGATGATTACTACTGATCTGCCTCTGAGTGTCTGATCTCTGAGATGTCTGGTTTGGAGTGTTTGATCTCTGAAGTGCCCACCACAGGGTGTACGCTTTTTCCCACCCACCCCTTTTCTGCTATGGGAGCCTGTGTATGCGTCTGTACGGGCTCCCATAGAGTTCAATCGGAGACTGAGCGAACCGAGTCCGTAGGCATACAGCAGCATCGTACTGGCTCGCTCGGACTCCTGGAGCACGTCTCGCTCGGAAAGCCCTCCGGATCCGAGTCGTATGGAGGGCTTTCCTAGCGAGATCGGAATCGGGCCCTAAGTGTTCCATTTTGGTTAAGCAGTCTATAATAATGAGTCTCACTGTGTGACTTTTGCTGCGGGGTAACTCCACCACAAAGTCCATGGAAATGATGTGCCATGGGGACACTGGCATAGGAATAGAGCATAAAAGGCCTGCTGGTTTTTGATGGCTAGATTTTATTTGTGCACAGATGGAGCAAGTAGCAATATACCGCTCTACATCAGTTTAGCCAGTTGGCTACCAGAAATACGGGAAATGAGGGAAATGGGCTTAAATGACCCTAAATGTCCTGCTAAGTCTGTGTCATGAGCCCATTGTATGATTTGGCTTTAGGTGTCTGGCAATGGTATGTAAATTCTATGACTGTGATACAATAATCCTTCTTTTTCAGATCAGTTTAATCCTTTGTTTAGCCATTCCTTGGTTTGAATATCTTTCATTCATGCTTTGAGTGCGTGCAATAAATCTTTGGTTATAATATTGACCCTCTGGCTCATTGATCTCAACTTTGCAGTTTGGTCTTGTAAAATGAAGGGGGATCACTCTCTGGACTCCCATCTAATACAACTTAGCCTCTTGATAAAACATCCTCCTTACCATTTTGGGTTCCTGGCCAGTAGGATATTGTGATGTCGAAATCGGATAAGAATAAGGGACAAAACAACTGACGTGGAGTCAAAGTGCGCACAGACCTTAAAAATGTATAATTCCTATGATATGTGTAGCTCTCAACTGTGTGCCTGGCTCCCATTAAATAATGGTGCCATTCTTTATATGCTCTTTTTTATAGCTAATAGCTCCTTATTGGAGATGCTGTAGTTCATTTCACCAGGCAACAACGTCTGTCAATAGGACTCCACCGGGTGTATCTGGCCCGTTTCCGGGTGTCTTTGTGATAAAACTGCCCCTAAGGCCTGACTGGAAGCATCTGTTTCACGAATAAAAGGCAAAATTACGTCTGGATGGCATAAAATTGGTGCTTGAACAAATCGCTTTTTAAAGTCTGCAAAGGCCTGGTCAGTTTTTGTGTCATATAAACAGAGCTCCCTTGCAGCCTTGTTAGAGGATGAACCACTGAAGAAAAATCTGGTTCACCGAAAGAACATCGATGATAAAAACATCGATGTTCTGAATAGCGAAAAAAATATATTGACTACAAAAATATTGACTCCAATACCTTAACAGGTAAGTACAAAAATATTGAATCAAAAATATCGAACTTAAAAATATAGATGTAACAATTATTGATTTAAAAATATAAATAAAATAAGATAATATATGTTAAATATATAAAATATTAATATAATCTTTAACAAAATGATTTAAATGTAATATATATTTTAACTAAATATAAAAAATAAACTTAATTTAAAAAAATATAAACACAAACATAATAATTTATACATACATATATTTACTTTAAAATAATTTAACTATTATCTTTCTTTAATTTTTAAACTTTTAAATTATATAAAAATAAAATATATACATATATCAATAATTTAAAATAAAAAAATAACCATTCTATAATTAATCAAAACATTTAACTATTTAAAAAAATTAAAACGCACATTTCGCAATATAATAAATACTACAGTAGGGAAAATGTTGGATAGCGGAATAATTAAATTTACTATTCTAACTATAGTGAGTGCAACAGTAGGGAAAGTGTTGGATACCGAAGGGGTAAAAATTACTATTCCCACTCCAGTGAGTGCAACAGTAGGGAAAGTATTGGCTAGCGGACGGGTAAAAATTACTATTCCCACTCCAGTGAGTGCAACAGTAGGGAAAGTGCTGGATAGCGGACGGGTAAAAATGACTAATCCCACTCCAGTGAGTGCAACAGTAGGGAAAGTATTGGATAGCAGAGGGGTAAAAATTATTATTCCCACTCCAAAGAGTGCAACAGTAAGGAAAATTTTGGATAGTGGAGGGGTAAAAATTACTATTCCCACTCCAGTGCGTGCAACAGTAGGGAAAGGGCTGGATAGCGGAGGGGTAAAAATTACTATTCCCACTCCAATGAGTGCAACAGTACGGAAAGTGCTGGATGGCGGAGGGGTAAAAATTACTATTTCCACTCCAGTGAGTGCAACAGTAGGGAAAGTGCTGGATGGCGGAGGGGTAAAAATGTATATTCCCACTCCAGTGAGTGCAAAAGTAGGGAAAGTGTTGGATAGCGGAGGGGTAAAAATTACTATTCTCACTCCAATGAGTGCAACAGTAGGGAAAGTGCTGGATAGCAGAGGGGTAAAAATTACTATTCCCACTCCAGTGAGTGCAACAGTAGGGAAAGTGTTGGGTAGCAGAGAAACAAAAATTACTAATAACATTTAAACAATTGAAAAAATTTAAATAATCTTAAAAATAAATAAACAACATTTAAAAAATATCTGATTAAATATATTAAACATTGTCATTAAATATATTAATTACATATAACAAAAAGATACATATATTATCTAAAATAAATGAATAAATACATTTATAAACAATATTTATTTAAAAGAAGCAAATATTAACAAACAAAAACAATATTTAAAACTTAAATGTATTTATTTTATTTCCTACCCTATAACACCACACCAATGGAAAAAAACTTCAACATTTGTATTTAAATGTATTTCCATATTTAACATAATTAAAAATGAATTTAAAAATATTATTAATAGAAATAAATAATAAACATTCATTGAATACAAATTCTTTAACACTATAAAATGTACAACACACACCTAAAATGAATTACACAATTAACATAATTAATTACTAATTAATTAATTTAAATTAATTAACAACTTATTATCAATTCATCAATTTAAAATAAATTACTTGATTTGATTTGATTTAGGAATTTATAAAGCGCACGATTGCCCGGAGGCGTCTTGGCGCTAAGTCCGATGCACAGAGGATTATTAACAGGATAATAATTTGCCTTAACAGGTGAAAAGCCAGGTTTTTATACGGCTTTTCTGAAATGCAGAAGTGAAAGACTACTTTTTATCGCGATAGGGAGGAGGTTCCAGTTTTTGGCAGTCCGCAGCAGAAAGCTATAAACACAGCAACACACACCTAAAATTAATTACACAATTACCATCATTAATTACTAATTAATTAATTAAAATTAATTAACAACTAATTATTAAGTCATCAATTAAAAATAAAATACTTCCCACCGTTCCCACCATTTTCACCTATAAACACCACAACACACACCTAAAATTAATTACACAATTAACATAATTAATTGCGAATTAATTAAAATTAATTAACAACTAATTATTAAATAATTAATAATAAATTAATTTACACATTTAACACTAATACATCTCGATTCAACAAATATTAATAAATAAAAAGTATTCAATAAATTTTATATAATTAAATTACTTCCCACCCTATTCCCCTATAAACCCACATTCCGCTACGGAACTATAACGCAAAATTCAAATACAAAAAATTATAATAACTACTAAAAATAATCAATAAACTTTATATAATTAAATTACTTCCCACCCTATTGACCTATAAACCCACAACCTGCTACGGAACTAAAAACGCAAAATTCAAATTTTTTAATAACTACTAAAATTTTAACACATATAATAAAAATACAAACAATTCCTATACAAAAATACATACATCACACACATATAAAATATATACTAAAATACATAACATTAATAAAAAATCGATATTTTTAACATCTATATTTTTGCAAACAATATTAAACAGTTAGATATTTTTAAATCGATATTACTTACCTAAAATCGATATTCTTGACCACAAAAATGTGTCTGTCGATATTCTTGACCCACAATATTTTTGACACGATATTTGTGCAATTCGATATTTTTGACTCGATATTCTGTCTCTGCACTGAAAATCTTTGATAAATCGCCTGTAAAAATTGGCGAATTCCAAAATGCTCTGTAAACTCTTCACACAAGTGGGTGCTGGCCATTGAAGGATTGCTTCGGCTTTACTGTCATTCATTTGAATTCCATCAGGACTAATGACATATCCTAAAAAATAAATTGATTTTGGGGACATGAAACAGACCCTTCTTGAATTTTGCAAGAAGGTGACATTGATCGCTTTAACGTGTTCGATGTGTTTGTGTGGTCTATCTGAATAAATAAGGAAATTGTCTATATAGACAAATATGAACACGTCTAGGTAATCCCTCAACACATTATTCATAAAGTACTGAAAGGCTGCAGGAGTTGAAAAGTCCGAAGGGCATGACCAGGTACTCATAGAGTCCGAACTTGGTCCTGAACGTGGTCTTCCACTCGTCTCCCTGTCAGACTCTAGCTAGGTGGTACGCTCCCAGGAGATCCAGCTTGCTGAATATTACAGCTTTTTTCATCTGATCTAATAGAACCAGTATTAATGGTAGAGGGTATTGATTTTTTATGTATATCTTGTTAATCACCTGATAATTGATACATGTCTGTAGGTCCCCCCTTTCTAAGGAACACAAGAGAGTGAGGAAGATGCTGGAGACTTCAAAGGATGAATAATGCCAGAAGCAAATTTTTCCTCTATGTATTTTTTGAAATGAGTCTCAGGTTCACATAAGGCATACATTTGGCTGCATGGGATTTAGGCCCCAGGTACTAAATGTATGTTGGGGAAGTACACTGGCTTTTTCTTAGTCATAAAACATTTTATAGGTGGTATTACATTCAGGTAAAGTGGTTCTTAACCACCTACAATCCCATGTAGAGATGGACTGTATCGCATTGGTATGTGTCTCCTTATAATCATGTGTTTCTATTCCTCCAGGCTCACACTGCCTGGGTCCAGAGAGGACCTACAACAGCTGTGGGTGAAACATGGGGCTTGACAGTGGCTTAGAGCGGAATAGCATACAGTGGAGTGGCAGACAGGGGAGTGGCATAAAGTGGAACGACATACTGTGGAATACCGAACCACTTTCATTGATGTTTGTTTGTATGATCCTGATGTCCCCATCTTTAGACTCAGTTTCTTTTGATTCATTTTTAGTGATTACTGATTAGCTTATCCATCATGGTTTTTTATTTGGATCTTTCATAGCCTCTCTGAATGTATTTGTGTTGATAGCCCCTGTTTTTAAAGCATTGCCTAGTTTCCTCACAGTTGTCCTGAAAAGTTTTGACTTGTGGAACAGTTTCTCTTTAATCTCAGAAACTCTCCATATGGGATGCTGCTCAGCAATAGCTGTGGATGGAAGCTAGAGCTGTGCAAAATATAGTTAATAGATGTTTCTTTTCTGTATAGTGGTGTGTAAGTTTCCCGGTAACACATAGATTGTATTATTCTGGAAATTTATTATTTCAGCATCTATGGTGTATGTAAATTTGAGAACCTATTTGTTTTCATTCAAGATGCTAAAATATGCGTCAAACTCCTGTGGGGTGCCATATCATATGATTACCAGGTCATCTATGTACCTGGTACATAGAATTATATTGTCTCTCAAGTTCTTCTCCCCAGGCCACTTCATTCTCTCACCACCCCATCATGAGGTTTGCAGAACTGGGTGAAAATAAAACTCTCATTGCAGTCCCAAATTTCTGTTTGAATATTTGGTGACTGAACAGGAATATCTTGTTAGTTGGGCATAAATCAATCATTTTCAGCAACATTTTTGAATGTTTAAGTTCACCGACTACACGCTGCTTTAAAAAATAAACCATATTTTGTTTTGCTAATAACTTTGGCACCGTTTGACGAATCTTCACTAAGGGCATCATTACGATGGCGGGCGGACAAAGTCCGCCCGCCACCGCAACGGAATGCGGGAGCGTCCGCAAGGGGTGCGGCGGTCCCGCACCTGATATTAGGATGCCACCACGGCGGTGGCAAGCCCTATTCCCAGCATTGTGGCAGGCAGTGCTCACAGCACCACCCGCCACAATGCTGGGAATAGACGTTGTGCATTGGCATGCACAAGGTGACAGGCACCGCGCGGTACCTGCCACTCTGTCCATGCCAATGCAGGGGGGTATCATAGGTACCCCCCATGTGCACCCCCACCCTCCCAACTATATGGGGGCCCGCTACAGGACCCCAAAGGCAAAGACCACATGCCTTTCCATGGCGGCAATGCCGCCATGGGAAGGCACATCTCCGCCTGCATCCTAATATGGATGGCGATGTCTTGCAGACACTGCCACCATGTTAGAGCCCTTTTCCGCCCGGTCGACGAGTCGACCGGCGGAAAAGCGGCGGACGGTCTTTCCGTCCGCCTGGGTCCCCACTGCCATCGTAATATGGCGGGGGGAAATATTATGCGGGTGGACGAGAATGGTGGGCGGATCGCCACCGCCATACTGGCGGCGGCGATCCGCCAGACATCATAATGACCCTCTAAATGTTTAAAACTAGTGTGCCAGTCACTTCAGCTGCTGTATGAAAAGTGTTGGGGTGATTCGCCAATTGGGGACCGAGAAAAAGGGGGTTCCAAAACACGTTTTCCCCATGCAATTTCTCCTAGGGGTTTTATATACGACTACAGCCGAACCGCTGAACGGAATTACCCCAGATTTGGAAGAAAGCTAGATCTTGGTCCAGAAAGAGTGCTTTTTGTAATTTGGTGGAAATCTGCCTAGTAGTTATTAAAGAAAAAAGATTCATATATATATCTAGAGATGTTGATCCACCGCAGAGGATCCGCGGATCCATGTGCCAAAGGCAATGCCGTGATTGGCTAACCGCAACCTAAGAGAAAAGCTGGGGCCGCTATTTTTTTAATTGGGACACAGTTCCGGGGGGGATATTATGTAGAAATATGATATAAAGGGTCAGAATAGAGGTATCCTGACCCCATGGGACTGATGGAGGTGTCTGTGAGGGACCCCTCATGGGGAAGAAATTGTCGAAATTTTTTTTATTTGTGGCTCGAGGATTTGCTGATCTACCGCGGTGTTCAGTGTGGCCCCCATGTGAACCCCTTGCAGTCCCGTGGATCCAGACCCCAATTAAAAAACATATATACCCACTCACAGACCCACTCATACACTCTCTCATACACCCATACAACCACTCAAACACCCACTCACACATCCATGCACCCACTCATGTCCTCACTCACATACCATACAGTCACTTACACATCCTCTCACATACCCATAAAGTCCCTCATATAGCAATTTAGAGACCAGAGAACCACTCGCACCCTCATTCACAGATGCACACAGGCACTCACACAGCCACATACACACCCAAACAGCCACTTACATACCCACACATACAACCATACAGCAAAACCTCTGACATACCCACTCACACATACTGCCTCTCACAAACCACTCAGAAACCTACCTACCCACTCACACACCCATAACACCTCTCACAAACCACTCAGAGACCTACCTATCCACTAACACACCAACTCATATGCCCACCCAACACACACTCACATGCCAAATTACACACCCACACAACCATTCACACACTCACTCACACACCCATACAGACACTCACATACCCAGTCACACATTCATACAGCCAGTCACAGACCCTCTCACTCACCCATACAGTCACTGATACATCCACTTGGAGACTCAGAAAACTACCCACATACCCAATCACAGACCCATAAACCCAAACACCCAGTGAGAGCCACTGAAAACCACCCACACATCTATTTACCCACTTATACAGCCACTCACACACTCAGTCACACATCCATGCAGACACTCACACACCCATACAATCACTGACACATCCTCTCAGAGACCCAGAGAAACACTCACAGTGCTACACAGGCACTTATACACCCACTCACACACCCACTTACACACCCATATGACCACTCATGCACCAATACAAGCACTCACACACCCAGTTAGTCAAAGACCCAGAAACCACTCACATACCCATTTACACACTCATACAGCCACTCTTAGACTCAGAGAACCACACATAAATCCACTCACAGACCCACACAGGCAATCGCACACCTACTCACACACTCACATACACACTCATACAGCTAGTGACACACCCACTCCCAAACCCACATAGCCACTTACACACCCACTTACACACCTACTCATACACCCAGCACATGCTCACACACACATTTACACACTAACACAACCACTCACACACCCACTCACAAACCCATACAGGCAGTCACACATGCATTTAGGGACCCAGAAAATCACTCCCACACCCATTCACAGATTCAACAAGCACTAACACACCCACTCACACACCAGCACATAATAACAAACCCAGGTACATAGCCACACAATCAAAGGTTAAAGGGACATTAAAGATGACTGCTGATGGAGGAGCTCCAAAGGGAAGCTCCCAGGGTCGGGATCATTATTGCTAAATATCCTACTTATACCCTGATGTCCTTTGGCTCCGACTGTCCAGGCGCCTCCTTCTTGCCTGCTGCTGCTGCCATACCTCGCTGCTCCGCCCAGCTCCACCCAGCCTCCTCAGTTCCGCTTCTATGTAACCAGGCTGCTATTTTCGGCTCCGCAAAGACGCCAACTGCTAGCCGCCAGTCACCTGGACATTGCAGCCTCAGCCCGATATCAGTCTAGTCTCAGCCAGCTCGGCCCCCACACCGGCCCCCACACTCGCATCAGCCGCCCACATTTGCATCGGCGGCCGGATGGTGGGGGCCTCATCTTGGCGTCTTGGCACTCCGGTTTCCGTATCCTGGTCCTCGACAGCACCCGACAGCGCCGACAGCTGGTAATTAGATACTTGGCTGTCAATGTGCACACAGGAAGTTTGGGTCCAGAGAGTCCAGCAAGCCTTTGATGGTGTAACGAGGGGGCACACTTCAGCTGCAGATCTGCCACCCCGCTTGTAGTGCCTGGTAGTGCCTGGCAGTGTCCGGTGCTTGGTGGTCACGAGGGAGGGTCGATGTGTCTTTTGTAGGTCCTTTATAGAGCTTTCCGGAAAAGCCTCCTGGAGAACACTGGAGAATATTGGAGGAATATTAGAAGAATATTACAGGAACTTTGAGATACGCGGTGAGGTGAGGTGTTGAGGTGGCAGCAGTAGCTGGGTGTATTCAAGAAGGAGGTAAGCCTAACTTTTTCTTTTGTTATTATTATTATCTTCGCCTAGTTCTGTTTGTCTTGATATGAATACCTCCCCTCATTTATCGCCCCCTGTGCTCCGCTCTAAAAGGTCCCTCCCTGACGTCCAAAAAGGTAAATCGCAGGGGAGAGCCAGTAAAAAGAGGAAAATCGGAGGGAAGAAGGGGTCTGCTCAACATGATCATAGTACTTTAACAAGTGGAGATGCTCCACGCTCACCCCTAGTAACCTCAATAAGGAATTTTGTTTTTAAGCATTTTCATAACGGAGCTCAACTGCCCTCAGAGGAGGGGGTAAAGTCACCCTATGGGCAGCCCAGTGCGGCGGACTTTGTATTAGACCCTGACACAGACTTTTTATGCACAGCATTGGATGATGCGCAGACAGTCAATCTTTCAGTGTCTCCATCTCAGACTACAAGTGCGACCGCAAGTAGGGGTCCAAGTAGGGGCCCGAGATTGTCTTCCTCTCCTCGTCTGAATATCTCATTATTATCATCATTTTGTCCCGATGACTCCAGTGCCTCCCAGTTGTCTTGTTGAGAAGATCAACAGGACCAACAGGATCGACCTAGCCTTACGTCCCTATATAATGCTTCCATGGCTGGGGGCCAAACTCCACACTAGGATCACAGTGGAGATCTATATCATTCCAGCCCACCTCTTCATCGTCTTTGCTGGATGTGATGTTACTCATGCAGACCACTCAACATGGGATTCTGGAAACGCTGGTGTCAATAAGGACAAATCAAATGGACCAATCAAACTCTTTTAATGATACTAGACATGAATTGCAATGCTTTAAAAATAATTTGGATGACTTTTCGAATGCTCAACTATCTGCTGCGGAAACGGCTACAGAGCCTTGAAGGGTCGATAAATGCTATCCCAGGAAAACCTGAATGCCAGTTAAATGTGGAAGGATCTGTCTATATCTCTAAATATCCTATGCTTGTGAGGAAAAGGCAGTATTGTTTTATTCCCTCCAAATTCATCAAAAGCCGTACAA
Organism: Calotriton arnoldi; assembly: GCA_963921515.1. Taxonomy (NCBI): domain Eukaryota; kingdom Metazoa; phylum Chordata; class Amphibia; order Caudata; family Salamandridae; genus Calotriton; species Calotriton arnoldi. The sequence continues at coordinate 281,299 of CAWUFW010007057.1, read as the reverse complement.
TGGGGGTAAGGTCTCAGAATGGATTACTTGGGTCCCGTGCCCCTTGTGTGGGCAAAAGGAAACGCCTGCATATAAAAAGAAAGCCCGGTAATGGTGCCTGTTCCCAACTTCAACATTCCAGACCTCTCGAGGGTAGCACAGTGGATGGACTCCCATGTAAAAAGAAATATAAAAAGGTAAAACAAAATGTAAAAACTCACCCTAAAACTAATTTTGATCCTACCCCTACTTCCCTGGGCAGCCCATCCCATATCTTCTGATAAAGTTCAAAAAGCAGTCTGCAGTAAGGAGGTTGAGTCTCGGCCTCAGAATAAATCGCCCAAAGAACCCCCTTCTGTTCATGAATCCTGTCTTAGGCCGCAATTAGCAAGTTCAGAACTATTGCTCGATATTACTCGTCGAGGAAAAAAAGCAAAGAAACTTCGACCCTTGTATCGCTCCAAAATTCTTCACCTATTCCAACAAATTCCTTCCCTTTCAGGGATAACCTCGTTGGACCTAACGTCCGTTGGGTTCCAGCTGGGCGAAAAAGGTAGAGAAGTCTCCAAAGTTTCTTTCATCTCCCCCTGTATTGCGGACCTAGTACTTGAGGCTGAAGAAGATTTAGTAAAAGTAGGTCTGCAGGCCCTATGCCCTATAAAAAAGAAGCCTCAATTATTAGCATCCAAACCAGCTTCTTTCTCACCTCCCATTCTAAATATGCATAGTGGGTTATCTGCTACTCAGTGGGAACGATCTATACCATATATTCCGCCTTTAAGGCCCGAAGACACACAGCAAAGTAGCCACCCACCCACCAATCTGAGAGTGGTCATAGTAAATGACCGACCATTCTCACAGTCTAGGCAATCAGCATGGGCTCAAGGTAATAGGTTCTCCCCCTTGCGGCACCTGCGGGAGGACGGTGACTGGAATACTAGCCCTAGCTTACCCTAGAACGAGGTGTCCTCTCAAAACCTGAGAATCCTAAGTTGGAATATCCATGGGTTCGAACGTTTGAGGAACAGTGGTGCGCTGGAAGAAAGCATGGAACCCTTCCATTTGGTATTCCTTCAGGAGTCTTGGTTAAGAAAGGACCAGTCAGTAGAAGGCTTTATGGCTTTAAATAGTAAAGGCCAGTCCCGGGGTAAGGGGAGAGCATCCGCGGGTGTACTGACACTAATATCAACCAAGGTGATTACGAGACCATTAGAGGTCATAAATGTCTCAAGTGGCTTGCAGTTATCAGTGATTGAACTGGGTGTGGGTAAAAATGCCCTCAGATACTTTTTACTCATAAATGTTTATATCCACAAAGAAAATCATCAGCAAATGAAACGCTGGTTAGAATTATTTGAATCTCCTTTCCAGCATTTGGTGGCAAAATATCCGGAAGCAGTGATAATAATGGCTGGGGATGTTAATGCTCGCCTCTTCCCTGTACAGTTAGATCAGCACCTGGAAGAAGCATTGGATTCTTATAACATTCCCCCAGCACAGTTTCCCCCTGGTACCATCAAAAAAGAGGCTAAAGTGTTGAATCAAAGGCTGGCGAGCCATAAGTTGATTTATTTAAATGGACGATTCAAAAATGACTCACCAGCAGCAGCAACCTTCCGGCAGGGTCAGGCTTTGCGCCCTATTGATTATATATTCATGTCCCTTTGGCATTTTGACCTTTTTAAAGAGTTTTAAGGTGACAAAATATGAGGGTTGTGACCACTGGGCAACTATAGCAGTCCTTGACCTGTGTGAGCCGATATCCCCTGAGAGGGTTCTGCCTTTAGAGATGTCCTACCCACGTAGGCTCACAACACGCTTAGATCCCATCCATATTCAGCAACTAGCCTCCCTTCAGATAGAGGAGATGATTGATATTCACCCTATTTATGTGGATGATGTTATTGTGTGGTACTACAGTATTGTGCAACAAGTTTTGGGCTGCATTTCAGTCAATATATGTGAAAAGGGCGCGCAGGCAAAATCCCATCTGAAGGAATTAGGGGACTGGTTCGACTCGGATTGCCAAAAGTTGAAACGATTGGTGAGACAGAGAGCAAAGAGTGTTAAGCATCTTAACACCTCCCCAGCCACCCATGAGTTGGCTAAACTTAAACGCCAGTATAAATCCCTTGTGCAGACAAAGAAGACAGCTTTTTACCACAGTAAGTGGGATGAGATGCAGGAAATCATATCATTAAATGACCAGCAGAAATTCTGGATAAAGGTAAATGAGTTGAATGGCCAAAATAGGGGCACACTTGTCTGTATGATTCCGGAAGCCCAGTGGGCCTCTTATCTGACAGACTTATATAGGGGACCTTCTAGCTCAGACGGACCTCAGAAAATCTATGGGCAAACTCTTCCAGTTATATAGTTCTCAGTAAAGGAAGTAAAGGCTGTTATCGAGAGGGTAAAACTCTCCCGAGCCGCTGGCCCTGATAACGTCCCACAAGTAATAATCAAAACAAATTGTGTCTGTTGGGCCACAATTTTTTCCTCTTTGTTTAGTTGGATCGCCATGTCTGGCCTTTACCCTTTCTCTTGGAAGGGATCCATAGTGAAACCGATTTTTAAAAAAGGGCGTGATACAGACCCTATGCACTATAGGCTGATAAGCCTCTTGGATATTTCATTAAAAAATATTTTCCAAGATTATTCTAGCTAATCTCGAAGATTGGGCCACTGAAACTAAGAGAATCCCACTAGAACAAGTGGGCTTTCGAGAGGGTCATTCCACCATAGATCATTGTTTTGCTCTATGGGCCATTATTCGAAAAGCTCTGAAGGAAAATCAAAGGCTGTGCCGCTGTTTTGTAGATTTTCAGACAGCCTTCGATTCTGTGGATAGGGATATTCTGTGGGGAAAACTTGCCTCCTGGAACCTACCACCAAATCTTCTTGGGGCACTCCAATCCTTGCACTCTGGCAATTGGGCTCAGGTGGAGTTAGATAAGTCGGGTCGGTTATCTCAAAGAATTTCTATTGACAATGGCCTGCGCCAGGGGTGCGTTTTAGCGCCCTTGCTTTTTAGTTTATTCTTGGCCGACCTCCCAACTTTTATTTCCCAATCTGAGTCCTTTTTGCCAAAAATTGGTAACCAGCATATTGCTTGGCTGCTTTATGCAGACGACCTGGTATTATTGAATTATACCCCAATTGGTTTGCAGAGGAAAGTCAATGCCCTGGCAACTTATAGCAAGCAGAACCAGCTGCGTATCAATTTGGAAAAGACCAAGATCATGATCTTTGGAAAAAAGGTACAGAGTTTTTCTTGGTATCTAGGTACGCAGGTGGTGGAGCAAGTTGATCAATATAAATATCTGGGCCTAATCTTTAGGAGAAATCTGAATTGGGGTGCGCATTGGGATGCTACCAAACAGAAGGCCCTATTGAAGGCCAGCTGTCTGTCAAGATTCAATGGTAGGTTCGGGGGGCTGTCTCATATCCCACTATTAAAGGCTTATGAAGGGAAGATACCTCCGCTAGGCCTGTATGGGGGAGAGGTTTTTTCCCTTGATCCAACTTATGAATGGGATAGATTGGAAGGGGTAGTGCTTAAAAGACTTTTATCTCTCCTCCAAGGTACCATGGTCCAGGCCATAAGGAGAGAGTGCAATCTGGTTTCTTGGAACATGGCGGCCTCTACTCGGACTCTAAGATATTTTAGCACATTGTTGGAGGATGATGGAAATCCAAAGCAGTGAAAGGATGTGGGCAAAGGCCATAAGAACCAGAATAATTGCACATAGGAACCTCCATCTAAATAGTGGTACAGTCACATCTTGGCTCTCCTTTCCAGGCAAACGAGCACTGAGAGAATCTGCTGCTACGGCATCTAAATCGATCGACCTAGTGTATCTAAAAAAGAGATCATCCATTAGCCTCTCGATTGCTACATTGGGCCAGGATAGTGTCTTTTCTTATCTATCAAGGTTACCAGACCCAGGATTGAGGAATGACATTTTAAGGGCCAGGGTGGGATGTAATCCTATTTACTCATCCCGCCCACATAGGATCAGGGTGTAGAATAATAGTGGCCTCTGCCCCTTGAAAGTCAGATGTACCCTCACGCATATTCTTATGGATTGCGTCTTTTATGATGCAAATCGAATTAAGGGCCTGATTCACAGAACTAACTTACGTCAAAATCCTAAACTTACAACAATTTTGGTATTCACAGAATGAACTTACACATTTGGGTATTCACAGAATTAACTTACACATTTGGGTATTCACAGAATGAACTTACACATTTGGGTATTCACAGAATGAACTTACAACAATTTTGGTATTCACAGAATGAACTTACACATTTGGGTATTCACAGAATGAACTTACAACAATTTTGGTATTCACAGAATGAACTTACACATTTGGGTATTCACAGAATGAACTTACAACAATTTTGGTATTCACAGAATTAACTTACTCATTTTGGTATTCACAGAAGGCACTTACTCATCAATGAGTAAGTGCCTTCTGTGAATACCAAATGTGTAAGTTACACAAATGTGTAAGTTACACAAAATGTGTAAGTTACACAAAATGTGTAAGTTACACAAAATGTGTGTCTTCTGTGAATACCAAAATGAGTAAGTTTATTCTGTGAATACCAAAATGAGTAAGTTCATTCTGTGAATACCAAAATGGTAGTAAGTTTAGGATTTTGTCGTAAGTTAGTTCTGTGAATCGGGCCCCTAAGTTTTTAAGACCCTTGTATTTTAAATATGATACTCTCCATAGGAATAAAGCTGTGGAGCTATTGTCCGAAATGCGTTAGCTTGATGTGGCAGTTGGAATTGCTCATTTTTTACGGTCTGTCAAACAGAATTTTAATTATGAAATGTATGGGGATGGGAGGTAGGGTAGATAGGAGGGGGGTCCTTTTAATGGTTTAATTGTAAAGTGTGCATTTTTTTAGAATGTTTTATGGACAAATGTCTAAATAAACTTGTTTTTGAACCTTTGAACCTACCTATACCCTGCCATCCACCAATTATATTTTCAGCAATGCAATCATCTACTCTACTGCGAAACTCTGGCTCTACTCACTGGTTCAAGTTTGGAAGAGGTCAAGCTCTCTCCATTGAGGTTACTCCATTCAGCCTCCCCAGCACGATTCAGCCTGATAAGATGCCCCAGTGCTTAGCGGGCGTGAGACAGCTTTCTCTGGAGGTCACTGGTAATTCCTTGTGGGCTGCCTCATCCCTACTGCTGTCCTGCTGACTCAGCGACCTATCCCTTGGTGACTGGACTCTGCTCTGACGGGACTGTCTGCTGGATGTCCAGGTATTTACTGACTTGCTGCAGCTTTGTTCCTTTTTTTAGGTCCCCACCGCTGTCTGACCCACCCACTTGCTCATGCCTTGTCTTCCGAGGGGGCTGCTCTCTTCCCCATTTGGTTGTGTGACATTCAGAGTGGCCTCAGTCAGTCTGCAAAGGGATTTCCAGCTTCCTTGCAGTGCGGTTGTGGGGCAGTGGCGTGCCGGTGACTGACCCACCCACCGGGCACATACTCGGGGGACAGGCTTCTCCCCCGTATGGTCACCCATGGTCCTGTGCTGAAGGACTTAGATGAGATGGCTCCGAGGTTGCGCGGTGGCTGTTGAGGCCATCATTGTTTTCCTCTTTCCCGCCGTCGGCCCCGGACGGTCCCTTGCAGGACCCAGCATGACCGGGAGCCCACGGATCAATTACCGTTTTCATCATTGCTGCCATTTTTGTGCACTTCATTTTGTGGGCCCCTCTCCACCATTACCATTGTTTTACAACATGGCGGCCAGCCCCTCTGGTAGTTAAAAGCAACAAAGGACTCTACCCTGTAGGACTTCAGAAAGCAAAGAAGGAATCTTTGCAAACTCATACAACAACAATCTTAGGGAACAAGGAAGGACTCTCAGACTCAGTTCTTCTATGGTAACCATCTTGTAGTGGATTTGGCTCTTGTAGTGGATTTGGCTCCTAAGGTGGGCATATTGTAGTGGCTTGGCCCTCCCCTAAAACCTCTTCTCCTTTTGCTGTTGCCTTTCTCCATGAAGCTGCATTTAAACTTTGTTCGCCCCTAGTTGGATGCCTCTTCACCTCCATTCTTATCACCGCATCCTTCATCTCGGCCTCCCAATTTCCCCTGTTACTTATATTGAACAGTAAGTCCTGGGTCATCTCGCCTGCATATTACAATTTTTAAGTTCTGGACTTAAAGCCTTCCTATTTTAAGTTCTATTACCACTGAGCTGCAGGGCTTATTTTAAGCTGCTTTCTTCTCCGTGGCTTCATCTGGTGATTCCCTTCTCCCTCAAACTCTCCAGTCCCCCCGGCCTGTGCCTTCACAGACCTCAACTCCTCTTCTGCTAATTTCACCTGGTCCAGCCATGTCTGTAACCTGCTTACAGCCCGTATTAGGGCTTCGCCATACCCGCTAGAGACGCTGACTTGCAGCTTTATGAGCTAATCTTGATCCCCAACCCCTCCTGCCTTCACCCTCCTCCATCCTCTAGCTATCCTGCTGTCTATTTTTAACATGGATCAACTAAGTACTACTGAAGCCGAACTGAAGCTGTCGGGCTTCTATGCCTATAAAAATATATACCCACTGAATCTAACAAAAAAAGCAGCCAAGAGCTTAAAACATAGACTTATCATATCCTATCCAGAAACCCTGGTTTCTGACCCCTACTTCTCCATGAACAAAGGAGTCATAACAAGTGGCCTCATCCTTTACATAAATAGAAGATCTCAATGGAGGAAAGTCTTGTTCTCATTGCTCTTGATCTCAACAACTAAGAAAACTCCTTAGAGTCTCGGTAGCACCTTCATGGCTTACAGAGCTGAAACAATCATCACCATTTACAAAAATGTGATCTTCCTCATCCAGTCATCTGCTGGCAAACTTGAAATATTTGAGGACATTTTCACTCTTATCAAGAAAGCTGCAATGAGGTCAAAATCCACAGCGCCCAATACCTTTCTAACTTGCTATATAACACTAACTCATCACCATCACCCAATGGGTCCGAGCCCCCGCCATCAATCGTCACACTATACTGCAACCTCCCCCCGCACACAGAGCTGCTATTTCTGATATATGTGGCACAAAATGCATACCCCAATGACTCGTCTGACCCCCCACTTGCCGCAACCTATGCCATGCCCAAACTTTGAATAACTGACTACACTGATTGACCTATCTCCAGCACCCCCACTCCACCATCTCCTAAGCTCTCCTCCTCCTTTGGTTGACCTTACCTCCACCAGCAGCAGTCTGTGCAGGTAAGCACTGTGGGGTGGGCGGATGTCAACAGACGATGGAATAGAAATTATTTATTTATTTAATTTTCCCTATTCCGTCGTCTATTGACTTCCCCCTGCTCCCGCCCCACTCCCGCCTCACCGCGTTTACCTGTACGGACCATCGCTGACCTCCACCCTCCTTCCCCTCTGTGGGCTCCCCTGGGCCAAAGGTATTCCAACTCCTCAGTCGTCAACTCCCCCTTCTATTTGCCCCATGCCCCTAGACCCGACAACCTGCACCCATACCTCACTTGAATTCAGACTCGAAGAGATCACACAATACATCAACTCAAAGCCTACCTACAAAGACTTATTGACATCTCCCTACATTCATCCAAGAATCAGTGGCCCACTAGGGATTTGAATAAGAACAGTCTTATTCATGGCCAATGCACCAACCACCTCACCATGCCTTCCACAAACTTCTCTTCCAATTTGATCTCACCTTCTTCAAAGCCCATGCACTTGAGATGGAGAACTATACACTACCCCAATGTGCCCACATGGTCCCCTAGACTGAAAAATCCTCTATCCAACAGAGATATCCACTCCCTCCTCCTATCATATGTCTCACTACACCCTGATAACATAGAAAATCACGCTCTCATCCAAGCCATTCCCCCAAACCCACACAGAGAACCTACCTAACCACAGAGTGGTAAACACACAAAACCTTAAGCAAACTATCCTCACACAGACCTCCCCAGCTAATTCCAAACCCCAGCTGGAATTCATGCTACTCAATTGCAGGTCAGCCACAAGACATGCAGCAGATATTGTTGACCTTATCCTCATGCATGATCTTAACTTACTAATCCTGACTGAAACTTGGTTAAATGATTCATCTGCACATAGCATTAACATACTAGTTCCTCCTAACCATGTTATCACTAGATTAGACAGATCTAGCAGACCAGGTGGAGGTATTGCCTGCATACACCATAATAGCTAATCTGTTAGACAGTCACAATCCCCTGTTATATCCTCATGCAAATCTTTATGCATCGATATCACATGTAACAACAGGCCTGTTTGCAAACTGCACATGATCCACCACCCTCCAGGAGGCATCCTTTCTTTCATTGAACAGAATATGGAGATCATCGCAACAAACTTGGGACAACACTGTACCCATATCTTCCTTGGAGATTTAAACCTCCACTGGAATTATCTGAATGACTCCGCAGTAAAACATTTCTTTCTGACCTCAATCTGATCCAAATCTGCAACAGCCCCACACACAAAAAGGGAGCGACCTTAGATCTTATCATTGCTAAGGTCAACTCCATTCAACTTGAATCTACCCTCCCCTGTGACTCGTCTGACCATTATCACATCACGTTCCTCATTAATGAAGCAGTGAGAACAAATGCAGCTCAACCAGCAAAATCCAAAATTTGGAAAAGGAACAAGCAAAACACTTACCTTGCTGAATTGACATCTCTCGGTAATAACATCTTGCCTCTGTCCGGAGACATGTTTGACATCCAGTATCTTACAAACCACTACAGTAGTTTCATGAAGAATATTCTAGATTCTATTGCACTGCTACAACAAAAAGATTGTCCTCCAAAGACTCCAAACCATGGTATAATGGTAGTCTTAATACAGAAAGATGTAACCTGAGACTAGCGGAACGACAGTGGAGATCCTCTCCGTCCCTTGAACACCTCAAGCATTTGAGAACACTGAGGAACTCATATTAAGAATGCATCAGAAGGTCAAAAACTAACTTCTTTAGAAACCAACTAGATCATGCTAGAAATCAGCCAAAAAAGTATTTGAACTCATTAAACTACAATTACTGGCCTACCCAACGCTCCCTCCCCCCCAAACTGGATCCAGTCCATCGCCAAATTGTGAGGAATTTGCCTCCTTCTTCCTTGAGAAGATGGAAAACATGAGAATTGATTTGCAGAGGCTTTGGAGCCTCGTCTTCCCTTACCTCACTTCAGCCTCTCCCCCTCCCTGATGGCTGTACCCTCTTTTCCATCGGGGCACACCCTCAAAAACAAAAACAATGCTGCATAGTCCTCTTTCAAAGCCTTTCAGGAATACTCCAGTCTCAAAATTCTAGCAACGCTGATACCCACAAACCACTTCAACAAGGCTCTTCCCTCCAATTTCTTCAAAGAGTTCAAACCGTTGTTACTTCCACTCTAGACCAAGATTGTAAATGCCTCCCTACTTCAAGGCATTATCCCTGACTGCATAATGTCGGGGAAGGTATCCCCCATCCTAAAAAAACCATGGCAGATCAGTCGGATCTAAACAAATTCCGCCTGATCTCCAACATTCCAACTCTGGCAAAGCTCCTTGAAAAATGCAAACACATCCAACTCTGTCATCACATTGAACAATTCTGCCTTCTGGACCAAATCCAATCCGGCTTCCACCCGGGGCACAGCACCGAAGCGGTTCTTACACACATAGTGGATGATGTGCTAAAAATGTTTGATCAAAATGAATCTTGCCTTCTAATCCTCCTTGTCCTATCTAACACATTTTATATGGTCAAGCATGACACCTTACCAGACTTACTGGAACATTGAATGAGTTTATCAGGGTCTGCCCTAAACTGGTCCACCTTGTTTCTCCAAAACAGTACTCAAGGCTAATCAATACCTGTCTAATTCCACTCCGGTCACACTAGGGGTCCCACAGGGTTCCTCCCACTCACCCACTCTTTTTAACTTGTTCATGGAGCCTCTAACCGAAAATCTGAGCTCATCCAACATCCATTATCACATGTACGCTGACGACACCCAACTGTATGTGAAAGTCTCCTCCCATTGGGAATCGCAAACAGTGTTAAACACAATGTTGTACATGCCAAATAACGTCTCACAAATTGCGAGTCGCAAATGCGATGCAATTTGCGAGGCGCTATTTGGCAGGTCGTACATCCGGCCCATAGTTAGGTTCAGATTTTATGCACAGAAAACTACAGAAATTCAGCAGTTATAGTTATCTCAAGTAACTATAACTCATGCCCTACGATAACTATAAGTCGTTCCTCGCTCTGCACTGCTAATTGCCCCACATATTACATCACTCATGACATCTTCGATGTCATCATTGGTAATATCACTGAAACATTTGCAGTGAAATTAGTGATGAGAAAACTGTGAATGGCGGGGGTGCAAGCAGGGGCACTTTGTGTGGTGCTATGTGAATCTATAAATCAGGAGCAACGCAACACAGTGCAAATCATGTTAAGTTACTCTGCCCTGGGAAGGCGCTCCATGGGCATTGCATGGGTGTTCCCACACAACTCCCATGGATTTTAACACATTTCCAGATTTACAATCACTGCTAGACCTGGGAATGCACCAAAAGCATACACCATTTCAGGGGAGGTGTAACGAGGAGAAATATCTTTACTTCTTCTTGTTACTTCCACTTTCTGCAGCACACATCGAAGGGGGAATATGCCTCTTAGAGGTTTTTTTTTTGCAGGAAGGTACCCCTTGACAGTATATATGATGCCCTACTGCATTGATCTGCATGGACACTTGGATAAACAAAGGGGTATATTTACAACAGAATGGCAAAGCCTGGCGTTAAAATTGCTGACACCACGCTCCACCATTCTGAAAACGCAGGGATTCGCCGTATTCAGAAGAATGTGGCGCACCCCTGCATTTCCCCTAGCGCTGGCGCTAAATCTAGCTGCCTAGCGCCAACTTAGGCACCCTTTCACCATAGCACAAGGGTGAGTGTATGGGGGGAATGATTGTGTATGTGCAGGAAGGTGTCCCTTACTGCACATAAACAATCCAGAATGCTGATTTGTAACTCCTATGTGTGCTGCATTGTGCAGCACACATAGAATTTGCAAATTGTCATCTTTTAATGATTATTTATGTGCAGGAAGGAAAACCTACCTGCACATAAACAATCAAACATAGCGATTTGCTGTTTCTATGTGTGCTGCACAATGCAGCATACATAGAAACAGCAAAAACGAGGAGAAATTAAGAATTTTGTTTCGTTTCACCATGTTCAGACCAGGTTTTCCTAGTCTTAATTTTGGCGCTGCCTCCTATTTACGCCGCCCTTGTAAATATGGGGTAGCGTCAAAATCAATGGGTGTTACGGCGGAAAGCCCACTGCAACACCCAGTGCTCACCTTTTCACGCTAAGTGTAGCGTGAAAGGGGCCTTATTTACAAGGCGGTGTTAAGCCATGTTAAGAGTTTATTGTCACAGGAACGTCATAAAAATGTCAAAGAAAACTTTTCATTTTTCTTTGTTAAATGCAACAGGTTTTCCTTAAAGGAAAACCGGCTGCATTTAAACAAAATGATTGCTTTATTTAAAAGCAATCACGGAAATTGTGGTCTGCTGATTTTAGTGATTTCCAATGGGTGACAAATTGCGACATACCTCATTAATATTCATGAGGTAGGTCGATTTATGACCCACTAGGAATCGCTAAATGAAACTCATGGAGTTTCATACATTATAAATAGCGATCACCAAATGAATCATGGGCCGGGGGAGGCGAAGCCGGACCCAATAGGGCCCGTGAAAAATGTCTCCTGGAGGCGGGAACACCCCCCGCAAGCCTGCTGATGAGTGCTGTCATAAAAGGACTAACGCCAAACTGGGAGAACAATGCATGATATAAAATGACATGGATGTTTATACATAACCAACCTAAAGTTGCAAGATGTATAAACCATGTTTTAATAAACTGTGGCCTTTTTTATGCACCATACCATGTCGTCACTGGAACGATTGATGGGGAAAGGGACGCAGTTGGGCAGGATGCTAGGAAGGGGGGGGAACTCGCCCCTGGAAGGGGTTGAATCATTGGCCGAGGGAGGCAAAACCAGACCCGACAGGGGCCCGTGCCAAACTCCTCCTGGGAAACACCCCCCCCTGCAAGCCTGCGAAGAAGTGGGCGACCAGATTGGTCACCCCCAAGCTATCCACTAGCCGTCCAATCCGGGCGAGAGAGGGCAAGCGGCTGGGGGGTTCAAAAGGGGCGCAGGTTTCCCCTTGTGGCACTGAACCCCCGGATCAAATCAGAATTGAGTCAGTTGGATTTACCTGGAGTGGAGCATCACCGCAGACGGGACACCAGAAGACAAGGCTTCGGCAGGTACATCGACGGACAGTGGCACCAGGAGACAAGGTTTCGGCGGTTTGGGGACACCCGGAGGAACAGCAAAGGCATCGGCATCAGGAAGGAGGACCCCCCCGGCTCCGCTACGAGGCTTCGAACTGCTGGGTCGCCAGGAGGAGCAATGAAGTTGACGGCATCAAGCGCACGGCAGAAGACAGCGAGGCCAAGTAGTGGAAGAGTGACCCACCGGGGGTTGGATTTTGACCTGGACTGGACCGGACTGAACCGGTCTTCATGTGGCGAAGTGAGCCTGTGGCAAGCGGCGGTGAAGCGGCGCCTGGAGCGTCCCGCCTGAGATCAGGACAGCGCCTGGCTCACCCCGATCAGGAGCGAGAACTATGGGCGGTGCCAGGCCAGAGCGTGGTTGATTGAAAACAAGCCCGGCGCCGGCGAGAAATCGCAGCGGCTCATGCCTACAGGGTGTTTTGGCCCACTCCCTAGCTAAAGATACCTGCATCATTCGTATTACCGACAAAATCAACCAAATTATACTGGAACTCCGATATTAGGCAGCTGGGCCTGACTACTTGCCTTAGGGTCAGGACGTTCCTGCATTCAATTTCTCATTCAACTACTTCATTCAATTACCAAGTTGTTTATTGAATTATCTATCCGGTTGCCAGTCAAATTGTGCTGGAACTTTTAAGTCAGCTGGGCATGTCTGTGCAGCAAAGTACCATGGCTGGGAGAAGTGGGGCAAAAAGAGAAAAGAGAATGCCGGCAAGTTACAGGGAGGTGCCTCTGCATAATGAAGCCCCAAAAAAGTGTCTGAGAAGGCCACGGGAGGACTCCGGGCCAGAGCTAGACGGCGATTTGGAAGAACTTTTGAGAAAAGCAAGAGCGCTGGTGGCCCTACAGGGGAAAGCATGGATGGATGACCGCATAGCAGAGGGGCCAGCCAAGAAGAAGCCTAAACCTATGCAGGCACCAGCTCCAGCACCCCCGCAAGGCCAAGCAAGGTGGGGCCTGCAGCCAAAACGACGGCCTTTTCGAGACCAGGCAAAGGGGTGCCAAGAAAAGCACCACAGCATCCCCCTGCAGCCCCAGGACAAAGGGTTGGAGGCCCCACCCCGAAGATCAGAGGAAGGGGCAGGATCCGGGCAACCACACCACCGGAGGTGGTGACCTACTCAGAAGACAAGGAGGGCAGCAGTGACGACGAGGGGTTTGTGGCCAACATGGTGGCTCCTCGACGAGCAAACAGCTTACCAAGATACACAACAGACAGCAGACATGGTGAGCATCAAGCGCTAAGCAAAAGGGGCAGGCAGTGCAAAAAAGGGCAAGGGCACAATGGTACCAGTGAGGGAGTACCCGGGCAAATCACAAATTATGGCACACAACTAGGGGTAAGCAACTATGCTACACAAGGGCCATGGTCCCTTCAGCCCTCCTGGCTAGCAAACCCAAGATTGGGCCAACAGTAATTCCAGGGGGAAGTATGGGACCAAGTGCAGCCACCTCCAGTGGCATGGATGCCTTGGTGGCACTGGCCTGGGCCGGGAGCCCCGTGTGGTGGAGGACCCCAAGCAAGTACAGGGCTCAACGGGGGCCACGGGCATGAGCAAAAGCAAGGATGAAGAGTAGTAAGCACCAGGCAGGAAAGCCCGCAAGGGGAGAAGAGCAGAGATGGCACAGGCTCAGGGAGGGCCACGCAGAGCAAGCAGGGTGGTGCGGCGGCACCAGGAGACCAACCGGACAAGGTCGGGGCAAGTGAGGGGCAGGACCCAGGTGGGAAGCCAGCAAGCAAGTATGTGCACCACTCCCTGGGGGACCCGCCTACCACCCCAAAACTCTTGGGGTTAGCGAATCTTATCCCACTAGCAGTGAAAGAGAGAATTTGGAGGAAGGAGTTTATAGATATATTCTCTTTGCTGGAGGTGCGCCAAGCGGGCTTGGACCTCACAGCTCAAGACAAAAAGGATGAGGACAGAAGGGATAGACATAAACCCAGAGTGGAAAAAACCGTAGGGAACTGACTAAAGGCCTTCAGGACTCTGGCGTGCGTGTTCATAGAAAAGTTCCCCCAGAGTGCGGCAGCACTAATCTTATACGAACAGAAAGTGCATGAAGCACAGCAAAAGTATCAGGAAGAAGCATGGCTGAGTTACGATGAAGGCTTTAGGGAGAAGATGCGGACCTGGCCAGTTATGGATTGGGACTGCCAAGACATGGAGGGTTTCACAACCCACATGGTGGCAGCCAGGGAAGGGCTAGGCACGCAGGAATCCAATTTTCATCCCTCAGGATTTAAAGGGAAATATGAGGGCCAAGGACAAGGTTTCAGAGGCAGAGGCCATCCCGGCGGCAAAGCAGGGAAAACCAGAGTGGATACATGTTGGAAGTATGATAAAGATGAATGCAAATGGGGGTCCGCATGCAGGTTTAAACACAGCTGCGGGACCTGCGGGGGCAACCATACCGCCGTGCAATGCAGACAATCACAAGGGACAGGTACCAGCAGAGACAAGGGCAACACAAAGAAATAGCGGCCAGGGAAAGGCGGCACACGGAGGGCGGAGGGAGTGGGAGAGGGGCTACCACTGCCTACCCCCATAAACGCAGGAAGATTGATATCCTTACTAAGTAACTACCCAAAAAAAGCAGACAGATAACAATAGGCAGATGGTTTCACGGCTGGTTCCCCAACCCCTACAAAGGATCAGTGGCCCCGCGGCTTAGCCGCAACTTAAAATCGGTACGGGACAATCCCGAGGCAGCTAGACATAAGGTGGACAAGGAGGTCCAACTAGGTAGAGTGGCCGGCCATTTCACCTCCCCTCCACTACCTAATCTGATAGTCATGCCATTAGGAGTGGTAACTAAGAAGGCAGCAGGTAAATACCGGCTCATACACCACCTTTCACACCCACACGGGGAGTCCATCAATGACTGGCTAGAGCAGGGCAGCTGCTCGGTAGCTTACGCCTCCCTGGACGATGCAGTAGATTTAATTAAACAGGCAGGGAAGGGGGCTCTGCTGGCAAAAACAATATTGAGTCAGCATTTCGCCTGTTACCAGTGCACCAAGAGAGTTACCACATCCTAGGTTTCCAACTGGACAGGAACTATTACTATGACAAATGCTTACCCATGTGCTGTTCAATATCCTGCGCTTACTTTGAATCATTTAGTAGTTTTCTCGAATGGAAACTTGGCACGCAACACCCCGGGTGGGGGGGCAGTTGCACTACTTGGATGATTTTCTGTCATTGGTAAGGCAGGAATGGAGGAGTGTTCAAACCTCCTCCCCCACTTCGTGGATCTGACCAAAGAGTTAGGCGTTCCACTAGCACAGGACAAGACCGAAGGCCCGACCACCAAGCTATCCTTCCTCGGCATAGAATTAGACTCAGTGGCTGGGACATGTAAGCTACCAGTAGAAAAGGTAGCTGAGCTATGCCAGATAATACGGCAGCTACAGCAGCAGAGAAAGGCAACACTAGGTGAGATACAGCAGCTGCTGGGTAAACTGAACTTTGCCACCAGAGTCATTCCCGCAGGGCGACCCTTTGCCAGGCGTCTGGCCTGGATGACCAGGGGTTTGTCACAGAAGCACCACAGGGTGCACCTTACACAGGGAGTGAAGGAGCGAACCCTGGTGCGGGCTGACCAGCTAGAGCTCTATACTGATGCAGCTGGTAGCCACACCTTTGGGGCCATCCTCGGGTCGTCATTGGCAGCAGCAGAATGGCCAACCAGCTGGCACCAGAGTGGTACCACTGCCAACATCACCTTGTTAGAACTATTTCCCATTGTAGTGGGCTTTACCATATGGGGCCACAAACTGGCCAATAGACAGATAATCCTATGGTCAGACAACCATGTGGTGGTACAAGCGATCAACTTGGGGACGGCAAAGTGCCCGGCAGTGCTTAAACTACTGCGAAAGCTAGTTGAGTGCCAGCTGACAGCAAACATAGCAATCAGGGCAAGGCACATTGCGTGGTTAGATAACTCAATAGCTGATTCCATTGCTCGTTTTCAGTGGGGCAGGTTCAGGGAGCTCTCACCGGAGGTGTACCAAGCTATGACACCAGTGCCAGAGGAGTCATGGGATTTGGTGGACCAGGATTAAGTACATTGTTGGACAATGTACTGGCCCCCAAGACGGATAACCGCTATCGTAAGTGCTGGGCTACCTTTATTGACATAACCGGTGTGGGGGGTGCAGCGTATAGCGCAAGAGGAGGTGACAAGATTCATAGAATGGGCTTTCCGAAGTGGGAAGACCAAATTATGGGCCCAAGCACACCTGAGCGCAGTGGCCTATTAGACCAAGCTAGCGACGGGGGGGATCTCACTGGGTCATTTTTCTGCAAAATGGCCATGAAAGGCTGGGGGAGATTACAACCCATAGCCAAGGACAAGAGGAGGCCAATTGACTTTGTTGTCCTAAAAAAGGCAATCGTCGTGCTAGAAAGGGTATGCAATGGGTAGCAAGAACTAAAGCTATTAAAATTAAAGGCAGCATTCACACTGGCCTTTTTCGGAGAGTACAGGATCAGTGAGCTAGTTGCCCAGGCAAAAAGGAACCCGGGGATGGCATGCATACGCAAAACAGACATAAGCTTGGGGCCGGGGTACATGGTAAATCACTTACGCCGGATCAAAAACGGATCAGGCAGGCTAAGGGAAATACACCAGGATCGAATGTATCAAAGACAAGTCCTGCTGCCCAGTATGCCTCGTCCAAGAGCATATGCTTTAAGGAGGGCCTGATGGGGGGGCCATAGTTTACACATAGGGATGGGTCATGCCTCAGCCGGTTTCAGTTCATAGCGGTAATGCGGAGGTCCCTGGAAAGGGTGGGTTTTCCACCAAGGGAATTCGGGTCACATTCCTTCCGCATAGGGGCTGAAGCCACATCAGTGGACATAGGGCTTAGCGCGGAACAAATCAAGGCAGTAGTGCACTGGGCATCGAGCGCCTTCAAACAGTACGTACACCTCACAGTTTACTGAGCTCTGGTCTTTTACCCTCCATCATCTAGGTCCGCCCGCGGGTCGCAATAAAGTATGAATCGTGAGGCACTATGACATAACCCGGACACAACAGTGGGCAGCGGCACAGCGTCAATTCAAAGGGATTTGGCTCCATAACACGGAGGTGACCTGGCTGGGAGAATCAGGGATGAAATGGGACCAGCTGGTTCCCACGGTGCGAAGGGCGCTTCGGCAGGGCGACGAGCCAGACGCGGTGGTGGTTCATCTGGGGGGTAATGATCTAGCAGAATTAGGGAGGAGAAGCCTCCTGGAAAAGATGATGATGGATCTCGCAGCACTAGCTAAGTTAATACGCCCAGCAGAGGTAATATGGTCTGAAATAATAGTACGCAGGACATGGAGGGGGGTCAAAAATCAAGGCGTGGTTCAAAAATCCAGACGCAAATTGAACATTACCATGGCAAAGATACATAGAGCCAATAGCTGGGGCTTTGTGAAGCATGGGCTGATTAACCTGAGGTCCCCAGGTTACCACTTGGAGGATGGGGTGCACCTGATGGGGGTAGGCATGGACATATTCATACTTAATATAGTTGGGGTCCTGGAACAGCTGGTTTTCTCTTGACCAAGGGCGAAGGGAGGCAGCAAAGGGGGGAGCTGCCTCCAATCATTAAACCATAGGCAGCGTGGCAGAAGAGACCCAGAAAAAGATCCAAAAGGGAAATTACTAGAGGTAGATGAGCTGCTCACACAGAGTCCTTGGAATGCCTCACGGCAGGGAAGCAGAGTGAGCGGATGACAGCACACAGCCATAGACAGATTAGATGAGATGCTCGCACAGGGTCCTTGGGATGCCACACGGCAGGGGCACTGAGGAGCAGGCGAGTGGCCAACAAGTGTCCGGGGTAAGCGGAACGGCACTTGCAGCACGGGATGGTCTGAATGGACGCCCACAAAATTCGGTAGCAAGGGAAGCCTGGAACCGCACAACACGGAGGCCTTGCTTAAAGGGGCACCACGAGCTAAGATGAGTGCTGTCATAAAAGGACTAACTCCAAACTGGGAGAACAATGCATGATGTAAAATGACATGGATGTTTATAAATAACCAACCTAAAGTTGCAAGATGTATAAACCATGTTTTAAAAAACTGTGGCCTTTTTTATGCACCATACCATGTCGTCACTGGAATGATTGATGGGGAAAGGGACGCAGTTGGGCAGGGTGCTAAGAAGGGGGGGAACTCGCCCCTGGAAGGGGTTGAATCATTGGCCGGGGGAGGCAAAGCCAGACCCGATAGGGGCCCGTGCCAAACGCCTCCCAGAGGCAGAGGTGGGAACACCCCCCCTGCAAGCCTGCGAAGAAGGGGGCGACCAGATTGGTCACCCCCAAGCTAGCAGCTAGCCGCCTAATCCGGGCGAGAGAGGGCAAGCGGCCAGGGGGTTCAAAAGGGGAGCAGGTTTCCCCTTGTGGCACTGAACCCCCGATCAAATCTGAATCCCACCCACCAACACCAAAAGGAAGTGGGAGTCACAGCCGCGAGGTCGAAGGGAAGCGGGAGCGGAAGAGACCCAGAAAAAGATCCAAAAGGGAAAATTACTAGAGGTAGATGAGCTGCTCACACAGAGTCCTTGGAATGCCTCACAGCAGGGAAACAGAGTGAGCGGATGACAGCACACAGCCATAGACAGATTAGATGAGATGCTCGTACAGGGTCCTTGGCATGCCACACGGCAGGGGCACTGAGGAGCAGGCGAGTGGCCAGCAAGGGTCCAGGGCAAGCGGAACGGCACTTGCAGCCCGGGACGGTCCTAATGGACGCCCACAAAATTCGGTAGCAAGGGAAGCTTGGAGCAGCACAACACGGAGGCCTTGCCTTAAGGGGCACCTTGAGCTAAGATGAGTGCTGTCATAAAAGGACTAACGCCAAACTGGGAGAACAATGCATGATGTAAAATGACATGGATGTTTATGAATAACCAACCTAAAGTTGCAAGATGTACAAAACATGTTTTAATAAACTGTGGCCTTTTTTATGCCCAATACCATGTCGTCACTGGAATTATTGATGGGGAAAGGGACGCAGTTGGGCAGGGTGCTAAGAAGAGGGGGGAACTCGCCCCAGGAAGGGGTTGAATCATTGGCCAGGGGAGGCAAAGCCAGACTCGATAGGGGCCCGTGCCAAACGCCTCCCAGAGGCGGAGGTGGGAACACCCCCCCTGCAAGCCTGCGAAGAAGGGGCGACCAGATTGGTCACCCCCAAGCTAGCCGCTTAATCCGGGCGAGAGAGGGCAAGCGGCCAGGGGGTTCAAAAGGGGAGCCTTGTGGCACTGAACCCCCAATCAAATCTGAATCCCACCCACCCACACCAAAAGGAAGTGGGAGTCACAGCCGCAAAGTCGAAGGGAAGGGGGAGTGGAAGAGACCCAGAAAAAGATCCAAAAATGGGAAATTACTAAAGGTAGATGAGCTGCTCACATAGTGTTCTTTGGATGCCTCATGGAAGGGACACAGAGTGAGCGGATGACAGCACACAGCCATAGACAGAGTAGATGAAATGCTCGAACAGGGTCCTTGGGATGCCACACGGCAGGGGCACTGAGGAGCAGGCGAGTGGCCAGCAAGGGTTCAGGGCAAGCAGAAAGGCATTTGCAGCCCGGGACGGTCCTAACGGACGCCCACAAATCTTGGTAGCAAGGGAAGCCTGGAACCGCATAACACGAAGGCCTTGCTTAAAGGGGCACCTCGAGCTAAGATGAGTGCTGTCATAAAAGGACTAACGCCAAACTGGGAGAACAATGCATGATGTAAAATGACATGGATGTTTATAAATAACCAACCTAAAGTTGCAAGATGTATAAACCATGTTTTAATAAACAATGCATGATGTAAAATGACATGGATGTTTATCAATAACCGACCAAAAGTTGCGAGATGTATAAACCATGTTTTAATAAACTGCGGCCTTTCTATGCACCATACCATGTCGTCACTGGAATGATTGATGGGGAAAGGGGACACAGTTGGGCAGGGTGCTAAGAATGGGGGGGGACTCGCCCCTGGGAGGGGTTTGACGTTCACAGAAAATCACAATTAGGTAATCATTATTTCCAATATTGATACATGTGGCCCTTAGTGCCTAATTTAGAGTTTGGCAGACAGGAGGCTCCGTCACAAACGTGGCAGATATCCTAATGAACATGTGATAATGTGGATGAGCTATCTGCCACATTGGTGATGGAATAACCCGTCCATCGAATTCTCAATCAGGCCTTTAGTTTAAATTGGAAATTAAATAATATCAGTGTAAGGTGGGATTCTAACCTTTATTAAACAAAGTGGACTTAGTAATTCTAAACTTCCTCATAATTTAGAATTTCTTAGCTTTGCAGTACATTGGAAGCATTTCATTATTGGGTGATTATGTAAAATGAGAAGGACTAATGATTCAAATGTGCTACCAAATGATAATTTTGTTGAAAGAAATCAATTAGAAAGGCAGGCATTTAATAGAACATATTATTTCGAAGCTGCTTCAGAAATGTATTGCAGGACTTTATTAATAATGGTGCATCAAGGTTAAAGGTGTCTGGTAATATCAAATAGAAGGCAATTGATCAAACTTGTGACAATGGAGTTTATAAATGTGAATAAAAATACAATAAAAGACATTATTACCTATCCTTTTGGTTTGCCACTCAATACTTTCACCTATACTGATTATGATTTCCACATAAGAGGGGCTATTCACAAAGGTACGTTAAACTTGTGAATAAATTACATGGGTAATTTACTCTTATGCGTATGAGTAACTTTAATACTTTATGCTATTCAACATCATATATTATAACATCACTCAATAGTGTAGACTTACATGTCTCTACCCCTCAGTTTAGGGGGTGGAGTCAGCATAGTCATAATTTACTCCATGTAACTCACAACCGTATTTTACCTCTGGAGGAACCTCTGCCCTTGGAGCGGGGACTCCGCTCCTAGGATGGAGACTCAATCTTTTGCCCTCTGACCTCCTATTTTGCTGACTTCATTTTTGCTGGCTCTAGGATTCTGGGTACTTTACCACTGCTGACCAGGCTAAAGTGCATGTGCTCTTTCCTTAAAACATTATAACATTTGGCTTAACCACAATTGGCATATTTAATTTGCTTTTAAGACCCTAGTGAACTGCACTACATGTGCCCAGGGCCTGTAAATTAAATGTTACTAGTGGACCTGCCGCACTGATTGTGCCACCCACTTTAGTTGCCCTTTAAGCATGTCTCAGGCCTGTGATTGAAGAGCTTGTGTGTGCAGTTTTAACTGCCCTGTAGACCTGGCAAACCCTCTTGCCTGGCCCAAACCCTCCTTTTTAATACATATAAGTCACCCCTAAGGTAGGCCCTAGGTAGCTCTAAGGGTAGGGTGCAGTGACTTTAAAAGGTTGGACAAGCACTTTTAAGTGTTACATGTCCAGGTAGTGAAAAACTCTTAAATTCGATTTTCACTACCGCAAGGCCTATCTCTTCCATAGGTTAACATTGAGATTAACTTATTACATTTTATAAGTGTAATTTCCAATTAGGAACAGATAGATATTTTGAGTTTGGTATCTCTGGACTCACAATTTAAAATCACAACTTATGGAAACATTGGATTTAAGTTTCAAGTCTGAAAATTCCACTTTTAGAAAGTTGTCACTTTCTGACTTCAACCATTCTGTGCCTCTGCCTGTCTCTGAATACATGTGCCTGATGGGTCATTCACATCCTGATGGACAATCACCAGGCTGATGGGACATCCTGGCCAGGCTGGGAGGGAGGAGCTGGCACTTGCACCTGAATGGGGCTGTGCCTGTCTCCACAGAAAGAGCTGCATACCCCCCTGTAGTGGGCCTGGAGCCAAGGCAGGAAGGGCAGGGACCTTGTGTACTTCAAAGGTCTCTCTTTGAAGTCTCCCCCACTTCAAAGGAAAAACTGGATATAAGTGCTGGACCCTGACACCACCAACTGAGTGCACTTCTACAACTGAGGACACTCTGCAAAAAAGAAGGACTGCTGTGCTGCTGAAAGGCCTTTGACTCTGCTGGACTCTGCTGGATTCCTGCTCTGATGTGCCTGCCCTGCTGCCCTCCTTGCCTGGCAGTGAGAAGGACTAGACCTGCATCTCTACTTCCCCAGAACCAAGTGACTGAAAGGGCTTGCTGGCTTGCTTCCTGTTCTGAAGTCTCAGGGACATCAAAGACAACCCTGCTACAGCTTCTGGACTTTGCCATCTTTGAGTTCTGCCCTGCCAAGTGGTGCCAATCCCATCCTGGGCCCTTGAAAGTGGGTTTTCTGTCTGTTTCTTCAAAAAATTCATGCATCTTTGACTTTGCACCAGTCGGAACTGACGTATCCCCTTCCATGCCAATGCATCGCCACTTCAAGGACGTCCCAGCGCCAGCTGCACAGCTCGATGACGGTGCCTTACCTTCATCGCCGTGGGCTCAACAACAATGCATTGCACAACTGTGTGACTTGGAACCGATGCAATGCCTAAAATCTGACGGATTGACGCTGACACATTGCTTTTGACGGCTTCTCGTAGTAACACTTCAACTTCGACGCTACCTCCGTGAAGGTACTGTTTGTAGCGAGCCCTACGTGGCTCCTGTATCCGACTTGGGCTCCATTGTGGTTGATTTGAATTTTCAGATTTGTCCCAGTCCAGCACCATTAGATAGCCCCAGTTGGCGCTTTAAGTTTCTAAGCACTATAATTCAAAATATTCTTTAAAAATTCGTAACTCTGGTTCATGTTATAGGAGTTTTGGCATTTTGGCATTATTTTGTTCATTACATTAAGCTCTATTTTTCTAACCTGGTGTGGATTGTTTTTTGATGGTGTTTTCACTGTTTTACTGTATTAAGTGTTGCACAAATACTTTGCACATTGCCTCTTAAGTTAAGCATGTCTGATCTGTGCCAGGCTACCAGAGGGTGAGCAAAAGTTAATTTATGGTGTGCAACTGACTTACACTGACTAGGATTGTGGTCCCTACTTGGACAGGGAGCATACCTCTGCCAACTAGAGATTCAATTTCTAACAGAGGCCTCTGAACAATGGGTGGAATTTCAGCACATGAGGGAAAGATCTCCGCATGGCAGTAAACAGGAGACCCCCTTATTGCATAGTCCTCTGTACGGCAGTGACTAGGGAAATGATATATACCTGAAAGAAATCAGACACTTGAAACAGATTCCCTTTTAACCACAGAAATACTGCCCACCCCAAAGGATTTCTATTTTTCCTCTTCCGCATTTGGATCCTGCTGCCACTACTCAGTCATTCTGCCTCAAAGATGCTGCCTGTTATAAAGAGGAAGACACATTTCATTGCAAAGGATACAGTAAAATATGTGGCTAAATACTACTAGCAACTATATGGGCTGCCTCTATTATCCCTCAGTGGAACTCAGAAGGTAGCCAGAAGGTGACCTGATGGCAGGGGATCACAGACTTTATGAATGCATTGGGGGAGGAGGTCCACACTGTGGGGAACATAACAAAAATGTAAGATGAGAGGAGGCTGGTGAAGGAGATGTTCTTCAGGAGTCAGCAGGATGAAGTTGTTCCTGGAGGGCCAATAGGAGCCTGTCTCCATGCCACTCCCTTTAAAATGACATCCTCTCTACAATGTACTCCCACCAGCTAGATGGGATGCCCCTTCAGGACTGCACTAATGTTGTGGCAGGTAATATCATAACCCCCCAAACTCTTGTCATCTCTCCAATGCCAAACCTACAAACACTCATCCATATATGTCCTTCAATCCTACCCACATTGTTAGTCAAGCATCACATATATACTCTTCATAACCACCCAGTTACACAATCCCTAAAAGATCTTGTTTTGTTAATGTTCATTTTACTACCCTTCCATACAGAAACTCATTCAACTCAACCGCCTACGTCAGCTGGGTTAGAAGTCACTGCAATTGCTGCAGCAGCAGGGCAGCACACAGGGCAGGTCTTGTAATGTAAATCACCTGCAGAGACAGGTGTGCCCTTATGCTAACAAGGTCACTAACAAACTACAGAGGATTGCTCTCACTTGTTTTTTTAAATCCGAAGCATTAGTGCCAATGTGTATTTTGCTATTTTTAAATTGTACTCAATTCTAACATTGTTATGTGAGGTGCTATCTCTATTATATACTTCTATTTTTATTTGTACTATTTATTGTCCTGTGTTGTTGTGCCATCCATCACCTGCCACAACATCGACTTCTGCTCTTAGCAGTGCAAGAACACTTGAATTGGCACCACAAAGCAGACAGATTACACAAACTAGTAAATATAATCTCTGCTCTTTTGCCTAATGATCTAACCTCTTTATATATTACTTGCAGGTTAGCTTTATGTGTTTTGTCACACATCCCTGTTGGCTCCATGCTCAATATGTCATCCTGTTCTTTCAGATATCATTATTGTCATAATAAATGGGCCTGAAATTTGTCAGTCTAATGGTAGATAAAATAGAATGCTAGGCCTTATTTATTTTGCATTCAGGCCCAGAAACGAAGGTCTTTCCAGCGCTTAAGGTGGACCTTTCTCCACTGAGTGTGGAAACCCACTGCACTGCAGTGTGTGGTGATGTGCTTCCAGACTCGTGCCTGCACTGCATTGCTCAGATGGGTCTCATGTTCCCATAAAGTTGAGGGTACATGTCAACCACCCTCGGCTGATGACCTCCAATTCAGTCTTAAAGAAGGGGGCTTAATATGATGCCACTCAGCCATTTGGTGGCAAAAATAACGCAGGGAGCAGCAGGGTGGAGGATGTTTCTGTCGTAGCTAAGAAAGAATGGCTCAGAATAATTTTAAAATGGCCAATGTCCTCTTCTTGTATGTCATTTACAGCTTGCTGAGTTAGGCAGACTTGGGACGAGGTGCTTAACATGTAGGAGGGCACCCTCCACACTTGGAGCAGAGACTCGTTAGACAGGAGGGAGCACTCTGCATAGAGAGGAAATAACATCACATGAAGGAAGGAGAGCCATGCAACTAGCAAAGGGAGGGAAAGCTTTACATGAGGAGCGCTCCCTCCACACTCAGGGCCCGATTCCGATCTCGTAAGGAAAGCTCTCCTTACGACTCTGATCTGGAGGGCTTTCTGAGCGAGACGTGCTCCGGAAGTCTGAACGAGAGAGTACGATGCCGCAGTATGCTTACGGACTCGACTCGGTCCCATAGCAAAAAAGGGGTGGGGGGAAAGCATACACCCTGTGGCAGGCACCCCATGTGGCCCGCCACACTGTGCATGCTTGGACCGGGGGGACCCATGCGCACCCCCCGTGACCGAATCGGAGGGCTCCGGGTAAAGGGGGGCCTGCTATTGCCCACGAATTCTGAATCCGACAGCTGTTTCGTCCGAGACTATACAGCTGTCCGATTCGTGCACCGTACTCGCTCGGAAAACGGTTCCATTGCGCGGCACGATTCGGCTACGAACGTGTCAGACGGACAGGTTCGAGTTCATAAACGATTCGCACGGCGCATACAGGATATTCGCATCGTACTTACTCGTTAGGAACGGGGGACGATTCAGGCGGAACGATAGGCTCCGAATCGGATTTGGTCTTTACAAATCCCATTTGTAGGCCTTCCTTACGAGATCGGAATCGGGCCCTCAGAGTAAGGGAGGAACTACCACCACATGTAAGAAGGAGTGGCCTGCATGTAGCAAAGCAACTAATACAAAAGAAACTTTGGGGACAGAATGTGTGATCGACATATCAGAAGAGAGCCTGTATCTGGCAAAAACAGCTTCCTTGGTCATTCCCATGTTGATCCTTTGCCTGTAAACCATGTCTCTCTCCTCCACCTCCTCCTCATACACTGGGACAGACATCTCTATATTGTAAAGTATAGGGAACTTTTCCTTATACTTTAAATGAAATAAAAATAATTTTGCTGAGGTTTAAATTAAAAAACGATTCTACCATAAAGTAAAAAAATATTATGCAGTAATAATTATGAAAAATGATGCATAGAAATAATTAAAAGTAATTAAATATAATTTGTTACAATTTAATATTACTTTAAGGTAGAAATCAAACAGTTACAATATTTTAGAATTAAATAATGTTTCCTTTATTTTTAGTTATTTCTAACATTAAAATACATTTATTTATATTTATAACTATTTTAAATTTAAAAATATTTTTTTACATTATATCCTGTGTGAGTTTTAATTTAAAACCCTATCTCTGTTGATTTTTATGGGAAGGTGTTGAGTACCAGCGGTTGGTCATGCACTGTGCAAGATTTACTTCAGCACTGAGATGGAGGAGAAATGTACTACTGTTGTGTTTTCCTTTTTGACTATAGTAACTTAGAATTGCAGTTTGTGAACAGCAACGGGCTTACTTTTTGTGGGTGGGCACACAACTCTCCCTTAACCCCTCCCCTTAAGTAGTGAGTGTTTCTCATTTTCCAGCTACCCCGGTCTCGCCCACTAAAACGTATTGCTAGGGGTGCAAAGACTCAGCATTCAGGGTGGAGATCTCCGCGCAGAAAATGATAAGACAGATGGAAGTGGAACCTCCCCAAGTATATTTTTGAATAGCATACTGTAGTACGTTGGCAGTACTACCGGAGCACTATAAAATGTATTACAACAAAACATACTGCTAAATGCAGTTTGTGAATCGGCCACTATATTTTAATGAGTAACATTTGCATGCAGATGTAATACTGAACTCTAATATTATTCCTGCACTGGATTATATACTTTTGAACTGGATGCTGCGGCTGCAGAATAATGTGTTGCAGCTGTGATAGGTTAGCTCTTTAAATGTAATAAGGTTACACAAAATGAGTAATCATTTGCAAGCTCAAGCAGCAAATCGCCAGCTGCTGTCAATAAGATGCTGATTTCTATTGAAAATTGCCCCAGTTATTACCTCTCAGGGCTTAAGGGATCTGCAGCGCAATTGTGCTTGTCAGCCACTTGCAGCACATCAACCTTTACACATTTTAAATGGATGATAATTAGTCGGGTACCAGGGGTGACTTTGCAAGCAGAGCCTCTAATAGACAGATTGATTTTTTTGGTGCCCTCGGTCACGCGGGAAAAGGTGTCCACTTTAAAGGATTTTATGCCTGGTTGTTTTAAACATTTACGCAAATTACATTAATAAAAAAAATCATCTGTGTTACAGCAGGCACGACGTTGGTAGATTTTGCAGGAAGAATAATCGATCGAATACAACCTCAATATCGCATATGGACCTTAACTGTTGAATATTGAATATTGAAATGCATTTTATAAATAATGATTCAATCAAACGCTCCAACTAAGCTAAAACAAAGATCTACATTAACTAAGCTTTCCTTAAAGTACTCCGTTTTCATACGGTTTGAAAAGAATGATAAGATTCTGTCAAAAGTATTTTTGTGATTTTTCAGACCACAGACCCTAGACATAGAAGAAGTAGAACAGCGAACGGCAAAACCAGCATTTAAAATGACACTTGCACAATCCTAGGCGTTAAATAAAACACAACCAAAATAAGACTCACAAAATGGAAATTTGAACACTTTTTAATTTTATTTAAAGAAACGGTTAGACTGCTGCTGAAAGGCATGAGAGGGAAGGAAAAAGTATCAGTCATTCTTAAAAGAAGTTGGGGGCATATCTACAAGGGCAGGAGATAAAATTATCGCCGCTTTAGCGTCCGTTTTCGGACGAAAAGCGGCGATAATTTTATCGCCCTATTAGCAAGGACACGCTAACGCGTGAATCCATGCTTCTTCACCCTTTCCTTATCGCCCAGCTTTGCATCTCTAATGAGATGCAAAGTGGACGTTTAGCGACATTTCTCCTATTATAAAGGGAATCGCTAACAAGCATAGCGAAAAGAAAAGTAGCGATAACCACAGTTATCGCTACTTTCCTTACGCATGCTTTAATTCTGACTTAGCCATGTAATCCAATGGGAGGTGGATTACATGGCTAAGACCACCCTGCCCTATCAGCAAGGTATCGCCGGTCACAGTGCGATTATCGCTGGTTTCCCAGCGATAATCACACTGTTTTCCAGCTATCGCTTGCATTTCTATCGCTTTGGAGATAAGCGTTGCTGATAGCACGCTATCTCCGCGATAGAAAGCAGCGATAGCCGGCGATAATTATCCTAGCGCTAAGTGCGCTTAGCGATAATTATCACCGGCCCTTGCTGATATGCCCCTTAGTCGTTTTTCATGCCCTCGAACGAATACTGCATCTAGTTTCTCAGCTAAGACGTGGACGTCATTGATGCTCACAACAAAACGCAGGGATTTAAACTCTGCACCTCTTGCCACATGCAGACACCCTTGTAGGACCAGCTCAAGGAGCTTTATTATACTTTCGGGAAAGTAGCTCAGAAAGGATTTTATATTTGTGGAAGTTCTGTGCATGCTAATTCTCAGCAGTATTGTTTGAGTAACTAAGTATAAGTGTTCCACGTGGAGAGCTCATTCACAGAAATTGTTACCATATACGTCCAACCATTAACCTTCATCTGGAATATCTTCAATTTTATTCAAGGGAGACAATGAAATATCTACAGATGTGACAAACTGGTTTAAAACAAGACCAGCGCAACAGCTCAAGTATGCAGTTATTTCAATTACGTGAACCCGCCTGATGAGACTAGTTGACATTTTCAAGACTATGGGCCATATTATCAAGAACGGGCGATAACATTATCGCCGCTTTAGCGGCAGGAAACTGCTGATAAAGCGGCGATAAGGGGCTTGATAATATGCCCTATAGAATTCCAATAGAAGCCCAGGTTTGATGTCCTTGACACCAGAACCTGGGCTTCTATTGGAATTCTATAGGGCATATTATCAAGCCCCTTATCGCAGCTTTAGCAGCAGTTTCCTGACGCTAAAGGGGTGATAATGTTATCGCCGTTCTTGATAATATGGCCCTATGGGTCTAAAATTGGATGGTGTCCTCTTTGATGTAGAAGGTACTCGTAACTGCCACTATTTTGTTTAGCAGTTTAGCGAAAGAAAATGAAAGAACAGGCCAAACATGCAATTATAGAGCATCTCAGGAGTATGTATCAGCAACATCAGTTTATTTTACTTTTTCATCTATCAGTAAAACAGCTTATGAATTATTCAAAGTTGTACTACTGTGTATACACTAAAAAAGAACATTGTGGTGCAATACAACAACGTACACAACCTGCAAATTGGATTACCAATGATAACCATACTGCAATGATATATAGTAATTGCCAGAAAAAAACATACACACATACTTCATGTTTAAAGCATCAAAGACATGATATGCAGGGCTTTACCATACTGTGAGAAATGAATTAATCCACAGTGGGATAAATGTCTTGTAAAGTTGCAGCAGGAGGAAGACAACTTTTCCACAGGACTGAGGTCCCATGCAGGAAGCAGTGTGTCGTCCTGAAACCTGTCCCCTGAGGAGTTGGAGGACAGGAGAGAAGAAAGGGAATTTACACTGCAGCTAGCCAAGCTGAAATTCGCTGCAGAGTAGAACAAGCATTTGCAATGCACTCGGTCTCGCAATTGTGAAAGTTAGACCTATTGGCGTTGTAAATGACAATGTTTTTTACTTATGTTCTATTGTTGGCAAGCATTTAACACTGCTGTTCCATAACATGATCAATGAAAGTAATTTTATAAAAGGCGCATAAACGTATGCTCTGATTACCTTCTTGCACAGAAAAGCAATTTTACTGATCACTTCTGCAGACTAACAAAAAAGGTTACATCAGCACAATGTTTGATCAGAGCAGAAGTAGTTAAAATGGTTGTACATTCTGAGGCCAGGAAGCTTCTCTTTCCCCAGTATAAGCGAACCCCTGCAGTTTCCGGCATGCACTGCGCTGAAGCTAGTGGGTTCCCACATTCATTATGAAGTCATGGGCACAATGGACCCCTTTGGTGCCGTCGGTCCTTGGTATCGGAGAATTTGCTGCAGAAGCACTGTATTTTAAGAGAATCACTGACAAAATATCGAAAGACACATTATCGAATTACAAATTTTTCGACACAAAAATATCGTTCACAAAAATATTGATGTTGTATACTTAATTAAAAAAATACACAAATATCGATACCACAATATTGTCATGTTGCAATATCGACAACACAAATATCGCACACATAAATATCGCTATTCACAATATCGATTTTTCTAAATAAATATAGAACATGTCAAAAATATCGACTACAAAAATATAGACATCAATATTATCGTTTTTTAGAATATATCGACAACTCAATAATACATTAAAACTATAAATTTAAACACCATAAATACAGTTAAATACATAAACATACATATCAAATTAAATTAAACCAAAAACATAACTTTCAAAATTATTACAACATAAATAAATAATAACATAATAAACTCACTTATAATAACAATTTAAAATATGTACTTGCAACATATAAAAACATTTTAATACATCTCATATATATTTGATTAAAATATAATTAGTTCAACAACTCCTTCCTAACCCAAAAAAATGACTCTTAATTAGCGTTTTCCATATATGGAAAACAATTAACAAACCAAGAAACACAATAAAAATTAACCAATAGAAATACAGAAAATAGAAATAAACCAATGAAATTAAACAAATATTTAAAAATACACTATATAAGCAAACAAAAATGATGCTTATTTTACACCTTCAGCCAAAAGAGTTAAGAAAGGCGAAACTCTGCCGGATTTGCACCACAAGCAAAGACTGCATCAAATTCAGGCCTACTACACTTTTCAAAAAGTAAGTAAATTACCATTTCTAAATAAACTGTTAAATTAAAATGTAACAGAGTTTTAAATTGCTAACTAAAATTACTAACTTATATATTTTATCTATTTATGTTTCCACTACAGATATTACTCAAAAGAACGAGAAAAAAGAATTTACCTCGCAAAAACATCTAACTAACAAAGTAAGTATACTTTAACCCCTTCGCTGCTAGGCCTTTCCCCCCCTGTGCTAAGCCTTTTTTTGGCTATTTGGGGTAGTTTGCCCTTAGGCCCCTGAAACTTTTTGACCACATAAGGTATAAACGCCAAATTTGCGTCCTTTTTTTCCAACATCATGGGGATTCTAAAGGTACCCAGGGTTTGTGGATTCCCCTGGAGGGGACCCAGAAATTAGCCAACATACAGCAAAAGTTTTTATTTTTTTTTAAAATGGGAAAAAAGGGCTACAGATGAAAGCGTCTGGTTTTTTCCCTGCAAATGGTATAAAAAAAGGGGTTATAGTGCTGAAATCACCATCTTCCCAGCTTTCAAGGACAAGCAGACTTTTGTCAGAAAACCAACATTTTTTACACCGTTTTGGCATTTTTCTGGGACATAGCCTATTTTTGCTATTTTTTGTGCTTTCAACCTCTTTCCAGTTAATGGTAGAAATGGGTATGAAAGCAATAATGGATCCTGGAAAGCTATAGATTTTAGAAAAGTGGACAAAATTCTGAATTTAGCAAGGGGTCATTTGTGTAGATCCATCAAGGTTTCTTCATTGAAACTAACAGTTAAATATTGGAAAAATTGAAAATTAGTTGAAAAAAACAGCCATTTGTGTCAACGTTTTCACCTGTAACTTCTTCTAATTATGACAGTTGTTTGAAAGCAATATACCATTACATCCGCTAGACCTTTGTAGTTGTGGGGATATATAGGACTTGTAGGTTCACCAAGAACCCGACGAAACCAGAGCCAATAACTGAGCAGCGTCTTGCAATGGTTTTTTATTATGTACCGGGTATATAGCAATTCATTTGGGAAAATGTATACATGGAAAAATCGGTATGAAAGACACCTATGTATTTCTGAAATGGGAATAAAATATAGAGTTTAGAAACAGTAGATATTTGCACATTTCCGAAATTGGGAGTACCCATACTAGCATGAGAATTATAGGTCATTTTTCAAAATGACTTCTTTTTACACCTTGTCTTTCATTTGGAAGGCAGAAATGCATCGAAAGTCAATACGTAATAACAGTTGCTCTACAATTCTGTGTTACCCTAAGTCTCCTGATAAAAATGGTACATCACTTATGTGGGTAGGCCTTGTGCCCACGACAGGAAACGGCTCAAAACGCAACATGGACACACCACATTTTCACAATGAAAAATTACCCTTTTTTTGCAAAGTGCCTAGCTGTAGTTTTTGAACTCTAACTCTACCGGCACCTAGGGAAACCTAGCAAACCTATACATTTTTGAAAACTAGACACCCAGGGAAATCCAGTATGGGGTGACTTGACTGGCTCTCACCAGGTTCTGTTACCCAGAATCCCTTGCAAACATAAAAAATTGTCTAAGAAAACACATTTTCCTCACATTTCTGTGGTGGGAAGTTCTGGAATCTGCGTGGATCCATAAAATTCCACCCACCCCGCATTTCCCAAAGTCTTCCAAGAACAATGGTACCTCACGTGTGTGGGTAGGCCTAGTGCCCGCGACAGGAAATGGCCCAAAACGCAAGGTGGACACACCACATTTTCACAGTGAAAAATTACCCTTTTTTCGCAAAGTGCCTAGCTGTAGTTTTTGAACCCTAGCTCTGCCGGCACCTAAGGAAACCTAGAAAACCTATACATTTTCGAAAAGTAGACACCCAGGGGAATCCAGGATGGGGTGACTTGACTGGCTCTCATCAGGTTCTGTTACCCAGAATCCCTTGCAAACCTAAAAAATTGTCAAAAAACCACATTTTCCTCACATTTCTGTGGTGGAAAGTTCTGGAATCTGTGTGGATCCGCAAAATTCCACCCACCCCGCGTTCCCCCAAGTCTTCTGAGAAAATGGTACCTCACTTGTGTGGGTAGGCCTAGTGCCCGCGAAAGGAAACGGCCCAAAACGCAACGTGGACACACCACATTTTCACAGTGAAAAATGACCCTTTTTTTGCAAAGTGCCTAGCTGTAGTTTTTTAACCCTAGCTCTGCCGGCACCTAGAGAAACCTAGCAAACCTATACATGTTTGAAAACTAGACACCCAGGGGAATCCAGGATGTGGTGACTTGACTGGCTCTCACCAGGTTCTGTTACCCAGAATCCCTTGCAAACCTAAAAAATTGTCCAAAAAAACACATTTTCCTCACATTTTTGTGGTGGAAAGTTCTGGCATCTGCGTGGATCCACAAAATTCCACCCACCCCGCGTTTCCCAAAGTCTTCCGATAAAAATGGTACCTCACTTGTGTGGGTAGGCCTAGTGCCCGCGACAGGAAATGGCCCAAAACGCAAGGTGGACACACCACATTTTCACAGTGAAAAATGACCCTTTTTTTGCCAAGTGCCTAGCTGTAGTTTTTTAACCCTAGCTCTGCTGGCACCTAGGGAAACCTAGCAAACCTATACTTTTTTAGAAACTAGACACCCAGGGGAATCCAGGATGGGGTAACTTGACTGGCTCTCTCCAGGTTCTGTTACCCAGATTCCCCTGCAAACCTAAAAAATTGTCCAAAAAAACACATTTTCCTCACATTTCTGTGGCGGAAAGTTCTGGAATCTGTGTGGATCCATAAAATTCCACCCACCCCGCGTTCCCCAAAGTCTTCCGAGAAAAATGGTACCTCACTTGTGTGGGTAGGCCTAGTGCCAGCGACAGGAAACGGCCCAAAATGCAAGGTGGACGCACCACATTTTCACAGTGAAAAATGACCCTTTTTTTTACAAAGTGCCTAGCTGTAGTTTTTGAACCCTAGCTCTGCCGGCACCTAGGGAAACCTAGCAAACCTATACATTTTTGAAAACTAGACATCCAGGGGAATCCAGGATGGGGTGACTTGACTGGCTCTCACCAGGTTCTGTTACCCAGAATCCATTGCAAACCTAAAAAAGTGCAAAAAAACCCACATTTTCCTCACATTTCTGTGGTGGAAAGTTCTGGAATCTGCATGGATCCACAAAATTCCACCTACCCCGTGTTCCCCAAAGTCTTCCGAGAAAAATGGTATCTCACTTGTGTGGGTAGGGCTAGTGCACGCGACAGGAAACGGCCCAAAACGCAACGTGGACACACCACATTTTCACAGTGAAAAATGACCCTTTTTTTGCAAAGTGCCTAGCTGTAGTTTTTGAACCCTAGCTCTGCCAGAACCTAGGGAAACCTAGCAAACCTATACATTTTTGAAAACTAGACACCCTGGGAATTCCAGGGAGGTATGGCTTGCATGGACCCCCAACGTTTTCTTACCCAGAATCCCCTGCAAACCTCAAATTTAGCTGAAAAAATCGCTTTTTCCACACATTTTTGTGTGGGAAAGTTGTGGCATCACCGGGCTGACACAAATTTCCTACCACCCAGCGTTCCCCCAGGTCTCCCGATAAAAATGGTGCCTCACTTGTGTGGGAGGCCCAAGTACCCGCGATAGGCAAGGGCCCAAAACGTAGTGAGGCGACATCAAAATTGCCTATCACAAAACGACCTAGTATTGCAAGGGGGGGGTCACCTCGGTTTTTGGCCCCGTGCTTGGCGGCCAGCTAGGGAAACCTTCCAAACCCACACATTTCTGAAAACTAGACACCCGGGGGGTTCCAGGGAGGTATGGCTTGCGTGGATCCCCCAATGTTTTCT
Organism: Calotriton arnoldi; assembly: GCA_963921515.1. NCBI lineage: Eukaryota > Metazoa > Chordata > Amphibia > Caudata > Salamandridae > Calotriton > Calotriton arnoldi. The sequence continues at coordinate 246,329 of CAWUFW010007057.1, read as the reverse complement.
TACCCAGAATCCCCTGCAAACCTCAATTTTAGCTTAAAAAATCACTTTTTCCGCACATTTTTGTGTGGGAAAGTTGTGGCATCACCGGGCTGACACAAATTTCCTACCACCCAGCGTTCCCACAGGTCTCCCAATAAAAATGGTGCCTCACTCGTGTGGGAGGCCCAAGTACCCGTGACAGGCAAGGGCCCAAAACGTATTGAGGCGACATCAAAATTGCCTATCACAAAACGACCTAGTTTAGCAAGGGGGGGTCACCTCGGTTTTTGGCCCCATGCTCAGCGGCCAGCTAGGGAAACCTACCAAACCCACACATTTCTGAAAACTAGACACCCTGGGGGTTCCAGGGAGGAATGGCTTGTGTGGATTCCCCAACGTTTTCTTACCCAGAATCCCCTGCAAACCTCAATTTTAGCTGAATAAATCACTTTTTCCACACATTTTTGTGTGGGAAAGTTGTGGCATCACCGGGCTGACACAAATTTCCTACCACCCAGCATTCCCCCAGGTCTCACAATAAAAATGGTGCCTCACTCGTGTGGGAGGCCCAAGTACCCGCAACAGGCAAGAACCCAAAACATATTGAGGTGACATCAAAATTGCCTATCACAAAACGACCTGGTTTTGCAAGGGGGGTCACCTGGGTTTTTGGCCCCGTGCTCGGCAACCAGCTAGAGAAACCTACCAAACCCACACATTTCTGAAAACTAGACACCCGGGGGGTTCCAAGGAGGTATGGCTTGTGTGGATCCCCCAATGTTTTCTAACCCAGAATCCCCTGCAAACGACATTCGCACCCTACTGGACAAAGGAGAAACAGTAGCCCTCATTCTCCTCGACCTATCAGCGGCGTTCGACACAGTCTCCCACCGCACCCTAATACGCAGACTCTACGATGCAGGAATCCAGGACAAGGCCCTCGACTGGATCCGCTCCTTCCTCTCTGGCAGGATGCAGCGGGTCAGACTCCCCCCTTTCCTCTCGGACCCCACACCTACCACCTGCGGAGTCCCCCAGGGCTCCTCCCTCAGCCCGACGCTCTTCAATGTCTACATGGCTCCACTCGCCCCCATCGTCAGAACCTACGGACTCAACATCGTGTCATACGCAGGCGACACCCAGCTCATCCTCTCCCTATCCAACGAGCCCAACACCGCCAGACGCAACTTTCGAGAAGGCATGGAAGCCGTCGCCAAATGGATGAAAAACAGCTGCCTACAACTAAACACCAACAAAACAGAAGTACTCATCATGGGCCCAAACCCCGATGCCTGGAGCGACACCTGGTGGCCCCCCGCCCTCGGAAACCCGCCAACCCCCACGGACCACGCACGCAACCTGGGAATCATCCTGGACTCAGAGCTCAAAATGGACCACCAGATCAACTCTGTCTCATCTTCCTGCTTCCACACCCTCCGCCTCCTTCGTAAGACCTTCAAATGGATCCCCCTTGAACACTGAAAGACCGACACTCACACCCTGGTCACCAGCAGACTCGACTATGGCAACGCACTCTATGCCGGAATAAACAAAAACCTCACCCGCAAGCTACAGAACATCCAGAACGCCGCCGCAAGACTGGTCCTCAACCTCCCAAAACACTGCCACATCTCCCAGCACCTGCGCACACTCCACTGGCTCCCTGTCGAGGCGAGAATCACCTTCAAGATGCTCACCCACGCACACAAGGCCCTCCACGGCACCGGACCAGCATACCTGAACAGTCGACTCAAATTCCACGCACCCCGAAGGACCCTACGATCAGCCCAGCTCTCCTACGCTGTGGTCCCCCGCACCAGAAAGACCAGATCGGGAGGCCGCTCCTTCTCCTTCCTCGCGGCCAAAGCATGGAACGCCCTTCCGCTCCACCTCAGACAGACAACATCGCTCCCCATCTTTGCAAGAAACCTCAAAACCTGGCTCTTCGACAGACCCTCTCCTTGATGGATGGAACCTGCACCCCCCCCCTAGCGCCTTGAGACCCTTACGGGTGAGTAGTCGCGCTTTAACAAACCCCTGATTGATTGATTAATTGATAGCTGAACAAATCACTTTTTCCACACATTTTTGTGTTGGAAAGTTGTAGCATCACCGGGCTGACACAAATTTCCTACCACCCAGCGTTCCCCCAGGTCTCCCGATAAAAATGGTGCCTCCCTCGTGTGGGAGGCCCAAGTTCCCGCGACAGGCAAGGGCCCAAAACATATTGAGGCAACATCAAAATTGCCTATCACAAAACTGACCTGGTTTTGCAAGGGTCACCTGGGTTTTTGGCCCCGTGCTCGGCGGCCGGCTAGGGAAACCTTCCAAACCCACACATTTCTGAAAACTAGACACCCTGGGGGTTCCAGGGAGGTATGGCTTGCATGGATCCCCCAACATTTTCTTACCCAGAATCCTCTGCAAACATCAGTTTTAGCTTAAATAATCACTTTTTCCGCATATTTTTGTGTGGGAAAGTTGTGGCATCACCGGGCTGACACAAATTTCCTACCACCCAGCGTTCCCAGGTCTCCCGATAAAAATGGTGCCTCACTCGTGTGGGAGGCCCAAGTACCCGCGACAGGCAAGCGCCCAAACGTATTGAGGCGACATCAAAATTGCCTATCACAAAACGACCTGGTTTTGCAAGGGGGTTACCTGGGTTTTTGGCCCCGTGCTCGGCGGCCAGCTAGGGAAACCTAACAAACCCAGAAAATTCTCAAAACTAGACACCGGGGGGGGGTTCCAGGGAGGTATGGCTTGCGTGGATCCCCCAACGTTTTCTTACCAAGAATCCCCTGCAAACCTCAATTTCAGCTGAAAAAATCACTTTTTCCACATTTTTGTGTGGGAAAGTTGTGGCATCACCGGGCTGACACAAATTTCCTACCACCCAGCGTTCCCCAGGTCTCCTGATAAAAATGGTGCCTCACTCGTGTGGGAGGCCCAAGTACCCGCGACAGGCAAGGGCCCAAAACATATTGAGGCAACATCAAAATTGCCTATCACAAAATGTTTTGGGCCCTTGCCTGTCGCGGGTACTTGGGCCTCCCAAACGAGTCAGGCACCGATTTTATCGGGAGACCTGGGGGAACGCTGGGTGGTAGGAAATTTGTGTCAGCCCAGTGATGCCACAACTTTCCCACACAAAAATGTGTGGAAAAAGTGATTTTTTCAGCTAAATTTAAGGTTTGCAGGGGATTCTGGGTAAGAAACCGTTGGGGGATCCATGCAGGCCATACCTCTCTGGAATCCCCTGGGTGTCTAGTTTTCAGAAATGTATGGGTTTAGTAGGTTTCCCTAGCTGGCCGCCAAGCACGGGGCCAAAACCCAGGTGACCGACGTTGCAAAACCAGGTCGTTTTGTGATTGGCAATTTTGATGTTGGCTCAATACGTTTTGGGTCCTTGCCTGTCGCGGGTACTGGGCCTCCCACAGGACACGAGTGAGGCACCATTTTTATCGGGAGACCTGGGGAACGCTGGGTGGTAAGAAATTTGTGTCGGCCCGGTGATGCCACAACTTTCCCACACAAAATGTGTGGAAAAAGTGATTTTTCAGCTAAAATTGAGGTTTGCAGGGGATTCTGGGTAAGAAAACGTTGGGGGATCGACGCAAGCCATACCTCCTGGAACCCCCGGGTGTCTAGTTTTCAGAAATGTGTGGGTTTGGTAGGTTTCCTAGCTGGCCACCGAGCACGGGGCAAACCCAGGTGACCCCTTGCAAAACCAGGTCATATTGTGATAGGCAATTTTGATGATCGCCTCAATACGTTTTGGGCCCTTGCCTGTCGCGGGTACTTGGGCCTCCCACACGAGTGAGGTACCATTTTTATCGGGAGACCTGGGGGAACTCTGGGTGGTAGGAAGTTTGTGTCAGCCCGGTGATGCCACAACTTTCCCACACAAAAATGTGTGGAAAAAGTGATTTTTTTTCAGCTAAAATTGAGGTTTGCAGGGGATTCTGGGTAGGGAAATGTTGGGGGACTCACGCAAGCCATACCTTGCTGGACTCCTCCGGGTGTCTATTTTTCAGAAATGTGTGGGTTTGGTAGGTTTTCCTAGATGGCCGCTGAGCCCGGGGCCAAAAACTCATGGGACCCCCCTTGCAAAACCAGGTTGTTTTGTGATAGGTAATTTTGATATCGCCGCAATAGGTTTTGGGCCCTTGCCTGTCTCGGGTACTTGACCCACCCACACAAGTGAGGTACCATTTTTCTCAGAAGACTTTGGGGATTGCGGGGTGGGTGGAATTTTGTGGATCCGTACAGAATCCAGAACTTTCCACCACAGAAATGTGAGGAAAATGTGTTGTTTTTTTTTACAGATTTTGAGGTTTGCAAGGGATTCTGGGTAACAGAACCTGGTGAGAGCCAGTCAAGTCACCCCATCCTGGATTCCCCTGGGTGTCTAGTTTTCAAAAATGTATATGTTTGCTAGGTTTCCCTATGTGCTGGCTGCGCTAGGGCCCAAAATCCACAGGTAGGCACATTGCTAAAAACAAGTCTTGCCTAGTGGGCTTTCTGCCGCCCCGAGCGGGAATCGGGGGGGGTTACCCCGATATGCCCCCAAGGGGGGCATAAAGACTGGCTATGATTTTGGGGTGGGGGCATTGGTATGCCCATTCTGGGCAGCCCCCACCCCCATGCATAAAAAAGCCAGCGTAATCGCTGGCGCCTAGTAGGCTTTCTGCCCCCGGGGGCAGATCAGGAGCCACTGCCCCCATCCGCCCTCGGGGGCAGAAAGACTGTGGCACTTTTTGGGAGGTTTGGGCATTGGCATGCCCATTCTGGGTTGACCTCAACCCTGAATAAAAATTTAAAAATCCTGAGGCCTAGTGGGCTTTCTGCTCCCAGGGGGCAGATATGGGGCTATTGCCCCAATATGCCTCTGGGGAGGGGCAGAAAGACTGTGGTAATTGTTTTTGGAGTGGGGCATTTTCATGCCCATTCTGGGCAGCCCCACCCCTACATTATAAAAAAAAATCCCTCGTGCCTAGTGGGCTTTCTGCCCCCTCCGGGGGCAGATCAGGGGCTACTGCCCCCATCTGCCCCCTGGGGGGGCAGAAAGACTGACATTTCTCTAGGGGGAGGGGTGGGGGCATTGCCATGCCCTTTTTGGGCAGCCCCACCCCAACGTCAATAAAAAAATTAAAAAATCCCCGGTTTCTAGTGGGCTTTCTGCCCCCCCGGGAGCAGATTGGGAGCTACTGCCCCCGTCTTCCCCCTGGGGGGCAGAAAGACTCACATTTCTCTGGGGGGGACATTTCCATGCCCTTTTTGGGCAGCCCCCACCCCAACGTCAATAAAAAAAAATCCCTGGTTTCAAGTGGGCTTTCTGCCCCCCCGGGGGGCAGATTAGGGGCTACTGCCCCCGTCTGCCTTCTGGGGGTCAGAAAGACTGGCATTTCTCTGGGGGGGTGGGGGCAGTGCCATGCCCTTTTGGGCAGCCCCACCCCAACGTCAATAAAAAAAATCCCTGGCTTCTAGTGGGCTTTCCGCCTCCCGGGGGCAAATTGGGGGCTACTGCCCCATCTGCCCCCAGGGGGCAGAAAGACTCTCATTTCTCTGGGGGTGGGGGCATTGCCATGCCCTTTTGGCAGCCCCCACCCCAACGTCAATAAAAAAAAATAATCCCTGGCTTCTAGTGGGCTTTTTGCCTCCCCGGGGTGGCAGATTGGGGGCTATCGACCCCATCTGCCCCCAGAGGGGCAGAAAGACTGTGGTGCCTAAACAAATATGGGGAGCAAAGGCCCTTGCCCAAGGGCCGCTCCACCCTCCCTGGTGTCTAGTGGGTGGATCCCTGCATCTATTTCGGTGCTCGGGGGCTGAGATAGCCCCATGAGCACTGAAACTGAAACTAAGTTTCAGTTTCGTTATCGTTACAATGACGATAGCGCGCCATGGGCGCGATCGTCATTGCAACGAAATCAAAGAGGCCTGGGGAGGTTGGGGAAGCTCTTCCCCACCACCCCAGGCAAAAAAAAAAAAGTGAAATCCCTCTGCTGTCTGCAGCAGGGGATTTTCTGAGCATGTGCTCATGACGGAATGGTTCCATCATGAGCACACTGGAACTTGTGTTCATGACGGAACCATTCCGTCATGAGCACTGAAAGGGTTAAAAAGCCTTTCTAAAATCTCACAAAAATGCAACTAATCCCCTAATCTATCCTAAACCCCAATACCACCCCATGTACAATTGTAAAACAACAAATAAAATATGCTTTATTTTCCTTTCACAGAAACAAACAACCAAACAACATTTATTAAAAAGAACATCTCCATTTAAAGACAACTAAATCACACTTTGTAAGTATAGAAAAAAATGTCTCTTTCTTTACCATATAAACATGTATATTATGCTTTTTCAATATATTCATGTGCATTTTTATAGAATTTTCCACATCACAATGACTGAAGGCGCCCAATTTATAACATCTCAGAAAGGGAAATTCCTGGCTTCTAGTGGGCTTTCCGCCCTCCCGGGGGGGCAAATTGGGGGCTACTGCCCCCATCTGCCCCCCAGGGGGGGCAGAAAGACTCTCATTTCTCTGGGGGGGGTGGGGGCATTGCCATGCCCTTTTTTGGCAGCCCCCACCCCAACGTCAATAAAAAAAAATAATCCCTGGCTTCTAGTGGGCTTTTTGCCTCCCCGGGGTGGCAGATTGGGGGCTATCGACCCCATCTGCCCCCCAGGGGGGGCAGAAAGACTGTGGTGCCCAAACAAATATGGGGGAGCAAAGGCCCTTGCCCAAGGGGCCGCTCCACCCTCCCTGGTGTCTAGTGGGTGGATCCCTGCATCTATTTCGGTGCTCGGGGGGCTGAGATAGCCCCATGAGCACTGAAACTGAAACTAAGTTTCAGTTTCGTTTTCGTTGCAATGACGATAGCGCGCCATGGGCGCGATCGTCATTGCAACGAAATTCAAAGAGGCCTGGGGAGGTTGGGAAGCTCTTCCCCACCACCCCAGGCAAAAAAAAAGTGAAATCCCTCTGCTGTCTGCAGCAGGGATTTTCTGAGCATGTGCTCATGACGGAATGGTTCCATCATGAGCACACTGGAATCTTGTGTTCATGACGGAACCATTCCGTCATGAGCACTGAAAGGGTTAAAAAGCCTTTCTAAAATCTCACAAAAATGCAACTAATCCCCTAATCTATCCTAAACCCCAATACCACCCCATGTACAATTGTAAAACAACAAATAAAATATGCTTTATTTTCCTTTCACAGAAACAAACAACCAAACAACATTTATTAAAAAAGAACATCTCCATTTAAAGACAACTAAATCACACTTTGTAAGTATATAAAAAAAATGTCTCTTTCTTTACCATATAAACATGTATATTATGCTTTTTCAATATATTCATGTGCATTTTTTATAGAATTTTCCACATCACAATGACTGAAGGCGCCCAATTTATAACATCTCAGAAAGGGAAATTCTTATTGTGTTACATGGGGTACGTTTACACCCAAGAGAAGCAAACTGGCCTTAAAGTGAATTGGAAATGTTCCAAATATTATTCTAGTAAATGTTATGGTCGTGCTACTACCAGGGAAACAACTGTTTTATATACTAGGGAACATAACCATCCGCCTAATGTTTCTGAAATAGAAGTTAGAGGAACCCTTGATAATATAAAAGAATTAAGTACTCACTCAGAAACTCCTACAAGTGTTATACTTAAAGAAATTTTGCCTAAAGTACCCAAAGAAGCAACCGGTCAATTACCATCCATTGCTTCAATGAAAAGAACCATAGCAAGAACTAAAAAAGCAACAACAACCACAATACCTACTCCTAAAAGTTTTGAAGACGTAATAATTCCCCCAGAGCTAGCTATAACACACAGTGATGAACCCTTTATTTTCTACGATAATAAAAACAAAGAAAAAGAATTATTATGTTTGCTACAACAACCAATATAACTAAACTTCAACAATGCCAAACATGGATGATGGATGGTACCTTTACAATATGTCCCAAACCATTCTACCAACTTTACAGTATCCATGGCCAATATCATAACAGTTGCATCCCCTTTATTTATGCCTTGTTACCAAATAAACAGAATACAACATATACTGAAATATTAGGTAAAATAAAGCAAGAAACAAAAATTTTTTTCCTCAAAGAATAATCATAGACTTTGAGCAAGCTATGATAAATTCTATCCTTAAATTGTATCCCCACACATCAATACAAGGATGTTACTTCCATTTTAATCAAAGTTTATGGAGACATCTACAAAAATCTTCACTATGGGGCCCATTACGATGACCGGAGGATGCACCTCCGCGATGCTGGCGGTGGGAGAAAACGCTCTTTTCCGCCCGTGAGCAGCAGTGCACACGTCCGCCATATTACAATGCTCAAACACAGCCCATTTTCCGACCTCCGTGGTGCGACGTGAACCGCCATCAAAACGCGCCCGCCACCGTTGCGGAGTTAACCAATCCAGAGCCACCGCCGTGCGGAATGACGTCCCTCCCGCCGTACAAATTAGGATGCGCCAAACAGCCAGGCACACTGCAGTGGAGAAACCGGCCAATCTGAGCAGGCGGAAGCACCACAGCCCAGCTCAAAAGTGAATACTGGAGCCGACCGCCATGGACCCGGCACTACACGTCTTCCCGGCGCTGTACATGATACACCTCCAGCAAGCCATGGACCGTGGCGGACGCCGCCGCAGGTACGCGATCACACAACTCTGCACACAAACACAACCCACAACTCCATGGCTGATGTAAGGTTCCTGTCCCCACCAGACACCCTGGTGGGGACAGGAACACAACCACAGGTGTAGCCACACATGTCCTACCTGCCACTAGTTCACCCCATCCTCATCCAGGTCACCATGTCTGCGATCTCGAAATAATGTTCAGTGCACGTGACCGCAGCGGTGAATCCGCGTAAAAAATGCGCACAATGTAGTAGGCAGGGCCAGCGCAAGGCATGGGCAGTGCACAAAGTACACAGGGCAACACCCTCCACACACTAGGCCCACCCACAACATGAAGGGACATGCCATGTGACCCTCCTGTGCTCCCACATGCCCAATAACCAGCCAGGTGAACACACACACTGCACCACACAACAAACAACTAGGGAGACAGCCCCATCAGGTGTGGCTGCAGAGTAACACACAGCGTAGAAGCACAGGGCCAGGGGAACCCACACACCACAACAACACCACACTCATGGCAAGTAAACTGAGTCCAAGCACAAAACAAACACACACAGATAATGAACAAACACTCTAATGGACACACAGCCTGCCAAGTCACACAGACATACCCCACACTGACACACAGCAACAAACACAGACCACATGATAGCAGCAATGGAGGACAACAAATAGGAAACCTAAAGTGAGGTGCACACAAATGGAATGGCAAGGAGCTGAACACCAAGCATGTGTACATCACATGCAAGGGAAGGAACATATAACAACAACACCAGCCCAACAAATCACACATGGCAGTCACAGTGAGTGAAGTAAAACCACAGGCACCTCACTGCAACAACTCAGGGAGATAGCAAGGCAACCCATGTATAGGCACAGGGATGAAAGGAAGGGCATGAAGTCTAACACTGATCAGCCACACATCTGTATCCAAATACATCACAGGAGTATGTCAGCAGCACAACACACAGGGCTCATTGCAACACTCCATGACTTGCAAACACAAGTATGAACCTTCACACAACCCCCACACCCATCACACCTGCAGCACACAACACCAGTGACAAACACACAGAAGCTTGCCAATAATGTCCAGTCAAAACACTGACAAGCAAACACACCCCCTGGGGGGTATCCACAAACATCACACACACACAGGGATGGCAGAACCACTGTACGCACAAAAACAACAGTCAAACACAGAACACAATCAAAACACACACACAGAACTACTACAATAACAGACAAGACCTGTGCAGTTAAACAGTGGAAATCCAATGGGAGCACAGACACAACAGGAGTACACAACCTCATTAGTGAGGAAAAATGCACAGACAACATACCACAACACATATAAGAAGTGCATCCACACAAAACAATAATGGAGACAAACAGGGAGAAATGGGCCTACAATGACACACAGACAGACATACCACACCACCCGTCAACTCAAAATGGTGTCATAGTGTACCACATGCCTGCACATGCACAAGAATGACAAGAGACACATCAAATATGAGAGGAGAAAACACCAAGGATGCACCCAAAACAAGCATGGGAACCACAATAGACCTCAGTTCATGTGACAGACACACAAGTAAGGCACACCACAATGGCAACACACATCTGAATCAAACACAACAACAAAACACACACACTGGCAGGCAAATAGAACACCACACACAGAGCAACAGTCAACTGCATGAGACAACACAACACAAACACTGCACACAGCCACATCAGACAAAACACATGCACATGCAAAGATATCAATATGCTACAACAGCTAAACATCAGGGGGTGCACACCAGGCAAGGACAAGGCAAAATACACTCACAGCACTGCATGCACACCAAGCAGTGTGTGCACAACAGACATACCAGTTACAAACAGAGATGAGTGACACACCATGAACACACACAACAACAATCTAAACATCACACAGACAACAACACACCCAGGAAGTCAAACAGTCCACAGCAAACACACCTACATCTAAGCCAACACACACAGATGCAAAAGTTTGGGACACCAAAGTTTAAACAACATGATCAGAGGAAACAAGACATTGGCAATGTTGAAGTGGCATATAGAGCATGTGTCACAGTAAACCATACCCACACAGTGACCCTTCATTAAGCAAGGACACTGACAAGGCAGACAACAGGAGTAATTATTTTTTATTTACATTTTACACAGTTATGCAGCAAAATTCAGACAAGAGCAAGGCCAGTGACCAGTCCAAAGTGCAGATGAGGTACATGAGATCCTGCACAGGCAAGGGGCAAACAGCAGTGAACAGCAAGGCCAGTGACCACTCCAAAGTGCAGATGAGGTACATGAGAAGCTGCACAGGAAAGTCTAGAACATCAGTCAACAACAAGGCCAGTGGCCAGGACACAGTGCAGGTGAGGTACATGAGAAGCTGCGCAGGCAAGTCTAGAACATCAGCCAACAACAAGGCCAGTGGCCAGGACACAGTGCAGATGAGGTACATGAGATCCTGCACAGGCAAGGGGCAAACAGCAGTGAACAACAAGGCCAGTGACCACTCTAAAGTGCAGATGAGGTACATGAGATCCTGCACAGGCAAGGGGCAAACAGCAGTGAACAGCAAGGCCAGTGACCACTCCAAAGTGCAGATGAGGTACATGAGATCCTGCACAGGCAAGGGGCAAACAGCAGTGAACAGCAAGGCCAGTGACCAGTCCATAGTGCAGATGAGGTACATGAGATCCTGCACAGGCAAGGGGCAAACAGCAGTGAACAGCAAGGCCAGTGACCAGTCCAAAGTGCAGATGAGGTACATGAGAAGCTGCACAGGCAAGGGGCAAACAGCAGTGAACAGCAAGGCCAGTGACCAGTCCAAAGTGCAGGTGAGGTACATGAGAAGATGCACAGGCAAGTCTAGAACATCAGTCAACAACAAGGCCAGTGGCCAGGACACAGTGCAGGTGAGGTACATGAGAAGCTGCACAGGCAAGCCTAGAACATCAGTCAACAACAAGGCCAGTGGCCAGGACACAGTGCAGGTGAGGTACATGAGAAGCTGCACAGGCAAGGGGCAAACAACAGTGAACAGCAAGGCCAGTGACCAGTCCAAAGTGCAGATGAGGTACATGAGATCCTGCACAGGCAAGGGGCAAACAGCAGTGAACAGCAAGGCCAGTGACCAGTCCAAAGTGCAGATGAGGTACATGAGAAGCTGCACAGGCAAGGGGCAAACAGCAGTGAACAGCAAGGCCAGTGACCAGGACACAGTGCAGGTGAGGTACATGAGAAGCTGCACAGGCAAGTCTAGAACATCAGTCAACAAGAAGGCCAAGGGCCAGTAAAAACTACAGAGTGAGTACATGATATCCAGTACTGGGAATGGGTGGTACTGTACCCTGCCATGGTCAGCAACACACTCAGGGTGTCAAAAATGGTCAGTCCATGGCACCACTGTGGGAGAGACATGTGTGTGAGGGGGACTAACACTCAGACTTGGCTGGCAGTATGACTGGGAGGTGGCTGTCTGTCGGGGCCAGTTGGGGTACTGGCTCGGGGGGAGAGAGGCCCAGCTGGGGTAGAGCCATCAGTGGTCTGGGAAGCCTGAGGGCTGCTAGGTCCAGGTGTGGTAGAGCCATCAGTGGTGTGTGAAGCCTGAGGGCTGCTAGGACCAGGTGGGGTGGTGGCACGTGGAGGTGGACTCATGCTTGCATGAGACCCAGTGTGTGTCGGAGAATATGGAAGGGTGCCCTTCCGCTTCTTGGGCACTTGATATGGCTTCCCTGTCCTGGGATTAATGCCAAGTGGGGTGTATACAACAGGCACACTCATCACAAAAGCAGGATCATGTGCAGATGCTGGTCCTCCCTCTGGGGACGTGCTGGATTCTGCGGGACGCTTGGCCCCAGATTGCCTCTGCCCCTGCATCACCTGTTTACCAGGTGTCCCTCATACAGTGGCCTCCTTTCCCTGCTTCACAGGGCTCTGGATGGGAGTTGATGTTTTGGGTGAACTTTCCTTGGAGCTCTTCTTACGTGTACCCTTAGCAGGCACCTGTTTGTCACTGGGCATAGAAACTGTGTGCTTGTCTATGCGAGACACTTTTGGGACAGGTGAGTCCTTGGCTGGGGATGACTCTGAGGCATGTGAGCCTGAGGCCTGCTTCTTGCCATCCTTGCCCTGGGTGTGGCCTGAAGGGCTTTTGCCTCTGCGCTCTGGTGTGGGTTTACCTTTCTGTGGGGATGGTGTCTGCGCCCTGGACTGCTTGGGCTGCTGCTGCTGTGTGCTGCGTGTGCTGTATCTTTCCCTTGATGTCTGGGGTGTGTGGTCACTATCATCAGATGTGGCCACTGGCAGGGTGGTGGGCCTAGGGACTGGAGCAGGACTATGGGATTGGGCAAGTTGAATGGCTGCTGTCACTGCAGAGGACAGAGACTGTACAGTCCGGTGTAGCCCACCCACGTCGGAATGAACGCCCTCCATGTAAGCCACCACCTGTGCCAATTTTTTGTCATGGTCCAGGAAGGCATTGAGGAGAGCTGTCTGACCCACACACAGCTGGCGCAAAGGTCCACAGACTCAGCACTGATGGCAGCAGGGGGGGCAGGGGCAGCGGTGCCTGGGATGAAGGACACTCTTCCCTTTTTTGTGGTGCGAACACGGGCAGCAACAGTGGGAGTAGCAGGGAGGGTGGGCATGAATGCTGTGGGGTGGACGAGGAGGCAGAGTCCCCGTTTCCTGTGGCCGAAAACATACGTCACCGCCGTCGTTAGATGACGTAGAGGTCTGCGTCCGTGGCTGTGAGTCCTCTAGAAGACTACGGTCCCCCTCTGATGCGCTGGTGACATCCGTGTCACTATGCTGGTGTGCAGCAGTTGTGCTTGGTGCCTCACCACTGTTGTCCGTCCCCTGTCCTTCCGTGCCCAAGTGAGATGCTGCATGAGAGAGAGGTAGGATCAGTACATTGGCATCAAGATTACAAATATCTGCAAGGAAAGCATCACTAATGATGAACAATCATCCATGTTGGACAACACCATGGGCAGTAACATTGTGCAACCTCAATCCAAACAGCGAAATTACCGTGGCATAAAGCTAACTTGGCATAATTCACCCATGTGATGAACACACAGCCAATTAGCCTGTTGGTGGCTCCGTCTAACCAGACACACATATCCCTCTGTGCACACCTAGGGCCCTGAGGGGGTAAAAGATTCTACTCACAACATGTTGCCACTGTCACATCTTGAGCCAGCAGAAGTGTCCAACACAGAGACAGAGTCCAACATATACGCCCACAATGGCCATGAGCACATGCCATCCACCATGTCGTATCTTGGGGCACAACTACAGTTGCACATTGGTGTTAGATGTGTAGTCAGCACAAATCTGACGTCAGGCAATGCACACATTGATGATGGCACACTCAGATCATGCACTCTGCCGGACCCTGACATGGGATGTCTGTGACTACCCCAATGAAGATGATACCAGAAGGCCACAACTACAAATGTGAAGTCAAGGGCCATTACACCAATGACATGGGAAGGTACATGTAGGGGAATGCATGACAACTGCACCCAACACCGCGGCCACTTACACGCCATTGCATCACACTAGCAACATCACAGCCCTGCACTGGACCAGGCTTGGAGCACATGCAGCCAAACAACACCCAAAGTCACACTCACAGAATACTCACCACCACTCATGCTGATGCCCCTTCAGACGTAAATCCAGTTCAGGCTGCGTCACAGCTAAAATGCGTGCCATTAGTGGTGTCATGCTGCGCCGCACCAACCTGCCGGACCGAGGGATCAGCCCCAGTGTCATCTCGGCCACGTTCCTGCTCAGCCGGCAGATGTCATCCCACCTCTTGTGACAGTGGGAGCGCTGTCGGTTGGAGACACCTAGAGCATGCACCTTGCATGCAATGGCCCTCCACACGGCCTTGCGGTGGTTGACTTTGAGCTGCAGACATGGGAGACAAGAGGATGCAATAATCAGTGTAACCTACCACCATTTCCCAGGGCAGGAGCATGACACTGACTCTACCCAACTTCAGCCATAATTTCAGCAGAGACAATAAATCTGCGACATTCAAACATCATCATGTGGGAAACACACATTAATGCATGCAGGTATGAGGGTGGACACAGTACATGCCCATCTCATAGCCATGCAGGATGCCAGCAGAGAGCAAAATGTGTATGCTGATCACATCTACTGCAAAGTTTTGGGAATACCAAGACATGCAGGACATTACTACATATGTTACTGTGAATACTCACTGTGCCCAACACTGCGCAGCCCTCAAATCACTTGCCCTTAAACTGCCACACTGTGTCATGGAGGCCACATTGAGGGACATGACCTCACAAACGCAAACCCTCATCACAAGGCCTGTTGTGTGCAATCTACATGTCTGTAATGGCTCATTGATGGAGAGTCAAGAGGAAAAGCACAGATTTGACACTCTGTACATTCAGTGTTGTGTCACTGTCAGATTGGGCGGTGAATATGCAGGCCAGTTGGGGTCACACAGAGGTTCAACGTGGGGCATCTGTTATTTTAAACGGAGGGACAATTTGGAAACACAAACAGTGGCAACACATGCGAGTATGTGCACATGTTGGTGGTGATGGAAGGGTCTGGGCACAAGAATGTTGAAATGTACAGTGTCATAGGTGAATGACCAACAAGAGTGTCACCCTGGGGGATTGCGGTCCTGAGCATAGTGCAGAACTAGAGATGAGGCACATATTGAGTCAGAAACAATTCCCCCACTACCCTCTGGACAACAACCCTAGCTAAGGCCACAGATGGGCCTGTGAAGGACATCAGGGACACACACAGACATACAGACTGGCAATCACTGTCCTGACTCCTAAATTGAGAAGTTGAAGACTCACTGTATGTCTGACAAGACATTACATTGCCCTCACATCTGGATGTGCAGGCAGGGAAACGTGTTGAATAGGCTAAACACACCTTCCCCCTGGAAACAGCTTGCTAGGCAGTGCATGACCCAACCCCACACTCTCACGCACATACTGCAGCAGATCAACTTCATGTGTGCCCCCCCTTCACTCTCACTCACACTCTGAGATACTTACCACGACATTTGGCGCACCATATAGCCTTGGATACTGGGTGAGCACCTCGTCCACCAGGACCTCCAGCTCCTCGGTGATGAAGGGAGTGGCACGGATCTTCTCCCTCCTCGATCACTGTGGGCAGGAGACAGCAGCAGCGGCAGTTGGTGGTGAGGGGTCTCAGGCAGCAGTCCCTGGAGGCAGCAGCAGGTGAGGGGTCTCAGGCAGCAGCAGGTGAGGGGTCTCAGGCAGCAGTCCCTGGAGGCAGCAGCAGGTGAGGGGTCTCAGGCAGCAGTCCCTGGAGGCAGCAGCAGGTGAGGGGTCTCAGGCAGCAGCCCCTGGAGGCAGCAGCAGGTGAGGGGTCTCAGGCAGCAGGCTCAGTGAGCTGTGGAAATGTGTGGCTCTCTCACACACATATATAGCCCCCAGGGCTCGTTTCTGTGATTCTAAGCTACTGCAATTGGTGTTCCAGGACTGCCTCATTCAAATAAATCCAATGACCGCCTCCGCGGTGGCGGAGCACGCCTACCGCGATTTTCAAACTTGCATCAGGCTACCGCGATTGCGCTTCCCATTGGCTGGAAGGCCATGGGCCATGGCGGTGACACACCGCAGGGGACAGGCGTGCAGTACCGCGGTGGTGCATCTTTCAAGTGCATCCAATGACCGGCCCCGCGGTGGCGGAGCACGCCTACCGCAATTTGCAAACTTGCATCAGGCTACTGCGATTGCGCTTCCCATTGGCTGTCAATGCATGGGCCACACCGGTGACACACCGCAGGGGACAGGCGTGCGGTTCCGCGGTGGTGCATCTTTCAAGTGCATCCAATGACCGGCCCCGTGGTGGCAGAGCATGCCTACCCCGATTTTTAACCTTGCATCAGGCTACCGCGATTGCGCTTACCATTGGCTGTCAATGCATGGGCCATGGCGGTGACACACCGCTGGTGACAGGCGGTAGCTTCCGCGATTCCGGATACATGCATTGCTATGAGTGACCGTGATTTGTGTGGCGGGACATGCCAACCGCCATTTGATCATGTGTATATGCCTATCAACCCCGCTATGATGTCTTGGGCTATGGCGGTGATGCACCGCTGGTGCCAGGCGGTAGCTACCGCGATTCCGGGCACATGCATTGCTATGAGTGACCTTGATTTGTGTGGCAGGACATGCCAACCGCCATTTGATCATGTGTATAAGCCTATCAACCCCGCTATGGTGTCTTGGGCCATGGCGGTGACACACCGCTGGTGCCAGGCGGTAGCTACCGCGATTCCGGATACATGCATTGCTATGAGTGACCGTGATTTGTGTGGCGGGACATGCCAACTGCCATTTCATCATGTGTATATGCCTATCAACCCCGCTATGGTGTCTTGGGCCATGGCGGTGACACACCGCTGGTGCCAGGCGGTAGCTACCGCGATTCCGGGCACATGCATTGCTATGAGTGACCGTGTTTTGTGTGGCGGGACATGCCAACAGCCATTTGAACATGTGTATATGCCTATCACTACGGTGAATGTGTCTTGGGCCATTGGCGGTGACACACCGCTGGTGCCAGGCGCTCGCTACGGCGAGGGTGCAGCATGACATTGTTGACTATGGGCGTGATAGTGTTGTTTGAGCACGTTTAAGGCACCAATGGACACATCGTGCTGTGTCAATGTCATGGGTCATATCTGTACTTCGAACAGTGGTCACTTACAAAATATCATGGCACTGGATGTAATTTGAATGGGCTATAGTTAGTAATGACAGCCTTAACTTCAAATCTAACACCAAATGCCACACTGAAAGAACTAATGGGGCACATTACTTCTACACAATTTCATATCTGAGACCACATTTACACACATTTTCATATCTGTCAACAAAATTAATCCCCAATTTCATATATGTCACCATATTTTAGCCCCAATTTCATATCTGACCCCCAAATTGATCCCCAATTTCATATATGCACCACATTCACCGCTTGATAACCTCTGAACAATAATTTAGAAAAGCAGTTAAAACGTGGCTTTTCAGTTGTGACTAATTTTGCTCTAGCCCTGCTCCACGTGTGTCACTTGTTGCTATAGTGCCGGGACACCCCCTTCGGGAGGTAGCTGTTAGCGCCCTACAAATGACTGTATTATTTTTATTATTATTATTTTAGCCCCAATTTCATAGCTGACCCCCAAATTGATCCCCAATTTCATATATGTCACCACATTTTAGCCCCAATTTCATATCTGACCCCCAAATTGATCCCCAATTTCATATATGTCCCCACATTTTAGCCCCAATTTCATATCTGACCCCCAAATTGATCCCCAATTTCATATATGACACCACATTTTAGCCTCAATTTCATATCTGACACCAAAATCTTACCTACCCCCAATTTCATATCTGATCCCAATATATAGAAACATATTCATATCTCACACAATATGTCACAATACATTGCATGAGTTTACAAACATTTCAGCATTATTTTCATTACTCACCACATATGTCACACTGTTGTCTGTTTGGTAACACCTATTACTGCCTTCATGTAATGTTATTGTTCACAGTAGCTAATCCAACAGTATATGTCCACATGGACATGTGTGTGCTCTACTTACTCAAGGATGTTAATTACATCACCGGCGCACTTGGCATTCTGTACATCCTTATTATTTTTCACTTGTATCTATGCCTTTGGGTATGTTTTGTCTCCATATCTGCAAAATGTTATCACCATTACTTGTGTCATTGTGTCTGGTATGTGCTCATGTTGTTCGGCCTGTCATATGTGATTTTGTTACATGTATATTTCCACAGTTGTGAGTATGTTGATAGTGGATTTGATGTGTGTGGTGTGTTACATTGGTACTCACCAAGGACAGGTGCATTGACCTTGTTCACATGAAGATTGTCGCCTTGGATGATGGACTGTAGCCAAAAGTGGTGATGGTGCTCACTGACTGGTAACTTTGATATGGCATCTGTGAACAGTAGACGGTGTGCCACAATTGGCTGCACATTGATGTAATGCGTGTGCTTTCATGTGCAGTAATTGTGTGCAGTGTTGGCAGGGTGCACAAGTAGGACATGTGTGCAGTGAATTTAAACCAACACGAGTGGATAAGCCTGCTATGGCGTAGTAGCCTTTCTGGGGCACAAGCTGTTCCTGCACAGTGTGGGTGAACTGAAGGTGCTGTTGAATCAAGCTAATGATGGCATCCAAGACAGGTGAGATATACCTTGATAGGGCTGGCTGTGACACTCATCCAACTCTAACTTTTGTTGTTTTGAAGGTACCAGAGGCCAACATGTGATGCACAGCCAGAATCTTTGTCTGCGGAGGGATGTTGATAGTCCGCTGTGTTGGTCCTGACAGCCTGTGGGGAATGTGGCTCAAGATGCTTTTGATGTTTGTCCTTTAGTACCTGTGTTGTGCAATGACATCCGCTGGTGTTATGTGTATGAGGCTGTTGTGTTTTTGTTATGTACTCAGTATATTCATGCGTAGACTTGTAGGTATACTGGTGTGGGTTTGTCCTGGTGGTGTTGTAGGTTGTTTTTGTGGCACTGTTGTGTCTCCAAGCAGCTGGATGATTAGCTCCATGGCAACTGTTGTACTTCAGTTGTGTGTTTGGGCAGTGCTACCTTCATACTGCATGTCATAGTGCAACTTAAGTGCAGATTAACGTTTGTCTACAGTCCTTTTGGATCAC
The DNA here is from genome assembly GCA_963921515.1 of Calotriton arnoldi. Classification (NCBI taxonomy): domain Eukaryota; kingdom Metazoa; phylum Chordata; class Amphibia; order Caudata; family Salamandridae; genus Calotriton; species Calotriton arnoldi. The sequence continues at coordinate 226,860 of CAWUFW010007057.1, read as the reverse complement.
GTACCTTGTCCACTTTTTGTGTGCCACATTGACAATCTGTTTGCTTGTTGATGATATTGTGCAGTGGTGTCATTGTGTCTTGATCCACGGCGACACAGAATCTGCAAATGCTTTTCATTATTAGTCATTGACTGACTTTGAATTGTGATTACCAGCATGTATGGCATGTCTACTGATGACAGTGGATATTAGCACAGGCTTGTGGATATGTATGTGAATGTCTCTAAACTTGTGTGGATTTGAAGTGGCTCAAATTCCATAATGAGTCCTTCAGAACTAGACAAATTGTGTCGTTAATGTGTCCCCTGTCATGATTGCACAAGAATGTGTGGCAGGTACAGCAGCCACGTGGAAGCCAGCAGTGTTTCTGTGTCACACATGTCCTGTATCATATACTGTCATGGCTGTTTACACAAAAGTTCGAAATGTGACTATTAGCATTCACAGAGACAGTTTCCATGTTGGTTGTTCTCACTGTGCGAATACTGAACAAGTGTACAACAATGTTTTCTCAAGGTGTCACAACATTTGACTTGCACTGTCTGCTGCATTGTGATGCCAGTAAATGTTTGCGCTGTGTCAATCAAAAGCTACGGATTTGTGCACATCTCATGTTCTGTTGCAATGACGTGTCCCCTTTCATCTCACCTAGGAGGCGACCTAATGTGTATCGTCCAGTCACACTGCTGGCTAACATTGAGGATGATGACGTAATACGCAGGTTCCGTCTGGACCGCACAAACATCCAAGACCTGTGTGCCATGTTGGAGCCACACCTGCGGGCTGGCAGGACATACCCAACAGCAGTAACAACTGAATCGAAGGTGATGGCGGCACTGCATTTCCTGGCTAGTGGCTCATTCCAGGAGACGGTGGGCATTGCAGGGGGGATGTCTCAGCCCACCTTCAGCATGGTGCTACGGGATTTCCTGTCGGCCATGATGCAATACAAAGACCGATACATAAGTTTTCCAAGGAGGGCGGATTTGGCGGCTGTGAAGGTGGATTTGTATGCCCTTGCTCACATCCCTAATGTTGTAGGTGCTATTGACTGCACACATGTTGGTCTGGTTCCACCACAGGCACGGGAACACATATATAGGAATCGTAAACATTCACATTCCATCAATGTGCAGGTGGTGTGCCAGGCCGATATGATCATATCGTAAGTCTGTGCCAAGTTTCCCGGCTCTGCACATGATTCCTACATCATGCGCAACAGCATTGTGCCCCAGCTGATGGCCAATCTACTTCCGGAGCGGGCATGGATTGTGGGTGAATGGGCTGAGTCAAGTTCTGTGCTGTGTGTGCCATGCTGTCCTCTGCCACAGTTGTATCACTTAATCTGTATGTGTTTTTCACACCTAGGTGACTCTGCATATCCCGACAGACCTTGGTTGCTGAGCCCACTACGCAATCCTAGGACACCGTCTGATGTCCGCTACAACAATGCCCATGGGAGAACACGTTGGGTCGTGGAGCGAACCTTTGGTCTCCTAAAATCGAGATTTCGCTGCCTGGACAGGATCGGAGGGGCACTCATGTACTCACCCAAAAAGGTGTGTCAGATAGTGGTAGCATGCTGCATGCTGCACAACCTGGCCTTACGGAAACAAATCCCCTTGATCCAGGACGATGATGACCAGCCGAGGCCCCCACCTGCGATCCCACATATGTCCAGTGATGAGGATAGTGGAGAGGAGGAAGGTGTCGACCAGCGTCAGCAGCTCATCAACCGCTACTTCACTTGAAGGTGAGTGACAATGTACAACTGGTCCATTGTCTGTTGATGTAGTTATTTGCGTAAATGTCTATGTGATCTTTGTGACTGCATCCTGTTGTTGACTCAGTGCTGGCTGCCTATGTGTTGGGTACAGGGTAGTTTGGCACAGCTACAGGATGTCTATGTTGGTACTGTTGCACATTGTAATGTGTGCATATTGGAGTACGTTGATGACATGTGTTGTGTGATGGCTGTGATGCCACCACCTGACTAGTGACTTTTGTTCTGTTGTGTTTTGCTAGGTCCCTTCTGCCTCTCCTTGCCTACAGAGAATCCATGCTCCTGTGACATTGTAACCATGGTAAACATTGCACATACTGTGATAAACATGGAGCAGACACAACTAAATTGGTGCGTTATTGTTGTTTATTTTCAATGGGTATATGTGAGAGGGAAGTGGATATTTACATAAGTGTGAATGGTGAATCAATGAGTTGGCAGTGATGGTAGATGAGACAATCGAGTAGGCACCACATTGATGTGGTGAGTGACACAGTCCAACAGACGGATGCCATTACCATGGCAGTGTGGGTACGGACAGTGTACAAAGTCAATGGCAGGGTGTAGAGTGTTGCCATCATGGCTGGCTCTTTGACTGGCGTTTGCCAGGTGCTTTGCCACGAGTGAGTCCCAAGTTTTTCTTTGGACGGCCCCTTCTTCTTTTGGCAGGGGGGCATTGTCTGCTGGGCCAGTGGGGTCTGAGGAGTCACCCCTCTCGGTGCCCGCAGGGGTGGATGATGAACTGTCATCCTGTGTGGCAATGGGGGGAGGTGGAGGTGTGGTATGTGGCACTGGCCTGTCCCTCTGTACCGGCAGAAACTGGCCCATGAGGTCCACGAGTTGTCCCATACGGTTGTCCATGGACCTCAGCAGACGTTGGAGCTCCAGGGCATCTTCGTGGACCTGGCCCATTTGTGCCTGTGTGTGTTCATAGGCACCAACAACTCTGGTGATATTAGCCAGGGCTTCGGTCACAGTGTCCTGTGGTGTTGGAGTCCCACTTGTCCTCCCACCTGCCCTGCTATTACTGACATGTTGCCTCACCACTCTAGGCACACGCCTACTCTCCCTGCCCTCTGCAGTTGTTGGTGTGGGCTGGGCATCCTCTGGGGCAGGGCGAGTGTTGCAGGCAGCAGTGGTAGTGGTGGTGGTGGTGTCGGCACAGGTCGTTCCAGCAGGGGTCAGCGTTGATGTTGTTGCTGAGGGTGGGGGGGGCAGTGGGGTCATGTGACCGGTTGCACCCTGGCATGCCAGATGGGCCGGCTTGGAGCTCCTCATCCAAAGAATCCAGGAACTCCGCATCAGAGTGTCCATGTTCCGGGGAGGAGACTGGCTCTGCAGGTTGAGGTTGTCGTCCTCTGCAGTCAGTTGTTGGTCACCTGTGGGACAGAGGGTACACCCATCAGGCTTGCAGTGTTTGATGTCTCTTATTTACATGTTATGCAACACACAGTTAAGTATTTCATTAATTGTATGTCTGCACAGTGATGTGCGTCATGACATGATGTGGAGGTACATACATATTTTTCCATGGTATGACAAGTCATTGGATACCATGCCCCACGTGAAGCTCTTAGTATTAAACTGAAAGGTTGTCATCTGACAACTGGCTGCTATCCAACTTGATGTGATGCATCTTTGCTGATTACTCTTCCTGGCAGATGTTACATATGCACATGTACTAGCCATTGTACCATTGTTATCTCATGCATACCTTTGTAATGTTCTGTGCTTGGATTTCATTGTTCAACAGACCATGCCTGTTTATTGTTACCATGGTCCTTCATGCTCAGCACCCGTGGAATTTAGAGATAGCATTCGGTGCAGTGCATATATGGTCCCTGATTTGTTTACACATGGGTTTAGTTGAGTCACAGTTCTGTTTCTGTCACAGTTACATACGCTTAGCAGTCTGCATACTATCAATTGCTATTTTATTGGGGTGTATTTTGTTGTGATGTGAGGCCTTGTGTTGTCATTAGCTCAATGCTTTTGTTGAGGAATGGTGGGTTGTATGCACTGTCTGATTACCTGTCCAGTTGTCCTTTTTAGGTGTACTTGCTGACACATGCTTCTGGGTGGGGGGAGCACTCCTCCTTCTGAGAGGTGGGACAGGGGTGGCTGGTGGGAGTTGTAGTGCAGGCCTCCCTATTCCAAACACACCTCCCTGGAAAGATGGCTACCTACCTGTTAGGTGAGGGTGTAGCACACAATGGCTGAGACATGCTTCTGGGGGGGCAGTGCTCCTCCTTCTGAAAGGTGGGACAGGGATGGCTGGTGGGAGTTGTGGTGCAGGCCTCCCACACCCAAACAGCCCTCCCTGGGAAGATGGATACCTACCTGTCAGTTTGTTTGTAGTGATACAATGTCTACCACATGCTTCTGGGTGGGGGGGGTGCTCCATCCTGCTGAGGGATGGGGCAGGGTGTGCCTGGTGGGAGTTGTAGTGCAGGCCTCCCTATTCCAAACACACCTCCCTAGAAAGATGGCTACCTACCTGTTAGGTGAGGGTGTAGCACACGATGGCTGCCACATGGTTCTGGGTGGGGGGAGTAGTCCATCCTGCTCAGCTGTGGGACAAGGGGGCCTGGTGGGAGTTGTAGTGCAGGCCTCCCTATTCCAAACACACCTCCCTGGAAAGATGGCTACCTACATGTTAGGTGAGGGTGTAGCACACAATGGCTGAGATATGCTTCTGGGGGGGCAGTGCTCCTCCTTCTGAAAGGTGGGACAGGGGTGGCTGGTGGCAGTTGTGGTGCAGGCCTCCCACCCCCAAACAGCCCTCCCTGGGAAGATGGATACCTACCTGTCAGTTTGTTTGTGGTGATACAATGTCTACCACATGCTTCTGGGTGGGAGGGAGTGCCCCATCCTGCTGAGGGATGGGGCAGGGTGTGCCTGGTGGGAGTTGTAGTGCAGGCCTCCCTATTCCAAGCACACCTCCCTGGAAAGATGGCTACCTACCTGTTAGGTGAGGGTGTAGCACACAATGGCTGCCACATGGTTCTGGGTGGGGGGAGTGGTCCATCCTGCTCAGCTGTGGGACAAGGGGGCCTGGTGGGAGTTGTAGTGCAGGCCTCCCTATTCCAAACACACCTCCCTGGAAAGATGGCTACCTACCTGTTAGGTGAGGGTGAAGCACACAATGGCTGACACATGCTTCTGGGTGGGGGAGTGCTCCTCCTTCTGAGAGGTGGGACAGGGGTGGCTGGTGGGAGTTGTAGTGCTGCTTGCCTGGACACATACAACACAGTTGATGTTGTGTACCTTTGGGATGATTCAGATGGGGTGAATGTTAAATCAGTGAGACCTGTGTTTGGTATTGGGGTGCAGATGAATGTACTTGTGCCTCATAGATGTAGCTTTGTAGTTGTGCAAGACAGTACATGGCAGTTTCATGGTATACATTAGTTGGTACTTACCAGCCTCCACTCCCCCGGGTATTCCTTCAAGACTCTCTGGATGCAGTATGGCAAGCACCTTCTCCTCCCACGCAGGTAATGGTTTTGGTGGAATCGGTGGGCCTCCACCAGTCGCATAAGCCAGCTCACAGTTCTTGGCCCTCTTCTTCTTGACAACACTCTTGAGGTCATGCCACCGCCTCTGGATTTCATGCTTGTTGTGGGGCACGTTCCCTACTGCATTGACCTTGTCCACTATCCTTACCCACATGTTTGTTCTTGTGGCTAATGGTGTCTGTTGGACCATGCTACCAAAGAGTTGTGGTTCTACTCTAATTATCTCATCTACCATTACTGTCAACTCAGTGTCTGTGAATTTTGGTATTTTCTGTGGTGCCATGGTGTGTGCTGTGCTGATGTTTTGGGGTGCAGTTGTGAGGGTGGTGTGGGTGGTGTAGGTGGTGTGTGTGTGTGTGTTGTGGTGGTGGTGTGATGAGTGCAGGTTTGGCTCTCCTTAGTGCTCTGGTGTTATTTCCTTCTGTTGAGTCGTTTTGCAAAGGATTGTGGTCAGGGAAGGGGCTGGTTTTATGCTCAGCTATGTGGGTGTGTCAAGATGGTGTAATGCTGTCAGGTGTGCTGTGTGGGTTGTCCTGTGATTTGTGTGTTTGAATTTGCCATGGGGGTGTGTAAATGGGATGTTTCAGGTTATTTTGGGGGCAGGGCTAGTTGCCTGTGTGCATTTGGTGGCCTTATTGTGTGTTTCTTTCCTTGGTCGCCATTTTGTTGACGGAGCATCCGCAGCGATGGCTATGCTGCAGGCCTTCCGCCGTATCTCACATTCATTAATGTTAGCGACTGCGGCGGTCGGATACAGTGGACTGTACCGCTGTGACATCGGAGATATCATAATATCATTGGCGGTCACTCCGCGTGCCTGGCGGCGGTTTTGTGTGTTTACGCTGTGAGACCGACCGCCGCGGTTGGATTTTCCCCTTCTCCGCCGTCTACGGGCGGTGTTTCGATGCCTCCTACCGCCGCAGTTGGAATATTTTGGCGGTTGATCCTAATAGGGTCGGAGGTGTTTCCGCGGTACCTGCGGACAGTGATTTTCCGCTACCATGGCGGTTGGATTTTTTTCCGCCGGTCATCGTAATGACCCTCTTAGTGTAGAATATGCAACAAATATTACCTTTGCATACCAGATTAAAAATCTAATTGCACTGGCCTATGTGCCAGTAACAGATGTAGCTGAGCATTATAACCTTTTAATTGAAAGTCCTTTTTACCAACAAAATGAACAGAAATTATTTCCCCTCCTAGACTATTTTGAGGATACCTGGGTGGGGAGATTACATAGATCAGGCCATAGGAGACAACCCAAATTTCAAATTCCTTGGTGGAACGTCTACCTAACTACACTTAACCAAGAAGCTAAAACCAATAACGCAGTTGAAGGTTGGCATAATGCCTTCATATCTTCTACAGGACGAAGCACTCCTACCCTACATAAACTATTACTTGCCATACAAAAAGAACAAAGCTTCCAAGAACTCAGAATGCAACAATCTGTCACCCAACTAAAGCCAAAGCTTTCAAGACAAACTAATCAAATGTATCAGTATCTTCAACAGCAAATTCAGCTATACCCTTCCACAAGAGGCCTAGAATACTTAAATATGATAGCCAAAAGCCTACTCTAAAACATACAAACAATGTAAATATACTACTCTAAACAATAAAATTATTAGAATAAAAACAGTGCATTTTTCATAATAAAATTAATTAATTTGTCTAATATATTTTATAAATTAATATTTACATATATATAGACAAATTAATTAAAAATTAAAGCAAATAAACAGCAACTGCAATTAAATTAAAATCATTTAATCACAATTAAAAAGTTTAAAAACACTTACCATTCCCGTAGTTGTAATCGAAAAATGCCACATCTTCAAAAGTAATCCAGGTAGAACAAAATCCATAGATATTAAAAAGTAACCCCAAAAAATGTAAAAATACAACTGTATCAAAAATTAATCCTCCATTTATAACTCGACAATCCGGTAGCCATAAAAAACCCGAAAAATAGTTTAAAATAAGAACCACTCCGTGAAATCCGAAAAATTAAGGAAGTGTTAACTAATTATTAGTTAATTTAACTAATACACACTTCCTTAAAAAATAAAATTGCAATGTTTCTTAATTTCAAACTTCTTTTCGTAAAACCTAGAAATAAAAAACAAACATTCCCACCCACACAAATAGACACATAATACACTTAATAACATTATTACATACATTATACACACAATAGTAACCTAAAAACTACTTAATTGTAAAAAATCTACCTAGGCTGCAAATACGGAACACAACGTTAATCATTAATACATAAATAAAACACTAAACACACCATAACTTGTTAAACATAACTCGACGCACACTAACTACAACCTTACTACCGTTAAAATACACTAGAAATAGTCTAATATGTAAGAAAATTACTCTTACCTTCTTCGACGTGAAGCAGCTCCCAACCGCGAGCTTCTTCCTTCCCAAATGACCCAAAACAACAGCGAGCGGTTACTAAATTGAAGCCCCAAATATGGCAACTGTAAACTTATTAAATAAATGTCTTAATTTTTTTTTAATATTATAAAATGGTATTAAAATTACTGTTATATTCTAATAAAATACAACAAAATATATTTGATTTGTTTATATGTATTGTCTGTTTTTATATTATGTAAAATTATAATAATAAATATTATGAATTAATAATATTTAATATTATAATTAGGAAAATGTATATATGTCAAAGAACAATTACTGAAAAATTATAATAATTTTCTTTTGTCTTCAAAACATATCTACTTTGTCAATAAATTGTACAACTCTTAATAAATGTAATAATTATTAATATTAATCTTTTAATATTAATATTAATAATTAAAATGTATTATGTTTGTATTTAAAAATTAAACTATTTTTTTCTCAAATATATAGTACAAATATTTTCAATATAATGTTAATAAATACTTACCAACATATGTAACAATTGTAAAAATGTTAAAAATATCAAACAATAATTAGCAATTGTTAAAAATATATATTAATATCTAAAATGTGCATAAAAAATATGCAAAACTATCATGTTATATTTGTAATATATAAACAAATGTGAAGTACAATTATTTATATTTGTAGAAATATTTGTTTATTTTTTACATGTTAAAATATACATGTTAAAATATACATATTGGTAAACTGTCTTTTTTTCTGTAATAAATGTACTCTCCTGTATATATATGTATTGTTGTTTTCTTTCAATTTGTAATAAAAACTACACTTTGCATTTACCTGACATTTTATTATTGAAATTAATAAAAATTACTATTAAAAATAAAAAATAAAAATTTTGGCCTACCTTTTCATTGATATTACATTTAATTATTGTTATTAAATATATTTTATTACATTGTTTGTTATAAAATGCAAATATTTTAATTAAAAAAACATATAATATTGTTATTTGTTTTATATAAATAATGTGTTTATACTACTTTTAACTATAATAATAATATTTTCCTATATTTTAAAAACCACTCACCTAAATTATTCTTACAACTCCACTCAACATAAATATCCAATACTTCATTAACTTTAAAATTTCTTATTTTACTATTCCCACTCCAGTATGAGTATGTGCTAGACACTAAACTTAATAAATTTACTATTCCCACTCCAATGATTATTTAATTGGGATAGGTGCTGGACACTAAACTTAATTAATTTACTATTCCCACTCCAGTCAGTATTTAATTGGGATAGGTGCTGGATACTAAACTTAATTAATTTACTATTCCTACTCCAGTCAGTATTTGATTGGGGTAGGTGCTGGTCACTAAATATAATTAATTTACTATTCCCACTCCAGTCAGTATTTAATAGGGGTAGGCGCTGGACACTAAACTTAATTAAATTACTATTCCTACTCCAGTCAGTATTTAATTGGGGTAGGTGCTGGTCACTAAACGTGGTTAATTTACTATTCCCACTCCAGTCAGTATTTAATAGGGGTAGGTGCTGGACACTAAATTTAATTTAATTACTATTCCTACTCCAGTCAGTATTTAATTGGGGTAGGTGCTGGTCACTAAACGTAATTAATTTACTATTCCCACTCCAGTCAGTATTTAATAGGGGTAGGTGCTGGACACTAAACTTAATTTAATTACTATTCCTACTCCAGTCAGTTTTTAATTGGGGTAGGTGCTGGACACTAAACTTAATTTAATTACTATTCCTACTCCAGTAAGTATTTAATTGGGGTAGGTGCTGGACACTAAACTTAATTAATTTACTATTCCCACTCCAGTCAGTATTTAATAGGGGTAGGTGCTGGACACTAAACTTAATTTAATTACTATTCCTACTCCAGTCAGTATTTAATTGGGGTAGGTGCTGGACACTAAACTTAATTTAATTACTATTCCTACTCCAGTCAGTATTTAATTGGGGTAGGTGCTGGACACTAAACTTAATAAATTTACTATTCCCACTCCAGTCAGTATTTAATTGGAGTAGGTGCTGCACACTAAACTTAATTAATTTACTATTCCCACTCCAGTCAGTATTTAATTAGAGTATGTGCTGGACACTAAACTTAATAAATTTACTATTCCCACTCCAATGATTATTTAATTGGGATAGGTGCTGGACACTAAACTTAGTTAATTTACTATTCCCACTCCAGTCAGTATTTAATTGGAGTAGGTGCTGCACACTAAACTTAATTAATTTACTATTCCCACTCCAGTCAGTATTTAATTGGGATAGGTGCTGGATACTAAACTTAATTAATTTACTATTCCTACTCCAGTCAGTAATTAATTGGGGTAGGTGCTGGTCACTAAATATAATTAATTTACTATTCCCACTCCAGTCAGTATTTAATAGGGGTAGGCGCTGGACACTAAACTTAATTAAATTACTATTCCTACTCCAGTCAGTATTTAATTGGGGTAGGTGCTGGTCACTAAACGTAATTAATTTACTATTCCCACTCTAGTCAGTATTTAATAGGGGTAGGTGCTGGACATTAAACTTAATTTAATTACTATTCCCACTCCAGTCACTATTTAATTGGGATAGGTGCTGGACACTAAACTTAATAATTTACTATTCTCAATCCAGTCAGTATTTAATTAGGGTAGGTGCTGGACACTAAACCTATTTAATTTATTATTCTCACTCCAGTCACTTTTTAATTGGGATAGATGCTGGACACTAAGGGGCCGATTCCGGCCGGAAATCCCTCCGACCGAGTCGGACCCGGAGAGAATTCCGACCGAATCGGACTCTGGCAGTCCGACCGAACGAGTACGATGCGCACGCATGCCATCGGACTCGAGTCGGTCGGACTCCCATTGAAGTCAATGGGAGCCTGTCGTACAACGCGTACGCGGGCTCCCATTGACTCAATGGGTGCGAGGCGGACAAGGGCGCCCCCTAGAGCGTGTACGCATGCATGCGCATCGCGGCATACATGCACAGGTAGGGGGGACCCATGGGTCCTCCCTGTGTGCGACTGCCGTGCCTACACGTACAGGGGGGTCCGACGCGGACCCCCAAAGTCCAGCTCCGACAGCTTTTTCGAGCCGGACGGCGCGAGTCGGTCGGACAGCTCGCGGCGCGCATCGTACTTACCCGGCCGGGATACGTCTCCATAGCGCGGTGCGAGACGTGTCCATGCGAGTCGGTCGGAGCGTGTTGAAGCCGCGTTCGAGTCGGTCGGAGATTTCGCGGGTGCCTGCATCGTACTCGCTCGGCCGGACCCGCGTACGATTCGGTCGGGAAACAGGGCTCCGAATCGGATCCGGTAAATCCGAATCCGATTCGGAGCACTACCAGCCGAGATCGGAATCGGCCCCTAAATTTAATTAATTTACTATTCCCACTCCAGCCACTATTTAATAGGGGTAGGTGCTGGACACTAAACTTATTTAATTTACTATTCCCACTCCAGTCAGTATTTAATTAGAGTATGTGCTAGACACTAAACTTAATAAATTTACTATTACTACTCCAATAATTATTTAATTGGGGTAGGTGTTGGACACTAAATTTATTTAATTTACTATTCCCACTCCAGTCAGTATTTAATTGGGGTAGGTGCTGGACACTAAACTTAATTAATTTACTATTCCAACTCCAGTCACTATTTAATTGGGGTAGGTGCTGGACACTAAACTTATTTAATTTACTATTCCCACGCCACTCAGTATTTAATTAGAGTATGTGCTGGACACTAAACTTAATAAATGTACTATTCCCACTCCAATGATTATTTAATTGGGGTAGGAGCTGGACACTAAACTTAATTACTTTACTATTCCCACTCCAGTCAATATTTAATAGGAGTAGGTGCTGGACACTAAACTTAATTAATTTACTATTCCTACTCCAGTCAGTGTTTATTTGGGGTACGTGCTGGTCACTAAACTTAATTAATTTACTATTCCCACTACAGTCAGTATTTAATTGGAGTAGGTGCTGCACACTAAACTTAATTAATTTACTATTCCCACTCCAGTCAGTATTTAATTGGGATGGGTGCTGGATACTAAACTTAATTAATTTACTATTCCCACTCCAATGATTATTTAATTGGGGTAGGTGCTGGACACTAAACTTAATTAATTTACTATTCCCACTCCAGTCAATATTTAATATGGGTAGGTGCTGGACACTAAACTTAATTAATTTGCTATTCCTACTCCAGTCAGTATTTATTTGGGGTACGTGCTGGTCACTAAACTTAATTAATTTACTATTCCCACTACAGTCAGTATTTAATAGGGGTAGGTGCTGGACACTAATCTTAATTTAATTACTATTCCTACTCCAGTCAGTATTTAATTGGGGTAGGTGCTCTACACTAAACTTAATTAACTTACTATTCCCACTCCAGTCAGTATTTAATTAGGGTAGGTGCCTGGACACCAAACCTATTTAATTTACTATTACCACTCCAATTACTATTTAATTAGGATATGTGTTGGACATTAAACTTAATTAATTTACTATTCCCATTCCAGTAAAAATTAATTTAAAGTAGATACTGAAAATTAAACTTATTTATTACACTATCCTCACTATAACATTATTATTTTTATAATATTTTTTTTCTTGATAGAAATAATTTATATATAATTAATTTACTATTCCCACTCCAGTCAGTATTTAATTGGGATGGGTGCTGGATACTAAACTTAATTAATTTACTATTCCCACTCCAATGATTATTTAATTGGGGTAGGTGCTGGACACTAAACTTAATTAATTTACTATTCCCACTCCAGTCAATATTTAATATGGGTAGGTGCTGGACACTAAACTTTATTAATTTGCTATTCCTACTCCAGTCAGTATTTATTTGGGGTACGTGCTGGTCACTAAACTTAATTAATTTACTATTCCCACTACAGTCAGTATTTAATAGGGGTAGGTGCTGGACACTAATCTTAATTTAATTACTATTCCTACTCCAGTCAGTATTTAATTGGGGTAGGTGCTCTACACTAAACTTAATTAACTTACTATTCCCACTCCAGTCAGTATTTAATTAGGGTAGGTGCCTGGACACCAAACCTATTTAATTTACTATTACCACTCCAATTACTATTTAATTAGGATATGTGTTGGACATTAAACTTAATTAATTTACTATTCCCATTCCAGTAAAAATTAATTTAAAGTAGATACTGAAAATTAAACTTATTTATTACACTATCCTCACTATAACATTATTATTTTTATAATATTTTTTTCTTGATAGAAATAATTTATATATAAAATTAAAATACACTACCTAACACTATCACCTATAAACTCAACAACAAACTCAAAATTTAAATTTTACATTTTCTTCATATAATAATACAAATATTTATTATATTTATTGCATTTTATAAAAATGAATTTAAATATGTACAACAAATACACAACCTTATCCCCTATCAACACAAAATCACGTAAATAATGTATTACTTCAATTTTACACTTTTATTTTTAAATTATTATTAATTAAATTTTACTTTATCATATTTTGTTTTTAAATCCACACCATTAACCTCTATAAAACCAACATCCCACTACTACATTTATTTTCAAACATTATAATTTTTTTAAAATTAATATTTTCAAATTTCTAATTTATTATAAATTTAACATAAATTTTACAAAACTCACCACACTTGTCGCCTATAAACATCCAACTCCTAAAAATATATTTTAAAATTCGAAATTATATTTATAATTTACATATATAATTGTTTTAAATCTTTAAAATTTAAAAAGTATTTTATTTTATATCACCACTATTATCCCCTATAAACCCAACATCCCACTCCTATTTTTTTATAAATTCGAATTTTTATTTTTAAATTAATATTTTACATTTTAGAATTATTACAAATTAAAACAATATTTTTAAAACACTCCCCACCCTTATCCCCTATAAACCCAACATCCTGCTCCTAAATTTTTATCTGAAATTCAAAATTAATTTTTAAATTAATATTTTAAATAATATTTTTTAAACACTTCCCACCCTTATCCCCTATAAACCCAACATCCTGCTCCTAAATTTTTATTTGAAATTCGAAATAAACTTTTAAATTAATATTTTAAATTTTTAAATTATTACAAATTAAACAATATTTTTTAAAACACTCCCCACCCTTATCCCCTATAAACCCAACATCCCGCTCCTAAAAAATATATTTCTCAATTCTAATTACAATTTTAAATTACATTTGTTATTTTTTTATTAATTAATAATTAAAATCTATGGTGTCCATTACGATGTCGGGCGGATAAAAATCTGCCATCAACCACAGTGGCGAAAATCCGCCCACCTACACCGTCTGAATACCGACCGAGCAATTACGATGCTGCAAACCGAAAACCGCCGGAGGCGGAAAATAAACAGAAAATACCGCCCGCCCATGTCCGAGTCTAAGTCCATCCGCCCGCCACGGACGGAAAGACGCACGACAAGCCAAAACCACCCGCCCTGACGACCGAGACACCGCCCGTGAAATTAGGATCGTACCGACATGAGCGCGGAAAATCCACAAATACACCGCCCGCCAGCGCAAACAACAGTGACGAAAATGGACACGGCGGAAGCCCTGGCGGACACGTCCATGCACAGAAACCATCCGCTGACGAAAACAAACACACACAACATGGCCAACAAGTCCACACAGCAACCCACGCACAAATACCCAAACACAGTACACATCCCAGAAACACACCCCCTGGACAAAAAAATCAACAACAAATCCCAGAACACCAGCCACAACACACCTGAAAACAACAGACCATCATGACACACCCACATAGGTAAGTACAAAACCAGCCCCTTCACAGACCACAACCCCTGCAACATTACAAACTGAGGACGAAAGCACACAACACAGCGAGACAGAAAGGACAGCAGCACACCACAGACACGCACCTATCACACCCATCACCACCACCACCACCAAACACCGGCAATACAAACCCCTGCACATCACACACCACACACCGCACCAGCACCACAAACACCAAAACACACACCATGGCATCACACAGAATGCCCAAGTTCACTTCCACCGAGCTAACGGTCATGGTCGACGAGATCGTCAAGGTGCACCCACAAATCTATGGCAACCAGGTCCAACAGAGACCACTATCCACCAGAAACCGGTTGTGGAGCAGGATCGTAGACCAGGTCAATGCAGTCGGGAACGTTCCACGCAACAGAGGAGAAATTAACAAAGGTGGAATGACCTCAAAAGCGTGGTCAAGAAGAAGGAGAGCAAAAATCGAGAGCTGGCTGCCAGGACTGGCGGAGGGAATCCCGCGCTATTCAAGACCTTCAAGGCGTGGGAGGAGAAGGTGCGAGTCATCATACATCCGGAGATCCTCACCGGATTACCAGGGGAGTGGAGGCTGGTAAGTACAAACAAACGTATACCAGCACACCGCTATGTAATCACATGCACTACCACCATGCCATAGCTCCGAGGGACAAACACCCCCATGTCCAGTACACAATATACAAGACATCACCCCCACATGCAACAGACACTCACACACACTCAGCCCAAAGCTACCAACTAACAAAACCATGGGGGCATGTGTACAGTCAGCCAGCACCGCAACTTCCAACAGGTCCGCTTGTACTCCAGATGCGCCAGAATGAGCACTCCCCACACCCACATCCATGTGTCCGCCATAGCTGCACTGACCGACAATTAACAGGTGAGTAGCCGGAACACAAAGAAAGTGGGTCAGAGGGGGGACAGCTGAAGTAAAACACCCACCAGGCCCCCGCTACCACAGACCAGCAAGGTGGAGCACACCCCACATCCATGTGTCCGCCATAGCTGCACTGACCGACAAGTAACAGGTAAGTAGCCGGAACACAAAGACAGTGGGTCGGAGGGGGGACAGCTGAAGTAAAACACCCACCAGGCTCCCACTACCACAGACCAGCAAGGTGGAGCACCCCTCCCTCCCAGTACCATGTGGCATCCATTGCATTGCGCACTGAGAAACAACCTGTAGGTGGGAAAATGTACAGGGCGGGGAGTCTGTAGGCATGAGGACTGTACTACGACTGACACATGGGACATGTCACGTAGCAGAGGAACACGCAGCACTGCTCCCAGTCACAATCATGAGACCAATGTGCACACGGACATTTTCAACAGAGTCAAACCCCACATGACCCATCACAGATACAGCAACACCTAAGGAGCCACGTCTGCATGCACAAGTCCCACTGGAGCACAGACCCACACGGCAGGCACTGTGCCACACATCACACACATCAGCAACACCATCGAAGTCCTGTCCATGTAGTCCTCACTGCCTGTCACCCACACATCGTACAACAACGCCCACGTAAGACAGACCGTACTAGAAGTAACAGCTTGGAACCACAATATTGCACACAAAGACAACTGGACCCATGAAACACACAGGCACACAATGCACATTCAACATATCATCCATCTCATCTCTCAGCCAGTGTCATGAAAGGTATGTCATCCGAACAGCTGGCCCTCATACAGTAGTTATGCAAAGATACCTGCCCATGACAAATCAAGTGCCTGCAGTGACTGAAGCGCACGTCACACTGCGAGTAACAACACACATAATATAGTCAACACCCCAAGAGCACAGCACTGATGCACATGTACCAGGGCAGCACGCACACAAAGGATTTGGCCCATCTGCAATACGTCGTGTGGCACACAACAAGCACGAACTCACAACAATGCTACCAATGTGATGTCCATGAATGATAACAGTCAGCAGATATTCCGGGCATGTGAGACAGACACACACCTTTGTCTATGCACTGTCATGTTGCCAGAACACATGTCACGTTCTGCACCCATTACCCACAGTATGTACCCCAAAAGCATATTTCAACCCAAGAGCGTTTAGGGGCTGTACCCCTTTTGGCATCAGCGTACCTAAGCATTCCATCCTTCCCCTAAACCATCGTTCAACCCAACATCGTCTATGGTCCTGGAGCACGCATACACCCGAGCCACAAAATGTAGGAGCATAGCAACACACACCCATGGGCATTGCTAATCCGTCCCATGCCACATGTCCACATCACACAGTCCCATTGCCTAGCCCACGCATACACACATCGTACATCCACATACACGCCACTGGGAAACCTGTGCACGACAGTGCACGAACTGTGAATGTCAGACAACCAATACATACTTTGCTAGGTGCAACACAATGACCCATCTCATTCTCCCCACAGGTGCCGAACTGCTGGATTCTGGAGAGGGTGACAGCAGCCAGCACAGCCAGTCCGCAAGCCCCCGACCCGGACTCACGGATGTAGAGGAGCTGGACACCTCTCCGGACACGGACCACCCAGCAGGCCCATCTGGAGTGGCAGGGCACAACCGCTCCCCAGGGCCCCTCCTGACCACCAACCCATCACCCAGGGCTGCTGACCAATCACAGACCCTTGCTGCCACGGCCGTTGCGGCCACCACCACTGCCGCAACCACCACCACCACCACGCCATCCCTCGCCACAGCCCCTGCGCAAGGGTCGGCACGGCCGTCGGGCTCCACCCTGGGAGCCAGAGCGAGGACCGTGGTGAGCAATGTGGCTAGTGGGCAGGTCGGTGGCAGCAGTACTGGTAGGAGGAGCAGGGCCAGGCCAACGCCAACTGTGCCTGGGAGCCAAGCCCTGCCGCAAATCGACAGAGTCCTTGGGGCCTATCAAGAGGCCCAAGGAGAATGGGCCAGGTCGGCTAGCGACACGCGGGAGGTCCTTGCGGTGTTGAGGTCCATGGACGCCCATATGGGCCAAATCGCGGCCCTCATGGGCTAGCTGGTGGTGGGGGGGAGGGCACAAGCAAGGCCAGCAACACCACCTCCGCCACCACCTGCTGTGGCGCAGGCTCGTGCAGCATCGCGTTCCCCTGCGTCCACAGCGAGTGAGCACTCCTCAACCACCACCAGTGGAACATCAACACACCCCCCCCTACCAAACGTGGAAGGGGCCGTCCGAAGAGGAAACAGGTGTCCAGAGAGCACTTCGCACGCACCAAACGCCAGTGAGTCAGCCAGCCACCTTGACCACCTACTGCAATGACTTGTAATACGATCCTACCCCACACTGCCATGTGAATGGCATGTGTCTGTTGGACTGTGGACATAGAACTCCATGGGTACACCTTGACCATCACGCAGCCATGACCGTCAACTCATTGTCACAGCATGCACCACATTTGTCATCACCTTGCACACAATCACATGTCACCGCTGTTAATAAATACACCTTGATCACAATCGGCTTAATGTGTCCTGGGTTTATTCAACGATGTGCAATCGCCACCATGAGCAGAAATGCATCTGCTGTGTGGTATGTCGGTGGGACAGGAGAGGCTGTAGGGACCTAGGGGTGAAAAACAGAACAAGAGTACATTCAATGAGTGTGTCACACACTCATCACACAGTACTTGTCACCAACTACAAGCAATGCACACACATCTCACAGAGCAACAGGGCACAATGCTACAGCCACTGTCAGTGGCATACCAACCTGGACATGGACCATTGACACACAGCACTCAGTGAACAAAAGGCCCCAGTAACAGAGCACACATACACCTAGGGGGATCTGCTTGCGGATAGCCAGATTGTGCAGCATGCAGCAAGCCACAACTATCTGGCACACCTTCTGTGGGGAGTACGCCAGTGCGCCCCCGGTGCGGTCCAGGCATCTGAACCTGGACTTGAGGAGGCCAAAGGTCCGCTCAACCACACGTCTGGTCCTCCCATGTGCCTCATTGTAGCGGACATCAGCTGGGCTCCCAGGACGTCGTAATGGGCTGAGCAGCCAGGGCCCATTCGGGTAAGCAGAGTCACCTGGGTGTGAGGGACACAGAGAACCGTTGCAATTCCAACTGGACACAAGACAGCATCGCACAGCCAGCACGCTACACTACTCCACATACTCACCAACAATCCAGCCACGGTCCGGTTGCAGATCGGTCATCAGACGTGGTAGGATGCTGTTGCGCATGATGTGCGCGTCATGGGCCGATCCTGGGAATTTCGCACACACGTGTGAAATCACCATGTCCGCAAGGCACACCACTTGCACATTCAGGGAGTGCGTGTGCTTCCTGTTGCGGTAGAGGTGCTCAGTGGCCTGTGGTGCAACAAGGCCAACATGGGTGCAGTCTATTGCACCAACGACGTGGGGGATCCGTCCAAGGGCATAGAAAGCACCCTTCACTGCCGCCAATTCACGAGCCCTGGGGAAGCGGATGTATCTGTTCCTGTACAGCATCATGGCTGACAGTACATCCCTGAGCACCATGCTGAACATGGGTTGGGACATCCCACCTCCACTGCCCACTGTGTGCTGGAATGACCCAGTGGCGAAGAAATGCAGTGCAGCCATCACCTTAGCCGTGGGGGTGAATGCTGTTGGATACACCCTGCGAGGACGGAGGTGGGGTTCCAACAAGGCACATAGACGATGCAGGGTGGGTCGGTCCAGACGCATATTTGCGGATGACCTCCACATCCACCATGTCTGACAGCAATTGGTAGGGGCGATGAATGTTTGGTCTCCGCCTAGGAAAGATGGAAGTGGACACATGTCAAAGCAACACGCCACATGGCATATTCACATACACAAAACATAAATGACTGAGCAGGCAATTGAATAACAGAACAGCTGACAAGTAGGGACAGCACAGCCACAATACACTTACACAGGTCCCCTACCAATAGCAATGGGCAGTGACACACCCCATTGCTATGAGCATGCACATGGGGATCTAGGCCTCAATAACTTGTAAGGCATGCTGATGGTAACAGACTGCATATTCGGCAAGCGGCAACACCACAGCAACATGACTAGCTGCTGTGCATCACACTGCTTCCGAGGCTAGGTGTGTAGGGCACACATCAACAACGCTATGGACACAGGCTGAGCGGCCAAAACAAGTGGGACCTGTGGCACGAGGGGATATGAGACAGTCATTGATGTCACTACTGCACCCTATGTACAGCACTGTACGGATCACACCTCCAGAAACATTGACAGGTGTACACATTGACAGCCCCATGCCAACACGGCTGTGTGCTTGCAATTACACATCACAAGTGACACGTAACATTGCACGTGCCAAGTGGCAGATGTACATAGTGAAAGATGGCATGTGTGTGCATATGCATATCCCATGCTCCCATGCCAATGTGTACATGATGATGTGCCAACAGACATGTGGAGGCTGAGCACTGGCCGTCCCTGCCTATGCACACAGCATGTTGTGGCCCTGTCCATTGTGGACCTGCACCCACACGCAAATCATGGCCACACCTGCAGATGCATTGCGCACATTATACTGTGTGGTGCACATGGCATCAGCGGACTGTACCCGCCATGGGCCAGGCCCTTACGGCCAACTCCAATGACCCTCGCGGTTGCACCCTGCGTGTTCCACTGTGGAGGTAGGCGTCCATGGCCAGCTGGGAGCAGGCCAACATCTGCAATTGAAGCTGCCAGACATGGTACACAATTGCAGCAGCTTGTACCCACTGAAACTGCCCCAGGGGGTTATATGTGTGTGTGAGTGGGACAGGCATAACCACAGCTACCTGGCACTGCAGCCTGGCACCCTCGACAACACCTGCTGCTGCCACCACTCCACCTACACGTGGATGATGCTGAGGACATGTCCAGGTCCACTCACCAGCGAGGAGCTGGAGAACCTGGATTCCGAGCTCCACGCACACTGCACATGGCTATTCCTTGCGAAAGTTGTGTGTGAGAGACAACTGCAGTGTGTGTGGGTGTGCATGTGGGGGACACACATGTCGTTGCTCCGCAGCACTATGAGTCAGAGCCTGTGGTGTTCAAACATGTACTGCTCACCATGCTGACTGCAGGTGGCATGGGTATGTGAGCTCTCGGGCGCTTTGACCTGTCTGTCCCTCCCGAGTGGTGGTACATGGCAACTTCATGTCAGACATCCAGTGACACAGACAATTGACAATGCAGGTCTCAGTGCACTTGTTGGTCGTGTGGAAGTCAGGCTGGGGCCATGCTGCCCTTCTCAGTCCCAGCAGGCCTGGCCTGCACATTGACTGCACAATGCCAGTAGGTGCCGACACAGACTGCCTAGTGGGTTACATGTGTCTCCTGTTCAGGACCCTCCGGATGAGCGCTTACTCTGCACTGTCGATTGGACACACCATGACTCGTGATAGGGATTTGTGTGAGAGATAGTGGCACTGAATGTGACCTTCGTTGCGGGGTGGGCCATGCACAGGGCGAGTACGCTGATGGTTGCGCAGTGTTGGTCACAGTGGGTACACCCACACAGATGTGTTGCCTTGTGATCTTTTTCTAGGTCCGCCTGACAATGGACAGTAGATGTGGGCAGACTACACATTGCTCGATGTGCTGTCTATATGCATGTGCCTTCACACCAGGCACAACTGCCCCTGCACATGTGACCCCTGCTGCACTCAGTGCTGGGTCTGTTGAGCTGATGCACCATCTGTGCGTGGGGCAGACAGCTCTGCTCACTTCCGTCATTGCCCATGATATCACTTTGCCGCAGGTGACATGGATCATGGAGGGCCCACATGTACGCGTGGGTGGACTACACAAGACTGTCCAATGGTTGTCACCCCCAGTCAGTGCTTCAAATGGGTAGAATGTGGTGCTGGTACTCATTTTAATGTGTCGAGTGGGCGGGGCTGGGTGGGGGCTACATGCAAGACATGGGAAGTTCATCGGCTGATCTACTAGTTGCAATACACACAAGACACGTCTTTTTCCGACCACATCAGGGTCATTCCTTAAACTGGCTGAAAATCAAACAGTCATCTTTTGCACTCTCCTCATGGCCTCCCCTCACTCACCCCAATATGCGTTTGCACCTGAGCAGCTAGCGCATGCACAAGCAGCTCCAAGCTCGCCCCAGAGAGGCCAAGGAGTGTATGTGTGGGTCCAGTTGAACAAGTGGTCTGTCTCACGGTATAATAAGTGGCGGGACGCCGTCCACCTGCGTGGTGCCCCGACTCGAGAACACGGGCAACATTGACAATGCATGACAGGCTCCGCAGTCCGGATACACCACCTGCAACACACAGAGGCTGTAGCTGCCCTAGCGGGCCAGGCCGCGTCCAACTGGAGCTCATGGCCCCACACATTCACTCTTTGGCCTCTCTGGGGCGAGCTTGGAGCTGCTTGGGCACGCGCTGGTTTCTCTGTTGCAATGGCATGTAACATGTGTGGGTGTATTGTCAATGGGTGGGATGGTGCGAGCCACCTTCCGTGACGTCACTCCTGCTTGTGATGTGTGCGTCCCCCCACTACTTCCATTTGACTTGTGCCATACTACACATTGAGGATGTGTTGCCTGCGTGATGTGACCAGGAGGAGCGCGCCATGACCTCTCACCCACCATGCTCTACTGCCATCCTGTGCCCTGGATTGCCTGTGCAAGTGGACAATGTTGGGGATACACCGGGTCGACAGGGGATGTGAGTGCCTTGGCAAGGGCCTGGCGGACGCACAGCAGTATCCAGCATGTCCACGGAGGGTGGGCTGACATCTACACTTGATGCAGCATTGATCGTGTGCCCGCCTGTTGTGCACAAAAGAGTTCACATTCATCACCAGACAGGTGGTCTTTACAAATTCCCAGGAGAGCGCCAATGTACTGTTCCTGAATCCTCCCAACACAGCGTGTTTCAACATTGCATGTGCGCACCTACCCGTCACACCCACCCACCTGAGCCATGCGTAACTCCCGCTTCACATGACACATGTGTGTCTTCCACATTTGTGCTACTCATTTGCGTTGACATCCAATGACAGTGGACTACATGGTCATCTCACGACTGCCGTGTACTTCACACACTCTCATCCTCTCTCATTCGTACTTGTGAAATGAATCAGCAGAGACACATTTTTGCTTCAAGCCATGTATTGGGACTTATGTCCTCTGTGATGCAGTATAGTGAACACTACTGGCAGCGAAATGCATGTGGAGGATATACTCAGCATGTGTACACATAGCATAGGGTGTAGGGGTACATGTGATTAGTTGTTGACTGTGGGATGTGGGCTTCAGAGTTACAACTGCTTAGCCGTTGGTGTGCTAATGTACATTTGCTAATTACTGTGGTGCTGCTGACTTTGACACAGACAGTATACATTTAGCCTACCAGTCCGCTTGTCATCATGGGCACAGTGCATCTCAGTTCCATGTTACAGGTTTGCTGCTATAGTTACTCATACACACGTGCGTGGAGGTGACATCAGGGCATGGGCTTACGTGCATGCAACGGCGTCCCACTTGTTGTTGCGATGTGGTGGGTACTGGCCATGTCACAGTCACTGGGCTCATGTTGTTGGTGGATGCACTTGGTGTCCATGCAAAGGTCCTGGCACGGACGTTCAGAGGGAGGTGAGGTGACAGCTCTCACATACTACAGCAGGACGATTACTGTCCACTGACCGGTGCATATGTTCATGGGCGCAGGATCCATATCATGGCATTGTTGTACGTGCAGTTCTGTCCATGTGGGTGCCATACACAAATCCCATGCCTCTGCCTCCCCCTGTTCATGCAGAGTTACTGGATGTGATGAGGAACAGAGTGCATGTCCCGAAAATATCAGATGTCATGGCAGTGTAGTTGATGATGTGGTGTCAGTTGCAGGTTGTATGGTATAGTTGTTGTACTGGTAACTGCCTAGTCCGTGCGGAAGCCAAGCATGGGTACAGTGTGGGACATCATTGCTCAATTGGGGGTATGGCGGCGGGGCCCGACGAATTGACAGGTTGTCAGGTATGCAATACCTTCCAGCAGGGCTTCCATGGCATTGGTGGTGGACATGGATGCCATCCAATGTAGCGGATGGTGGCTGTCAAGGTGTTGATCGTGAGTTGTCCCTTGTAGGAGCATGATGGGACATGTTGGATGACATTCGATGTAACTGTAATCCATTATCCATCGTGTGGAGGCACAGTGGTCCCATTGCAGTGTGGGTCCGATAGTAGCCACATACGCCATGCCCCCATAGGCTGAACAGACCCTGTCGTGGATGTCCAGGGGTTGAATAGTTGTAGCAGGTCCGCCCTTGGACATGCCGGGTTGGAGAGACATAAATCCACAGGATAGTAGAAGGGACACCTCCGACAGTAGAAGACGGGGATGACGCAGCTGAACAATGCGATGCGGTAAGTTAGTCGGTAACTTACGTTCAGCAAGGCCAGATTGTCACATCCCAATATCTGTATCAGGTTATGTTTGTACAGCTTAATCTGTCCGGCGTAGTTGGGTAGGTGTGGTGCAAGTGCCATTTTGCTGCAGGGCGCTGTGGTGGCGTGCTCCGGCTGTCTGTGCAGTCTGCAGTGTGCAACCTCCGACGTTGCTGGGAATTCTGTAATGGTCGTAGGGAGGCAGGACTTGTGTTATGTTGGCTTGTGCGGAGGACACGGGCCCTCATCCCACATGCTTCTCTGAATGGTCAAGGTCAGTGGTGTCTGACTCCGTCCAGATAACTTGCATGTGAACCACATGGGGTAGTGTTATCATTTCTTTTTTTCCGTTGTGAATGTTCTTTGGTGTTATGCGCTATCTGCCCTGTGGCCGCTTCCCTCTGCATGCCTGTGTTGGGCTTTTTTGGTGCAATGACTGTTGTCTCCGGCTTGTTTAGTCGGGATGTGGTTTCAGAGTGGGAATGGAAGGTCATTCAGTGCTGTCTCCTCTCCCGTATGTGGGCGGCAGGCTGCGTTTCCGCTATACGTTGGGCCTTGTGTTATAATTGGTCCCACCTGTTGTCTGTCCCGGTATCTTTGATGTTACGTATTGCATGTCTTGTTATTGGGTGCAGGGTGGCATCGGTGTTTCTGTGTGGTACTGGCGTACCTTTTCCCGACGGGGTCCATATTCTGCTGGGTGATGTTCCCGCCGCTGTGTAGCTTCGCCGTGTTTTGCACACAGGGGTGTGTCCTAATTTGGCGTGACGTCACTGACATGTTTGGGTCACTTGTGTGGCGTCAGGTTGGCAACAGTGAATTGCCGGTTGGGGACATGACTGTGGCAGGGCTGTCACGTGACATGTGCGTTCTGGGTGGTGCTGGTGTGTGTGGTGTTTGGTTGTGACCCTGTGTTGTTTGTGTGCGGCGCATGCATTGCGCTGCCGTTGGCCTCTGTGTTGTGCGCATGTGTGGGTGCAGTGGTGGATGTGTCGTGTCCACGCAGGGGTGTCGGGGTGGGGGCCATATACAGTTTTCCCGCCCTTGCACTGTGTGCGCTGTTTGCGTGCCCCTGTTGTGTGTCTGCCTACCTGCGTCGCCGCGGTGCGTTGACTCCTGGGTGCTGCATCAGGTAGAGCATGGGGAGGGCCTGCAGTGCTGGATTCATGCTCGGGGTCCGCCTCTTTGCTATCCGTACTGTGCGTTCGGTTTTCCGCCTTGCTTTCACGTGCGGTGTCTCTTAGCCGGGGGAACTGTTTGGTTCTGGCATCGTAATTTGTACGCCGGGCGGTACGTGATTTTGTCGGGCGTTGTGTCTCCATTAGGTCGCGCCGCTCCGTGGACGGGCGCACTTTGATGGCGGAGGGCGTAGCTGGCTTACGGGTGGTGCTTGGCTGACTTTTCACATCCTAATTGGGCGGGCGTGTGTGCTGTGGTGGGCGGACGGTAACTGGTGCTTTTGCATCCGCCAGCACGGCGGTGGTGCTTCCACCCGCCATCCTAATGGGCCCCTATATTTTTAATACAATACCCACCCATATCCCCTATAAAACCAACATCCCGCTCCTAAAACAATATAATAAAATTCTTTTATTTTATAACATTTAAAATAATTTACAACTTAACATTAACTCTAAAGAAATTCAAATATAAAACAAAAACGATATTTTAACATGTCGATATTTTTTCAATCGATATTACTAACATCGATATTTAACAAAACACTTCAAAACGATATTTTCAACATCGATATACAGAACATAGATATTTAAGACTGTCGATATACTTAACTCGATATTTCTGTAAATCGATATTAAAAAGTCGATATTTTGACTGTGCACCATTTTAAGAATATCTGCCGGCGGATGTAATCCCCACCCTCTCGCATCCTTTCTGTGTCTTTTTCTATGCTGCACGGTATTGTGCTACGGCACTGCTACATCCTGCTAACATCTGAATGTATTCTGGAAGTAGCAATTCTAAAGTAAAATCTGAAAAATAATTTGTAAACCAAAGGCGGAATACTGAAGCATTGCGTCCTTCCAGATTGAGTTTTTGGTAAGTAACTTTGCACACAGTATAAGTCAACATTCCCTTGTAAGAATGTCTACCTTGAGAGTAGCGTAGTTTCCATTTTAAACACACACAAAATTGCAAAACACTGGGGCAATGGCAGAGCCGAAAACTGCATGTGGATACTTAATTTAAATACCCTCCAACCAGAAATACAAACTAATGAGGGGCGGAGGGTGGACGTGGACTGATGATTCAACAGGAACACAGCGTGTATGGAACATGCAACTTAACATGAGAACTGGTAAATAACCGGAAACCGACAGAGAGGATGACCTCTCAAAGCCAGGCACAAAAACACTAACTAACTAGCTAAGGTTATATAAGAGACTCAGTCACACGAAGACTAGTGCCGCTCCCACCACCCACGGCCCGGCCCCAGCAACAGGAGGAAGGATGATTCCGGAAGGCGGGAGCATGGAGGGGTGGTAGGGAGACTGAATGAGGATGGAAGGCAGTGACATACAAGGGTAGTGGTACTCCTTGGGATGCACCCACACCACTTCAGAGTGGTACTACACAGATCATGGAATTATTTTTCTGTGGTAATCCTTGGTTACACCTTGGTTAACACATGACAGACTGTCTTTTGAGGTTTCTGTACTGAGGTCCCTGTGAATTCCCTAGGTCCATGCATTCGCAGCTTTTGACAAGACGCCATAGACTCTCTACTGAGGTGTCACTTTTAATCCCTGTGTCCTGCCCGCCACTTGTGGGTGAGCTTCATCAATCCACTACTGTGGCACCTTTGTTATACTTTAAGTTCCACCTCGTCCGGCACCTGAATGATAATCATAACAAAAAATGTGTATTTTTAAAGCGCACATTCACCCAGAAGGGCATCTTGGCGCTGAATAACAGATGTTTATTGTTACCCAACCGGACTCATTTTACCAACCTCAGACGGATGAAAGGCTGAGTGCACCCACCAGGATTTGAACCTGTGACCATGAAGTCAAACACAGGCCCCTATAGTGGACGGCATTAGCCCACTAAGCCACCAGACCTGGTATGTATACCCCAAAGCACTTCTATCTCTCCCACATGCATTCACTATATATCATGCTTAAGCACAAATACATGTTTACTGTCGCACTATTCGAGCAATCTGGGAACCCCACAAAAGATGTTACATTTTTCCCCATACAACCTGTATAAAAAACACATATTCAGACAACCATGCAGAACAAACGGAGGAGTCTCTGGGCCTCCCAAGTTGTTTCGTAAGGAGTAGGAAAGCTATGTAGTGCAATAGAATACAAACTCTCCCACGTGTGCTTATTCACACCTCATACACTTTTATACACACAAATTCACACCTCTCTCACGCACACTTATTTCTCATGCACACACAGGTCGCACAGACTAATCCAGTACATACATTTCCACACCTCACACATTCCTACCACACTTGTGCGTGCCAAACACACACAGTGGCGGCTCCTGGAGGGAGTGTTGCGGGGCGGTAGGGCGGGGCGGAGGAGGGGCAGGGTGGGGGGTAGTAAACTACGGCGTACGGCTGAACAGATTTAAGTAACTAAATAAATAAATAAAACTAATTAGATTGCGCGCATTGCATTGCCTCCGTTGCGTGATTGGTGGACTGTCCGTAGTCCTCTCTTTGTGTCAAGCACGGCAATCCACCAATGAGGATGATGTTCCTAGTATTTGAATGAACTGACAATGTTGTACGTTTTAATCATGTATTCCAGCATTGAGGAAGGCGAATCTCTCGCCGAAACGCGTCTGCTAAAAGGAATAAACGCATGGTTTGCAACCCCGTGAGTGCCCCGTACATATTTTTGGGAGCTTGGATTTAGATGCGTGAATTCTGCCATCACACAACGGAGGCACCTGCTGCAGGTTCGGTGGCCTTTGGTGGATCTGGAGCAGTGTTTATAGTGAGCTACCTGAACCGCCACTGAAAGAGGATCCCGCCGTCTAACAAAGACGTGAATTTTACAAATTCATGGAACTCGGTAATCAGACCGAATCCTGCGGTTTTCATCTTGGTGGAATATCCAGTGGCAAGCGAGGGGACACAACATGCAGCATTCAGCCAGAGTGTGGCAGGAACTATAAATTGAACATCACGGCAAGCTGCAACCATTGAACATATCGTGCTCTTACCTATTGAGGTGAGATGGATGGGGAGGCATTGGAGCCTGGACAATCAGTGGTATAATGAACATTGTCAAATATGGCAGCCGCCATGGAGAAAACTGTCCATAGTCCTCTCTTTGTGTCAAGCACGGCAATCCACCAATGAGGATGATGTTCCTGGTATTTGAATGAACTGACAATGTTGTATGTTTTAATCATGTATTCCAGCATTGAGGAAGGCGAATCTCTCGCCGAAACGTGTCTGCTAAAAGGAATAAACGCATGGTTTGCAACACCGTGAGTGCCCCGTTCATATTTTTTGGAGCTTGGATTTAGATGCGTGAATTCTGCCATCACACAACGGAGGCACCCGCTGCGAGTTCGGTGGCCTTTGGTGGATCTGGAGCAGTGTTTATAGTGAGCTACCTGAACCGCCACTGAAAGAGGATCCCGCCATCTAACAAAGACGTGAATTATACAAATTCATGGAACTCGGTAATCAGACCGATTCCTGCGGTTTTCATCTTGGTGGAATATCCAGTGGCAAGCGAGGGGACACAACATGCAGCAGGAACTATAAATTGAACATCACGGCAAGCTGCAACCATTGAACATATCGTGCTCTTACCTATTGAGGTGAGATGGATGGGGAGGCATTGGAGCCTGGTCAATCAGTGGTATAATAGATACGAACATTGTCAAATATGGCAGCCGCCTTGGAGAAAACTGTCCGTAGTCCTCTCTTTGTGTCAAGCACGGCAATAAACGCATGGTTTGCAACCCTGTGAGTGCCCCGTATGTATTTTTTTGAGCTTGGATTTAGATGCGTGAATTCTGCCATCAGCAACGGAGGCACCCGCTGCGAGTTCGGTGGCCTTTGGTGGATCTGGAGCAGTATATATATATATATATATATATATATATATATATATATATATATATATATATATATATATACATATGCTTTACACAAGCACTAGTTACATTACACAAGGACTCACTCCGTTTCTTCGGCATAGGGAGATTCAGGGCACAAGTCCTAACAAGAGGTGCCAAGTGAGAAACATTGGACGCAGCTATCAATGTGGGACATTGTGAGCTATCACCTATTACAGCTACTCTGTAAACCAGGCGCTTTATCGCTGCTGCAAGTGTGCGCGGTCATAGGCGCCAGTTTACAAGAACTCTGTTAAGTATGGCACATCCGGTGCAGCTTATGAAGTAGAGGTGGCGGAGCCAAGGAAAGCTAGAAATAAAGACCAAGCTTTACAGGGGCTTCTGCCAGCAATTGTAATTGCATTTATATAGTGCTTACTAGCCCTGGCAAGACGGCAAATCGCTTTGCATGACAGCATAAACCGTGCAACCTGGAGAAAAGTGTGTATAATATACTGTAGCTGGTGACAGAGAAGGAGGCCAGACACAATGCTGCAGAACACATGGCAGCAGGTGACACTACAAAACACCCAAAGCCCAGAGGGAAAGCTGAAAATACTCAGAATCAGGGGACATTACAAGGCAACTAAAGCCAAGCAATAAACCACAAAAATTCATGGGCGCATGAGAGTGGAAGGCACTTGAGGCAAAGGGAGTGGCCGTAAAATCTCTAGAAGGAAGTGAGAGTACAAAGCAACCAAAGGACTGGGACTTGCATGGCAGCATCAAGCAACATACGCCATGGCATACCCCTAAATACAGCTGCAGGATTCTAGGTAGCTTCAGGAAGTACTGATTAACTCAGGTGAAGCTGCAAGTGACGCCATGAGACCACAGCGGACTCTGCACACGCACTCGTTTTCAGAAAAGTGGCCACGAGACACAGAAGACCAATATACAAATGAATAAAGAGATGGATGGAGAAAGGGGGTAGAAAAGAGCAAGGTGAGAGTTATTAAAGGGATGAAAAACATAAGTATAATAAGAACGATATTATATAAGCTAACGAGCAAACCCACGCTCTAACCTCAAGCACCAACAATTGAAGAAGACCTCAATCTCCTGGGTCTGTCGAAACGCCCCCACCCCTGTAACACTGATTGTTAGAACAATCCAGCACACACAACAATACCGCCCTGAGATTTACCAACTATAGGGAAGGATTGAGCTATAATCCGATGTTAATAACCCATTCCTGCGGACACAGGAGGCAGCAGCTACCTCCCTCGGCGCGGCCGAAATAATTCCCGAAAGATGTAAATGTGTAGAAATGTACAAACATCAGCCACCAAGGTTCCCATTGCCATTCAGGCCACTCATCTACCACAGCAACAGTAAATGGCAGCCTCCTACCCGACGCAGAGAAGGAGAAGGGCTCAAAGTGAAAGATAGCACAGCACCCATGCTCATAAACAATAGACGCATGGCGGCCCCTGAAGCGGCCAACATGGTAATAAAAAGTAATAATAATGAAAGCGGGCACACAGCACCTCTGCATATTAAACTTATGCACATGGCAACCTGTGAAGCGTGCGCCATTGCGATTCAAATAAATAAATAAATGAAGTAGTCCCAAAATGAAAGACATACAGACCTACAACGTAGCTAAACTGTAGTTGGCCGGTGCTGCTTCTCACAAAACGGAAGTGACATATCGGAGAGCCAGCCAATAATGAGCCAGGAAAGCAGAGCAACACCCGGAGTGAACCAATGCCAAGTGGCAGGCAGGATTACACACTGTATACTGCTTATTACAGGTCTTGCAGACAGCGCTTGCGCGCTGCCTAGGCTCGACCTAAAAAGGTAGAGGCAACCAAAGAGGAGGCAGCTGCAAAAAGGGCATTAGGGCACAAAACGGGTGAGGCAGAGAAAACCTTGGAAGAAAGGAATATGGCTTTGGATGCTGAATAGATAGCAGCTGACAGGGCTTTGGAAGAGAAGATCTTGCTGGCTCATTAAATGAATTGAAAGAAGCTGGGCTTAAAACCCATTAGCTTTCAGGGTCAAGAAGTAATGGTGGCTGGGACAATACTATGTCACATGGAGTCAGAAGGGTCTACATATGCACAAACCTGGTGGTTAACGTTGTGGTGGGGGGTGATATAGACAAGTAGTTGGGGCCTATGAGGTAGCTCTGGAGATACACAGGCCCCCAGAGGAGGATTGGGGAGCAGGTCTCTGGAGGTGTTTGGACAAAATATCAAGTTGTAAATATGAGGATACTGTGATATTGGAAAAAAATCATAATGCAGAAATATTGTGGTCAAAAATATCGATTTTTTCCAGTTTAGTAATATCATTGTTAAGAATAGCGTTGTTAATATCATTTTCAATAATATAGTTGTAAAAAATAGCACTTTTTAATTTCTTAAGGTGTTTTAGTTCACATTTTAATTTTATTATTATTTTTAAACATATTTGCAATTTAAGTGATTTATAATTTTTCATTTAATTGCAAATAGTAATTTATAGTGTCATAGTGGGTTGCTAGGTTTGTAGGGGTATAGGGTGGGAAGTTAATTAAGTAACAATTAATTAACAATTAATTATTAATTTTTATTCATAGTTTAACTGACTATAATTTCATAAATTGTGTAATCATTATATTTTTTAGTTATATGTTAGGTGTTAGCTGCTGGGTTTGCAGGAGTAAGAAGTGGGGAGTGAATTAAGCAATAATTAACACATTAATTCATTATTAATGTATTCATAATTTTTTAATTGAATATGAATTATGTAAATTGTGTAATTACTTTATATTTGAGTAATATTTTAGCAGTGCGCTGTTGGGTTTGTAGGGATATAGAGTGAGATGTTAATTAAGTAATAATTAATTATCAATTATATATATATTATTAATATGTTAATTGATAGTTATTTAAGTACATTATGTAATACTGTATTATTTTGCTTACATTTTAGTTGTGGGTTGCTAGGTTTGTAAGGTGGGATGTTAATTAAGTAATACATAATTAATAACGAATTAATCATTGTGAATTATTCAGCTAATTGGTTATCAGTTATGTAAATTATGTTATACTCATTTTTTTTAGTTATATTTTAAGTGTGGGCTGCTAGGTTTGTAGAGGTATAGTGTGGGAAGTTAATGAAATATTAAATAAATAGCATTTTTTTAAATTGATAATGATTAATTACATTGTTTAAAAATCATGTATATAGTTTAATTATTTTTTATTTTTATATACACTTTTTTGGGTTATTTAATAATGTTCATATTTTTGTTCTAAATTAATAGGGTTATTCAAATATGTAATGTGTTTAAAGTGAAGTACTTTCCCTGCTTCACAAAATTTTCCCCAAAAAATGGTGCCAGTGATTCGTGTTGCACATGGAAAGTTTAGGGGTGATCCATCAAGCGAGAAAAAGGAGGGGGGGGGGGGATCGAAAAAAGTACATTTCCCATATTAATTCCAATAGGAGTTTTGAGCACAACTACAACCCAAACCGCTGGTTGGATTTACACCGAATTTGGTAGAAAGGTATATTTGGTTATGCCAATTTTGGTGAGGAGTTCTTGATGCCGGGAAATATGAGGACCTCTCCACCAAACAAAGAAGCACTTACTTCATATATTTAAGAGGAAGGACCCTTGTTTGTAGGAGATTTACTTCTGTGTAGTCTTGTTGTCTTCTGTATTGGAGGATTCATGTTATCACATATTTCTGGATAAAGTAGCACCAGGAACAATCACATTGACAAAACGCACACAAAGTCACTGGTGACATTTCCTTGTGCTCCATTACACAGCTGTGGAGAGGTGTGGTGCAGCGGCCAGGGCAGCTGACTTCGGAGCACAGGGTTCACGGTTCAATCCCCAGCTCCGGCGGCAGCTTAGCTCATCACCATGTGACTCTGGGCAATAGCTCACTTAATTTCCACGACGGCCCCCAGCGCCTTGAGACCCGTAAGGGTGAGTAGCTGCGCTATATAAAAACAGACTTACATTTGCTGTGCTGCAGAATAAGTACTGGACATTTACCCAAGGAGATAGCACTTAGTAATTGACCAGTAGAAAGAACTCCACTTGGAAAGATATTTTGTGCAAAACTGTGGAATCTTGTTAGATAAAAAGGCAGGTGTGGTCCCTTTGTGGCCAAGTCACTCACACAGCTACTGACACACCCACACAGACACTCACACACCCACTCACAGACACACTCAGAAACTCATGTACCCAATCACAGAACAATACAGCCACTCACACAGTCACTCACAGACCCATGCAGACAATTGCGCACCCACTCACAGACCCACTCAGAAACATACACACACCCACAGACCCACTTAGACACTCACACAACCATTCACAAACCCATACAGCCCCTTTCCCCATTTATTTTATAAAGGCTGGGCCACAGGGGTTGTGGTCCCTGGGGTCGAAATCAGCCCGGGAGGGGGCCCACGTGGCCCCCCTCACCATTCTCAGATTTGGCAAAGTCCAAGACCCAAGATGACTGCCAACACTTCCTGGTTGAAGTGTTTGCAGCCAATCAGATCTCATTTTGAGATCTCTGAGATCCGTGGCCCCCCCGCATCCCTAGATATACAAATAATTTTTTCTAGAATAACTCCAAAACCACTAAACAGATTTACATTAACGGATTTACACCAAATCCCAAATGGCAACAGCCAGTATATGTATATGTAGGCCGTAGCAGAGGACACCTCTGAGGAGATGGGTCAAGCCCTGGTTACGCTATACAGATGACTTGTTCATCATATAGGAAGGCAAGGAGAGAACCACCATGAATTTTGACTCGAAACTCAAAAGTAACAATTGCAATTTAAATTTCATCATGAGTATCAGTAAAGAGAGAGCTACCTACAGAACAGAAGAGCAGAGTATGTGTGATAGATTCTAAGAGAGGCATTACACTGAATGGGTTTCAAATAACCCTGGGCAAAGCACTACGCTACGCTCGCGTAGTTTGCGAAGTTTGCGCTACTTCGCACAACGCGAATTGCACGTAGCACAGTGCAAACACGCGTAGCGTAGCGTAGTGCAGCGGTCATTTTTGCTTGCTCGCGGTCCTCAACGTCAAGTTGGCGACCGCGAGCAAGCAAAATGACATCCGGCGAGATTCTCAACGCGGGAGGTCAGGTTTCTCATTGCGAGTGGTCGCGTATGCTCGCGACCGCTCGCGATGAGAAACTACCAGTCCGCGTTGAGAGCTGCCGCTCGAGTAAAAATCTACTCGAGCGGCAGTAAAAGACAGCTCGCACTGTGCAAGATGCCGTTTTCAATGATTGCACAGTGCGGACAAGCATCCGGCACTGTGCAATCATTGCGAACAGTGCACTACGCAGTTCGCGTAGTGCTACGCGTAGCTCGCGTAGTGCGAACTGCACTTTGCGTAGCTTCGCGTAGCGCTACTTCGCGAACTACGCCCAGGCTTAGTTTCAAACAAAGCTAGGAAACAGGTTAGAAAATTCACGTGAGAGAATTTTCTGTTTAAAGATCCTTCCAAAACCACCTCTGACAGCAACCCTACTACAAGACTTTTCACCATGTATAATAATGCCACCAAGGGGTCTCTAGTAGAGTAAAGAAACACTGGGGAATATTGACCGCAGATTCCACCTTAAGCCCTTTGATACAAGAGAAACCTAATTAAGCATACAGAGGAGGAACCTGAGGGATTGCCTAGACAAAAGTGACATCACTACTAGAAGTTCCAATGGCAAATGGACTCGAAAAATGGGGCTATCTCATTATGTATGTTAGTATTTTCAAATGTTTCCATGTAGATCTTAGCCACAGTGGGCGCCACAGAAGCCCCCATGCTTACTTTCTGTGATTTGTTTGAATAGGCATCCTCCGAATTCAAACGTGTTCTCAGATAGTACAATTTTTAGAAACTTTAATAAAAATTGTATTGGACACTCTGGGGCATATTTACAAGAAAGTGGTGAAGAGTGTCGTTAAGCCAAGAAAACTAACAACACGCTTCATCACTTTAGAAATGCAGGGCTGCACCATATTTACTAGAATATGGTGCAGCTCTGGATTTCCCCCTGCGCTGGCGTTAAATTAAGCTGCCTAGCGCCAATGCAGGCACCCTTGCACCATAGTGCAGGGTGGCTGTGTTGAGGGAAAGATTGTTTATGTGCAGGAAGGTCCCTATTCCTTCACATAAACAATCTTTAAATGCCGTTTTGTAACTTCTAAGTGTGCTGCTTAATACAGCACACAGAGAAATTGCAAAACTGCATTTTTTTTAAATGATTGTTTATGTGCAGGAAGGAGGACCTTCCTGCACATAAACAATTATTGGCGTTTTGCTTTTTCCATGTGTGCTGCCTAAGGCAGCACACATGGAAACAGAAAAAACGAGGAGAAATAAAGCATTTCTCCTCTTTTCGCCACTTTAAGACCAGGTTTTCCCTGGTCTTAATTTTGGCGCTGCCTCCTATTTACGCTGCTCTTGTAAATAGGGGGCAGCGTCAAACTCAATGGATGTTGCGGTGGAATGCCCACTACAACACCCATTGCCTGTCCCTTTCACGGTAAATGAAGCGTGAAAGGGGCCTTATTTATAAGGCAGCGTTAAGCCATGTTAAGTGGCTTAACGCTGCCTTGTAAATAAGGTAAAGCTCCTATTGTCATCACAGCGTCACTAAAAGTGACGTTGGGAATGGCAATAGGGGCTTGCAAATATGCCCTTCCATGTGTTGTTCTTCAATGAGCCATCATACTGATTCTAACGCACCCTCTCTCGGGATGTTACTATAAAGGGACTCAATGTCCATAGTCACTAAGATCTGAGTATTTGAATTGAAAGATATGCTTTCCATTTTATTAACCATGTCACTGGCATCTTTGATGCAAGACTTTAAGGCTGGCACATACGGTCTTAGAATACAGTCAAGGTATTTGGATAGCGGTTCAGTAATCGAACCGATGGTGGTCACAATGGGCCGGAAAAGTGGGTCTGTTTCATTTTTGTGTATTTTCGGTATCCCGTATATACTCGCCATATGGGGATACCTGTTGATCAGAAACTCATATTCTATGGTACAAATCTCCCAATGTTGAAGAGCCGTTTTCGTAATCTGTTCAATATTTTTAGATACTTCGGGGCAGATTTACAAGAAATGACGCATCGCTGCGTTAAAGCAGCAATGCGTCAGTTTTCTTGTGCCTGCGGGAGAAACTCTTGCGCCACCATGGATGCGCCATATTTACAATACAGCGCACCATGACGCAGGGTCGTGGCGCATTGCTGGAGTTGGCATGAAAACCAACACAGCTCCAGCAATGCGTCAAAAGTAGAGGCGATGCGTCAGTTTTAACTGACGCATCGACTACTGAATGGGGACCAATGTGTTGTAGTGTAAAAAGGTGACAAAGTCACTTTGCACTCAAACATATTTGTCCTGGATGTGACGCATACAAGTGGGCATAGTGCCCACTTGTATGTGTGACATCAGCACGTATTGTCACACATTGTGACATTACGTGCATATACTTACCTTAGGTGGCCCACTTACCTCGTGACTTGATTGCATATTGCAATCAAGTCACTACAGCTGGTGTGGTCCCTTGGGCACAGCCAATGCGTCATCCCTACGCCTAGGTTTGGCAGGTGTGGGGATTGTAATGCATTGGCAGCACAGCTAAAGGCTGCGCCAAAAAAAGAAAAAGTTATAAATACCATTGCACTATTTTCAAGGTAGGCGTTTCCGACGGAACGCCTACCTTGCATAAATTAAAATCTAAGGCAGCGCAGGCGATTTTCACGCAGGTGAAAACCGACGCAGCCTGTAGAAAAGTGACGCATCTGCATCCATATAAATATGGAGCAGATGCAGCGCCTGCAGTTGTGTCAAAAAAGTGACGCAATGGCGGTGCAAGGAGGCGCAAGGGGCTTGACTGCAGGATCTGAGTATATCTTTGTGTAGAAGGAAGACTCATCAAGAAGGATCATCATTTTAGCTTCGTAGTGTTTGGTGTGTAGAATCGCAATGCCTCCTCTTTTGTCGCAATTCTTAATAGTGAGCACTTTGTTATTGCGCAAAGAATTGAGGGCTTGATATTGCTCTTGGTCTAAATGGAATTTAGGACTAGGTACAGACTTTACAATCTGATTGATTCGTTTCATTACAGAGTGTTCGAAAATCGATACATCCGGGCCTACTTGATCGAGAAAAGGAGTGAAGGTCGATGGTGGAGACAGGCCTGAATGGTTGGTTACGTGATCAACTTTAGAATCTATTTCTGCAAATAATTTTTTAAGACGTATCTTTAAAAAAATATATATAACTGGCACCATTTTGATGAACTCACTTTAATGGAAGTCGTTTTTAATATCCTTGTACCATGTGCTTAAAAGACAAATGGCTTAGAACCCTGCATTTGAATATGAAGGAGGGTCAAACACGTTATGCGTCATTGTGCCTTTTTTAAATAAATGAAATTTTGCATACAAACTGGCTGGTGGGCTCACTGGGATTCTTGATGGAGGAGTGTGGTTTGTTTGTAATATATATATATATATATATATATATATGATATATATATATATATATATATATTATCTACTGGCGGTCGCCAGTAGATAGTTATAGTTAGGACCTATTTTCCATAGGAAATCTGCGACGTTCTATTTGAAATAACTCTTGCGTCGGTTGACGAATCTTCGCG
The DNA here is from genome assembly GCA_963921515.1 of Calotriton arnoldi. NCBI lineage: Eukaryota > Metazoa > Chordata > Amphibia > Caudata > Salamandridae > Calotriton > Calotriton arnoldi. Next base: position 189,059 of record CAWUFW010007057.1, on the reverse strand, counting down.
AAATTTTCAAACTTTATGGCCCACTCCGGTCCGCTCCTACCCTGAAAGTTTCGGGGTGATTCGTCAAGCGGGGGCCGAGAAAAAAGGGGGTCCCAAAACGTGTTTTCCCCATTCATTTTCCCATAGGAAACTTTAGCCACGGCTACAGCCTGAACTGCTGAACGGAATTACACCAAATTTGGCAAAGAGGTAGTTCTTGGTTCAGAAAGAACCCTTTTGTTAAATGGTGTAAATCCGTTCAGTAGTTCCTGTGAAAATCAAAGGAAAATCACATATATATCTATGGCCGCGTTGGATTCGCGCACCCTCCCGATCACGAGCTGCATGCTAATTGGCTGTCAACACTCCAAATCAGGAAGTGTTGGCAGCCATTTTATCCCTCGGTAGAACTGAGGGACAGAAACAAGTTCGCAAAGCGCAAAAGGGGGCAGGGTAGAAACACCCTGACCGCCTAGGTCTGCTCAGGGGTCCCACAAGGACCCCCTGGGCAGAAAAAGCATTTTCTTTTGTTTTTAAATCGGCAGGATGCGCTCAGGGTGCGCGGACCCTGCCGAAAAAAAATCGAAGCGCGGTCTCCCGCGCTCGATGCAAATTTGCCCCCGGGTGACCCAAGTCCCGGGGGCATGCGAGGGTGGGTTTATTGTTTATGGGGGCCTCTAAGGCCCCCAAGCCCGGGGACCGCCACCCCGGGGCTTTTAAAAATTATGGCGGGAGGTCTGTGCACCCTCCCGCTGCCCCGGGACCGCCACCCCCGGGGCTGTTTTTTTTAATTAAAAACCTGTGGGGGGCTCCAGCCCCCACACGCCCGAGGACCGCCACCTCCCGGGGCACTAAAGATTTAAATCTGGGGGTCCGTTACGGACCCCAGAGCCCCGGGACCACCACCTCCCGGGGCTTTGAACAAGTTGGGAGGGGGCCGCGCGGCCCCTCCTGGAGCCAGTGATGGCCCTGGGGACCACCACCCCAGGGCCGGCTCCTGCAGTGTCCCGGGGTGCCTACCCCCGGGACACTGTAGTTTGCTATGACAGGACGGGAGCCTCGCGGCTCCCGTCCTGTCACAGCAAACTTGGTTTGCATTTTGAAAGAGAGAGTAGGAAACATGCTCTCTCTTTCAAAATGCAAACTAATTGCTTTCCACACGGGGAGCAGCATGTTAGCTGCTCCCCATGTGGAAAAGCAATGCCGGCTCGCGCAGGAGGCGGGGAGCCGGCTGGGACTGTGGGGGGATTGGGGACCCCCACAGTCTACAACGAGAGGCCAGGCCCCGGGGGATGGGGTCCCCGGGGCCATAAGTGGCCCGGGAGGGGGGCCACGCAGCCCCCCTACCCAAAAAAAAATAATAATAAAAAAAATAAAGGCCTGCCCCGGGGGATGGTGTCCCCGGGGCAAAAGGAGGCCTGAGGAGGGGGCCACGCAGCCCCCTCCTTAAAAAATAATAAAAGAGTGGCCATGCCCCGGGGGATGGGGTCCCCGGAGCCGGAATCGGCCACGGGAGGGGGGCCACGCGGCCCCTTCCCGTTTAAAAAATGAAAAATGAAAAAAAAGGGGTAAGGCCGTGGGGGATGGGGTCCCCAGGGCCCAAAAGGAAAAAGGAAGGGGGCCACAAAGCCCCCTTCAAGGAAAAAAAACGATTGTGCCGCAGGCCCCGCCTCCTTCCTTTACCACTCTGCAAACACGCCCCTGGCGCGTTTGCAGAGGAGGAACAATTCCCCTTGAATACTGGGGGTCCCTGGAGGCCAACTAGCCCACCAGGAACCTCCAGTATGTGCCAGGGGCTGCGTTGCAGAGAGGTGTACAGAGGCCACGCCCCTTTACACCTCTCTGCAACGCAGCTCTGTGGCGCTTACTGGAGGTACCTGGTGGGATAGTTTACCCCAGGGACCCTCAGGATTCAAGGGGACTTAATCCCCCAACTTAAAACGCGCCATGGGGCGCGTTTGCACAGTGGTGAAGGGAGGGGGCGGGGCTTCAGGTGACATGTGTGCAAACAGGCCCCTGGCGCATTTTAAGATGGGGAATGAAATCCCCTTCAATCCTGAGGGTCCCTGGGGGCCAACTAGCCCACCAGGTACGTCCAGAAAGCACCACAGAGCTGCGTTGCAGAGAGGTGCAAAAATGGTCGTGGCCTCTGAACTAAGCCCGGGCGTAGTTTGCGTAGTAGCACTTCACGTAGCTACGTGAAGTACAGCTTCAACTACACGTAGCTATGCAAATTGCGTAGTGCGTAGCTGTGTGCTTGACTGCACTGTACAATAATTACCAAAAGCAAACTTGTACAGTGCAAGTTAAGATAAAATAAATATCTCTGTCTTTATATGCTAAAAATGCATATAGTCATTTCACTAAAGTGAAAACAAAAGTTAACAAGCAGTGAGAGAGGTGATGATTTTGGTATCCTCACTAACTTAGGGAGAGAACCAACAACCAAGCAGATGTCTTGAAAACAAAAAGCACATCTTATTGAACGATTCCTCCTAGGACCACCCCAAGCACAGTTATGGGCAAAAATACAATCCCAACCAAAGGCCCTGCAAAGCATTATGGGACGAGATTAGCAGTGGGCAGTGAATATTATAGTGTCCAATATCAAAATAATTCTACAAAGAGCTGCAGTTCAACTAGTCGTCACTGGGTGTCGTCCCTCAAGAGTGAAATGCAAAAGTATTGAAAACCTTTCATGAAGCTTTTGCATTTGACTCGTGAGGGACGACACCCAGTGACGACTAGTTGAACTGCAACTCTTTGTAGAATTATTTTGATATTGGACACTATAATATTCACTGCCCACTGCTAATCTGGTCCCATAATGCTTTGCAGGGCCTTTGGTTGGGATTGTATTTTGCCCATAACTATGCTTGGAGTGGTCCTAGGAGGAAGGGACCACCATTGAATCGTTCACATGATATGCTTTTTGTGTTCAAGGCATCTGCTTGGTCCTCCCCTAGGTTAGGGGGACTCCAAAATCATCACCTCTCTCATTGCTTGATATGTCAAAATTCATTTTTGTGAATTGGTTATATGCTTTTTAGCATAAAAATTGCTTTATCAAAGCATTTGAAGGAGTTTGTTATTATTATTAAGCCTGGGCGTAGTGCTAGCTGTGTGCTTGACTCACTGCACTGTACAATAATTACCAAAAGCAAACTTGTACAGTGCAAGTTAAGATAAAATAAATATCTCTGTCTTTATATGCTAAAATTGCATATAGTCATTTCACTAAAGTGAAAACAAAAAGCAGTGAGAGAGGTGATGATTTTGGTATCCTCGCTAACTTAGGAGAGAACCAAGCAGATGTCTTGAAAACAAAAAGCACATCTTATTGAATGATTAGGTGGTGGTCCCATCCTCTTAGGACCACCCCAAGCACAGTTATGGGCAAAAATACAATCCCAACCAAAGGCCCTGCAAAGCATTATGGGACGAGATTAGCAGTGGGCAGTGAATATTATAGTGTTCAATATCAAAATAATTCTACAAAGAGCTGCAGTTCAACTAGTCGTCACTGGGTGTCGTCCCTCACGAGTCAAATGCAAAAGCTTCATGAAAGGTTTTCAATACTTTTGCATTTCACTCTTGAGGGACGACACCCAGTGACGACTAGTTGAACTGCAGCTCTTTGTAGAATTATTTTGATATTGGACACTATAATATTCACTGCCCACTGCTAATCTCGTCCCATAATGCTTTGCAGGGCCTTTGGTTGGGATTGTATTTTTGCCCATAACTGTGCTTGAGGTGGTCCTAGGAGGAAGGGACCACCATTGAATCGTTCACATGATATGCTTTTTGTGTTCAAGGCATCTGCTTGGTCCTCCCCTAGGTTAGGGGACTCCAAAATCATCACCTCTCTCATTGCTTGATATTTTATTGTCAACATTCATTTTTGTGAATTGGTTATATGCTTTTTAGCATAAAAATTGCTTTATCAAAGCATTTGAAGGAGTTTATTATACTCCTGCTACGCTACGTTTATTAGTACAGTTATTCACTCTGCTACGTGCAATTTGCGTAGTGCGTAGTAGCACAAACTTTGCATGCTTCGTGAGCGTAGCAAAGTATTATGCCCAGGGTTACTCTGAACACCTCTCTGCAACGCAGCTCCCTGGCGCATACTGGAGGTACAGGGTGGGCTAGTTGGACCCCAGGGACCCTCATGATTCAAGGGGACTTAATCCCCCAACTTAAAACGCACCATGGGGCGCGTTTGCACAGATGTCACCTTAGGCCCCGCCCCCTCCCTTCACCATTGTGCAAATATTCCTCTAAAATCAGCCGAACTACGAATTCCGATTTACTCACCTGTTATCAGGAGAGACCTCAGTGCTGCATCTTTGAGCCCAGTACTGATCCTGAAAAGTAATTTTAACCGTACTTACCAGTAACTTGAATTTCCTTCCATAGGCTAACATTGACTGGTTTCACTTGGAAATTCTTCTAAGTGTGGAGTTTTGGAACTTTATAATATTCCTCTAAAATCAGCCGAAATACGAATTCCGATTTACTCACCTGTTATCAGGAGAGACCTCAGTGCTGCATCTTTCAGCCCAGTACTGATCCTGAAAAGTAATTTTAACCGTACTTACCAGTAACTTGAATTTCCTTCCATAGGATATCATTGCCTGCTTTTTACTGAAAAAGTTTCTAAGTGTCGATTTTTGAAACATACAAATATTCCTCTAAAATCAGCAGAACTACAAATTCCGATTTACTCACCTGTTATCAGGAGAGAACCCAGTGCTGCATCTTTTAGCCCAGCACTGACCCTGAAAAGTAATTCTAACCGTACTTACCAGTAACTTGTATTTCCTTCCGTAGGAATCCATTGTCTGGTTTTCAGCAGAAAAGTTTCAAAGTGTCGATTTTTGAAACATACAAATATTCCTCTAAAATCAGCAGAACTACGAATTCCGATTTACTCACCTGTTATCAGGAGAGACCTCAGTGCTGCATCTTTGAGCCCAGTACTGATCCTGAAAAGTAATTTTAACCGTACTTACCAGTAACTTGAATTTCCTTTAATAGGCTAACATTGACTGGTTTCACTTGGAAATTCTTCTAAGTGTGGAGTTTTGGAACTTTATAATATTCCTCTAAAATCAGCCGAACTACGAATTCCGATTTACTCACCTGTTATCAGGAGAGAACCCAGTGCTGCATCTTTTAGCCCAGCACTGACCCTGAAAAGTAATTCTAACCGTACTTACCAGTAACTTGTATTTCCTTCCATTGGAATCCATTGTCTGGTTTTCAGCAGAAAAGTTTCAAAGTGTCGATTTTCACAAACTACAAATATTCCTTAAAAATCGCCTGTATGACTTAAACGCATTCTTTCAACTGTTTACAGGAGATGCACCAGTGCTGGATACAGGATCCACCACTGAGTAAGAAAAAGTAACGATAACACTACTTACCTGCTAAGTGAATTTCCTCCCATAGGATAACATTGGTGATTCTATGTGAAAAAGTTTCTAAGTGTCAACTTTTAAAATACAATAATATTCCTTAAAAATCACTACTGTAACCAAAACGCTTTTACTCAACTGTTTACAGGAGATGTCCCAGGATTGAATCTAGGATCCAGTCCTGTGGTTAGAAAAGTAATCCATAAAGTAACTAATTGCATTTAACTAGAAATTCACATTGAGCTCAATGTTGCATTGTGTTTGAAATTGTGTTGCCCATTGCAACAACTGTAACTACTGTACTTAAAAGTCTGTTGCCTATTTGCAAAGTATTTAAACTAAAGTAATTCATTCTGAGAAAGTATATTTTGTAATGTAATGTATAATGTAATTACAATGTAATTTAAAAAATAAAATATGTAAAAATAAATAGTTTAAAAAATGTAGTAAATCAGTATCAAAAAAATAAATATAACAATTAATACATTTAAAAATTGTCATTTACAAAACCTTTGAAATTCACTGAAAAAACCATAGGTTTTAGGGGCGTTATAGTTAGAAATTAGCATTTAAAAAACCTTTGAAATTCACTGAAAAAACCATAGGTTTCAGGCACGTTATAGTTAGAAATTAGCATTTAAAAAACCTTTGAAATTCACTGAAAAAACCATAGGTTTCAGACACGTTATAGTTAGAAATTAGCATTTAAAAACCTTTGAAATTCACTGAAAAAACCATAGGTTTTAGGGACAGTTATAGTTAGTTGGACATTTCACTCGTACAAAACCATAGAAATTCCCCCGTTATAGTTAGTTCAGCTAACTATAACTCGCGCCTCGCAATGCACTGCTGATGACGTCACATATTACATCACTCATGACATGGTCAGTGACATCACTGATGACATCACTGATGACATCTCAAATTACATCACTGATGACATCATCCAGTGACTGTGTTTCTGTAAAGTTTAAATATTTTTAATATATAGGGAAAGGTGTATTGAAGAATTCACGTGAGAGAATTTTCTGTTTAAAGATCCTTCCAAAACCACCTCTGACAGCAACCCTACTACAAGCATTTCTCCTCTTTTCGCCACTTTAAGACCAGGTTTTCCCTGGTCTTAATTTTGGCGCTGCCTCCTATTTACGCTGCTCTTGTAAATAGGGGGCAGCGTCAAACTCAATGGATGTTGCGGTGGAATGCCCACTACAACACCCATTGCCTGTCCCTTTCACGGTAAATGAAGCGTGAAAGGGGGCCTTATTTATAAGGCAGCGTTAAGCCATGTTAAGTGGCTTAACGCTGCCTTGTAAATAAGGTAAAGCTCCTATTGTCATCACAGCGTCACTAAAAGTGACGTTGGGAATGGCAATAGGGGCTTGCAAATATGCCCTTCCATGTGTTGTTCTTCAATGAGCCATCATACTGATTCTAACGCACCCTCTCTCGGGATGTTACTATAAAGGGACTCAATGTCCATAGTCACTAAGATCTGAGTATTTGAATTGAAAGATATGCTTTCCATTTTATTAACCATGTCACTGGCATCTTTGATGCAAGACTTTAAGAGCTGGCACATACGGTCTTAGAATACAGTCAAGGTATTTGGATAGCGGTTCAGTAATCGAACCGATGGTGGTCACAATGGGCCGGAAAAGTGGGTCTGTTTCATTTTTGTGTATTTTCGGTATCCCGTATATACTCGCCATATGGGGATACCTGTTGATCAGAAACTCATATTCTATGGTACAAATCTCCCAATGTTGAAGAGCCGTTTTCGTAATCTGTTCAATATTTTTAGATACTTCGGGGCAGATTTACAAGAAATGACGCATCGCTGCGTTAAAGCAGCAATGCGTCAGTTTTCTTGTGCCTGCGGGAGAAACTCTTGCGCCACCATGGATGCGCCATATTTACAATACAGCGCACCATGACGCAGGGTTTTTTGGCGCATTGCTGGAGTTGGCATGAAAACCAACACAGCTCCAGCAATGCGTCAAAAGTAGAGGCGATGCGTCAGTTTTAACTGACGCATCGACTACTGAATGGGGACCAATGTGTTGTAGTGTAAAAAGGTGACAAAGTCACTTTGCACTCAAACATATTTGTCCTGGATGTGACGCATACAAGTGGGCATAGTGCCCACTTGTATGTGTGACATCAGCACGTATTGTCAAACATTGTGACATTACGTGCATATACTTACCTTAGGTGGCCCACTTACCTCGTGACTTGATTGCATATTGCAATCAAGTCACTACAGCTGGTGTGGTCCCTTGGGCACAGCCAATGCGTCATCCCTACGCCTAGGTTTGGCAGGTGTGGGGATTGTGATGCATTGGCAGCACAGCTAAAGGCTGCGCCAAAAAAAAGAAAAAGTTATAAATACCATTGCACTATTTTCAAGGTAGGCGTTTCCGACGGAACGCCTACCTTGCATAAATTAAAATCTAAGGCAGCGCAGGCGATTTTCACGCAGGTGAAAACCGACGCAGCCTGTAGAAAAGTGACGCATCTGCATCCATATAAATATGGAGCAGATGCAGCGCCGCAGTTGTGTCAAAAAAAGTGACGCAATGGCGGTGCAAGGAGGCGCAAGGGGCTTGACTGCAGGATCTGAGTATATCTTTGTGTAGAAGGAAGACTCATCAAGAAGGATCATCATTTTAGCTTCGTAGTGTTTGGTGTGTAGAATCGCAATGCCTCCTCTTTTGTCGCAATTCTTAATAGTGAGCACTTTGTTATTGCGCAAAGAATTGAGGGCTTGATATTGCTCTTGGTCTAAATGGAATTTAGGACTAGGTACAGACTTTACAATCTGATTGATTCGTTTCATTACAGAGTGTTCGAAAATCGATACATCCGGGCCTACTTGATCGAGAAAAGGAGTGAAGGTCGATGGTGGAGACAGGCCTGAATGGTTGGTTACGTGATCAACTTTAGAATCTATTTCTGCAAATAATTTTTTAAGACGTATCTTTAAAAAAATATATATAACTGGCACCATTTTGATGAACTCACTTTAATGGAAGTCGTTTTTTAATATCCTTGTACCATGTGCTTAAAAGACAAATGGCTTAGAACCCTGCATTTGAATATGAAGGAGGGTCAAACACGTTATGCGTCATTGTGCCTTTTTTTAAATAAATGAAATTTTGCATACAAACTGGCTGGTGGGCTCACTGGGATTCTTGATGGAGGAGTGTGGTTTGTTTGTAATATATATATATATATATATATATATGATATATATATATATATATATATATTATCTACTAGCGGTCGCCAGTAGATAGTTATAGTTAGGACCTATTTTCCATAGGAAATCTGCGACGTTCTATTTGAAATAACTCTTGCGTCGGTTGACGAATCTTCGCGAAATTTTCAAACTTTATGGCCCACTCCGGTCCGCTCCTACCCTGAAAGTTTCGGGGTGATTCGTCAAGCGGGGGCCGAGAAAAAGGGGTCCCAAAACGTGTTTTCCCCATTCATTTTCCCATAGGAAACTTTAGCCACGGCTACAGCCCGAACTGCTGAACGGAATTACACCAAATTTGGCAAAGAGGTAGTTCTTGGTTCAGAAAGAACCCTTTTTGTTAAATGGTGTAAATCCGTTCAGTAGTTCCTGTGAAAATCAAAAGGAAAATCACATATATATCTATGGCCGCGTTGGATTCGCGCACCCTCCCGATCACGAGCTGCATGCTAATTGGCTGTCAACACTCCAAATCAGGAAGTGTTGGCAGCCATTTTGTCCCTCGGTAGAACTGAGGGACAGAAACAAGTTCGCAAAGCGCAAAAAGGGGGCAGGGTAGAAACACCCTGACCGCCTAGGTCTGCTCAGGGGGTCCCACAAGGACCCCCTGGGCAGAAAAAAGCATTTTCTTTTGTTTTTAAATCGGCAGGATGCGCTCAGGGTGCGCGGACCCTGCCGAAAAAAAAAATCGAAGCGCGGTCTCCCGCGCTCGATGCAAATTTGCCCCGGGTGACCCAAGTCCCGGGGGCATGCGAGGGTGGGTTTATTGTTTATGGGGGCCTCTAAGGCCCCCAAGCCCGAGGACCGCCACCCCGGGGCTTTTAAAAAATTATGGCGGGAGGTCTGTGCACCCTCCCGCTGCCCCGAGACCGCCACCCCCGGGGCTGTTTTTTTAATTAAAAAACCTGTGGGGGGCTCCAGCCCCCACACGCCCGAGGACCGCCACCTCCCGGGGCACTAAAGATTTAAATCTGGGGGTCCGTTACGGACTCCAGAGCCCGAGGACCACCACCTCCCGGGGCTTTGAACAAGTTGGGAGGGGGCGCGCGGCCCCCTCCTGGAGCCAGTGATGGCCCTGGGGACCACCACCCCCAGGGCCGGCTCCTGCAGTGTCCCGAGGTGCCTACCCCGGGACACTGTAGTTTGCTATGACAGGACGGGAGCCTCGCGGCTCCCGTCCTGTCATAGCAAACTTGGTTTGCATTTTGAAAGAGAGAGTAGGAAACATGCTCTCTCTTTCAAAATGCAAACAATTGCTTTCCACACGGGGAGCAGCATGTTAGCTGCTCCCCATGTGGAAAAGCAATGCCGGCTCGCGCAGGAGGCGGGGAGCCGGCTGGGACTGTGGGGGATTGGGGACCCCCACAGTCTACAACGAGAGGCCAGGCCCCGGGGATGGGGTCCCGGGGCCATAAGTGGCCCGGGAGGGGCCACGCAGCCCCCTACCCAAAAAAAAATAATAATAAAAAAATAAAGGCCTGCCCCGGGGATGGTGTCCCCGGGGCAAAAGAAGCCTGAGGAGGGGGCCACGCAGCCCCCTCCATAAAAAAATAATAAAAAGAGTGGCCATGCCCCGGGGATGGGGTCCCCGGAGCCGGAATCGGCCACGGGAGGGGGGCCACGCGGCCCCCTTCCCGTTTAAAAAAATGAAAAATGAAAAAAAAGGGGTAAGGCCGTGGGGGATGGGGTCCCCAGGGCCCAAAAAAAGGAAAAAGGAAGGGGGGCCACAAAGCCCCCATTCAAGGAAAAAAAAAAAACGATTGTGCCGCAGGCCCCGCCCCCTTCCTTTACCACTCTGCAAACACGCCCCCTGGCGCGTTTGCAGAGGGGGAACGAATTCCCCTTGAATACTGGGGGTCCCTGGGGGCCAACTAGCCCACCAGGAACCTCCAGTATGTGCCAGGGGGCTGCGTTGCAGAGAGGTGTACAGAGGCCACGCCCCTTTTTACACCTCTCTGCAACGCAGCTCTGTGGCGCTTACTGGAGGTACCTGGTGGGATAGTTGGACCCCAGGGACCTCAGGATTCAAGGGACTTAATCCCCAACTTAAAACGCGCCATGGGGCGCGTTTGCACAGTGGTGAAGGGAGAGGCGGGGCTTCAGGTGACATGTGTGCAAACAGGCCCCTGGCGCATTTTAAGATGGGGAATGAAATCCCCTTCAATCCTGAGGGTCCCTGGGGGCCAACTAGCCCACCAGGTACGTCCAGAAAGCACCACAGAGCTGCGTTGCAGAGAGGTGCAAAAATGGTCGTGGCCTCTGAACACCTCTCTGCAACGCAGCTCCCTGGCGCATACTGGAGGTACAGGGTGGGCTAGTTGGACCCCAGGGACCCTCATGATTCAAGGGGACTTAATCCCCCAACTTAAAACGCACCATGGGGCGCGTTTGCACAGATGTCACCTTAGGCCCCGCCCCCTCCCTTCACCATTGTGCAAATATTCCTCTAAAATCAGCCGAACTACGAATTCCGATTTACTCACCTGTTATCAGGAGAGACCTCAGTGCTGCATCTTTGAGCCCAGTACTGATCCTGAAAAGTAATTTTAACCGTACTTACCAGTAACTTGAATTTCCTTCCATAGGCTAACATTGACTGGTTTCACTTGGAAATTCTTCTAAGTGTGGAGTTTTGGAACTTTATAATATTCCTCTAAAATCAGCCGAAATACGAATTCCGATTTACTCACCTGTTATCAGGAGAGACCTCAGTGCTGCATCTTTCAGCCCAGTACTGATCCTGAAAAGTAATTTTAACCGTACTTACCAGTAACTTGAATTTCCTTCCATAGGATATCATTGCCTGCTTTTTACTGAAAAAGTTTCTAAGTGTCGATTTTGAAACATACAAATATTCCTCTAAAATCAGCAGAACTACAAATTCCGATTTACTCACCTGTTATCAGGAGAGAACCCAGTGCTGCATCTTTTAGCCCAGCACTGACCCTGAAAAGTAATTCTAACCGTACTTACCAGTAACTTGTATTTCCTTCCGTAGGAATCCATTGTCTGGTTTTCAGCAGAAAAGTTTCAAAGTGTCGATTTTTGAAACATACAAATATTCCTCTAAAATCAGCAGAACTACGAATTCCGATTTACTCACCTGTTATCAGGAGAGACCTCAGTGCTGCATCTTTGAGCCCAGTACTGATCCTGAAAAGTAATTTTAACCGTACTTACCAGTAACTTGAATTTCCTTTAATAGGCTAACATTGACTGGTTTCACTTGGAAATTCTTCTAAGTGTGGAGTTTTGGAACTTTATAATATTCCTCTAAAATCAGCCGAACTACGAATTCCGATTTACTCACCTGTTATCAGGAGAGAACCCAGTGCTGCATCTTTTAGCCCAGCACTGACCCTGAAAAGTAATTCTAACCGTACTTACCAGTAACTTGTATTTCCTTCCATTGGAATCCATTGTCTGGTTTTCAGCAGAAAAGTTTCAAAGTGTCGATTTTCACAAACTACAAATATTCCTTAAAAATCGCCTGTATGACTTAAACGCATTCTTTCAACTGTTTACAGGAGATGCACCAGTGCTGGATACAGGATCCACCACTGAGTAAGAAAAAGTAACGATAACACTACTTACCTGCTAAGTGAATTTCCTCCCATAGGATAACATTGGTGATTCTATGTGAAAAAGTTTCTAAGTGTCAACTTTTAAAATACAATAATATTCCTTAAAAATCACTACTGTAACCAAAACGCTTTTACTCAACTGTTTACAGGAGATGTCCCAGGATTGAATCTAGGATCCAGTCCTGTGGTTAGAAAAGTAATCCATAAAGTAACTAATTGCATTTAACTAGAAATTCACATTGAGCTCAATGTTGCATTGTGTTTGAAATTGTGTTGCCCATTGCAACAACTGTAACTACTGTACTTAAAAGTCTGTTGCCTATTTGCAAAGTATTTAAACTAAAGTAATTCATTCTGAGAAAGTATATTTTGTAATGTAATGTATAATGTAATTACAATGTAATTTAAAAAATAAAATATGTAAAAATAAATAGTTTAAAAAATGTAGTAAATCAGTATCAAAAAAATAAATATAACAATTAATACATTTAAAAATTGTCATTTACAAAACCTTTGAAATTCACTGAAAAAACCATAGGTTTTAGGGGCGTTATAGTTAGAAATTAGCATTTAAAAAACCTTTGAAATTCACTGAAAAAACCATAGGTTTCAGGCACGTTATAGTTAGAAATTAGCATTTAAAAAACCTTTGAAATTCACTGAAAAAACCATAGGTTTCAGACACGTTATAGTTAGAAATTAGCATTTAAAAAACCTTTGAAATTCACTGAAAAAACCATAGGTTTTAGGGACAGTTATAGTTAGTTGGACATTTCACTCGTACAAAACCATAGAAATTCCCCCGTTATAGTTAGTTCAGCTAACTATAACTCGCGCCCCGCAATGCACTTCTGATGACGTCACATATTACATCACTCATGACATGGTCAGTGACATCACTGATGACATCACTGATGACATCTCAAATTACATCACTGATGACATCATCCAGTGACTGTGTTTCTGTAAAGTTTAAATATTTTTAATATATAGGGAAAGGTGTATTGAAGAATGAGTGGGTGTATAAGTGTGTGGATGAAGGATTTAGTAGGTGCGTGACTGACTCTATAAGTGTGTGATTAAACGTATCTTACTGAATGCAAGGGTTAGTGACTAAACTGGGTGAATGTCTGTAACCGTCTGTCTGTTGCTGTGTAAGTGGCTGCATGGGTTTGTGAATAGCTACATGAGTGTCTATATGAGTTATTGATTGGTTGTCTGAGTATCTGTATGGGTGCCTGAGTGTTTGTGTGGGTGGGGTGTGTGCGACTCTGTGCATAGATGTGTGAGTGGGTGATTCACTGGGTGGATGGTTTCAAGAGTACATCTGTGATAGGCTGTATGGGTGGGTAAGTGTGTGTAAGAGTGTGTTAGTGAGTGAATGTATGTCCCAGTGGTACATGTGTGAGTAACTACATATGTGAAAGGCAGTATATATGTGTGTTGGAGTATATAAATAGCTATAAGCGAGAGTGTGTCATTGTGAGAGTGACTGTATGGATGAGTGTGTGCTTGTATCAGTGATTGTATAAGAGCGTAAGAATGTGCTAGTATTTGTATGAGTAAGTGAGCTGGTGTGTGTATAACTGTATAGGTGAGTAAATGGCAGTGTGATTAATTATTTGCATGACTGACTAGGTGTATGAGTACCTCTATGGATAAGTGGCGGTGTTTGAGTGTCTATATAGGAGTATGAGTGCATATGATAGTCCTGTACTGAGTGACCGTACGTATGAGTGACTGTACGGGTGAGTGAGTGGATGTGTGTGTGTAGACCTAAGAATCAGTGAGTGGGTATGTAGTTATTGGTGTTGGAGTGTCTATGGTTTTGCGAATGGCAGTGTGTAATTTAGAGTGGGTGTATCAAAGGTTATATTAGGGTGTGAGGAGGTGCATCAGATTATCACGTGGATGATGTCATCAGTGATGTCATCAGTGATGTCATTTGAGATGTCATCAGTGATGTCATCAGTGATGTCACTGACCATGTCATGAGTGATGTAATATGTGACATCATCAGCAGTGCATTGCGGGGCGCGAGTTATAGTTAGCTGAACTAACTATAACGGGGAATTTCTATGGTTTTGTACGAGTGAAATGTCCAACTAACTATAACTGTCCCTAAAACCTATGGTTTTTTCAGTGAATATATATATATATATGATTTTTATTGTAATAAATTTAAAAAAATACCCAAAAATGTATATAATGTTAAATTTATATTTTCAATAATACTGTTACATTATAGATATATGTAATCTAAACATACACACACATATTTTAATGTGTGTGAGTGTGAGTTTATATAAGTATATATTTATATAGTATTAAATAATATTTGGATGTATTTAATTTACATTATATCAATGTTATATGTTAAAATATTTAAGATGTTGGAATGGGTGAATATGATGTCAATGAATGTCATGATATTTGCAGGCCTGACAACAACAATATCAGTAAATGCAATGTGAACGTATAGCATAGCCTGTGCTCACATAACCACGTCAATGCCCGTCAATGCAATGTCAATAAATACCGTAACTTGTGCCCGCACAGCAGCTCCAACTTCAGCAATGATGATACCAATGTATGTCATAATCCATGCTCATACAATAATATTATTGTTGCCAATAAGAACAATGTCAAAGTACGTTCAGACCAAAGCAAACATAACTTTGTCAATACCAGTAATAACAATGTTAATATAAAGGATGACAAATGTATTTCGCAATGTTGATATTGTCGATAAAAATGATACCAGTGGCTGCCGTATTATTCTTAGGAGTTCCATGACCTCACATCATTGCTGTAGGATTCACCGAAGGTGACCTCCCCATCAACCCTGAATCAGAGATACGTGCTCAGCTAGGTTTTGTGACCCGTGCCTATCGAGTAACAGGTCACAGGTGGGGTCCCCCATAAACAAAAGGTCAACACGCTATCAGGGAAAACCCTGATTGATTCCCCAGATAGATAGTTGCACCACAAACAATTTAGAGGTAATTGGCCCCAATAAGACACTTTTGGCCAAAGGCTGGTGTTCCCCAGAAATACCACAAAGCTAGATAATCTATGTAGATAGGTACAATCAACCAATCAGGACACTACAGGCACACCACATGTAGTGATCAAGCGCTCCTCATGCCAGACTTCTGGACACATACTCACTGACCCACATTAGGTCTCCCCTACGTCGAGAGCCATCTGTGTCCTTGTCAGATGCACACATTTGATTGATTTATGACTAAGATGCTCTTTAGTACTGTAGAGACCATTTTATTGTACCTCATGAACTGTATAAATTGACAGCCAAATCTTTGTACATCAAGAGATTTTGAGCAGACGCACTCTGTCCAGACTCTCCTGACTGCAGTGCTTAATTAAACCAACTTGTTCCTGTTTTGCCAAACACCACTAGTCTTTTCATTTATTTAAGGTAAATTCATATCCTAGCAACAATAGTTTCTATTTTAAACTATATACATAATTTAAAAACAATATGTTTGTATGTTTTTAATGATAGTAGTGTGAAACAATATTATTTTCCGATATTTTTGTACTTACCATTATAAGTGTAGGGATATAATATTTTTGTACACAATATTTTTGACATGATATGTTTGTATCACAATATTGCTATCAATGATCCTTTCTGAAGACATATTTCCACTAAGGGGAAGGATTCTTTATTTGCCCTTGGGAAGGGTGACAGGATAAAATTTCCACTCATGATGGAATACCTTGTGAGGAAATGTGGTCTTACCCGTGAGAAGTAGAGGATGACGTTCAACGACAGCCGGAAGCTCTCTGACCAGGCTTAGGTAAATTCTACTGACTTCTCCAATAAGGTACTAAATGGTTGTGTGAGGACAGTAAGGTGAGTAGTTATGAGAAGATGTGCAATCTGATTTTGACAGAGCACATCCTCAGTAATTGCTTTACAGAGTTGCGCTAACATCTACTAGACTCCAAGCTCACTGAACCCAGAGAGCTTGCAAGGAAGTGGACTATTGGCTAGCACCAGGGGACAAAGGAAGGTACCTTGGAGGGACCTCAAGAAGAGTGGTTCAAGTTCCTCCAGCAGAGTGAGGGGGAGGTCCACAGTGACACAGACAGGCCCCAGAATAAGGATGGGGGAAAGGGTTCCCCTTCTGACACACAGAGTGCAGGTTCTGGTGGGTAGTGGCTCAAGGCATCCCATTTCCAGCCCCAGTGCTTTCATTGTTCCCAGTTAGGACACACACAGTGTGGTCCTGCCTCAATTAAGAAGTGGGAACTAGTGGGAACTCTACAGGGGTGGCCAGTGTGAACTTAGAGAAAGGCAGACCACATGAGGAGAGGGTAGAACTTGCCTTGGTGTCCCTTAGCTGGGAGGTTGACTTGGAGGGTAAACTTGTGTGATCCCTGAGGGTGAGAGTCATCACTTCCATCAGATAACAGTTAATGTGGGCTCCTAAAACATCTTCAAGGTATACCTGTACAAAGTGTGCAGGGTAACTTAGGCCCATAGGCAGGACGTCTGCCGCCCTATGGCTCTGGTATCCCTGAAATGGTTTGGAGAAATGGCCCAGAGGAGGGTAATAGTCAGTCCCCAAATGCCCATTGACTGAATCCTGGGAAATGAGATACCACCAGTGCTAGAAGAGCTGGGAGGGGCAGCCAGCCAGGGTGCCCTGAAAGCTCAGGTTTCTCAGGACATACTACTCTCAATGGGATAGCAAGGAGGCCTAGGTGGAGAAGCAGAAGGTGGAGACAATCCACAGTTTGAGGACCAGCGGATCAGGGGTTGCTAGCTCAGACAAAAGAGCACCCCAAGTCAAAAACGTGTGAGGCCACTTCTGACTTGGAGGTGCTCTCTGTTCAGTCACAGAGACCTAGGTCAGGAGACTTGCATCAGGCATAGTTCTGAATGACACAGACAGAGTGTGTCACCCCTGATGGGGTGGTTCCCTGTAGGAGTCCTAGCATGTTTAGCCTCAGGTTACAGACCCTGCTTTGACAGGCTATTCTGAGGATATCACTCCTGAGATGAAAGGAGAGAGAGTGGAGGTAGGGTGTCTTTTACCTGGGGCTGTTACTTGCCACTCTGAAAAGCCTAAGAGGTCTGGGAAACCTCAGGAGCAGGTAGAGAACTCCTTGCCAACCCCAAGGCTGGAAGTGAGGCCTGCACAAGGGCCCAGCTGGGAGCCTACACCAAGCAGTGGATGGCCCGGCCCTCGCTCTTGACACTGACAGCAGTCAGTGAGCCTCTGTTGATTGTTGAGCCCTTGGATTGAGGAAAGAAGTCTGATCCAAGGGGCACAATGGGCCACATCACCTTGTTGACCATGGTGGTACTGTCTACCGACTTGGATGCATCTGTGAGCAAACTAAGGTTACGAGTCTCACAGATGGGGTCCACAGAGAAGAAGGGTTTCCCATGGGCTGACAATGGGATTCAACTAGGTTCAGAAGGGCGTATAGCTGACAAGTGCTTATGCAGAAGAGGGCCAATGTCTACCTTCTGTCATCTGAACATGGAAGCCCATCAAGGTATTAAAGCTTTTGGCGGGGGGGTAATGTTGGACCTAGGCCTATCTACAGGGTCACCCACAAAATGTTGCCTTCCTTTGCTGAGCTCATTTTTGTTGCCTTTTAGGACTCTGTGTACTTTTTCCCTGCTAACCAGTGGCAAAGTGCTTTTGCACTTTCCCATTAATATGGTAAAATGTGCTTACACATGATTCGTACATTTAATTTATTTGTAAGTCCCTAGTGAATGGTACCACATCTGCCTGTAAATTAAATGCTACTAGTGGGTAGTAGTGTTCATTGTGTCACCCATTAACGTAGCCTTTTAAACAATGCCTCAGGCCTGCCACTGCATCATGTAGTGCCATTTCATGAATGCAGTGTATTGCTTCTAGACATACAGATAAAAGATGCATAGGTGTGGAGGGAGAGGGTCTTCTTGACAGAACGACTGGGGAGGAGTTGTCCCCTGCCCTGATTTTATTTCTAAGGACCCTGTCTGCAGCACACACAAGAAAAACCAGGCACCAGGCCTGCCCTTGCATTTGTCATTCTAGAAAGTTTGGAGCCAAGGCCAGAAGTAACCTGATCCAGTTTTTGGGTTGATCAGGGAATTTCCCACACAAATTCTGGCACTAGGTATAAAGAACCTCTCATCAGAGCACTCCTGGACCTGTGGAAGATCCAGAAGAAGTACTGCCCTGCTGAAAAACAAAAATTGGACCTGCTTACTTGAACCCAGGCTCTCCAGAAGTGACTCCAAGGGTCAGTTGGTCGGCTCCTGTTTGAGCTACAGGAACACAACAAGCTTACAGAGACCTCCCTGCAACTGCCCAGCTGACCAACACCAACTGGACCTGCCTGAGCTCTGCTGCAGGCTCCAACTGGTGGGAGTCCTGATCCTCAAGAGGTGCCCCCCTAACCCCGGGCCCTTTGTGCCACCGGTGTGTACTACTCCAGAACAGAAGGTTAAGTTACAGAAGATTGGGGCTCCTCGTGACCACAAAGTGACCTCTTCATATCGAGAATCAGCCACCCAAGAGACCTGCTCTTTGAGCAGACAGCGACTGACCGCAACGCCTGCCAATGAAGAACCTATAATTCATTCTGACAGCCACAGCCTGTGACAACTGCCAACATGAAGCTCCAGCAGTGACTGGCTCTTCGCACTGCAACCAGGATCATCTGTGATGCCCAATCCTCTCCTCGGGTCCTGACAATGACCTCCTCACAGCGTCTACGAATGGCACTCTTTGTGACTTGAAAAAGTAACTCTTCAGCAGAACAAACCTAGTCTTTGTATCTGACCTGCGCTCCACTGTGGTCAGCCTGAACTTGTGACTTCACCTTTGTCCAGCATGACTAGATACCCGCAAGTGCCACTATGTGGCACTATTTTTTCTTAAAATGTTTTAAAACCTATATCGCCGGTCCTACTGATTGGATTTTTTTTGTTAGCGTGTCATTTTATAGATTAAAAAACATCCTTTATGTTACAAAATTGGTTTTGGAATTTTCTTGTGTTGTGCATTTAATTAATCACTGTTTCAGTGCTATATAAATACTTTACACAAAGTAAGCCTGACTGCTTTGTGCCAAGCTACCAGAGGGTTGAGCACAGGTTTATTTAGTGACTTTTGTGGTTCACCCTGACAAGGACTGTGCTTATTTGAATGGGGCTCCACACCTCTAAACTAGTTATCCAGTTTTAATAAGACACAATTGTGAATGGCAGGGAATTTCTTATACATCACAAGTGTGGCAAGTGTTCATCTTGCAGACAACCTCCCTGAATTTGAGAATGAGATCTACTTTCGAAATTAAAAAAGGCACACTAACACAACAGAAATATCTGCTGAAAAAAATAAAAACAAAAAATGTTTTATTTTGTGTGCGACTAATGTAAATAACCTTAAATGGACCAGCTTGAAAGGGACAGATACACAGTCAAGGAGGACACAGCCATTTTGACCTGGTGACAGGTGGCAAAGAAGGATAAATAAATCAACAAGGTCATCCCTAGATATTGCAGTGAGCAATTAATGGTATCTAAGTCCACAATGGGTGCCTCCAGGCTATTCCCTGAAAAACAAGATGCCTGCCTTCCATGCATAATGTTGCATGCCCATACTCAGCTGTAAGTGAAGATGCAAAGAATTGCACAGGTTATGTATGTTGCTTCCATGGGAAAAAAGACATGGTTTTATAGGTAGATGGATACCACACTTTGAATAGATTAATGAATGAACGAATAAAAGAATGAATGAAAAATGTATCAAACACTCAGTTACCTCAGAGTGGGTTGTCCCAGCACTATGGGAAAGGATGGAAAACACAGCTCCTAGTAGAAGATATGGTTTCATTGATTACATTATATCATTGAAGAGGTAGGAACCAAGTCTAGGTTATGCTTTTTGGCAAAAAGATAAGGTGGTCCATGCTCTAAAAGTAGTGACTGAAAGAGTGAGACCACCAAACCTGACCTTTTTAAACACAATGGTCATTACCCCAGAGGCCAAGTTCAGAGAGTGAGATGGTAGATGCAAAGAAAACATTGAGGAGATATAAGTCATTTGACAGATCTGGCAAATAACTTTGAGACACATGCATAAAGCCTTAAACAAAATCTTTATATCTTGAAAACATCACTCAGAAGAAGGACCAGTGCCTATCTACTTCTACAAGAAACAAGAGACCTCAAAGAGGCCTAACTGTATGGACTGGAAATGAAATAATGGGTTATTTATAATAAAGCTGATTATTGGCACGAGTTGTAAACCCTATGTGGTTGTGGTGGACATGATGAATGCAGATCGGCACAGGTAAATTTTTTTATTGTTTGGTTGATCAACTGATCAAAGTGCTTAAAGCTGGGTGTCTGGGATTGGTGGTAACAGACCGGCCCTTAGTTAAATTCACACTAGCCTATGGTTCACACTCCCACTCCTCATGTACTAAGTTTACCTTGACTCTTAAATATTGTCATTTTCTTTTCTCATTCTATAGTCCTTCTCTTCTGTAAGGAAGTGGAACTCCCATGGCTCAGCTGCTATGAGGTCCTCCCCACTCCTAAGACAGACAATGCCAAGAGGGATGGGATATGTATATATATTTATATATTAGAAGTGCAGACCCCTGGAAAGCTGCATTAAATTGTGCTCCCAAATTGCAGGGATTGGGCAGGCTGTTAACCTCAAAGTCTTTGAGATAATGTGCCTCAGAGATAAGATACAAAACAGCATTACAAATATAGTTAATGAGAAAGTACTGATCAAAAACGGAATTCCTGACAAGAAATTTAGAAAAACATGAAGGTTTATTACAAAAGTCAAAAGAAATAATACAGAAATTAGCACAATGCAAATGCAGCAACAATCCAATTAAAAAGCATAAAAGTAATTTGCCATGATGATTTTTCACACACAGCATAATACAACAATGAGCAAAAATCATAACCAGGCTCAAGTGTATAGCAAATTAATACTAAGGGGCCGATTCCGATTCCGGCCGGAAAACGTACCGACCGATTCGGAGCCGGAATTTACTCCGACCGACACGTACCGGTGCAGCCCGACCCGCCAAATACGATGAGAAGCGAGCAAAACCCGACCGACTCATACGGAACACCATCCGAACGACCGAGCCACGCGGAAAACAGCAATCCGGCCGGAAAAACACGCGATTCGAACCGACCGACTCGCACCCGGAACAAACCCGAACGAGACGTACCCGCGAACTCCCACCCGCCAAGTACGATGCAAGGCGTGGAAAACACGACCGAGTCGCACGGAGGACAAGCCGTACGACCGACACGCATACAAAACAGCGAGGCGAAGCAACCCAAAGTACCGCGACCGACGCGTACGCAGCATAGAAAACAGCACAAACACAGCGTGAACGAAACGGAGAAGCCCGCACGAGACAACTGCAGGGTCTGACTCGGTCACAAGAACGTCTCCTACATGCACGAAAAGTACAAACGGAAAATACACAAAAAAAGGACGAACAAGCAATTACAAAGGCAATAAATACTGGGGGGGAGGGGCAGGGAACAAAGACACACCCACAACTCCACCCATATAAAGGACACAAATCCCTACCATGATCCTTTGCAAATTCAAATTACCTGCCAGCACTCAACAGACAGCAACCACACACCCACAGCTCATTCATCACACAAACCACACACCATCAGCATCACAACAAATAGAAACCTCACATACACCCAGCAAAACACACACTCACACACCTTCACCTGCACACCAACACACACATCACTCACCATCACCACCCATCACCATGCCCCCAAAGAAGAATCATAAGTTCCTAGATAGTGAATTGGAAGTCCTGGTAGATGAGATCCTCAGGGTAGAGCCACAGCTCTTTGGTACACTGGTCAAACAGACACCCATGTCACAGAAAACAAAGATGTGGGAGAGGATCGTCGACAGGGTGAACGCACAATCACCATGTTTGCGCACAAAGACAGACATCCAGAACAGGTGGTATGACGTGCGCAGGAGGGTCAAGGAGCTGTTGAAGAAGGACTACCTTGTGAGCCAACACACCGGCAGTGGCCCTCCTGCCAAGCCAGTATACCTCAGGCCCTGGGAGGAGAAGGTGCGGGCCATCCTACCACCAGTGAGCGTCTATGGACTAGAAAACATCCCAGAGCCTGGTGAGTACACAACAAATTTACACAATATTCTGCGACTACACACACACATCACTGTCAAGGGGAGAGTCAAACCATGCACTCTTAGCAAATACACAGCAACCAGAACAGAATCATCCCAAAATGTGCATGTCAGTCAGATAAACACAACACATGCCATCTCAAAGTGACATTTAACTGTGTAATCACATGTACAAACACAACTACAACTACAGCTAGGCAGTGGCACAAATATAACTGACAAACACATCCAGACAAGCAGCCACCACTACAACACCACCACACAGTGAAGCCCACTGAAAGAAAGGAAATATGTGTATGCTGGGCAAGTCAGTGTAGCCAATAGCATGATGGGAGTCGTAGGCACAGATATTGGTCACTCCCACAACTGTCCCATCAACACCACCATTAACCATGCGCACATCACAGGGAGTGGAAAAGGACTCACAAGATGGCTGACACTGGGTACTGCTGTGGGGAGCACAAGGCCCTGCTGGCAACTGTGCAACAACCAACAGCAGGACACCACTGACTGGCATCCTGAAAGACAACTTGCACTCCCTGCAATGGAAGCACGTTCCATGGTGGGATATC
Organism: Calotriton arnoldi; assembly: GCA_963921515.1. Classification (NCBI taxonomy): domain Eukaryota; kingdom Metazoa; phylum Chordata; class Amphibia; order Caudata; family Salamandridae; genus Calotriton; species Calotriton arnoldi. Next base: position 166,031 of record CAWUFW010007057.1, on the reverse strand, counting down.
TGGCTGGGTGGGAAGGAGGACTCACAGCACTGACCATAGTCACAAGCACCTCCCCTCACACACCCCATCAACACAAACTCCACAGAACACACCTGGGAGAATGCAATGCCTCACATCCTAACTGAAGATCCCACAAAGAACCACCACCCTGGGTTATGCTGTGTGAAGCACAGGGACACTCTTGGGACTGTTAGCCAAACAACTGCCAGGACAACACTCCCAGCCATCCTGTCAGCACAGGCAGCCCACCCCACAGGGAAGCAGAGTCAAAAGGAAGGAAGGATGGGCATGCTGGGAAGGGGGTGGAGGCAATAGCATGATGGGAGTTGTAGGCACAGATATTGGTCACACCCACAATTGGCCCATCAACACCACTCTCAACCATGCTCACATCACAGGGAGTGGAAAAGGACTCACAAGATGGCTGACACTGGGTACTGCTGTGGGGAGCAAAAGGCCCTGCTGGCAACTGTGCAACAACCAACAGCAGGACACCACTGACTGGCATCCTGAAAGACAACTTGCACTCCCTGCAATGGAAGCACGTTCCATGGTGGGATATCTGGCTGGGTGGGAAGGAGGACTCACAGCACTGACCATAGTCACAAGCACCTCCCCTCACACACCCCCTCAACACAAACTCCACAGAACACACCTGGGAGAATGCAATGCCTCACATCCTAACTGAAGATCCCACAAAGAACCACCACCCTGGGTTATGCTGTGTGAAGCACAGGGACACTCTTGGGACTGTTAGCCAAACAACTGCCAGGACAACACTCCCAGCCATCCTGTCAGCACAGGCAGCCCACCCCACAGGGAAGCAGAGTCAAAAGGAAGGAAGGATGGGCATGCTGGGAAGGGGGTGGAGGCAATAGCATGATGGGAGTTGTAGGCACAGATATTGGTCACACCCACAATTGGCCCATCAACACCACTCTCAACCATGCTCACATCACAGGGAGTGGAAAAGGACTCACAAGATGGCTGACACTGGGTACTGCTGTGGGGAGCACAAGGCCCTGCTGGCAACTGTGCAACAACCAACAGCAGGACACCTCTGACTGACATCCTGAAAGACAACTTGCACTCCCTGCAATGGAAGCACCTTCCAAGGTGGGATATCTGGCTGGGTGGGAAGGAGGACTCACAGCACTGACCATAGTCACAAGCACCTCCCCTCACATACCCCCTCAACACAAACTCCACAGAACCCACCTGGGAGAATGCAATGCCTCACATCCTAACTGAAGATCCCACAAAGAACCACCACCCTGGGTTATGCTGTGTGAAGCACAGGGACACTCTTGGGACTGTTAGCCAAACAACTGCCAGGACAACACTCCCAGCCATCCTGTCAGCACAGGCAGCCCACCCCACAGGGAAGCAGAGTCAAAAGGAAGGAAGGATGGGCATGCTGGGAAGGGGGGTGGAGGCAATAGCATGATGGGAGTTGTAGGCACAGATATTGGTCACACCCACAATTGGCCCATCAACACCACTCTCAACCATGCTCACATCACAGGGAGTGGAAAAGGACTCACAAGATGGCTGACACACTAATACACCATACTTGCCTCTGTTGTGATTCCTATGTTGTCTCAGAAGTGGCGATGATGATCTGGGAAATGACACTGTGCATGCTGACTGCTACAGCAAGTACAACACCGGCATGTGAGTCATGGCGACGTCACACATATGAGGGAGGCACACCACCAGGGCTACACAACACATACACACCATGGCCATTTGACTCATCGCCTACACTGATGTTGCCAGGAAATACGTTGCATTGCACAGACCCAACACCTATTCACAGTCTGTGTTAACTAGCCCACTGGTGCAGTAAGCAAATGTCAGTCAGATGTGTGATCACAGACAACGCACATCACAAAGTGAAGCACAGGTTTATTACACATTTGCAACATGTTGTAACCACCACAGATGCAAGGTAATCCCACCTGGCAGCAGGCACACAGTCAACAAGTGTAGAAGGAAGGAGGTCCATGGGTGTGGTGCACATCACCTGTAGGGACACAACAGCTACCACCCGGGAAGTCGAATCATGGTGTTGGGGATCACAGTTGACCAAACGACTCTGAAAGTACCCTGTGAAGGACAGAAATGACACACAGTCAAAAGCACTGAAGAACAGGACAGAACTGCAATACTCATGCACAATACATGTTACAAGATACTCACCCAGAACCAAGTTAGCATGTCAACACTGTTGGGGAGTACAGACTACCTGCCAGGACACATCGCTACACGCATACAGTCATGTAGCCCATGGACACACTCAAACAGCACTAGAACACCACCAACACATATCATGCAAACTCACATCATTGACATGACATCTCAGGATACTCACATTCAGCTGAAGAAGTTGGTGATGAGCTGTGTGCGGACATCACCATCATCATCATCATCATCACTGGCATCGTGGTCCAGGCCAGGATCCTCCACAGGTGGCGGACGTTGGTCATCGTCATCCAGGATGAGAGGCAACTCCTTCCGCACTGCCAGGTTGTGGAGCATGCAGCAGACAATGACAATCTTGCACACCTTTGCTGGGGCATATGGGAGGGACCCTCCTGTCTTGTCGAGGCAGCGGAAGCGGCTCTTCAGGAGACCAAATGTCCGCTCAATCACTCTCCTGGTCCGACCATGTGCCTCATTGTAGCGCATCTGGGCTGGTGTCACAGGGTTCCTGAGGGCGTCAGCAACCACGGCATGTTGGGGTATCCGGAGTCACCTACATACAGACAATTGCACATTAGCAGAGTTGGAAAAGAGGGTGGAACACTACATAGCAGAACACACACAATGGTACAAAGTCAGTACACACCAACAAGCCAGGCACACTGGTTCGGCATCTGTGCCATCATCCTCGGGATGCGACTACTCCTCATCACGTAGGCATCGTGTGCAGAACCAGGGAAACGGGCACACACGTGTGAGATGCTCATATCTGCAAGACAGACCACCAGTGCATTGACCGAGTGGTAGTGTTTGCGGTTACGGTAGGCCTGCTCTTGGGCCTGTGGTGGTACCAAAGCCACATGTGTCCCATCAATGGAGCCAATGACATGCGGCATCCTCCCCAGGGCATAGAAGTCACTCTTCACGCCAGTGAGTCGTTGTAGACTAGGGAAATAGATGTACTGGTTCAGGTATATCAACATAGCCTCCAAAACATCCCGGAGCACACGGCTGAACATGGTCTGTGACATCCCACCAGCAGTCGCCACAGGGTGTTGAAAGGTACCGGTGGCAAAGAAGTGTAGGGCTGCCATCACCTTCACCTTGGGGGTCAGCGCTGTAGGGTACGGTCGGCCAGGTTGCAAATGTGGTGCCAAGCGCACTGACAAATCCTCAATCAGCTGCCTGGTGAAGCGGTACTGTTGGATGCTGTCACGTTCCACCATCGTTGCCAGGTCAGGGAATGGTCTAAGGACAGCTGGTGCCCTGCAGTGCATAGGTGAAGAAAGCAAGATTGTCAGTCACCCCACATATGTAGCATTGAACACACTCAACATCACATGATACATCATAATGAGGCACAAGTACATGATGTGTGCAGTTCCGTAAGGATATGTATGGCACATACATGGCCAACATCTAACATCACAGTTCAACAAGTGGCATCAATAAGTCCCAGGTCGTGCCATTGGGTATCATGAGGACGTGTCACATTTCCCATCTCCTGCTGCCACGTTACAAACACACCCCACAGTGACATGTGAGGACAGATAGATTCCCAGGGACCCTGTATTGCCACATGGACACTGGCATGACATGGTGTATCATGTATACACCACAGCAAAACAACCATGACCCCCACAGGTAGTGGTCCCTGTTGCCTCGGCAGGACAGACATGGACGTCTGTGACACAACGTGGATGTGGAGACTGCCTCCCATTGTGCACATGAAATCAGAGACATTGTAAACACAACATGCACACAGACTGTGGAGGACCATCACCATTGTGCCAATGGGTCACCCTGGGTTAAACATACCGTCCCACATGGGACTCAGGGGGTATGTGACATGACATAGACATACACCACCGTGAAATTTGACCATGCCACAGGCTTATATATGAACAGTTGCACATCACAGTGATCATGTACACAAAACACCAAGGATTCTGTCCCCATGAACACGTGCACAGCCTGGGGGTGGCTGCCCCCAAGTGACACCCACAGAACAACATTTTCACCCCCATACACGGAATAGGTAATGCAGCCTTACATGCCGTAGGATACAGTTTGGACAGGCTGTGGTGTTGTAGGTGTGCCCTTCACTCCCTGGGAAGTATATGTGGCTGGCATATGTTCACCTGTGACAGGCATGGTGACATATGCCAGTGACTTGTTCAGGGACGCATTGGACAGCAATGGACCGATCAGTGCGCACACATTGGCCATTGCATTCAATGTGCGCTGGTACGCGTTGTATTCGCAATACGCGTTGGACAGCAATGGACCGATCAGTGCGCACACATTGGCCATTGCATTCAATGTGCGCTGGTACGCGTTGTATTCGCAATACGCGTTGGACAGCAATGGACCGATCAGTGCGCGCACATTGGCCATTGCATTCAATGTCTTGCGCAGGTACGCGTTGTATTCGCAATACGCGTTGGACAGCAATGGACCGATCAGTGCGCACACATTGGCCATTGCATTCAATGTGCGCAGGTACGCCTTGTATTCGCAATACGCGTTGGACAGCAATGGACCGATCAGTGCGCACACATTGGCCATTGCATTCAATGTAGCGCTGGTACGCGTTGTATTCGCAATACTGCGTTGGACAGCAATGGACCGATCAGTGCGCACACATTGGCCATTGCATTCAATGTGCGCTGGTACGCGTTGTATTCGCAATACGCGTTGGACAGCAATGGACCGATCAGTGTGCACACTTTGGCCATTGCATTCAATGTGCGCTGGTACAGCGTTGTATTCGCAATACGCGTTGGACAGCAATGGACCGATCAGTGTGCACACATTGGCCATTGCATTCAATGTGCGCTGAGTGCGCGTTGTATTCGCAATACTGCGTTGGACAGCAATGGACCGATCAGTGCGCACACATTGGCCTTTGCATTCAATGTGTGCGGGTGCGCGTTGTATCCTAGAGTACGCGTTGAACAGCAATGGTCCGATCGGTGTGCCCGGCCGGCCCATTGCATTCAATGTGTGCGGGTGCAGCGTTGTATCCTAGGTACGCGTTGAACAGCAATGGTCCGATCGGTGTGCCCGGCCGGCCCATTGCATTCAATGTGTGCGGGTACGCGTTGTATCCTAGGTGCAGCGTTGAACAGCAATGGTCCGATCGGTGTGCCCGGCCGGCCCATTGCATTCAATGTGTGCGGGTACGCGTTGTATCCTAGGTACGCGTTGAACAGCAATGGTCCGATCGGTGTGCCCGGCCGGCCCATTGCATTCAATGTGTGCGGGTACGCGTTGTATCCTAGGAACGCGTTGAACAGCAATGGTCCGATCGGTGTGCCCGGCCGGCCCATTGCATTCAATGTGTCGGGTACGCGTTGTATCCTAGGTACGCGTTGAACAGCAATGGTCCGATCGGTGCGCACCCATTGGCTATGGCCTGGCCTGGCAACGGACGCGTTTTCAATATTTGAACGAGTCTGATGCTGTAAATTCAGTTGGTCACCCACAACAATGTTGCAATTTCATGGGTGTCATGAAGTTGAACATTTGAAGGATGCTGGGGGCGTGTGTAAGTGGTGAAATTCCATGGATTGGCCAGATTCAGAAGATGCAAACGACTCGGACCTATCACTTTGGACACATGGGACAGTATCTGCCTCTGCAGCACACATATAATGCTGGCAGTTCCCCTGAGAGCTCACTTGCCTGCACTACATGCTCCAGGACGACATCTGCCACTGCACTGCTGCTGTATCTGCACCCTCTGGACCCTGCAATGGCACGTACTGTGGAGAGAGCCCCAGCCTTCAGCACTGAGGAGAACCAGGCCCTGCTGGACAACTTCCTTCCACAGTACAGCAAGCTGTATGGGAAAGCAGGGGAGCAGGTGAGTGTTCTGTCCACTGCCTTTCTAAATGTGCATGTTGTCTGACTAGCAAGGCTAACAGTCTGCACGCCACTGGCAAGCAGACTCACTGAGTAGTTGTCACCCCCCATAGTGTGTAGTTACATGCACTGGACTGGTATAGTGCAGTGACAGTGCATTTAAACAAGGTTTTACTTCCCAGGCAATGATACCATGTAGTAACTGCTGGCATACTGTCCATGGCCATCGTTGCACTGCCTGTGTACATCATGTGCCCCTGTGATTGAGACATGTATATACAACTGTGTAATGCACGGATATGTTGCATGTGTAGTAATGGCATTCTCACTTTGTCATCCTCAAAGGTTGATGACCACCAGAAGCAGCAGATATGGCTGACCATCGTCCGGGCAGTGAGATCGGTGGGGGTCTACAAGCGCTGGATCCGCAACTGCCAGAAGAGGTGGCAGGACCTTCGGGGCTGGACCCGGAGGATCGCACGGGTCCAGCTGAAGCTGTCGCCTCCTCGCAGGAGGGGCGGACACCAGACCCTGACCCCCCACATGCTGAGGATCCTGGTGGTGGTCTTCCCTGATCTGGATGGGCAGCTGAAAGCCAGAGAGCAGCAAGGAGGGGGTGAGTCCATGACTGCATTGTGAACTATATCTGCCATGCTATGTGCCCTCCTCTGGCCTGGTTAAACATCCACAGTACATCAGTCAATGTCCCTCTATTGTGCACTACCCACTCCTCATCTGATACCCTGGTGTGGCCCTTACAGTCAGGGAATTGTGTCACTTGGGTACTGTGTCCTTGCAGTTTGCTTGACTCAAGGTGGGGGACAGCATCTGTTTCACTAACTCTGTGGTGGGCATCATGGGTGGGTCCATTGCTTACACAATGGCTCTGTTCTGACATGTAATCTGCGTGTTACTTTGATATGTGGTCCAATTGCAGAGCTGATCCACCACATGTGCCTGCGGTATCTGGCACACACCCATGCTGCGGGTGGGAACAATGTTTGGGCCCCAGGAGTGTGTATATAACGTGTGTCACACATACTTAGCCAGCTGCCTACTGTCCAGGGCTCATCCCTCATTCATGTGGGGCAGGACAGTCATGCCTACTCCAGGCCATACAATACACTCTGTACTCCCACTCCCGTGTATCAGCTGACACGTTGTGCTCAGTGATTTGTCCCCTCAGGTGTCTGCCTCTGTGTCAGTGTGCTGTGGCTTCGTTGTCAGGTCTGCTGGGGTGTTTCTCGGTTGGGGCTCCGCATGCCACCGGAGATGTGACCATGGGCGACGATACTTGTGTGACACATAGGTGTTTTATCACCTGACCGTGCAGACTGGGGTATGCGAATGTGAAGTTCAGGCAGCTGTTTCCCATTCACAGCAGATTGTGAGGTGCAGAGGGTAGTGTCACAGGTCTCCCATATGTCCAATGGGTATGACCTGGACAGATGAGGGTTCAGATGATGTGGTGTGTGGGGGATGTACATGTGCACTTGTTCAGCTACAGGACTGTCATTCCCCATGACCTACTATTGTGACACAGTGCAGAGTGTTGTTGTCTGGCTGCCCTGCCCATGTGACTGGAGACAGTGATGTATGACTTAGCAGGCATGCCTGTGCCATGGCATGTGACTTCCTATTAGTGATCCTGCAGGGGAGTGACATGTGCTACATGCACACCATTGTGGCAATGGCTATCAGGACATGGGTGCATCATGGTGTCTGTGGCTGGTATGCATGACATGCATTTCCTATTTGACTCTGGACATCCCTTTCATCTGGACACCTGTACTGACTCAGTGGCAAGAGTTGTGATGTGTGCATGTCCACATGCTTCACCGGGTTCTCTGCACTGTCCAACTACTGTGTAGGTGGTGCATGTGTCCACACTGGGGTATTGCCATCCAACAGACAGCAGACAGATGGGTGCAAGGCCAGGTGGGATGTGAGTGCCATGGTTGAGCATTAGACTGACAATTGACTTCTCCTGTTCTGTTTGGGCACTTTTAGCAATGTTCAACTAAGGATGCCAGGGCTTGCTCTGTAATGTGCTGTACTTACTGTGGTGTGTGCGTTCGGTGCAGGTGACTGATGTCTGTCTGTTTCCCTATTGATTGCAGAAACATCCACGGCCACAGGAGGGGACAGCTCCACGGACCAGGAGGAGCCGCAGAGCCAGACTGGGTCAGCAGCCGAGGAGTGGTCGGAGGGACCCAGTGGCACGGAGGGCGAGGGGAGCCACACCGAGGAGTCCTCAGCACCATCCACCTCAGCTGAGGACCACAGCAGCTCGGAGGATGACTCCCTTATGGAGGCGGGTGTCAGCAGCCACCACACCCCAGCTAGTGTTGCTGTCCCCGCCACCACCACCACCACCACCGCCCTCCTGTCGGCTCCCATTCCCGAGGTCCGTGGAGGCTCCCATGTTCGGGAGTGTGTCTCCTTCGGGCCAGGCACCACACCCCCTGCCCCTGTGTCCCCTGCTGCCCTGAGTGAGGAGTCTGTGTACCTCCTCCTCCAGCTCCATGTAGGACAGACAGCGATGATGAGTGTCCTCCATGCACACACCAGTCTGTTTACTCAGCTGGTGTCGTTCATGGAGGGCATCTCATCGGGCAAGTCTGACCTACAGAGGGGCAATAGGTCCATGGACTACTCCCTGATGGCAGTAGTGTTCCCTCCTCCAACAGTCCCTCTCCCCTCCTGCCTCTGCCCCATCCACACTCCCCAGCACCTTACCTGTCCCAAGCACACACACACTGGCACAGGCACACACCAGCACAGACACATGCAGCACACAGACACACACGCCACAAACAAGACGCACACGCACGCACCGTCAGGGGACTGCAACCACACTAACAGGGGATGGGGCACAGGCACACACACACGCATCCACATGCACTGCGCAGTCCTCAGTTGCCTCTCCCTCCAAAGCCCCCTCCCTTGCCTCACCTGCAACCCCAAAGACACAGCGGCTCTTCCTCAGTGACCTCGGCCTCTTCCCCTCCGATCCAGCTGATACAGCATTCAGGGGGAAGAGGAGGTCCACCCACACGGAGGGAGTGCCCCTGGCCCCCGGACACCCTCCCCCAGGCGCAGACCGACTGAGGCCCCCACCCGCAAGTCCCCCGGTCCCGGAAGAGCAAGACCCCGCCGCCGCCCTGCAGCTCAGGCACCAAGTCTCCTTCCGCCATCCCTCAGGCCCCCACTCCACAGGTGCCCCACCACACCCTGCCCCAGGTTCCCCCACCCACAGATACACCATCCCCAGAAGGATCAAGCCTTCTCCCCCTGCCACTTGCTCTTCCGGCCCCACACCCCCCGCTGCGCTTGTCTGTACCACTGATGTGGTGAGGGTGTCCTCCCCCTCTGTCCTGCCCACCTTACCTGATCCCCATTCTCATCCCCTGGCGGTAGGCACTGCAGTGGAGTCCACTACCACCCTGTCTGACTTGGGCACTGCAGTGGCGAAAATGTCCACTCCATCTGCAGGGTCCACTGCAGTCGTGCCGGCACCCACTACATCTGAGTCATGCCCCCCAGTTGTGCCGGCACACACCATGTCAGACACCTCCACTGCAGTTGTCAGTGGCTCTCCAGCACCCACCACCCCTTCCCTGCCTCCTCCTGGTGAGCCCTGATCCTGTCCCTGCGGTGCCTGGCCTGCCCCCCTGTATGCCCCTCCTAGGGGATTGTCCCTGGATTTTGTCAGTGCAGGCATGCGTAGGGTGGCATCTGCCACTGTCACCCACTTTTGACTTTAATGATGGACTGGCCATTGGCCTTTGTTTATTTTCGACCTGACTTCTACTTTTGATGCCACATATGCTGAATAAAGCAACTTTCAGTTCTCTAGTGCTTTTGCTTCTGATGTACATGATGTTGATGATGCTAACCATGCCCTTGCTGCAGTGATGGTAATATTTGGTCTCATGACAATGAAGTGTTACTGTGCAGGAACCCATGTGGTCCAGGGGGACAGTGTCCTATCCTGTGGTGTATCCATGTCATCCTTAGCAGCATCTGAGGGTGTCATGTTTTCAATATTTGGCAATGGGATTCCCTACTTACATTAGCAATGTCACACCTGACCGTGTGGCCATCTCCACTGGACATGCAGGTTTGGGCATCAATGGGGTAGAACTCATCTGTGTTGTCAGTGCAACTTGCTATACATGTGTGTTGGATCTGTGCTGATGATTTCGTTGACACTCCCATGACCAGGCTGATGTGAGGGGAGCCTTCATTTGGTGCTAATTGTTGACTGTGTGACCAAGTGTTCTGCTGACATGATGGAGCCCTACTGATGCGACATATGGCACAGCTTTCCTCACACAGGAGTGGAGTCCCCTCATGGCAGTGTGTACTCCTGTGACATCGCCTGTGCACAAGGTGTGTGTTGTATGGGCATGTCTGTGTGTTCACTTCCATGTTGCTGTGCATGCTAGGATCCCTAGTGATGTTCCTGTTTGTGATGCCTGCTGAGTTGAGCAATGTTCCCCCAAAGTCTTCTCCCTGGGTTCTCTGTGATGTGGGTGCATGGCACATTACTGGTCATCAGGGTGACACCCATAGGCGTGTTTGCTGTCAGGGCTGAGTTAGTGGGCAGACGCAGATGGGTCACAGTCAGGATTCCCCTTGGCACTTGTTGTTTACACCTGTCATGTGATTTCCGGTTTGTGTTAGCTTTCATTGGTTGTGACACGTTGTGTGTGTGACTGCTGGCACTCCTCAGGGTCAGGGCTGCAATGTTGGTAGTTGTCTATGTGTGTTCTTTGTGGGTGACCTTGGCTTCTTCATTGGTGTGTGACTGTGGCTGGGATCCCATTGGTTGGTGTGGTATTGCCATCATGTCCATGTACAGCGTAGTGTGCAGTGTGTCAGACATTCAGGAGTCTTGTTGAGTGGCCATGTGTGATGTGTTTCTGCCCCTTGGTTCCCACCACCCCCCCTGGGATTGTCATGGATGCATGTGCAATGTCACCAGTGCATGTGAGCTTCACTGCTGCACATTGTTGGAGGTCGAGGTGTGTGGTGTTGAGTGTGTGCAGATGAGAGTTGTTGCCCGGCTAGACCCCTGCCTCCATGTTGGCCTTGGCTTACTGGCCGTGCTGATTGATTTGTGCTTGTGTAGGTGTGATGGTAGTTTGTTGCTCAGGACACATGACTGTGGTTCACAGTGTGAACGACATCTAGCTTTGTCATCACAGTGGGATTGTAATGCAGGCCAGGGTCACCACATTGTGGGGGCCCTGGGGGTAGTGCTGTGGTGTCTATGTGTCTTGCTGTGTCAGTTGCTGTTCCTACATGCTTGTGTGACATGTGTGATTTGTGCTCCCTCTCATCTGTCAATGCCTGATTGCCCACATGGGGGATTTGGATCCATGAGTTACCTTTGTGTGGCACTGTATGCACGTCTGTGTAATTGGTATTCAGGCCTCCTCATGTGTTGTGTGGTTGCCTGGGGACACTGGTACCCCCCCTCACCTGTTGTGCTTGATGTGCAGTGTGGGTCTGCCTGTTTGTGTTTGTGCATCTGCACCACTGCATTGGCATATCTTTAGTGTGCCATTGGCTGTATGTTGTTTGGTGTGTTTGCCCTGCTGTCCCTGGGACTCCTAGGTCATCAGTCAGCACTATGATCATTGTTTGTGTGTCCCATTGCTGCCATGGTATGGTATCTGTTCACCTCACATCTACAGTCTCCACAGGGTATCTGAATTTGTGTGCCCATTGGTGCAAATATGTGGGTCTGCATTCAGATGGTCACTTCTGTCATTGTGTCATTGATGTATGTTGACAGTGTCAGCCCCCATGGGTGATGTTTGTCTGCACATGGCCAAAGGTATGTCTTATTTGCACTGCACTGTTTGCCTCCACCAATATATGTTGCTATGGGACACAAGCACTACTTTGCCACTGATGTGTTTGTTGTTCTGTGACCAGGAATCATCCATGCAGTTTGGCAGTTGCAGCTTTTTCTTTGTCAACACTTACATTTTGGTCACTGTGATGATGGGGGTTTGGACCCCATTTCCACAATGTTCAAAATGTGCTTCAGCTATGGACCCCACACTTACATTTTGGGCACTGTGATGATGGGGGTTTGGACCCCATTGCCACAATGTTCAAAATGTGCTTCAGCTATGGACCCCACACTTACATTTTGGACACTGTGATGATGGGGGTTTGGACCCCATTGCCATAATGTTCAAACTGTGCTTCAGCTATGGACCCCACACTTACATTTTGGGCACTGTGATGATGGGGGTTTGGACCCCATTGCCACAATGTTCAAACTGTGCTTCAGCTATGGACCCCACACTTACATTTTGGGCACTGTGATGATGGGGGTTTGGACCCCATTTCCACAATGTTCAAAATGTGCTTCAGCTATGGACCCCACACTTACATTTTGGTCACTGTGATGATGGGGGTTTGGACCCCATTTCCACACTGTTCAAAATGTGCTTCAGCTATGGACCCCACACTTATATTTTGGGCACTGTGATGATGGGGGTTTGGACCCCATTTCCACAATGGTCATGGCCTGCTTGCATTGTGGGGGCCACACACATTTATGTGTGGCACATGTGGTAGGGGGTCACATTGTAGGTTCAAAGTCATGTTCAGTGTTGTAGGCATTTGACACAGTCTACACACGCTTGTCATGGTGTGGGGGGATGTCTTTATGTTGCATTCTTTATGTTGGTGTGTGCTTGTGGTGTCATGTATTGGCCATCCTGTGAGTGGGGGTGTTGGTGGTGGTAGGCATCCAGCCCCCCATGGATGGAGGTGGTAGTAGTGACAGGCATCCAGCCCCCCATGGGTAGAGGTGGTAGTAGTGGTAGGCATCTGGCACCCCCTGGGTAGAGGTGGTAGTAGTGGTAGGCATCTGGCACCCCATGAGTAGAGGTGGTAGTAGTGGTAGGCATCCAGCCCCCCATGGATAGAGGTGGTAGTAGTGGTAGGCATCTGGCACCCCATGAGTAGAGGTGGTAGTAGTGGTAGGCATCCAGCCCCCCATGGGTAGAGGTGGTAGTAGTGGTAGGCATCTGGCACCCCATGGGTAGAGGTGGTAGTAGTGACAGGCATCCAGCCCCCCATGGGTAGATGTGGTAGTAGTGGTAGGCATCTGGCACCCCTGGGTAGAGGTGGTAGTAGTGGTAGGCATCTGGCACCCCATGGGTAGAGGTGGTAGTAGTGGTAGGCATCTGGCACCCCATGGGTAGAGGTGGTAGTAGTGGTAGGCATCCAGCCCCCATGGGTAGAGGTGGTAGTAGTGGTAGGCATCTGGCACCCCTGGGTAGAGGTGGTAGTAGTGACAGGCATCCCGCCCCCATGGGTAGAGGTGGTAGTAGTGACAGGCAGCCAGCCCCCCATGGGTAGAGGTGGTAGTAGTGGTAGGCATCTGGCACCCCATGGGTAGAGGTGGTAGTAGTGACAGGCATCCAGTCCCCCATGGGTAGAGGTGGTAGGCATCCGGCACCCCCTTGGTAGAGGTGGTAGTAGTGGTAGGCATCCGGCACCCCCTGGGTAGAGGTGGTAGTAGTGACAGGCATCCAGCCCCCCATGGGTAGAGGTGGTAGTAGTGGTAGGCATCTGGCACCCCATGGGTAGAGGTGGTAGTAGTGACAGGCATCCAGCCCCCCATGGGTAGAGGTGGTAGTAGTGGTAGGCATCTGGCACCCCTGGGTAGAGGTGGTAGTAGTGACAGGCATCCGGCACCCCTGGGTAGAGGTGGTAGTAGTGACAGGCATCTAGCCCCCCTGGGAAGAGGTGGTAGTAGTGACAGGCATCCAGCCCCCATGGGTAGAGGTGGTAGTAGTGGTAGGCATCTGGCACCCCATGGGTAGAGGTGGTAGTAGTGGTAGGCATCCAGCCCCCCATGGGTAGAGGTGGTAGTAGTGGTAGGCATCTGGCACCCCCTGGGTAGAGGTGGTAGTAGTGACAGGCATCCCGCCCACCATGGGTAGAGGTGGTAGTAGTGACAGGCATCCAGCCCCCCATGGGTACAGGTGGTAGTAGTGGTAGGCATCCGGCACCCCCTGGGTAGAGGTGGTAGTAGTGACAGGCATCCAGCCCCCCATGGGTAGAGGTGGTAGTAGTGGTAGGCATCTGGCACCCCATGGGTAGAGGTGGTAGTAGTGGTAGGCATCTGGCACCCCCTGGGTAGAGGTGGTAGTAGTGGTAGGCATCTGGCACCCCCTGGGTAGAGGTGGTAGTAGTGACAGGCATCTGGCACCCCCTGGGTAGAGGTGGTAGTAGTGGTAGGCATCTGGCACCCCATGGGTAGAGGTGGTAGTAGTGGTAGGCATCCAGCCCCCCATGGGTAGAGGTGGTAGTAGTGGTAGGCATCTGGCACCCCATGGGTAGAGGTGGTAGTAGTGACAGGCATCCAGCCCCCCATGGGTAGAGGTGGTAGTAGTGGTAGGCATCTGGCACCCCATGGGTAGAGGTGGTAGTAGTGGTAGGCATCTGGCACCCCCTGGGTAGAGGTGGTAGTAGTGGTAGGCATCTGGCACCCCATGGGTAGAGGTGGTAGTAGTGGTAGGCATCCAGCCACCCATGGGTAGAGGTGGTAGTAGTGGTAGGCATCCGGCACCCCCTGGGTAGAGGTGGTAGTAGTGACAGGCATCCGGGCCCCTATGTGTATATGTGGCATTGGTGATGGGCATCCCGCCCCTATGGTGCTGCTGTTTCTGGTGTAAGTAATTTCTGCATCCCACTGTGTGTGTGTGATATGTCGGGTACGTGTTGTTTGTTTTTGTGGTTGGTGTCTGACTTACCTTCTGCGCAGTGCGCGTCCGTGCCTGTTCCGGTAGTAGATGTAGAATATTGGTAGGATCGGAACGATGGGATTCATGGTTGGTTCGTCTCGTTCGTCTTTGTCGTTGCTTCGCCTCGTCCTCGTCGCTTGCGTGTTCGTCTCGTAGCCGTGGATCGTGTTGTGGCGCGAATCGGAGCTTATGTGCGCCTGTCCCGGATGATTTGACGTGCCGTGCGTAGCGACGGGTTCGGCGCGTACGGGAAGCACATCGTACTTGTCCGGCCGGACGGGGCTGCATTTTGGCTTCCGGGCGACTCGATTCTGCGTTTACGGATCCGGCTCGGTCGGGGAACGGGACCTGGATTGGGTGAGTGTGACTGGGTCGGAATCTGTGCTGTTGTGCGCATCGTACTTGTTCGTTCGGATTAATGTGCGGATCGGTCGGGAAACAGGCATTCGCATGGCTTTTTTCCCGACCGAATGGCGTTAGGTGCGCCTCCGACCGAGATCGGAATCGACCCCTAAATGTCCCTGCATTCCTAGTAGAGGCTAAAAAAATCTGGCTCACCACAAAATCTAAGGATTTATAAAAATATTTTCGGAAGAGAAAATGATAGAAAGTGCAAAGTCTGAATGGTGTGAACATTGTATTACCAGATCATAAATGATATCTCAAATGTAATATAACCCTACCATCTTAGCGCTTACCCACTACATGAAAATTGACCTAGCCCTTCTGATCTAATGTCATCCGGAGATGCTAAAATAAACTAATTACGTAAACCAGAGAAAGAATTGTGAATGAATGCAATATACTGTTCAAGCTGAAAGAGCCTTGAATGTAGTAAAAGGCATCCTCTAACAAGTTCTTCAAGAACAATATGTCATACAAAATGTATATGGTTGGGTTCAAACTGGAATGGCATGGTAAGCAAAAAAACGATGGATTTAGGCCCAGATCTCTGTACTGGGGTGAATGTATGACATTGTTCTGCATTCTGTCCATCAACTGTTGTTTTTGCATTTGTCACCCCGAGTGGGACGGGTATGCCCAGACGTGGGTCCCGTGCTCTCCATGCCACTGGAATCAAGCTATCCTGGCTGAAGAGGGTGAAACCCCGAAACCGGTCCTAGGATGCTTGTTTCCAGTCCAGGGAGGACCTGGCTTGGCAGTTCGGGCTGGACTGTTCCCATGTGGCACAGGTTCAAGACTGATTTGCATATGGCTGGGTTCAAACTGGAATGGCATGGTGAGCGAAAAAACGATGGATTTAGGCCCAGATCTCTGTACTGGGGTGAATGTATGACATTGTTCTGCATTCTGTCCATCAACTGTTGTTTTTGCATACAAAATAAACAGGGCACATCTTGCTGCCTGTGTTGTCAAGTGAGCCAATAAACAGTGAATGGACATTATGAGGCGGCAACCATTTTGAATAAAGATATCATCAAGGTCTGAGGCCTAGGTATAGTCTAAGCCAGAAAACACACTTAAACTCATCATAATAATTTCAGTAGATTTATGTTACAAAAAAATCTTCATATATACTGCACAGTGTTGGTTAATACAGTGTAGTTATAATTAGGTCTAAGCTTCTACAGGAAAATCATTTTTTATTTTACTAATAACTTTGGTGCTGTATGACGAATCGTCACAAAACTTTCCCAAAAAGTGTTCATCCACCTCAACTTCTTTATGGGAGGTTTTAAGATGATCCATCAAGCAGGAGCCAAGAAAAAGGGCGGGTCCCAAAACATGTTTTTGCCATGCAATTTTGAACAGGAATTTTATACAACATTACAGGGAAAACGTTTGAATGAAATTACACCAAATTTGTCAGAAGGAAATTCACTCATAAAGCGTACCTTTTGTGATTTGGTGAAATTCCATTTAGCAGTTTTTTCAGAAATTAAGGTTAAAGTAATAGCAACATCTAATGTCGCTGTACTCCCATGGGAGTCTCATGGTACTGAAATTAAAAAAGTAAAATAAAGGCTTTTTCCCCCCAGCAGCCATGTCACTCTGATTGGCTTTCCGTGACACCAACAAAGATATTGTGGCGGCCATTTCTGGATTTGGGTACTCAGTCCACGTGCCCTCAAAATTGAAATAGCGTAGGATATAAAAAGGCAGGGTAGTGGTATTCTGAACCCCTTACAGTTATGGTGGGGTCCTAGAGGAACCTCCTAGGGCATAAAAACTAAATTGCACTGCCGGTCCCGTGGTACTCCTTTGGGGCTCAGTGACTTGTGGAGCACTTTGATTAGTTGATCAACCAAACAATAAAAAATTTTGCTGCGCCCATCTTCATTCCTCATTCGACAGCCAAGCCCCTACTATGCACACCCTTCTCCTCCAGACACCCGAGCACCATTAGGTGGCCAAGCCCCTACTATACACACTCTTCATCTTGTACAGAAATCTTCATAGAGAGCTTACTCCCTCCAGACAACCAAGCCATATTAGCCTCACTAAACACACTCTTCATCTTGTAAGAAAGCCTTCATGGAGAGCCCACTTCCTGCTGAAAGCCAAACCCCATTAGGAGGACAAGCACCTACTATGCACACCCTACACCTCCAGATAGCCAAGCCCCATTAGGTGACCAGGCCCTTGCTATGCACACCCTCCGACCTGTACAGAACTCTTCATGGAAAGCCCACTCTCTCTAAACACCCAAGCCCGATAGATGGCCCAGACCAACTACGCACATCCTTTGCCTCCAGACAGCAAAGCCCCATTAGGTGGCTAAGTACCTACTATGCACCCTTTGCCTTGTACTTAAGTCTTCATGGAAAGCCCACTCCCGCCAGACAGCCAAGACCCATTTGGTGTCTAAACCCCTACTGCACACACACTTTGCCTCCGGATACCCAAACAACATTCTCCTTGTACAGAGGTCCTCACAGAAAGCCAACTCCTTCCAAACAAGGAGAATTTTAAATGCGTCTTTATGACATTTGCTTTTTTACATTATTCAGTATACTGTAGAACTATTAGGCACATCATCAACTACTTAAGCAGAAACACTTTTTACAAACGTATATATTAAAACTAATTAACATAACACAATAATGAGAATTTTGGAATAATGTTAAATTTCTCTCTTTTAAATTATTTAGAGATTTTTCAGCGAAGAGGAAGAACAATATACTCAAAAGCAAGAAGAAAAAAGAATTATATAATGGTGAAGTACTGTTGATTTGGGTTGCTAATGAATGCCATAATCTGAGTCATAGTTAGGCAATACTTTATTGAGTGGCAGAAATGCACATCTTTCTGATACATGTTTTGTTTAGTGGCAACATTTCTTGAGCTTGTTGGTGCATATGTTTTCATGAACAGCCAAGTCATTTCAGACACTTAAGCTCACTTAGGTGGCCAAACCCCTGCTCTGCACAGTCATCATTCTATGTACAACTCTTTACAGGCAGTCCACTACCTCCAACACTTACGCACACTTACATCCTGTACACAGTTCTCCAGAGAGTACACTCTGTCAAGACACAAAGGCCTCTTAGGTGACCAACCCCTACTGCCATCAACGTTTTCCCTGTGTACAGCTCTTCATAGAGAGGCAAGTCCCTCCAGATATGGAAACACTATTAATTGATTAGGCGCCTACTACTCTCAGCCTTTGTCCTGTGCATAGCTCTTCTTGGAGAGCCCACTCCCTCCAGACACTTATGCTCCTTGAGGTGGTAAATGCCCAACAATACACAGCCTTCACCCTGCACACATTTGTTCTACATATGTAAAGAAAAGGGACATATGTGCTGTATCAATGTGCTGCCAAACTTTGTGCAAATTTGCACTAATGCTGGCACACTTACACTGAGGTGCATAAGGGCCTCCGTTATGGCTAAGATAGTTTTTGTGCAGGAAGTAATACCTTCCTGAAGTAACACTATCCTTTAACACTATTTCCTTTTTGTATATGTACTGTAGAAACTGTAACACAAGCAAAGAGAAATAAAAATGTTCTTCTTCTTATGCCAGCCTCAGGAAGGTGCAGGATTTTGGCACAAATCCATGTTTACAAGTTATTGTAGATATTATAAATTTGCATCAAAATCCATGGCTGGATGTAACTCTACACACTCACCTAAACATTTTACAGAGATGTCTATTGGTAAACCTTCGTTGTGACTCCAACCACAGAACACATAGGACCTGATTTGCATAAGTAAACAGACATTCAGTGTAGTGTGGTTTGTGGCCTCATTGTCTACATTGCTAAGTTGGCTTAGGCCTGGCTGCCATGATGCCTTTTTTGCACACGTTACTCTGTGACTTTGTTTTTCCAGACTCTGCTTGTGCCCGGCTATTTTAGAACTGTCTGCCTTTTTGTCTTTCACCTTTTCTCATGTTCCCTGTGGGTTTCGTCTGCACACCATGTACAAGGTCGAAAAACAACGTCCCTTGTTATTGCTGATCTGGTCAGCCCCTCGCACTTAGACATAACACGAAATACAGCTGCACTGGAGAAATTCGTGTGCTTTTAATATTGTGATCTCCCTTTTGGGGGCACTTGGAGAAAAACCTTTCCAGGGAAGAAGAGCTGTGCTTGTCTGATGATGTAAACCTTGCATCTAGATATTGAGGTATGGGGTCCGCCTGACAAAGCCCAGAGGTCTTCTATTTTTATAATAAACTAGTTAATAGCACGGGGAGGGTGGTAAGGCCATTTAGCCCTATATCCACTGTCTTTATAAAATGCTGTCCCCGTTTGTATTCTATGGAATTGTAACCATGCTTATTATTTTATCGTTATGCATTATGCTGATAGTACTGGCACGTGTACTTTATCTTAGAGCACGATAGTTGAAATAAACATTTTAAACTATACTGTGTCTCTTATTACGCACGTTGTGGACAAGTATGAGTGAGTTATGAAAGAGTGTTCTTGCTCCCGCGAGTCCTGAGAGAGACCGTGTTCTGGGTTGTCTAATCATTGGTAGCTTCGCCTTAGTACGGAGAACGAATGAGACGCTAAAGCTAGTCGGATTGGGATTGTGGGTACTAAGGTGCATGGTTGGTTCACCACTATACACCGAGGTCCTATTATCCTGTGCATAGCTCTGTATATGTGCAGAATCCCCGCAACATGGCGCCACCAACGTGGGGCTTCTTATCTGCGAGACGCTTGAGTAGTGCTTGTGCTTGTCCACAATAACCTTCGCTTACGCGTCCGGAAATGTATGTGAGGGTGATACCTCCTATATTGATGTTTTTATAGGTTCTTTCAAGCTTGAAGTTATTAAAAGGTGTTAATGTTAACCCTATATTGCGCTGCCTCACACTAGGTTGTCGATCATTCCTGGTCTTAATGGCGAATGTAAATATACCGGCACATAGCCGCGCTGCGCTCCGGGCTCATTTACAGGCTTATGGAGTGCCTGACGCGGGTGTCGCTCTCATCTTTGTGGTGCAGGCTGATCCGGCTCACCACTTTGAGGTGTTTTATTCTTGGATCACTTTTCCGGCGGTGGATGGAGCTGACAATTTGTTTCATGTTTACGCTCCCACTGCCCTACCCAATGCTTATCGGCCTTATCAGGCTCTTGAAGTACCACTTATGGCATGGCAACACCGTATTTGGTTTAATGGCGCCCTCCCACATCCGGTCACCCCGGTTCGTTTAGGCCCCTTATCAATAGAGGGGGCCACTTGGCCAGTCTTGGCCGGTTATACCCCACATCCGCGTTATTTGACGCTTGCGGTTGATGAACTGCACGCATTGCATGCGTCTTTAATCCGCGTGCACAGAGCTTTGGTACAATATGTTACAGGCAACGTCCAGGGGGCCCCTCCAGGAGTTGCGGCGCATCCAGCTGGACCGGGCGGTGTAACCATAAGTCCCGTCATGGTTAATTCGGTGTTGGGCAAGCGCCCACAGAATAAGGATGATTTGCCTTATTGGCTTGAAGAAAAATTTGACCAGCTGGAGGCTGTTTTTCCAAATACTTCTCCTGTGGACAAACACAGGATTTTGACGATTAGCTTGCCGAAAGACTTAATTCCCGAGTTGGCAGAATGCAACAACTGGGGCAAGGTATTCGCAGCAGTATATGCGAAGTGTTTCGGCACCCCTTCCATGACGGTACTCCCCTCTGTAATTAAACGAGTGCAGGATGAACATGGCCCTGAAGCGGCTGTGGAATTGGGGATGAGACTGGTGGGAGTGTTCGATGTGGTGGCTGATCTAATCCTTGCGAACGTCAAGGGTGATGCAGTCAACTTTCAAGTCGCTAATGCTTTGGCTTTGGTCCCGGAGCCGGACAAGCCACGTGAATTACCGAAAATTATTGCACAGGCTTATAAAACCATTGGCCGCAATAGTCTGGGGGTTAAGCCTTTTGCTAAAACGCAAACTCAATCCAACCCACAAACTAAAACTCAATCCGAGAAAGAAGAGAAACCGTTCTTTACTAAAAAGAACTGGAGGTTGAAGAAACAGGGTAAGCAACAATCAAAACCAGGGTCACGTGCCGCATCCCCGGTTTCCATATCTTCTGAACGCACTTATGATTTGCGCGACAGAGCAAGAATTAAATCTCCAGATAGGTTTCAAGTCCCTGACCCACGTTCTCCTCGTTCTTCACAGGCACCATCGACCTCCCAGACTGGTGGAGGAGATCGCCAGGATAGAGGCAGGGGTCGTGAGGCCCCACATGGACGAGACCAACCTCGACAACCAGGCCGAGGGAAACCAGAAGAATTTCCACGTTCACGCCCCCAGTTTCAGAAGAAAACGGTTGCAGCTTTAACAGCGAGATATACCACAGACGGTGAGAACGAGACTCCTGAATTGGACATGGGCAGTGACGCTGCTAGACAGCGCAGCGGAAGTTACCATAGTGCGGGAGGCACTGCGTCCTCATGTGGAGGCGACAGCAACTGACACATTCATTACTGTCGAGACAGCTGACACCCGAGTGGCACCCCCTGACAGACTATTTAATATTGTCATTCAAATTGAAGGTGACATTGAGCGTGTTGTTAAAGGGATTTTTTGGGAACATCTGACCTCTTCTTACAACATTTTGTTGGCAGAGGCGGATTGGCCGCCCCCATTCATACTTGCTGCTCATAGAGGGGAGGAGGTAATCCTTCCGAGCTTTTCTCGTCATGTCCCCAAGGACAAAGCGGAGGCTCTCGCAGCTGAATGGGCTGGGGCCCTGGCTCCGGCACTATACCGTAACCACGTGGGCTGGGATGAGTATTCTCCCCCCATGATATACCATTGCGGTCTCTGCCACAGCCCCAACCCCAATATCCTCTCCGGCGGGAAGCTAAGGGTCCCGTTTCAGACATTCTGACACACTTAGAATATCAAGGAGTAATTGAAACATGCGTATCACCAATGAATAATCCCCTTTTTGCGGTTTCTAAACCGGATGGATCGTACCGCCTAGTTTTGGATTACCAACATTTGAACTCTCATTGTCGGACCTTTGCGGTGCAAAATACCCACAGCTCTGCGCTCGTAGACAGTCTTGTTCGTAAAAAATATAAGATGACACTTGACCTATCCAATGGATTTTACACGCACAATTTGTCCCCGGAGTGCAGCCAATGGAGCGCTTTCACTTCCGGTGGAAAACATTTCAAATTTCGGCGTTTGCCCATGGGCTACAAGAACAGCCCGGGTGTCTTCGCCGCCCGTGTTGTCTCTTTGTTGGACAGCATAGACCCAGATGCGTGTTCGTACGTCGATGATATCTATCTGACAGACGACAAATTATGGCTGCATCTTTCCCGTGTGGACCGCATTATTCTTGAATTTGCAGTCTTAGGATACAAATTTAATTTTGCCAAATCTCACATCGCTGAATTCACTGTTTTAGTTTTGGGCTATGAGCTCAACAATGAAGGTAGGGGCTTAGCTCCCCATTTTTTGGAGAAGTGCGCACTTTTGCGCCCTCCAACCACCCTGAAGAAGCTTCAGTCATTACTGGGATTTCTAAACTTCGGGCGTTCTTACATTCCCGAATATGCCCAGCGTATCAAGCCTCTATATGCCTTGATACAGCCTAACTTTTCGAAGTCATGCTGGCTTCCTGAGCATTCCTCTATACTGCACTCTTTGCAGTCTGATCTACTTGAATATACGTTCTTGTTGACTCGTGATAACCACACAAACCTGGTGATTAGAATTGTGCCAGGGGCAGTGGGTTTCACGTACTTAACGTTTAACGAAGGTGACACAGTACCAATTGCATACAAGTCACATCTTTACACTTCAGCGGAGTTGCGCCTTTCCTATGTGGAGAAAGTTTTGACTGCGGTGCAAATGGCGATTCTTAAGGAACGCGCAATGGCACAGGGAAAACGCATTTTGGTGGTAACACCATATCCTGCCCTTGAGGCAGTGACGAAGTCAAGTGTCCCAAACTCTAAGGCTTTGCACCCCCGTTGGATACAATGGGCTCCATCTCTGACGTCCCCGGATGTCACTTTTATCTTTGATTCCTCTCTTCAGACACAGGAGTTCTTACAGTATGAATTTGTTCATCCTCCTCCTCTGTCTTTGCTGCCGCTTGAGGAGTACAAATGTATCATTTACACCGATGGTTCGGCGCAACCGGCCACGGGTTCTAAGCAAGCTTATTCCGCAGCTTGTGCTATTGTTGCAGGTACTATGGTGAACGGTGAGTTTAAATCGAGTGTGGTGCACACGCAGGCACTAGGAGACAGTACTACACAATTGGCCGAGCTGCGTGCTTTGGTGCTTGCACTTGAGTTCGCGAATCCAGACGTGACGACACTTATTGTATGCGACTCTTACTACTGTGTTCAATCCTTTAATGACAACCTATTCTTTTGGTCACAAAACGACTATAGAGATGCTAAAGGCAGCACAATTAAGCATAAAATGCTTTGGGTTCGAGTGGCAGATCTTAAACAACGTTTGCCTCTCACACAGGTGATTCACACTCTTGGCCACCAGCGGTGGGCGCACACGCGGTAGGTAACAGTTTGGCAGATGAAGCTGCCAAATCAGCAGTAGCCACGTGCTCAGTAGCAGCAGTTACAAGATCCATGACTAAAATAGATAATGAGATTTTGGCAGCTATTGCTGCAACAAAGGAAGGTGCTAATTACCCACGGGGTTTCCCTTCCAAGTACTCTTATCACTTAAGTCCCGAACAGGTTCCTTACATAACAATTCCAGACGTTGGTGATCGGCTGATTCCCAACGCGGACCGCTGACCTTCCTTAATAATGGCCGCACACGAAGGCTTGGCTTCGGCCCATGCTGGCGTGTCTGCGACTGTTTCCGTCTTGCAGCAGCGTTACTGGTGGCGTGGTTTATATAAACAGACCCGTACTTATGTGCTTTCTTGTGACGTTTGTCACCAAATTAAGCCTTCCACGGTTACACGACCACCACAAACACAGCTCTGCATTTCTAACAAACCTTTTGGGTGTGTTTACCTTGATCACTGCTGTCCATTTTCTTCTGACACTGCATATAAATACATCTTAGTTGCAGTGGATTCGTGCACACGTTTCATCTGGGTTTGGCCACAACTGAGTGCTGACGCTCGAAATGTCATAAGGGATTTGCGTGTCTTTGTGGGAATTTTTGCCTGTGGCACCTTCCATTCCGACCAAGGTCCAGCACTTGCCTCTAAGGCATACAAGGATTCAATGAGGTCACTGGGGGTGCGGGTGCAATTTTCGTCTCCATATAGACCTGAGGGCAATTCGATTGTGGAGCGAATGAACCGTGACTTAAAGCAATCCTTGACAGCTAGAGTCTTAGGTACTGGCAGGAACTGGCTGGCCCACTTGTATGGCGTGCAATGTGCACTTAATAATCTCCCTAGAAGATCTCTCGGTGGGCGGACCCCATACGAAATGCTCTTTGGCATACAAATGTTTGTACCAGACCTTGATGGTCTAGACATGGCGGCGAATGCCGCAATCTTTGACGTAGATTATCATTTTACTATGTTGCAGGACTTACAGGAGACCCGTGACAAACTTGCTAACAAACACTTGCCTTCAGCCACTGACGCTGCGCTGCAGATTCCGGTTGCTGGCTGGCTTCCGAAGGTTGGAGATCTGGTCCGAGAGAAGGTGGAGAATAAAAAAGAATTTGGCCCCTCTTATCGTGCACCAGTTCCTGTCCTTGGCTTGAAGGGTACTCGTACTGTCATCTTACCACCGCTTCCTGGTCGTAAAGACAACAGATACATCTCAGTGGACAATGTCAAGCTACAACATCTGGCCAATCCTGAATAGAGTGACACCTGCGGTATCATGTCCAGCCATTTCAAGGACTCCTGTTTGTGGCCCTCCACCTTACACAGACACTGATGTTGCCATTGAGATGGTCGATTTGCCTGATCACCTGCTCAACTTCCCGGCTTCCTCCTGCAACGCGGAGACCGAGTATGCATACCCCGCAAACGAGTCGGTGGCTCATTTACCTACAACACCACTGAGCCCAACCCGTTTTTCCTTTGATTCGGCTTCCACCTCATCACTTATCCCGTCCAGCTTCAGTATTTTTATATCCTGGTTCAGAGACAATTTTTTGGTCCCACCATGGACATACATCTGGTTGGTACTGTTCCTGATTTTTCTGTTCATGTCCATTGGCTTTGTGATTGTTTTTTTCTTGCTCATCAATGGTCACTATTTACCAGAACGCTCTGCGGTGAACTGTGTCGCTGGAACTTTGGCTCCGCATTCTTCCTCTCACATCATGAAGCGTGACCACACATTTGTGAACATTTCAGCTTTCCCAGTCGCTGATGGCATCGTATGGGATGCGGTGAATTTCCAAATTCATGGACCAACCGAGATTATTAATGTACCGAATGTCCTCCGTGTGTCCATGGGTGATGTGGTGAAAAGTAATGTTCATTCTGACGATTGGGATGTGCATGCCGTTGAATCGTTATTTTCTGACTTGAAATATTATGCTGCTTTTAATGCTGAATATTTGTACTTAAATTCTGCAAGTTATGCTGATTTATATTGTTACCAGCATTGGGGCAACCATTTTCTCCATAAACCAAGTACACTTAGGGGTACTTTTAATTACACACAATGGGAACATTGTCCGACCCCTGTGCCAGGTAGCTCCCAAACACTTAAAAGTAAATTTACTTACTTTACAGACTTTGATAGATCAAACCCTGGGTCCTATTATTTTAAATAGAACGCTTCGTCCATTCAGAAGATCATGTTGACCCACACCAAATTGCTATTTTCGGGTTCCTTTTTGACCGCATTAGCAGTGGGTGGTTATGAACACTGGCAGGACACCATTGAGTTAAAATCTATTTGGGGCACCAAATCATGGCAGGTACGCGGCACGGAAGCCTTACACCGTGCTTGCCTAATCCCGGCCCAAATTTTATTCTTAAATCGTACGATCTATCAAACAACCTGTTGGGGTTTGGCTACTTCCAAACAATTGAATGCACCCTCCATTCCCGTATTGTCTTCCACTCCCAACGAGAGCTTGCATTTCAATATTTCCCTTGCCAATTTGCAAGCTTTGTTTCAAAACAATTCGTTTAATATCTCTACGATTGTTCAGTCACCCTGGTTGGCTTGGCCCATAGCATCAAATGCCTGCCAACTGCGTTTTCATGACTCAGCTCCTGGTTACAAACAGGATAGGCCAGATCCGAGGTTTTCTGACTCACGTACTGTTACAACATATTCTGTTGGTAAATTGTGTAAACAGTGGTTTCAGCACTCTTCATTAGATTCTGTAAAACAACATTTATCCCTCCTATCAGGCAACATTGATCTGTCCGATTTTGTTCTAGGGCCTCGTGGTCCTCGACCTAAGAGGTTCATTTATGAAACTTACAATGAACTCTGGAAGCTTTCGCAGATAGAAGCTGCTTCCCGTTTACAGGAAATCGATCAAGCTAATCTAGAAAAAGTGCTTGCTGTTGTAGACAATAGTATTAATACCCTGTCTTCCCGCATTTACACATTAGAGAATATTGTTTCATCTGTTGTTGATATTGTACAGGATGATGTGTCTGTGTTATATCATGGTCAAAATCAATTGCGTTCAGTAATGCAGTTTGCGTGGACGTTGCAAACATTGAAGATGGGTAAGGTTCCATGGCATTTTTTAAACACGTCTGCCTTGTTCTTGCCATTTCATTTAACTGAAAAACAGCAATTCATGTCCATGAAAGATGCAACATACACTCTCTTACATATCGAAAAGATAGAGCCGTTACCATTCTCTGTGGCGGAGTTGGACTCTGCAGTGTGGCTAGTTCACGGGGTTATCGCTTTGCCTTTTTCTTTATTCGAGTTCAGTTCATGCATGAAACATTATCCTGTTGGCCGTTCTTGCATGAACTTTGGTCCCTGCCTTTCATGTACAGATGCCCTAGGGACGGAAAGGAGGTTTTTCTCACAGGAGAGTCTTGCGATTCTACAGTGGGTCATTCCCTAATTTGTAAAAACATTAAATTGCACGGGGCTTGTAATGTTTCGGCTCCGAATCTTGCTTGTGTTTTAAAAGGCATTCTGGCTCCTGTTATATCACCTACTTTCACTGTGCTTGCAAATGGTAGCTATCTGCTTCTGAATAATCAAGATTGCTGTGGAATGCAGGCAGGCATCCCCTATATTGTAACGGTTTCCCACCGTGTAGTGTGCTGCAAAAATGTGCTTTTTCCACCCCCGCGGGACATGATAGATAGTTCCATTTGGCCTTCCATACCCACGTTGATGGCAGATTAAAATAAATTGAGCAGAATAAAGGCGCTATTATTAAACCAGGAGGTTATGCTCACTTCCGCACGGGAGACCTTCGTCCTCCAGCTGGCTAGTACCCACAGTGAGATACAGGCTCTTTTGAACACAAACCTCCCACAACATTTGGGTGAACTGATTAACCCTGGGCGAAGTACTACGCTACGCTCGCGTAGTTTGCGAAGTTTGCGCTACTTCGCACAACGCGAATTGCACGTAGCACAGTGCAAACACACGTAGCGCAGCGTAGCGTAGTGCAGCGGTCATTTTTTACTTGCTCGCGGTCCTCAACGTCAAGTTGGCGACCGCGAGCGAGCAAAATGACATCCCGGCGAGACTTTTTCCTCGTTCGCGATCAGCAACATCAAGTTGCCGATCGCGAGCGTGGAAAATAAACCTCCCGGTGAGATTCTCAACGCGGGGAGATCAGGTTTCTCACTGCGAGTGGTCGCGTATGCTCGTGACCGCTCGCGATGAGAAACTACCAGTCCGCATTGAGAAAGCTGCTGCTCGAGTAAAAATCTACTCGAGCGGCAGTAAAAGACAGCTCGCACTGTGCAAGATGCCGTTTTCAATGATTGCACAGTGCGGACAAGCATCCGGCACCGTGCAATCATTGCGAACAGCGCACTACGCAGTTCGCGTAGTGCTATGCGTAGCTCGCGTAGTGCGAACTGCACTTCACGTAGCTTCGCGTAGCGCTACTTTGCGAACTACGCCCAGGCTTAGAACTGATTCACCGCGAATTCAATGCCTCTAATACCGAAGGTCTTGGGCACTTTTTTAAAGTTGTGGGCTCTGGCCTTGTTACCTCCTTTCAAACTATGGGGCCGATTACGATGGCGGTCGGTGTCAGTACCGCGGTGCCGGCGGTGCGGAAAAATGCCTTTTACCGCCCGCCAGCAGCGGTCCTCACGGCCGCCATATTATGAAGGGCAAATATGCCCCATTTCCCGACCTCCGCGGTGCAACGCTGACCGCCATGAAATTGCGCCCGCCACCGCGCCGGTGGGAGCCAATGGAGACTCACCGCCATGCGGAATGACGTCCCGTCCGCTCAACAAATTAGGATGCGCCAAACAACCCGTCAAACCGCAGGGGAGAAACCGCCCTTCCAGACACGGCGGAATCTCGACAGCGGAGCGTGAAACGAGACTTCCGGAGCCCTCCACCCGGAGCCGAACGCCATGGATCCAGCACTACACGTCCTCCCGGTGCTGTACGTGATACATCACCAGGTCAACATCGCCCGCCGCGGACGCCGCCGCAGGTACGTAAAAAAAACACAATACAACACAAAACAGAACACAAATTCCACGGGCTGAAACAGGGCACCTGGCCACATCAGACACACTGGTGTGGACAGGAACACATCCATCAGTGTACCCACACATGTCTCAGCTGGCACCAATTCACACCCTGCATCAAGCCCACCAAATTACCGCGAACATAATGTAATGTGTTGCTGACGACACCGCAGCGGTGAGTATGGGAGAAATCCATCGCACAAAGCAGAATGCATGTACAGAAACGGACAGGCCAGAAAGACCACAGGCCACCACCACCACCCACCACCCACAGCTCCGCCGCACACAGCAAGAAACATGCCAATCCCCCCCCTGTGCACCCCCATGTCCAACACCAAGCGAGCTAAATCCACACCCAGCAGCACACAACTAACACCTAGGGAGACAGACACAGCAGCATTGAGTGTAGATTAACACACAGCACAGAGGCACAGGCCCAGGGCAACACACACACACACCACAACACCACATACATGGCAAGAAAGCAGAATACAAGCACAAAATTAACATCCACACACACAAGGAACATACAGACTACTGGACACACACCCTGCCAACTCACACAGACCTACCCCACACCGACACACAGCCACATACACAGACTACATGCCACCAGCAATGGAGCACGACATAGAGGAAAGCAAAAATGATGTGCACACAAATGGGAGGGCAAGGAGACAACCAACAACCAGGTGAACAGACACATGCAGGACAAGGAACCTAGAACAACATCCACACCCCATCCAAGCACATGGCTGGCACAGTGAGTGAAGTCAAACAACAGTCACCTCAGTGCAACAACTCTGGGAGACAGCAAGGTAACCCATGTATAGGGACAGGGATGAAAGCAAGGACCTCAAGTCAAACAGTGAACAGCAAGTACACATGAGTATCACACAGGGCACATTGGCACACTCAATGACTGTCAAACACAAGTAGGAGTCCCCAAACATACCCCCTCATATCTGCAGCATACAACCCCAATGCCAGACACACAGAAGGGCCTACATAATGTCCAGACAAGATACAGACAAACAATCAAACCCCCTGGGGGCATCCACAAACATCACACACACACAGGGATTTCAGTACCAACGTCTGCACCAAAACAAAAATGGCAAACACAATTCAAAACAGAAACACATACAGAACCACAAAAATAACACACATCACCTGTGCAGCCAAACTAGGGGAAGGCAATGGGAGCACACACACAACAGGAGTGCACCACCTCATCAGTCAGGAAAAATGCATAGGCTACATACCACAACACAGACAAAAAGTGCACCATCACAGAACAACACAGACACATCAAACACACAACAGATGCACAACACCACAAAGCACATAGCAAACACAGCAGTACATCAGGGGATGTATACTAGGACAGCACAAGGCAACATACACCCACAGCACTGAATGCACAACAAGCAGTGTGTGCACACAAACACACAACAGTCCCACACAGCCATGAGTCACACGCCATTAACACACACATCAACACACACGACAAAGCCACAACCAACACACCGTACAACCCTTGACCACCCAAATGCACACCATGTAAGTAACCGTTGTGACTAGGATGACTGCTCATCACAACATGACTACACATCTACACTGCTAGGCATACATGAAAGCAAGAACGCACATACATGTTGAGCCTGGTCAGCCTGCCTGCAATCCCATGTATATGACCCCTCTATGTGTTTGCAGTGCCCACATACCAGGATGCAGTAAAACATAGCCAACAGCAACAAGGAAGGAACATGAGTCTGGTATGTCACCGAAAACAACATCACTGACCCCACAAGTATCCGAGTCATGAAGAACTGAAGTCCCCGTCACCCCTGTAAAATAAATGATAAGTCAAACAAGCCAGTGGCACAGTTGAAGTGGCACACAGAGCATGTGGCCCAGTAAATGTGAGACATACAGGAAAAGCCTTATTCAGTAAGGACAATGACACAACTGACAACATGAGCAACTGTTTTTATTCACAAATAGCACTGATAGGCAACAATATCAGACAGGACCAAGGCACAAGATGCAGAGCCTGAACATGAGAAGCTGCACAGGCAGGGGGCAAACTGCAAGGCCAGTGGCCAGTCCAAGGTGCTGACAGAGTCAATGAGAAGCTGCACAGGCAGGGGGCAAACTGCAAGGCCAGTGGCCAGTCCAAGGTGCTGACAGAGACAATGAGAAGCTGCACAGGCAGGGGGCAAACTGCAAGGCCAGTGGCAGTCCAAGGTGCTGACAGAGACAATTAGAAGCTGCACAGGCAGGGGGCAAACTGCAAGACCAGTGGCCAGTCCAAGGTGCTGACAGAGACAATGAGAAGCTGCACAGGCAGGGGGAAAACTGCAAGGCCAGTGGCCAGTCCCAGGTGCTGACAGAGACAATGAGAAGCTGCACAGGCAGGGGGCAAACTGCAAGGCCAGTGGCCAGTCCAAGGAGCTGACAGAGACAATGAGAAGCTGCACAGGCAGGGGGCAAACTGCAAGGCCAGTGGCCAGTCCAAGGTGCTGACAGAGACAATGAGAAGCTGCACAGGCAGGGGGCAAACTGCAAGGCCAGTGGCCAGTCCAAGGTGCTGACAGAGACAATGAGAAGCTGCACAGGCAGGGGGCAAACTGCAAGGCCAGTGGCCAGTCCAAGGTGCTGACAGAGTCAATGAGAAGCTGCACAGGCAGGGGGCAAACTGCAAGGCCAGTGGCCAGTCCAAGGTGCTGACAGAGTAAATGAGAAGCTGCACAGGCAGGGGGCAAACTGCAAGGCCAGTGACTAGTCCAAGGTGCTGACAGAGTCAATGAGAAGCTGCACAGGGAATGTGTGTCACCAAACTCCGCCATGGTCAGCAACACAGTCTGGTGTGTCACGATGGGCAGCACAGGTACCGGTGTGGGAGAGACAGGTCTGTGACATTGATCAACATTCAGACTTGGCTGTCAGTCTGACTGGGAGCTGACTGTGTGTCAGGCACAGTTGGACCACTTGACTGGGGAGTGAGACGCCCAGCTGAGGAAGAGCTATCAGTGGCCTTGGACGCTGGAGGGCTGCTTGGACCAGGTGGTGTAGTGGCACGTGGAGGTGGACTCAGGCCGACGTGGGACACAGTGTGGGAGGGAGACAGTGGAGGGGTGCCTTTCCACTTCTTGGGGATTCTAAATGGCTTGCCTGTCTTGGTATCAATGGGAAGTGGTGTGGACACAAACGGCACACTCATCACCAAGGCTGCCGCAGGTGCACACGCTGGACCTCCCTTTGGGGATGTGCTGGATCTAGAAGGACGCTTAGCCTGGCATTGCCTCTGCCCCTCCATCCCCTCTTTACCCTGTGTGCCCCCTACAGTGCCCTCCTGTCCCTGCTTCACTGGACTTGGAATGGGAGTAGAGGTAGTTGGTGAAACAGCCTTGGATACCTTACTATGTGTAGCCTTGCCAGGCCCCACCTTCACAGTGGGCATGGAGAGTTTCTGCATGCCTTTGCGAGACGTTTTTGAGACCACAGAGTCTGTGGCCGGGGATTGCTCTGAGGCTTGTGACCCTGAGTACTTCCTCCTTGAATCATGTGCCTTTGCAACGCCTGACGGGCTCTTCCCTTTGCGCGCTGGGGTTGTTTTTTTCTTCGTAGGGGAAGGTGTCTGTGACCTTGACCGCTTGGGCTGCTGCTGCTGTGTGCTACGTGTGCAGTATCGTGACGTTGAGGTGTGTGAAGCGTGGTCACCGTCGTCAGACGTCGCCACTGGCATGGGGGTGGACAAAGGGACTGGAATTGGACTACGAGATTGAGCCAGTTGAAGTGCAGCCGCCATTGTGGAGGACATTGTCTGGACAGTGCGGTGCAGCCCACCCACGTCTGAATGTATGCCCTCCATGAAAGCTAACACCTGTGCCAATTTGCGGTCGTGGTCTGACAATGCATTGAGGAGCCCTGTCTGCCCCACACACAGCTGGCGCATAAGGTCCACACACTCTGCACTGATGGCAGCAGGGGGCACAGGGGCAGGGGCAGCGGTGCCTGGAATGAAGGACACTCTTCCCCTCTTTGTGGTGCGAACACGGGCAGCAACAGAGGAAGTGGCTGGGAGGGTGGGCACTGCACGCTGTGTGCTGGAAGATGTAGCAGACTCTCCGTTCCATGTGTCCTCCAAGATGTCTGCACCACCGCCGTCATCAGATGATGTTGAACTTTGCGTCTCGGGCTGTGATTCCTCCAGCATACTCCTATCCCCCTCCGAGGCGCTGGTCACATCTGTGTCACTGGGATCTTGTGCAGCTGTTGTGCTTGTTTCACCACCACTGGTGTCCGTCCCCTGTCCCTCCGTGCCCACGGGAGATGCTGCATAACAGAGAGACATGTAGGGTCAGCAAAGTGACAGCAACAGGACAAACATATTCAAGCAAAGCAACACTGAGGATGACAAAGTCTACATGTTGCAGGCCACCCCGTGCAATCTCACCATGCAGACACACTTCACTACCTCAAACAGTGCGTACAAACATCTAAACACGGCATAGCTGAGCCATGTGATGGGCAGACAGCACAACATCATGCATGTTGGGGCGTACAAACACTAACACCAAAGGACCAGGCCTGCAGCACACCACCCACAATGCCATTGAAATTCCCAGGATTGGAAAAACATCAGTAAGTGCATGTATGTAAAATCAGTGACTGCCACACCCAGCAAAGGGGCCACTTACAACCCACTGCATCACAGTAACCACATCACGTACACCAGCGCAGGTACAGGCTTGGTACACATGCAGCCACTCACAGACAAAATCAACCTTCACAGAATACTCACCCCTAGCTTGCTGTTGATGCTCCTTCAAACGTGCGTCCAGCTCAGGCTGTGTCACAGCCAAGATGCGGCACATCAGTGGTGTCAAGCTGCGTCGTGACAACCTGTCACTGCGAGGGAGTATCCCCAGTGTCATCTCGGCAACGTTCTTTGCCAGTCATGATATGTCGTCCCACCTCTTGTGGCAGTGGGTGCGCCGGCGGTTTGACACTCCCAGAGCCCGCACCTTGGTTGCAATGGACCTCCACACGGCCTTACGCTGGTGTTCCTTGAGCTGCAGGTGTGGGAGACAAGAGGGGGAAAACATCAGTGACACACTCTCATGGTAAAACCTCTCTCTCTGAACAGTGGCATGACACAGACTCATCTCCACACGGCAGATATGGGTCATTGATGTACACTCATGCCAACCACACACGTATCACACTCTGTACAGTCAGTGATGTGTCCTTGTCACATTGGGCGTGGACAGTCCATGCCAGGTAGAATCACACAGAGATGGACAACGAGGAGCCACACAAACAGTCACATGAACAATAACTGTCCCGAAACATGCATCACCAGATAGCTGTCACACCATATGGATGTGTACACAACACATGTCCATCCACCCTTCATGTCCATGCATTTAATGTGTGGGTTGCATACACCCCCTTAACAACTAGGAAACAGCATGTCAGCCAGTGCATTACACAACCCCACACTCTCAGGCACATACACCATCTGATCGACTACATGTGTGCCCCCTTGCACTCACACCCACACTGTTGGAGACTTACCACAACATTTGGGCCACCATATAGCCGTGGGTACTGTGTCAGCACCTCGTCCACCAGGACATCCAGCTCCTCGCTTGTAAATGGACTGGCACGGATCTTCTCCGTCCTAGCCATCACTGTGGACATGAGACGTCAGCGGCGGCAGTGGGCGGTGAGGGGTCCCAGGCAGCAGTCCCTGGAGGCAGCAGCAGGTGAGGGGTCCCAGGCAGCAGTCCCTGGAGGCAGCAGCAGGTAAGGGGTCTCAGGCAGCAGTCCCTGGAGGCAGCAGCAGGTGAGGGGTCCCAGGCAGCAGTCCCTGGAGGCAGCAGCAGGTGAGGGGTCTCAGGCAGCAGACCCTGGAGGCAGCAGCAGGTGAGGGGTCCCAGGCAGCAGTCCCTGGAGGCAGCAGCAGGTGAGGGGTCCCAGGCAGCAGTCCCTGGAGGCAGCAGCAGGTGAGGGGTCTCAGGCAGCAGTCGCTGGAGCCAGCAGCAGGTGAGGGGTCCCAGGCAGCAGTCCCTGGAGGCAGCAGCAGGTGAGGGGTCTCAGGCAGCAGTCCCTGGAGGCAGCAGCAGGTGAGGGGTCCCAGGCAGCAGTCCCTGGAGGCAGCAGCAGGTGAGGGGTCCCAGGCAGCAGTCCCCGGAGGCAGCAGCAGGTGAGGGGTCTCAGGCAGCAGTCCCTGGAGGCAGCAGCAGGTGAGGGGTCCCAGGCAGCAGTCCCTGGAGGCAGCAGCAGGTGAGGGGTCTCAGGCAGCAGTCCCTGGAGGCAGCAGCAGGTGAGGGGTCCCAGGCAGCAGTCCCTGGAGGCAGCAGCAGGTGAGGGGTGTCAGGCAGCAGTCCCTGGAGGCAGCAGCAGGTGAGGGGTCTCAGGCAGCAGTCCCTGGAGGCAGCAGCAGGTGAGGGGTCCCAGGCAGC
The DNA here is from genome assembly GCA_963921515.1 of Calotriton arnoldi. Lineage (NCBI taxonomy): Eukaryota > Metazoa > Chordata > Amphibia > Caudata > Salamandridae > Calotriton > Calotriton arnoldi. Next base: position 130,652 of record CAWUFW010007057.1, on the reverse strand, counting down.
AGGCTCTGTGAGCAGTGGAAATGTGGTGCTCCCTTCCACACATATATAGGGCCCTGGACTCGTTTCAGTGGTCATAGTCTTCTGCCATTGGTGTTCCAGGTCAGCCTTCTTCAAAAGCATCCAATGACCGCCTCCGCGGGGGCGGAGCACGCCTACCGCGATTTTTGAATCTGCAACATGCCACCGCGATAGCGGTCCCCATTGGCTGCAAGGGCATGGTTAATGGCGGTGACACACCGCGGGGTCCTGGCCGGTGCTACCGCGGTGGTGCATCTTACAAATGCATCCTATCTCCGCATCCGCTGGGGGCGGAGCACGCCTATCGCGATTTTTGAATCTGCATCATGCCACCGCGATAGCGGTCCCCATTGGCTGCAAGGGCATGGTTCATGGCGGTGATACACCGCGGGGTCCTGGCCAGCGCTACCGCAGTGGTGCATCTTACAAATGCATCCTATCTCCGCATCCGCTGGGGCGGAGCACGCCTACCGCGATTTTTAATCTGCATCATGCCACCGCGATAGCGGTCCCCATTGGCTGCAAGGGCATGGTTCATGGCGGTGACACACCGCGGGGTCCTGGCCGGCGCTACCGCGGTGGTGCATCTTACAAATGCATCCTATCTCCGCATCCGCTGGGGGCGGAGCGCGCCTACCGCGATTTTGAATCTGCATCATGCCACCGCGATAGCGGTCCCCATTGGCTGCAAGGGCATGGTTCATGGCGGTGACACACCGTGGGGTCCTGGCCGGCGCTACCGCGGTGGTGCATCTTACATATGCATCCTATCTCCGCATCCACTGGGGGCGGAGCACGCCTACCGCGATTTTTGAATCTGCATCATGCCACCGCGATAGCGGTCCCCATTGGCTGCAAGGGCATGGTTCATGGCGGTTACACACCGCGGGGTCCTGGCCGGCGCTACCGCGGTGGTGCATCTTACAAATGCATCCTATCTCCGCATCCGCTGGGGGCGGAGCACGCCTACCGCGATTTTTGAATCTGCATCATGCCACTGCGATAGCGGTCCCCATTGGCTGCAAGGGCATGGTTCATGGCGGTGACGCACCGTGGGGTCCTGGCCGGCGCTACCGCTGTTTGATTGCCATAGAGTGACATGGGTGACCGGGATGTGGCTGGTGGAGCATGACAAACGCCATCTGCAGCTATGTAGAGGGCCATCACTAACACCAATGTGTCATGTGCAGCACATGACACACTTGCGTCAGTGGTGGGCATCGACACAGGTACAAATGGTGGTTGGCATGCTCCGCCACCCAATTCACGGACAGTATGTGCGTCCGCTATGGGGAATATGCAGCATCACATCGTACACTCTGTGCGTCATTGTGTTTATGGGGCACGTTTAAGGCACCTACGGACAGTTCTTGTTGTGTGTGGATCAATGGTCATTACTGTACTACGCACAGTGGATACATACAGTGGCACATGGCACTGGATAACATTGATATGGTCTCCTGTCACAAATGTCAGCCACTGTGTAACGTCTCACACCAAATGGAACACTGTACTCCATTATGTTGAGCAATATTTACACACAATGTTGTATCTGCCACCCATGCTGACCACTATCTCACACCTGAGCCCATGTGTTACACTGAAAACCCAGATGAACTCATTTATTCAGCATGACTGTCATCATTGGAAACAGATGTCACCCTGTTGTGTTATTGCTAAGACCAATTACATGCCGCATGTTATGTCTTTGTACACACTGGCAACTCCTGCAGTGTATGTCCACATGTACAGGGGGGCTCGACCTGCTAAAGGATGACGAGTACTTCAGCACCACACCTGGCATCCGTTGCATTATTATTGTTTGTCACTTGGGTAGACGGCCAGAGCAGATGTCTTTGCTACATGTCTGCCATCTGTAACCACAGGGACCTATGTGGTAGTGTCAGGTCTGTGCTCATGTTGTTTGGACTGTTGTATGTGAATCAGTGACATGTACATTTCAACAATGGTGCTTAGCTACACTATGTTTTTGAGTGTTGTGCTGTGTTCCGGTGCTACTCACCTGCCACCAGTGCATGTCCATTGTTCACATCAGGAATGTTGCGTTGGCAGATGGACTGCATGCACGGTTGTGGATTGTGCTAACTGTATGGAATATAGTATGCAACATTTGTCCACAGGCTATGGGTGTCCAGTTTTGCCTGTGCAATGTGTGTGCACTGATTAGCGGGAATTGTCTGCAATGTTGGATGGTCAGCACAAGTGGCACACGTGTGCAGTGTGTTGCCACCAACACTAGTGTATGTGCATGCTATGGGGTGCTAGCCATCCTTGCTCACCATCTATTCCAGCACTGTGTGGGTGGATCACATCTGCTGGTGTATCAGGATGGTGTGGGCACCCAAGACAGGTGAGATGTACCTTGACTGTTGTGCCTGTGACACTCATCCAACTCCGACATTTGGTCAATGTGAGGTACCAGTGACCCACTACTCATGCACAGCCAGCATGTTTGTTAGATGTGGGATTTTGATTGTATGCTGTGTTGGGCCTGACAGCCTGTGTGGAATGAGGGTCAGGATGCATGTCCTTTGGGACATGTGGTGTAAAATTACATCCACTGGTGTCAGGTGTCTGAGCCAGTAGTCCATATGTCATGCATACAGTATGTTCATGCGTGGACTTGTTGGCATACTGGCTTGGCATTGTCCATGTAGTGTTGTATGTATGTGTTGTGGCACTGTTGTGTCTTGAAACAGCTGGATGTGTATCACCATGGTATGTGTTGTGGTGCACATGTGTCCTTGGGCAGTCCCTCCTTGATGCTGCATGTAAATGTCCAAAATGGGGGAAGATTAAGGGTGCATACAGGCCCTGCTGATCACGTCCCTCATCTATTGTTAATGTGTGCCACATTGGCTATCTGTGTGCTTGTAGAGAGTACTGGGCAGTGGGGTAATGGTGGCCTGTTACAGTGGTACACATACTCTGCACAGGCGTGACATCATCTGTCACTGTCCGACTTTGTATTCAAGTCAGCAGCAGTAATGGCCTGTGTACTGATGACATTGGCACATGTATGGGTTTGGGATGTGAATGTCATTGAATTTGAGTGTGTTCGAAGTGGCACTGAGTACAAAGACAATCCCAATGATCTATCCACATTGTGTTGTTGATGTGTCCCCTGCAATTATTGGCCAAGGAGGTGTGGCAGGTACAGCAGCAACGTGGAAGCCAGCAGTGTCTCTGCTTCACACATGTCCTGTGTCATGTACACCCAAGGCTGAGTCCACCTCAGCTCGATATGTGACTCTTGGCATTCACATAGACAGTGTTCGTATTGTGTCTACTGACTGTGCACATCCATGACAGTTGTACAATTAATCTGTCTCATGTTGGGACAACACTGAATTGCACTGTGTGCTTTCAGGGATGACAGTCAATTTTAGCGCCGTGACAGGACAGACTTTATGAATTTGTGCACATCCTAATTTATGTTGCTATGACGTGTCCCCTTTCATCTCACCTAGGAGGCGACCTACTGTGTTTCGTACCTTCACCCTGCTGGCTAACATGGAGGATACCGACATCATAAGGCGATTCCGTCTGGTTCGGACAAACCTCCTGGAACTTTGTGCACTATTGGAGCTACACCTGCTTCCACGCAGGACATACCCAACAGCACTCACGGCAACGGCAAAGGTGATGGCATTCCTACATTTCGTGGCTACGGGATCCTTCCAGCAAACTGTGGGCATTGCAGGGGGGATGTCCCAACCAACATTCAGCATGGTGCTACGTGATGTCCTGTTGGCTATGATGCAACACAGGGACCAATTCATACATTTCCCGAGGCGGCATGAGTTGGCGGATGTGAAGGGCGAATTTTATGCACTTGGACACGTTCCTAATGTAGTTGGTGCAATAGATGGCACACATGTTTCCCTGATTCCACCCCAAGCACGGGAGCATATTTACCGAAATAGGAAACATTATCATTCCATCAATGTGCAGGTGGTGTGCCAGGCAGATATGGTCATCTCACACGTCTGTGCAAAGTTTCCAGGATCAGCCCACGATTCACACATAATGCGCAACAGCATTTTACCACAGCTGATGGCCAATCTGGCGCCGGAGCGGGCATGGATTGTGGGTGAGTACAAAGGGTCGAGTCGTGTGCTGTTTGTGTGCCATGCTGTCCTCGGACACATGTCAGACACTCAATCTGTATGTGTCTTTCACACTTAGGTGACTCTGCATATCCCAACGGACCTTGGTTGTTGAGTCCACTTCGCAATCCCAGGACACCAGCTGAAGTGCGCTACAACAATGCCCATGGGAGGACACGTCGGGTCATTGAGCGAACATTTGGACTCCTGAAATCGCGTTTTCGATGCCTCGACAAGACCGGAGGGGCTCTGCAGTACTCACCCGTCAAGGTGTGTCAGATAGTGGTAGCATGCTGCATGCTACACAACCTGGCCATGCGGAAGGGGATCCCCTTAATCCAGGATGATGATGACCAGCCACAGTCCCCACCTGCAAACACCCAAACGTCAAGTGACGAGGATAGTGGAGAGGAGGAAGGTGTTGGACAGCGTCAGCAGCTCATCAACAACTACTTCACTTGATGGTCAGTGGCAATGTCAATACTGGCTGTTGTCTGATGATGTTGTGCTTGGTGAATATGTGTATGTGAGTTTTGTGACTACAGCATGTTGCAGAGTCAGTGCTGGCTGCAGATGTGTATGGCAAGGGTTCTTTTGACACAGCTACTTGATGTCTATGTTGGTACAGTTGCTCCTTGTGACATGTGCAGATTGTCGTACCTTGATGTGCTGTGTTGTGTGATGGTTGTTAGTCCACCACCTGAGTAGCAACTGATGTTCTGTTGTGTTTTCCTAGGTCCCTTCAGCCTCTACTTCCCTGCTCCTGTGACATTGTAATCATGGGTGTGAGTTAACATACTGTGATGAACATGGAACAGTGACAACTACATTGGTGCGTTATTAGTGTTTATTTACAGTGGATACATGTGATGTAGATGTGGATATTGACAGATTTGTGAATGGTGAATAACAGATTTGTCAGTGATGGTAGATGAGACAATAGAGTATACACTAGATCAGTATGGCAACACAGTCCACCAGTCATTTGCCATTCCCACGGCATTGTGTGTGGGGACAGTCTGCAGGGTACACAGCAGGGTGAAGAGGGGTGCCATCATGGCTGGCTACTTGACTGGCTTTTGCCAGGTGCTTTGCCACGGGATGCTCCCAATGATTTTTTCGGGCGGCCCCTTGCTCTTTTGGCAGGGGGGGACACAGGTGCATGGCCAGTGGTGTCTGATGAGTCCCCATGCTCGCTGGACGCAGGGGAGGGTGGGGGTCTGTCATCCTGCATCACAACGGAGGGAGCTGTAGGTGTTGGCGGTGCCGCATGCCTGTCCCTGAGGACCCCCACTAGCTGGCCCAGGAGGTCCCTGATTTGGCTCATGCAGGCCACGAGTTGGCCCATGCGGTTGTCAATTGAGCGCAGCATCTGTTGTTGCTCACGGGCATCCTGCTGAGCCTGCCTCAACTGTCCCTGGGCGTGTTCATAGGCCCCCACAACTCTGTGAATGTGTGCCAGTGATTCAGTGGCAGGGTCTTCTTCCCTTTGGGTCAGCCTTGTCCTCACACCTGGCCTGCTGTCACGGCCCTGTTGCCTCCCTCCTGTGGGCACCGGCCTACTCTCCCGTACCTCCGCAGTTGTTGTGGTCTGGTTGGCCTGTGGAGCAGGGCGAGTGTTGCAGGCAGCAGTGGTAGTGGTAGTGGTGGTGGAGGTGGTGGTGGTGGCACAGGTCGTTGCAGCAGGGCTCTGCGTTGATGTTGTTGCTGAGGGTGGTGGGGCTGTGGGGTCCTGGGACACATTACGCCCTGCCACACCAGATGGTCCGGGTTGGTCCTCCTCCTCATCATTATCCAGGGAGTCTGCATCCGAGGGGAGATGTTCGGGAGCTGGTGACTGGCTGTGCTGGTTGAGGTTGCCGTCCTCTGCAGTCAGTTGTTGGTCACCTGTGGGACAGGAAGTAGATGGTAATTGCCTTACACACCTCAGGGTTGCTGTGTTTGATGTCTCTTATTTACATGTTATGCTACACACAGTTGCCTTTTTCACACATTGTATGTCTGCACAGTGATGTGCCTCATGCCATGAAGTGGTGTTACATTCATCATTTCACAATGGTGTGACCTGTGATTGGTTAGCATGCCACACGTCTAGTATTGGTGATTTCAATGTGAGGTTGTCATCTGACAACTGGCATGACTACAAGTTGATGTTCAGCATCTTTGCTGATCACTCTGCCTGGCAGACATTACCTGTGTGCATGGACTAGCCATTGTCATCACATGCATACCGTTGACATGTCCTGTGCTTGTATTTCTTTATACATCAGACCATGCTAGTTTGGTTTTCCCATGGTCCTTCATGATCAGCACCCATGTACGCTACAGAGGGAAGTCTGGGTGATGCATGTCAGAGGCCCGTTTGCTTGGACATATTTGTTGAGAGTCACAGTTCTGTTTCTGTCACAGTTACGTACGCTCAGCTGTCTGCATCCTGTCAATGGCTGTGCTTTTCTTTTCTATTTTTGGGTGAAGTAGAGCCTCATGTTGTCATGTCTCTCAATGCTTTTGTTGAGTGATGGTGGTGTGCATGCACTGTCTGATTACCTGTGCAGTGTCACTTTGGTTTTTACTTACAGACACATGCTTCTGGGTGGGGTGCCCCAACCTGCTGAGGGGTGTGAGAGGGGGCCTGTTGGGAGTTGTAGTGCTGCCTCCAGATACACATTCCCCAACCCTGTGAAGATGGCTACCTACCTGTTAGGTGGTGGGGGAGCGTTCAATGGCTGACACATGCTTCTGGGTGGGGTGCTCCATCCTGCTGAGGGGTGGGAGAGGGGGCCTGTTGGGAGTTGTAGTGCTGCCTCCAGATACACATTCCCCATCCCTGTGAAGATGGCTACCTACCTGTTTGGTGGTGAGGGAGCGTTGAATGGCTGACACATGCTTCTGGGTGGGGTGCTCCATCCTGCTGAGGGGTGTGAGAGGGGGCCTGTTGGGAGTTGTAGTGCTGCCTCCAGATACACATTCCCCAACCCTGTGAAGATGGCTACCTACCTGTTAGGTGGTGGGGGAGCGTTCAATGGCTGACACATGCTTCTGGGTGGGGTGCTCCATCCTGCTGAGGGGTGTGAGAGGGGGCCTGTTGGGAGTTGTAGTGCTGCCTCCAGATACACATTCCCCAACCCTGTGAAGATGGCTACCTACCTGTTAGGTGGTGGGGGAGCGTTCAATGGCTGACACATGCTTCTGGGTGGGGTGCTCCATCCTGCTGAGGGGTGGGAGAGGGGGCCTGTTGGGAGTTGTAGTGCTGCCTCCAGATACACATTCCCCATCCCTGTGAAGATGGCTACCTACCTGTTTGGTGGTGGGGGAGCGTTCAATGGCTGACACATGCTTCTGGGTGGGGTGCTCCATCCTGCTGAGGGGTGGGAGAGGGGGCCTGTTGGGAGTTGTAGTGCTGCCTCCAGATACACATTCCCCAACCCTGTGAAGATGGCTACCTACCTGTTAGGTGGTGGGGGAGCGTTCAATGGCTGACACATGCTTCTGGGTGGGGTGCTCCATCCTGCTGAGGGGTGTGAGAGGGGGCCTGTTGGGAGTTGTAGTGCTGCCTCCAGATACACATTCCCCATCCCTGTGAAGATGGCTACCTACCTGTTTGGTGGTGGGGGAGCGTTCAATGGCTGACACATGCTTCTGGGTGGGGTGCTCCATCCTGCTGAGGGGTGGGAGAGGGGGCCTGTTGGGAGTTGTAGTGCTGCCTCCAGATACACATTCCCCAACCCTGTGAAGATGGCTACCTATCTGTTAGGTGGTGGGGGAGCGTTCAATGGCTGACACATGCTTCTGGGTGGGGTGCTCCATCCTGCTGAGGGGTGGGAGAGGGGGCCTGTTGGGAGTTGTAGTGCTGCCTCCAGATACACATTCCCCAACCCTGTGAAGATGGCTACCTACCTGTTAGGTGGTGGGGGAGCGTTCAATGGCTGACACATGCTTCTGGGTGGGGTGCTCCATCCTGCTGAGGGGTGTGAGAGGGGTGGCCTGTTGGGAGTTGTAGTGCTGCCTCCAGATACACATTCCCCATCCCTGTGAAGATGGCTACCTACCTGTTTGGTGGTGGGGGAGCGTTCAATGGCTGACACATGCTTCTGGGTGGGGTGCTCCATCCTGCTGAGGGGTGTGAGAGGGGGCCTGTTGGGAGTTGTAGTGCTGCCTCCAGATACACATTCCCCAACCCTGTGAAGATGGCTACCTACCTGTTAGGTGGTGGGGGAGCGTTCAATGGCTGACACATGCTTCTGGGTGGGGTGCTCCATCCTGCTGAGGGGTGGGAGAGGGGGCCTGTTGGGAGTTGTAGTGCTGCCTCCAGATACACATTCCCCAACCCTGTGAAGATGGCTACCTACCTGTTAGGTGGTGGGGGAGCGTTCAATGGCTGACACATGCTTCTGGGTGTGGTGCTCCATCCTGCTGAGGGGTGGGAGATGGGGGCCTGGTGTGTGTTGTAGTGCTTTTTGTCTGTACACATGCATCCCAGTTGGTTTTGTTTAGCTTTGTGCTTTTTCAGGTTGAGTGGTGGTTACATCTGTGTGACCTGTTTTGGGTATTGTGGGTCAGACGAATGTCCTTTGGCCTAGGGGTTGTAGGTTTGAATTTGTGCAAGACGGTACATGGCAATGTGATGATATACATTGGTTTGTACTTACCAGCTTCCAGTCCCCCGCGGATTCCTTCAAGACTCTCTGGATGTAGGATTCCAAGGACCTTCTCCTCCCACGGACTGTATGGTTTGGGTGGGATGGGAGTGCCTCCACCAGTCCCGTCAGCCAGCTGACGGTTCTTGGCCCTCTTCCTCTTCACCACGGTCTTCAGGTCATGCCACCGCTTCTGTATTTCCTGCTTGTTGCGGGGGGTGGTCCCTACTGCATTGACCTTATTGACTATCCTCACCCACATTTGGGTTCTTGTGGCTAATGGGGTGTGTTGGACCATGTTGCCATAGAGTTGTGGTTCAACTCTTATTATCTCATCTACCATGACTGCAAGCTCTGCATCAGTGAATTTTGGCATTTTGTGTGGTGCCATGGTGTGTGCTGTGCAGATGTTCTGTGGTGCAGTTGTGTGGGTGTTGTGGGTGTTGTGGGTGGTGTAGGTGGTGTGTGTGTTGTGGTGGTGCTGTGTGCAGGTTTGCCTCTCCTTTGTTCTCTGGGGTTGGGACCTTCAGTTGTGGAGTGTAGCAAAGGATTGTGGTCAGGGAGGGGCTGGTTTTATGCTCGGCTATGGGGGTGTGGCAAGCTGGTATGTTGCTGTCAGGTGTGTTGTGTGTGTTGTCCTGTGATTGGTTATTTTGAAATTTCTGGGGCTGTTGTCATTGGGCACTTTTGGTTTGTGTTAGGACAGGTCTACTTCAGTGTGTGCATTGTTTGTTTGTTTTTTCGTATTTTTTCTACGTCCGCCATTTTTTTGCTGTTCCTCCGCAGCGGTTCCTCGGCAGCGGTGGCTATGCTGCAGCCCTTCCGCCGCCTATCGGATTCATCACTGTTCGCGCACGATGCGGTCGGATTCATAGGTAGGTACCATGGTGGTAGCGGGGATGTCATAATGTCACGGGCGGTTACTCCGTGTGCATGGCGGCGGTTCTTGGCTTTTCCGCTGAGTATCCGGCCGTTGCGGTCGGATTTTCAGCTGGTCCGGCGTGTGCGGGCGGTTTTTCGTTGTCTCCCGCTGCCGCGGACGGATTATTGTGCCGGTTCATCGTAATGTATCCGGCGTTTTTCCCGGTGGCCATGCGGGCGGTTTTTTGCCGCTACCATGGAGGTCGGTATGTTTTTCCGACCGCCATCGTAATCGACCCCTATATTTGGTGTAATTCCGGCTTTTATTCATTCTATTTTTTCCAGCGTCTTTGGCGGCTTCCCATTGCTCCTAGCCTTAGCTGCTGGACTATTGCTTTTAATTTGTTTGCTGCAAAATGGCTGCACTTCCTGTGGGCCTACTCGACCAAGGTCGACTCCGGATGCTCCGTGAACGCATGCTCATCAGCTTCGGCATTCTACCATTAGCGACACTCAGTGTGTCCTATAGACTTTCTTTTCGCTTTGCGTATTTCACTTGCGTGCAACCTGTGATGTCTTGCTTACGATGTCCTTTCTCTTGGTCCTTGGATATTTGCCTCTCCAATACGTCTCTGTCGGACCCGGATTTTGGCCAGATGATGGGTCCCTTAGAGGCCCATGAACGGGACTGTTCCGGCACTGGCTTCATGGCGCGTGCGGCTGCACTTGGAATTTTGGCGCAATGGGATATCTGGGCGGCTGCTCAGAATTTCCTATAACAAAGTTATGTTGAGTATCACGCAAGTTGTCCCGCAATGCTGATCACTGCTCCCTATTATGAAGAACATGAATGCAGTTTTGATTTGTTGAACTGGATGGCCTCTCTTTTTTCAGATGATTCCAATGATGTCCTCTTGGAAGGTGTGGCCGTTTTCTGCACATACACTCTGTTGGATTAAGGGCCTTCGCTTTCCGCGAACTGCATTTCTGGATTTTGTTTCTTTCTCTTAGTGCCCTGATTTCTGGCCCTATCTGGAATTTTTTTTGTGTTTTGTCCTGAACTTTTTTCATTCACTGTCCTTCATGGGGAATTTTCGTAAATAGACGTTTACATTCTGCTCCATCTATTTGAACTCTGTTTTTGTCCTATGTCTTGGCCTATGGACTGACCAGGGGAGGGTGTAGTGTGGTTTGTGGCCTCATTGTCTACATTGCTAAGTTGGCTTAGGCCTGGCTGCCATGATGCCTTTTTTGCACACGTTACTCTGTGACTTTGTTTTCCAGACTCTGCTTGTGCCCGGCTATTGTAGAACTGTCTGCCTTTTTGTCTTTCACCTTTTCTCATGTTCCCTGTGGGTTTCGTCTGCACACCATGTACGAGGTCGAAAAACAACGTCCCTTGTTATTGCTGATCTGGTCAGCCCCTCGCACTTAGACATAACACGAAATACAGCTGCACTGGAGAAATTTGTGTGCTTTTAATATTGTGATCTCCCTTTTGGGGGCACTTGGAGAAAAACCTTTCCAGGGAAGAAGAGCTGTGCTTGTCTGATGATGTAAACCTTGCATCTAGATATTGAGGTATGGGGGTCCGCCTGACAAAGCCCAGAGGTCTTCTATTTTTATAATAAACTAGTTAATAGCACGGGGAGGGTGGTAAGGCCATTTAGCCCTATATCCACTGTCTTTATAAAATGCTGTCCCCGTTTGTATTCTATGGAATTGTAACCATGCTTATTATTTTATCGTTATGCATTATGCTGATAGTACTGGCACGTGTACTTTATCTTAGAGCACGATAGTTGAAATAAACATTTTAAACTATACTGTGTCTCTTATTACGCACGTTGTGGACAAGTATGAGTGAGTTATGAAAGAGTGTTCTTGCTCCCGCGAGTCCTGAGAGAGACCGTGTTCTGGGTTGTCTAATCATTGGTAGCTTCGCCTTAGTACGGAGAACGAATGAGACGCTAAAGCTAGTCGGATTGGGATTGTGGGTACTAAGGTGCATGGTTGGTTCACCACTATACACTGAGGTCCTATTATCCTGTGCATAGCTCTGTATATGTGCAGAATCCCCGCAACATCAGAAACTGTGAGTTAATAGGAAGTCTATGATTCCAAGGTCCGGGTGGTGAGCTCTACACATAAAAAAGATAGAACTGTCCTATCTAATTATTTGCAGAATTGTCTGTTGTGGTGATGTGCTACACAATGTAGGAATTGTCAATGCATCAATATAATTGGTATGTCCTCAGCCCTTTACTGCCTACAAATAGTGACTGATTGATTTGTGAAATTTGAGTAACTTAGAGGAATCCCAGAAAAAGATTCAATTGTATGCTCCCAGTAAGAATTTCTATTATATCTTTGTCTAAGAGTGTAAAGGACTTTGTTTGAGGACTGACTTGCATCTGTCATAACAAAAAAACAAGGAGTGAGAGCTGAAACCTGTTTATGACAGTCACAGATCAGTGTACATAATAATGATGGCAACCAAAGTACAATCCATGTTTGGTATAGGGAATTAGGTTTGTCCCATGTCAGCCCTAGAATTGATAACCACAACAAAACTGGAGTGATGCAAACCAATATATTGTGAAACTTCAATCCCTCCCACTCTATTTAAATATGTTTTTCCCATAGCAGTAATGCTTTTTTTCCTTAAATTTCACTTATTTCATTTAGTTAATTTGTGATTTCGTGGATCGTAAGTAGAGAAGTTTATGTATTTCAAATAGTTATTATTTATTTTAGATTTTTAATTATGTCATTTGTTTTTTTACATTACATTTGATTTTATTTATCTATAATGCGCACATTTATATTTGAATATATTTAGTTATTTTTATTTTGTTATGTATTTAAATGTTTAAACATCTATCTAACCCCCCCAAAATCCAACACTTTTCGTTCTGTTGCTTACATTGGAGTGGGTATAGTAAATCTAACTTTTGAAAGTACAACACTTTTACTGGTGCTGTTTATTTTGAATCACTGTTATTATATGATTGTTATTTTTTATTTAATGACTACTTTATTTATAAAAAATGTATTTTTAATTTCAATGTATTTTTCATATTGATTTAGTTTTTCATTACATTTGATATTTGTTGATAATATATATGTTTGTCAAATTGAATTTGTAGTTATTGTTCATAATTGTTGTCATTTATTTCAAAATTGTTTAATATTGTTTATATATTTTGAAAGTAAATATATAATACATACACGCATATACATACATGCATGCATGCATATATATATATATATATATATATATATATATATATATATATATACATGTATTTATTATATATATTTAAAAAATATAAAAACATTATATATATATATATATATATATATATATATATATATATATATATATATATATATATATATATATATATATATATATATATATATATACATATATTGTTTTCCAATCGCCCTAAAGCTTGGGAAGGCACTCGGCGGGACACCTGCCATCTGGCTCCATCCTCCACTCTCCTCGTCGTACCGCCAATTATTCCTCAGCGCCTTACGCGTTTCAATGCAACAGCATCTTAGTCATAGGCTTGCTTTTGGAAGGTTACAGGAAGTGCTCTTTCTTTTATTTTCATTGTTCACATGATTACACGCCCATAGTGGGCTTGGCAAAGTGTCTTACTTGTTCTGTGCATGATGGGATATGTAGTTCCTTGTGAGCATACATTGTTCCCTTGGTAGGGTCCTGTGACATTTGTTTCATTACCAGCTTGTAAACCTTAGTAGGCTTCGGTACGGCGTGAAGAGGTCAATTTTTCAGGTATCCAGCGCTTTTTTCGTCAGGAATGGTTCCTTACACAGCCCCTCTAATTGTGAAGAGGTGGTGCTCCTCCCCTATGACAGGGGCCGCCGCGAATATTTTGTTTTCCAATCGCCCTAAAGCTTGGGAAGGCACTCGGCGGTACACCTGCCATCTGGCTTCATCCTCCACTCTCCTCGTCGTACCGACAATTATTCCTCAGCGCCTTACGCGTTTCAATGGAACAGCATCTTAGTAATAGGCTTGCTTTTGGAAGGTTACAGGAAGTGCTCTTTCTTTTATTTTCATTGTTCACATGATTACACGCCCATAGTGGGCTTGGCAAAGTGTCTTACTTGTTCTGTGCATGATGGGATATGTAGTCCCTTGTGAGCATACATTGTTCTCTTGGTAGGGTCCTGTGACATTTCTTTCATTATTTATATATATGCAAAAAAAAGAAGCAGAGAACTCTGGGTAGGTGGAAAGCAGCTCCAGTATAGAGCACTCTCAACACCAGCGACACTCTAAATTTGCTCACCTCAAATGTCTGCTTTTCTATCAAAGTCTTTAAACATAGGATTAGCACAGTGCCATCCACGCCGAGATAGAAAGAGACAAATTCTTTTGCCATTTCTACAGCATAATCTTTTAAGCGTAGGATTAGCACAGTGCTATCTATGCCGAGCTGTAAAATGGCCAAAGCCTTTTACCGCTCCAGGCACAGTTTTACAGCTTTGGATTGGTAAAATACCATCCAAGCCAACCTGAAATGAATAAAAGCAACCCCTGACACGTGTTTCGCTCTCATTCGAGCTCTTCAGAGAGGTATAGCTTTGTCCAGACACAAGGGAGCACATATATATATATATATATATATCACTGAAAAAACCATAGGTTTCAGGGACGTTATAGTTAGTTGGACATTTCACTCGTACAAAACCAGAGAAATTTGGCCGTTATAGTTAGTTCAGCTAACTATAACTCGCGCCCTACAATGCACTGCTGATGACGTCACATATTACATCATTCATGACATGGTCAGTGACATCACTGATGACATATATATATATATATATATATATATATATGTATATATATATATATATCGTTATAGTTAGGTGTTGAAATAAGGTCAAAACCCACATTTAAAAACCAAACTAACCTCTAAAATTCCCCATTTTTAGTTTCCCAAGTAGACTATAACTTGCTCCTCAGACATGCACTGCTTATGACCTCACATATTATATCACTCAAGAAATCTTACATGACATCACTTATGGCATCTCAAATGACATCAGTGATGGAATCATACGGTCATTGTGACACTGTCCCATGGGGTTTGTGGACTTGAAGTAATTCAACACGCTACACCTAATGAGATTACCCTCTTAAAGACTTCACATGACCCACAGTTTTTGTCCAGAGTTTGGCAGATATATCTTTACCACTGTCAGGCCTTATGGACAAGGCTTTGTAGTTTGATGAAATACAATACACACATTCCTGAGAAGGATATAATGGTATACAAACTTAGAGCTATGCTTACAACACCACTGTGTGGTAATCCACCTCTAATTGGGAGACCCCTACATTCTTCAATAATCTGCAAAGCGTCAAAATCTCTAATGAAGTTCTAGAAAAAAACATTCCCACCATATAGAATTTATTGAAACCACTATTTTACCACTCCTTCACAAATATTTAACATGAGCATTTGCCTAGATATCCACTGGTTTTGAATATGTTCTCAAAAGCAACTTTGGCCTTTCTCACAGATTTTATAGCACAGGCTTTGGCTTTAAGCCACAACCTACTTTCAAAAATACTTCTGCAACCCACATAGGTATGCTCAACCTTTACTTTGTTTAACATGGAGTACGTCTTCCACCCCAAACGTTAGTGATTTGTAAACAGTGCACCATATAACATTTAAAATGTACAATTACTGTTGTCTCAGGGGCTTACACTATTTCCATGCTATTGGCGCATCTCGCGATACTCAGTAACTCTAGGCAGTATATGACTATGGTGTTATCACTGATGTCATCAATGATGTCATCAATGATGTAATTTGTCATGTCATGAGTGATGCAATATGTGAACCATGAGCATTGTATGGCAGAAGTTCTAGTTAGCTCATTAAACTATGGAGCATATGTACACGGGCATTGCACCACCAGAGCGTCACTTTTTCTGACGTTCTGGTGGTGAAATGCCCTGCACTATATTTACAAAACGGCGTTAAGTCACTTTGCATGGCTTAACACCGCTTAGTAAATATGGTACTCTTTCACGCAGGTATATGCATTCCACTGCAACACCCATTGCTTTCTGATGCTGCCCCAGATTTACAAGGATCCGTAAAAACTAATGCCATGCAAAAGCAGGTGTTAGATTGGTGCAATGAGGAGAAATACTTTTATTTCGCCTCATTTTTGCTTTTCCTATGTATGCTGCATTCTGCAGCACAGGTAGAAAGTGCAAAACACCACTAATTATTGTTTTTGCGCACAAAGGTGTCCCTTCCTGCGCAAAAACAATCATTAAATAATGGCGATTTGCTAATTCTATTTGTGCTGCAGGATGCAGCACACATAGAGGTAGCAAAGAGCCATTATTGATTGTTTATGTGCAGGAAGGGACACCTTCCTGCACATAAACAATTATCCCTGCAATGCAGGAACCCTTGCACTATGGCACAAGGGTGCTTGTGTTGACGCTAGGCAGCTATTTTTAGTGCTAGTGCAAGTGAAAACACAGGGGTGCTCCATATTCTTTTAAACACGGTGCATACCTGTGTTTTTTAAATAATGCAGCGTGGCAGTGCAAAGTTTGCCACAGCGCTGTGCTGCACCATTTCCTTGTGTCCCTATAAGTGTAAAAACAACCTTAGAAATTCACTGAAAAACACTATATTTCAAAAACAACAAAACAGGGTAATTTGGCATTTATACGTAACTGGCATCAATATAACTTGCACCGTCTTAGTTTTTAGATGTCATCCGTGATCAGTGATGCAATATGTGAGGTCATAAGCAGTGCATCATAGCAGTGCAAGCTATACTTATGTCAGTTACGCATAACTGGGGAATTTCCCTTATATATATATATATAGTTCAACAAATGCCCGAAAGCTTCAGGAAGGCACACGCAGCTCGCCCACCATTTGGTGTACCTTTACATCACTCGCACCAATTTGTTGGTAATTATTTCACTAGCCGATGCGTTTCAAGGCAAAAGCCTCTTCTTCTGGGCTGTATTCACACAAATGCATCACGACTCGTTTTGACATTATTTCCGGCACTTTTATTTGCTCGATTGCCCCCTGGTGGGCTTGGCTTGATGCATGTATTCAATTGAAGCATTCTGGGACATATAGTCCCCAAAGCGAGTTACAGTCTCCCCTAAGTGGGTGTGTATGCATTTATGTCCATTTGAATTATTTAATATCCTTATAGTAAGGTCCAGGGCCTCGGGCGAGTGTAGTTATCATCTTGGCTCACCGCACTGCATCAGGTTAGGAGACAGTTCCAATCCGCAGCCTCCCATTCGCCAATTCACAGGGATGGTGCTCCTCCTCACGCCAGGGCCGCCGTGTCGTTTAATGGTTCAACAAATGCCGGAAAGCTTCAGGAAGGCACACGCAGCTCGCCCACCATTTGGTGTACCTTTACATCACTCGCACCAATTTGCTGGTAATTATTTCACTAGCCGACGCGTTTCAAGGCAAAAGCCTCTTCTTCTGGGCTGTATTCACACAAATGCATCACGACTCGTTTTGACATTATTTCCGGCACTTTTATTTGCTCGATTGCCCCCTGGTGGGCTTGGCTTGATGCATGTATTCAATTCAAGCATTCTGGGACATATAGTTCCCAAAGCGAGTTACAGTCTCCCCTAAGTGGAGAATTTCGTTGCGCGCGCTGCATCGCCAAATGCGATGCAGCGCGCGCAACGAAATTCGTTTTTTTTTTTTTTTGTTTACTTACCTCTGTGCTGCCGTATTCTGTAGTTTACTACCCCCCTCTCCCGCTCCACATCACCGCCCGGCAGCACTCCCACCACGGGCCGCTACTGTATATATATATATATATATATATATATATATATATATATATATATATATATATATATATGCGAACGCCTTCGCAACTGCAATTCCTCAGTCCAAGAACGAAGGCAGACCCAAAGTAAGTACAAAAAGATTTATTGAACACCCATTGTGTCCGCCATGACGCGTTTCAGCCTTCGTGAGGCCTTGATCACATGACGCTTCAGGAGGAAGTGCAGAATTTAAAGTGCTACGTGCGTAAAATCATGATTGGCAGAAAACACCTGATATATAGACATAGTAAAAATACTTCCTAAATATAAAGGCTAATACCTGCATTTAAAATATGAGACTTTGCACAGGTAACACAAGTAACTTTGATGTTGTTGTAAAATACATTATAAATCTAGAGTTATTTAAAGAAACATGGGGAGGTGATTACGGTAAGATCAATCCCTTTGTAAACAATAACCACTGCTTAGTATTGTTTGTGCATTGGCAAAATAGAAGAAATAATGATAATCAGGCTGTGAATATAACAGCAATCAATTAAATCCTAATAGGCAAAATTTAATATTCACCAATGTTCATATACAGAGAAATGCAATAAACCAACATGTTTCTAATCACCTGTAGGCTACAACAATTGCTAAAAAACTCCTATATATAATTATCGGATATATGTAAAATACAATATCAATAAATTATAAACATATACGAGATAAGAAATTGTTTTTGTTGATGAAAAAGCCTAAAGTGTCAGTGCAAAAAATCAAAACACAAATCATGCCTTAATAAACATGTTGTCAATAAACTATGTCAAAAAAGTGCTGGTGCCATAAACCATATTTAAAAAAAAACCTTATTGGTCCAGTGCATTAAAAGTCCCTCTTCAACCATATGTTAAAAAGGAATAACATTTGTATAAATAGAGGTCTGAATGATAAGAAATTAATATTGTGCAAGATATTATCTGTTAGCTACATCTACAGGCATGTAAAAAAATCCTCGCTAGCGTTAAGGCCATACGGTGTCTTGCTATCTAAGGTCAGAATATATCTGGTTTCTAGTGCACGAAGTAAGGCTTCACGGTCTCCTCCTCTTCTAAGTGGCAACACCGAATCAATCACAAAGAATTTCAAGAGTTCTGAATTGTTATTGTGAAATTCCTTAAAATGACGTGCCACTGGATAGGTTGCATCACTACCTCGAATCGCTCTAATGTGCTGGAGTACCCTCTTGTGCACCTGCAGCTTGGTACTACCAACATACTGAAGACCACAGGGGCACTCCAGCACATAGACTGCAAACTCAGTCTTACAGGTCAAAAATTTGGATATAGACACTGGTGCATCTGCAAAAGGGATTTTGTAAGAAGTCCTACTGATGCCGTGTCTGCAAGCTTTGCAGACAGAGCATTTAACAAATCCCTTTCTAGAATTGATCCAAGATTTTGTGACCAAAACTTCTGGACTACTTTTAACCAGAGTATCTCTCATTGACCTGGCTTTCCGAAATGTGATGTTAGGGGTAACAGACATGAGATCACCTATAACTGGATCATTGCGCACCAAGTTCCAATTTTTGCTCAAAATCTTACGAAGAGCTCTATGTTGCCTATTGTATGTCAATACTATTCTAGTAGACATATCTTCCTTGTTGTCTACATCACTTGTCCTTGTTCTTTTGTTGGATAAAGCATCAGCTCTAGGAATTGCATTGGCTTTACTTATTGCTTTATCAACAATGCATTTATTGTAACCTCTAGCCATAAACCTTTCTCTGCTAGCTGATTGTGCTGAATCTCTTTCCTTCTGAGTACTGCAAATACGCCGAATCCGCAGCATCTCCCCAAAGGGAATGCTGCGTATTAAGTGCCCTGGATGGTGACTGGACGCATGCAACACTGTATTACCAGCTGTGGGTTTCCTAAATAAACTGGTTTCTAGTCTATTGTTGTCAATGAAAACCTCTACATCTAGAAAACACACTCTGTCTTTGCTGATGTGACCTGTAAAATGTAGATTCAATGGATTGTTGTTAATCACTGTCATGAAATTGAGTGCCTGCTGTTCTAAGCCCCTCCAAATTAAAAAGACATCATCAATATATCGATACCAATGAACCACATGTTCAGAAAAGATGGTAGACAGTTGTCCACGTAGGACCTGCTCCTCCCACAGTCCCATATGAAGACAGGCATAACTGGGGGAGAAGCAGGCCCCCATAGCAACACCACGTGTCTGCTGGAATACTTGATTACAGAACATAAAAAAGTTGTTATTGAGACACGTGGAAATCATGGACAACAACATCTTGTTATGATTGTGAAACTGAATAGGTCTAGTACCCAAAAAAATGGTCCACTGCTTTGAGACCATCATAGTGATAGATACAAGTATAAAGGGATGTGACATCCAATGTCATGAGTAAATAATTGTTCTGCCAGTCTACATCATTGAGTTTGCGTAAGAAATCCCCAGTATCTTGGACAAAAGATGGCAAAGTCTTTACGTGATCCTGTAAAAAGGAATCTACGTATTTAGATGTGTTTTCAGTGATGCTTTTTCGTGCTGAAATTATAGGACGTCCAGGCGGCTTGTTCGAATCTTTATGTACTTTTGGTATGAAATACATAGCTGGAATGACTGGGTGGTCATTTTTTAAAATTTGAACTCATCATAACTCAGAAGGCCTGCGCTCTTCCATGCTAACAATTTGTTATAAAAGTCATACCATGATTGTTTCACCGTCCTGATATCACTTCTCTTGTAGCATTGTCTATCATTTAATTGGTTGTAGGCCTCCTCAAGGTATAGTTCTCGTGGCCATAACACGACATTTCCTCCTTTGTCCGCCTGGTGTACTATGATGTTGCCATTGTCCTGTATCTTTTTCATCAATTGTACATAGCGAACATCCTGGGGACTATTTTTATGGTGAACTCGGTTTGTAATAGTAGATAATCTCTTCAGCTCCACTGTTACCAATTCATGGAAAACATCTATGTTATCATGCATCATTATTGGTGTAAATGTAGATTTGGCTTTAAAGTTGGTAAGCCCCGCTGTATTGGAAAGTGATAAATCACCTGCCGCTACTGGGCAAAAATTCTCCTCTTGGAGTGCTTGCAAATCTAACAGAAGTGGTAGATCATGAGCAGTAAGTGTAGATGAGCTACTGCTCAACTTGATTTCTGAATTGTCCTTCTTGCAATCATTGCTCTTCTGGAGTGAATGAAATTTACGTAATTTCAATTTTCTAGTGTATTTGAACATGTCAATTCGGGTTTGTGCATAATTGAAATTACTGGTAGGGCTAAAGGACAAGCCCAAAGCTAATATTTGAAGTTCCGTTTGGTTAAGAGGAATCTCTGTGAGGTTAATGACAGATTGAGAAGCCATGTTATCAACCGGTGACTTTATTTGCGATTCCATTTTCTGTTGGTCTTTTTGTTGTTTTGTTTGTCGCTTGTTGCAGCAACGCCTTCTTTCCCGTCGTTGCTGATTGCGCCTTTGGCGCCTTTGCTGTTGGCTCCACGCGGTCGTAGAGTGTATCTGCGATCCTGGCGCAAGCAGTCTACCTCTTGCGCCAGGGAAAACTTGGTAAACCCCAACCCACTTGTAGGTTGTAATGAATCGTTTTCGGATTCGCTGTCAGGTATAGAACTGAGGTCTGATATAGATGAAGCCGATTGTGCAGCAACGCTAATACTCGGTACATTGCTGGTAGATTGAACTGTTTTTTTGGAAGCTTTAATGGCGTCAAACTTTTTGGCAAAAGTAAACACTTGCCCCTGTTGGTAATCATTCTTATCCCTTTGGAACTTATACGCCTTTCGTTTCTTTATTATCTCTTCTTCCTTCTGTAATCGGCTTGTCATCTCATCTCTGTATTTTTTAATTACATGTTCTGGGGTTTCCATTTGACTGATTTCATGGTTTAAATCATCAATTTTAGACTGTAGAATTGCTCGGTCACTGGCCGCATACTTAACCAAAATTATCACTAATTTTCTCGAAGATTCAAGATTGCATTCAGCCCATTCTAAAAGCATGGTCGGGTCGGGGGCTTCATAGCTCGGGGCCAGCATGATGCGTAGACCGCGAGGAATGCGCCCAACCTCGAGGTAACGTGATAAAGAGCGATGCTCCCACCATTTCGCTTGTTCAGCACGCATAAACTTTTCAAGTTTTTTAAACAGTTCACGAATATTTTGACTTCCTGCTTGTGTAGCTAAAACTTGCACTACAACCGATGAGTCACCAGCCGGTGAATCATCGAACATATCAGTCGCAGCCTCTTCTCTGCTCCTCAAAGCGTCGGCGGACATTTTGTCTACGGCGAATAATTATAAAATATCGGGAAACTAAACTCCAGAGAACAATGCCTGAGTCTGTTGCCCACACACTCCTTCACCGGACTTGTTTAGCTGACTCCTACCTCCTGCGGGAAACCTGGCGTTGCTCGGGTCTGCCGACTCGCGCTTCGTCACTCCCGTCCTGAGTATGGAGAGCAATAGCGTAGTCCGGGGGCTGCCACAGCTGTTCC
Organism: Calotriton arnoldi; assembly: GCA_963921515.1. Taxonomy (NCBI): domain Eukaryota; kingdom Metazoa; phylum Chordata; class Amphibia; order Caudata; family Salamandridae; genus Calotriton; species Calotriton arnoldi. Next base: position 108,614 of record CAWUFW010007057.1, on the reverse strand, counting down.
TGACGGGAACCACCAATCCTTTTCCGGCGAAAGCCGAAAAAACTGCTTCCTGCTGTCCGGCCCAAAGCGAAGGAGGGGTCTGCTGATTACCGAGGAAGCAAAAACTCAGTAAGATAGATGCGAACGCCTTCGCAACTGCAATTCCTCAGTCCAAGAACGAAGGCAGACCCAAAGTAAGTACAAAAAGATTTATTGAACACCCATTGTGTCCGCCATGACGCGTTTCAGCCTTCGTGAGGCCTTGATCACATGACGCTTCAGGAGGAAGTGCAGAATTTAAAGTGCTACGTGCGTAAAATCATGATTGGCAGAAAACACCTGATATATAGACATAGTAAAAATACTTCCTAAATATAAAGGCTAATACCTGCATTTAAAATATGAGACTTTGCACAGGTAACACAAGTAACTTTGATATATATATATATCCATCACATCAGGTAGCACCAAAGAGGAAGGCCACAGGAAGGTCATTTCAGTTCTTTTATTAAAATCGGCAACTTGCCCGCAGTCACCTCCCCCGATATCAGGCATCAAATTGTCAATAGCCAGACACGTTTCAGGAGTCTTCAATCCTTTCTTCAGTGGCATAGTAAAGGGAATGAAAGTCACGCTGCACACGCACGTTTTATTCCAAACACCTGCCCAAGTGGGCGTGGCGCTCCCACAGCCTCTTGGTGTTTGTAGTCCGTTTGAAGTAATCCCAAGTGGGTGCGCTTTCATTCCGAGATTTTCACAAAAAGTAAAACCCATGTGGGTTGATGCACTGGACTTGGCGGTGTGGCTGCTCAGCTTTGTAGTGGACTCCTGAAACGCGTCTGGCTATTGAAAATTTGATGCCTGATATCGGGGGAGGTGACTGCGGGCAAGTTGCCGATTTTAATAAAAGAACTGAAATGACCTTCCTGTGGCCTTCCTCTTTGGTGCTACCTGATGTGATGGATGTATTACGGCTTTGCACAGCCGCTAAGGAAGGCTCACTGCTGTGTTGCGGGTCCGTCCTGGTTCCAGTCAGGAGCCAGAATTATCGGAATGAAGATGTGTAGGTCGCAGTTCAGGGCTGCAGCCTGCACCAAGTTCGTATCGACCACTACAAAGCTGAGCAGCCACAGCGCCAAGTACAGTGCATCAACCCACATGGGTTTTACTTTTTGTGAAAATCTCGGAATGAAAGCGCACCCACTTGGGATTACTTCAAACGGACTACAAACACCAAGAGGCTGTGGGAGCGCCACGCCCACTTGGGCAGGTGTTTGGAATAAAACGTGCTTTCCAGACGAATAAAAGTCAAGCCTGTCTCTCAGTCAGTGTTGGGCTCTTTTGTGTGTGGATGAAGTATCGACCAGGATCTCCATTCCTGGCTCCAGAGCTCGCCCTGCAGGACCGGGGGCCCCCGGCAAAATGGAGGTGTTTTTGTGATGTCAATTGAGGGGGCATGGTCCGCTCGTGGAAGCACCAGCGTTAAGGATTTCCGTTGCTATTTGGCAGCTTCTAATTCGAGAAAGGGAGAAGAGAAGGTTCATTCTTTCCCTGACGGCACTGCATGACAAGCAGCAATTTCAGGGGAGCGGAGGAACTCGCACTATGCAGAGATTTAAGGAATTCATTGGGACATTGCAATTACACGCAAATATTGCTTTATTGAAAATATGCCATGTCTCGATGTCAAAAGGAAAAGGACATTGCATTATGGGGCTTGTAGTTGATAGACAAGCCATGTGACCACTGGGACTACAATTGTAATTACACTCACCTGTGATCAAGGCCTAACGGCTGAAACGCGTAAGGATTTTGGGTGTTTTTACCTCCACTTTCCAGACGAATAAAAGTCAAGCCTGTCTCTCAGTCAGTGTTGGGCTCTTTTGTGTGTGGATATATATATATATATATATATATAATTCACCACTTTTTTTTATTCACCACATCAAAAATACAGAGATGAATGCCATAACATGGCCAACACATTTCGGCTATCACTTTCTGCTGGGCCATATTTCCTCCACCCCACCTAGAAAGTGCATGTCTTTGTTTCTTTCCACATTTCAACAGCTAGACTGCATATTTCCCAGTTAATGTGGAAGCTTGGGACCTCCATTTTATCAACATTCTACATTTCAGTGGTCTTTCATTTGAGTAAGCCATATTTGCTTGTATGACATTCGCAACAAAGTCAAACTGTTACTCATTATTTACAATGCCAATATTATATTTGCTGTGGTCTCACACTTACTAATACACTTGCTTTTTCTGTGACAATATGTTCTACAAGTTCTCAGTTTTATATATAATTCTTTATTGTGCCACAACAAAATCAAATAATCAATAATAATGTTAGAGGGATGTATTGCAAAAATTGGCGTTCATTATTGCACAAACTCATTAAATTAACAATCCATTATGCATAATAATAATAACCTTGTCACAAAATGACTGTGCATCTCTACTTTTATTCTGATCTCATAATTGAATGAATATCTCCTCTCAACTGTTGATAGATCAATTTTGTTTATACATTCATACTCTCTCTGTCAATCTCACGATGCTGCTTTATTATACTATTTATATTGCACTTCTAAAGTACAGTGATAGTGCAGCAATAAAATCATCACTATCTTAATCATATACACTTTATTGCACTTCCCTGTTACAGTGATAACTGGTATATAGGGGATTTGCATAATAATTTATTCTGACAATTATGGAGGAAAATTAGTCTGCAAATCCCCTATATACCAGTTATCATTGCACTTGCCCATTAAGGTGACTATGCATCATGCAATACCACATGGCTGAACAATAACAAATCATCGTAGTTTTTGCTGATTTACACACTCAATTATCATTGCACTTCTCTATTAAAGTAACAGTACATCCTGCAGAACCCCATTGTTAAATAGCAATACATTCTATGAATCAACCTGTTTTCAAACAATTTACACTTTCGTGGTTTAAAGCAACGTTTGTTGTGCATGTATCCATCTTATTCATAAACAGAGAGAAAATATTATCAAAAGTAAGTGCAATCACACATAATCAGTCACTGACTATAATTCTAATTTTCATATTAGTCCTGCTACTTGCTTAATCAACTACTCTTCATATGTCTCATCCAATCCCTGGTTCCTAAAACTCCAAGATGTTGACAATCTAGTAAAGTGCATGTCAAAATATGATAAAGTACTCTGAAAGTGGGTAAAGTGCTTTAGTTCAAATTAGAAATTAAAATTGTACAAACCAAACTCTCTGACATGGCTAATCATAAACTAAAACTTCGTGAGAATGACATCACACCGAAACATTATGCTGAGATATCAATTGATTCTGTGCTAAATTTCCTTAACCACATTAACAATGGTGACAGAGCAGCTCCCTTGTATCGTCCAATAACAGGTGACCTTGTCTCTTGTTGCATGTGAGAATCTTTTATGTTCCATTCTTATTTCATTATTGAAGGTCTTAATTTCAGAACTGTACATGCAACTATGCATCTAAATTATGTCCCCAGGGTATTCAGTTCCCTATTATAATATGAGATGATTCCTGTCTTATTAACTGGGATTCCCAATCCCCTCCTCATGGATGCAAGGTCACATGTTTGATGCCATAGTATTTTAGACAGTGAGGGCCACTTTGATATTTGTTTTAAACATGTTTGGCTATGGGATAGCGATTGTCATGGTTCATTATTGCTCTAAGATGTTGCAGAATTTGTGCCTTCCCCTTTTTAGTTTTACTGTACACATATTGCTTCCTACAGCTGTATTCCAAGGAATAGACTACAAACTCCAAGTCACAAGTGATGTTTTCTTTTATGAGTACATTTCTGCCTTCCATTGTAGTAGAGTACTTTGAATCTTGTCCACTCTTGGAGTTGATGTGAATCGATCTCCTAAATGTACTGTTCTCCTGTGGGTAAAATGTGGGTGATGACCTGCATAATCTTTAATGTTTTCATTATGCATTAAAATATTCTAGTTCTTTGACAGCAATTCTCGCATCCTTTGATGATGAGTTATGTAATTCATGAAGAATCTGCACATATCTTTGTTTGCCTTGTGTTTTTTCTGATTGGTACAATACTTAGGGGCCAATTCCGATTCAGGCCGGAAATCACTCCGACCGAGCCGGACCCGGAGAGATTTCCGACCGAATCGGACTCTAGCAGCCCGACCGAACGAGTACGATGCGTACGCATGCAATCGGACTCGATTCGGTCGGACTCCCATTGAAGTCAATGGGAGCCGGTCGTACAACACGTACGCGGGCTCCCATTGACTCGAACAAGGGCGCCCCCCACAGCGGGTACGCGTCGATGCGACTCGCGCCGTACATGCACAGGTAGGGGGGACCCATGGGTCCCCCTGTGTGCGACTCGCGCGGCTACGCGTACAGGGGGTCTGACACGGACCCCCGAAGTCCGGCTCCGACAGCTCTTTCGACCCGGACGGCGCGAGTCGGTCGGACTGCTCGCGGCACGCATCGTACTTGCCCGGCCGGGGAACGTCTCCATTGCGCGGTGCGAGTTGTGTCCGAACGAGTCGGTCGGCGATTTCGCATGCGCTCGCATCGTACTCGCTCGCTCAGACGCACGTTCGAATCGGTCGGGAAAGAGGGCTCCGAATCGGATCCGGTTAAGCCGAATCCGATTCGGTGCCCTACCGGCCGAGATCGGAATCGGCCCCTTAGTCTCTTTTCTTTTGCTTCATTCTGGCATAAGCATTGAGTAGCACACTTCAGGGTATCCCCTCGTACGGAATCTCAACATCATTAATAACTGCTTCCAGTTCAAAGTTTTTGTTAGATGAACAGACCCTCCTTGCTCCAAGAAGCTGCCTGAAAGGAATACTCAATTTTAGAGTTTTTGGATGTCCACTTTTAGCGTGTAGGAAAGCCTTGGCCTAAGTTGCCTTTCTGAATATTTTCACGTGAAGGGCATTATTTTCTACATACAGTGCCACATCTAGGAATTCAATATTCTTCTTATCCCAAGTACTGATCAATTGGATATTGTTATCATTTGTGTTTAATTTATCGAGGAACATCTTCAGGATCCCTTTGTCACCATCTCATATAAAAAAAAATCTATAATTCTTGTCAAAAGTCTTACGTGATCCATGCATGTCTTATGTTCTTCTGACCAGATCACCTCCTTCTCTCGCTAGCCCATGAATAAATCTGCATAGGTGAGGGTGAAGGAGAAGCCCATGGGCGTACCGTACCCTGTTTCTGCTGGTATACCTCATTGTCAAATACAAATACATTGCGTGTTAAACAGCATCTCAGTATCTTGATGATCATCTATATGTGCTGGAGCTGGTTTAGTGGACATGATCTTAAACAGTACTGCAGTGCATGAATCCCCTGCTCATGATCAATGGATGTGCATAAAGAGGTTACATCCATTGTTACCATAATATACTTAGTCTTCCATGGTATACTATTGATTTTACACAAGAAGTTGGACGTGTCCTTAATGTATAATGGAAGTGTAATAACATGTTATGCTAGGAAGAGATCCAACTATTGCGAGGTATAAATATATATATACATATATATATTTAATGGTTTTTTTTGGTCCTGTGGGACTCCTGTGGTTCCTCTAAAATCAGGCAGAATTGCAATGAGGCAAAACTTTTCTTTTAACTTTTGGCCACAGGGGGTCAGGGTACCTGTACACTGCCCCCTACTATCTATTATTTATTTACATTTTTGGGACACGGCACCAAGTCCCCACGTCCTGCAAAGGCAGCTGCAACATTTTATTTTCTGTTATTGCCAGCCAATCTGATTGCTCGCTGCTGCAGGACCGTGAACCCCACGGGGGCGAGCCGGCCATGGATAAAAAGCACTTGAGACAAATCAAATCGCTTCAATTATTTACATTTTTAAAATTAATTTTTAATGATTATTCACTTACAAGTAAACAATTTTGACACTTACAAGACTCCTTGGTACATCTTTCATGGACCACAGTAAAAGTTATTGTGCCGTCATAGCAACAAGTCCTTGTTAGTCCAACCCTCTGAATTCCTACCATTGACCCCATACCTTCTTGAATTTCTTAGGGTAGCCCGTGAATTTGTATGCCATGTGCTCCACTGTCCTAAACCAATCCACACCCATTTTCTATTGAACTATCATTGGAGTCTCTTTGCTGCACCACATTTTGACAATTTCCCAACTTGCCACCATTAGTGTCACATTACAGAAAAGGGTAGTATATTTGGGCAGAGTTTTATAACTCTATAACCCCAGTAAAGCCAACTGTCTAGTAATTGTTAGGTCATCTTCCACCATGCTTGACAGACATCCCCTCACCCGCAACCAGTATACCTGTATTCTAGGGCAGTCCCATAGTGTATGTGCTAATGTGTCACTCTGGCCACAGTTCCACAGGTATCTATTATCACTAACTTTTCCAATGCGGAGAAGATGCAGACAGGTGAAATATGACCGATGCAATATTTTGTGCTGCACCAGTCTGAAACTGGATCTAATTGCCACCTCATTCTGGCAACAAACGCCTCTCCCCAGTCTTCTTCCGACAGTTGTCCCAGATCTGGCTCCTGCCTGTCCTGTAGGTTTGTAAGGGGTGGCAAACAGTTGTTAAGCAGTGTCCAATAAATATGTGAAACTGCATGTCTGTATGGGGGCCCCCCAGTATACCGACCGCCAGTGGAGTTTCCTGCGCCTCCTCTCGTAGAAGTCCCCTGTACCCCCCAAGAGCATGTTACACATGCCTTTATCGATAGATTTGAGAGCCCACTAGCTCATACCGACTCTTTAAATCCACAAATGATAAAAGGCCCTGAGGTCCTCATATGTCCCCTAGTTTAGATATGCCCCATTGTGTTATGCACTCCAGTCCCTTGAGCTATTCAAGGACAGCTGAATGTGACAGCGGAAATTCCATCTCACCATTTAAGGATACCAAGACCGCGGGATTCCCCCCAGGGTCAACTGCTGAGCTAGGGTGCTGAAGAGGTGCCGCAAATTGTATCAGGTCAAACTCATTGGCATGGATCCCAATTGGTTAGGGCTGATAAGTTCAGCAATCACTGGCTGAAGATGATTAGCCAGTATTTTGGCCAGTATTTTGATCTCAGTATTCAGGAGTGTTATTGGCTGGTAGGAGGCACACCAATAAAGGGGTTTGCCCTCGTTATGAATGAGGTTACCAGAGTCAGGTCATAGAGTAGGCATCCTGTCTCTTGGCTTCTTATACCCACCCACAAATCTCCCCGTACATCTGTAGAATTCTGGGGGAAAGCCATTCGGCACAGGAGCCTTCCCCCTTTTAAGCTGGTGTATTGCCTCATTGATCTCTTCAACACTAATTTCTTCCTCAAGTTCCTTCATGTCATCCCAGTGGAGTTTCAGGGTAGGCAGGTCCCTGACAAAGTCCTTGAGGTCCCTCAGCCTCCCTTCTACAGGGGTGTATAGCTTCATCAAGTGACTGGTGAATGCCAGGTTATATTGTCCCTTGTCTGGGCCACTGCCCCTCCCTCCTTTACAATCTGTCTTATTCAATGACTTCTTTCCTTCCGCCTCATGAGCCAGGCCAGTAGTTTTCCCACTTTATTACCTAAGTCATATAACTTATGTTGTTTCTCTCTGGAGAGAGCCCTCACCTCCTCCTTCCCTACACTCCTAAATTCATCCCGAAAGAGGGATATGTGGTGCAACAGTTCTGGTTGCGACCTTTGTGTGTACTCCCCCTCCATGTCCACTAATTTAGTCTTTAGTCAGCTGTAAAGGATAACAAGCTTCCCTTTATAACTGTTTTGTAGGTTTCCCAGGTTACGACGTCCAAGGTGAATGAGCCCGAGTTCTCCTTAAAGTATTGTTCTGTTGCTGTGGCCAGCATTCGTTTTGTGGACCAGTCTCGCAACATCGGTGGGTCTAGCCTCCATCCCATCCCCCCTGACTACCAGCACCCCAAGTGGGTGTATAGCCCTGTGGGCCCTTTCCACCAAAAACTGCGGGGATAACATATTAGGAAGCAGATAAGATTTTACAAATTCCTCTATAAAGTTTCCCACATTGGACACCTCCGCACGTACATTATTACGGTGGGATCTGTTTTCTGTGCCTACCACCCTGGCGTGTAGTAACAGTGTGGTAGTCTTTCATTGGAGAACCTCGTCCGACAGGGTTTTTATGAAGGCCTCATGAAGTTTTGCTTTCACAGTGGTGATTCTATCATTCAATTTTCCATATTGTTACAGATTGAGGTGACATTGATCGTCACAGTGCCGATCTTAGCACTGTACTGAACTCTGTAATGGCTTGAAAGAGTTCCTTAAGGGTCAGACAATGGTCATAATTTTCCGAACCAGCCCCTCCCATCATCAGGTCCCCACCGCTAGCCTCCTCAGTCGTCTTCTAGGCGTATTTATCTAGTGGTTGGCTTCTCCCATGCATCATGGTCAACCTCAGATGGGCTGCCCACAACAGGGCATTCCCTCAGGGCTTTTTCAAGTGTTCCGTGGGTACATGGGGGGGTTCCCTCTCATTGTCACACACCCCCAGAAAGTCAGGGGGGTAGGGAGGCATGGGAGGAATTCTCTGGGGTTTCACTGTCCAGCCGGAGGCTGTGGCTATGGTCCTAGCATTAGATGCTACAGGTCTCAGCTGTTCCCTCTGCAGGACCGGTCTGATCTGGATTTCCACGAGCTGCACACCTCCCAGGTCTCCTGCCGGGGCCAACACAGGATGCTCCACTCACCTGTTGATGTTCTTCCGGGAGACACCAGAATCCCCCAGAGTGATGTCTGTGCCTGGGGTCTTGATGTGTTGGGTCAGTCCCCTTCCCAAGCCAGAGAGTGGGCCATACAGAATCCGAGTGGTCACTATGGAAGTGAGTCTGTTCTTCTGCCTGGTGCACCGGTCCAGCAGCGGCCACTTCTGGGCTGCACTGCTGCTCTCCAACGCAGACCGCTACCGTGGGAAATGTCACCACTCCTCACCGCCTGGCCTGCAGGAGTGTCCAGTCTCCATCGAATTACCTGCGGAAAGGCGACATTTGGGAGGCCTCCGCTCACCGGGGAGAGTTGCTTCCACAGCCCGATGTTGTGCCCCTTCTAGTGGGCGCCATCTTTCCCACCCTACTGATCACCATCACCATCACGAACCGCGGATTCTGGTGTTGTACGGCTTCAGGACTAATTGTTGTGGTAATCGCACTCTCTTAACCTACGGCAATCATCTGGATGCCTTTGCATCAGGGCATCAGGATGTGTCAAGGCCTGCCTTCACCGGCGAGAGGTCATACTCCGGGCGCCATGTTGCTCCGGCGTCGAGACCGACCGCTTCAATTTTTGAATTCGCAATCCTGCTGGATCAACTGTCTTTACATCTGTACATTTTTTACTTACATTTCTCAAAGGCTACTGAAGAGATTTAGAGCAAATCACAAAAAGTGCAATTTCTAGATAATGATCTAGCTTTTGTGCCAAATTTGATGTCATTGTGTTCAGCCGTTTTGGCTGTATTGTTATCTAATTTTTCCTATGGAAAATACATAGGGAAAACAGTGTTTTAGGACCCCCCTTTTTCTCGGCCCCCGCTTGATAGATCACCCCAAAACTTTACAGAAATGAGCTGAGGTGGATGAACTTTATTTTGTTAAATGGCGCCAAAGTTAAAAGCAAAAAACACTCTTTCTATGGAGACACTGACTCACGTATAACTACTAAATGCTGATCGCCACTGTGTGTGTGTGTATATATATATATATATATTCACTGAAAAAACCATAGGTTTCAGGGACGTTATAGTTACAAATTAGCATTTAAAAAACCTTTGAAATTCACTGAAAAAACCATAGGTTTTAGGGACAGTTATAGTTAGTTGGACATTGCACTCGTACAAAACCCGTGAAATTCCCCCGTTATAGTTAGTCCAGCTAACTATAACTCGCGCCCCGCAATGCACTGCAGATGACGTCACATATTACATCACTCATGACATGGTCAGTGACATCACTGATGACATCACTGATGACATCTCAAATGACATCACTGATGACATCACTGATGACATCATCCAGTGACTGTGTGTTTCTGTAAAGTTTAAATATTTTTAATATATATAGGAAAAGACGTATTGAAGAATGAGTGGGTGTGTAAGTGTCTGTATGGATGATTTAGTAGGTGCGTGACTGACTGTATAAGTGAGTGATTTAACGTATCTTACTGAATGCATGGGTTAGTGACTAAACTGGGTGAATGTCTGTATCCGTCTGTCTGTTGCTGTGTAAGTGGCTGCATGTGTTTGAGAATAGCTACATGAGTGTCTATATGAGTTATTGAATGCTTGTGTGAGTATCTGTATGGGTGCCTGAGTGTTTGTGTGGGAGGGGTGTGTGCGACTCTGTGCATATATGTGTGAGTGGGTGATTCACAGGGTGGATGGTTTCAAGAGTGCATCTGTGATAGACTGTATGGGTGGGTAAGTGTGTGTAAGAGTGTGTTAGTGAGTGAATGTATGTCCCAGTGGTACATGTGTGAGTAACTACATATGTGAAAGGCAGTATATATGTGTGTTGGAGTATATAAATAGCTATAAGCAAGAGTGACTGATTGTGATAGTGGCTGTATGGATGAGTGTGTGCTTGTATCAGTGATTGTATAAGAGCGTAAGAATGTGCTAGTATTTGTATGAGTAAGTGAGCTGGTGTGTGTATAACTGTATAGGTGAGTAAATCGTAGTGTGTTTAATTATTTGCATGACTGACTAGGTGTGTGAGTACCTCTATGGATGAGTGGCGGTGTTTGAGTGTCTATATAGGAGTATGAGTGCATATGATAGTCCTGTACTGAGTGACCGTAAATATGAGTGACTGTTCGGGTGAGTGAGTGGATGTGTGCGTAGACCTAAGAATCAGTGAGTGGGTATGTAGTTATTGGTGTTGGAGTGTCTATGGTTTTGCGAATGGCAGTCTGTACTTTAGAGTGGGTGTATCAAAGGTTATATTAGGGTGTGAGAAGATGCATGACATTATCACATGGATGATGTCATCAGTGATGTCATCAGTGATGTCATTTGAGATGTCATCAGTGATGTCATCAGTGATGTCACTGACCATGTCATGAGTGATGTAATATGTGACGTCATCAGCAGTGCATTGCGGGGCGCGAGTTATAGTTAGCTGGACTAACTATAACGGGGAATTTCACGGGTTTTGTACGAGTGCAATGTCCAACTAACTATAACTGTCCCTAAAACCTATGGTTTTTTCAGTGAATTTCAAAGGTTTTTTAAATGCTAATTTGTAACTATAACGTCCCTGAAACCTATGGTTTTTTCAGTGAATTTCAAAGGTTTTTAAATGCTAATTTGTAACTATAACATGTCTGAAACCTACGGTTTTTTCAGTGAATTTCAAAGGTTTTGTAAATGACAATTTTTAAATGTATTAATTGTTATATAAATTTTTAAAGTACTGATTTACTACATTTTTAGAAACAATTTTTTTTTACATATTTTATTATTTAAATTACATTGTAATTACATTATACATTACATTACAAAAATACTTTCTCTTAATGAATTACTTTAGTTTAAATACTTTGCAGATAGGCAATAGACTTTTAAGTACAGTAGTTACAGTTGTTGCAATGGGCAACACATTTTCAAACACAATGCAACATTCAGCTCAATGTGAATTTCTAGTTAAATGCAATTAGTTACTTTATGGATTACTTTTCTAACCACAGGACTGGATCCTAGATTCAGTCCTGGGACATCTCCTGTAAACAGTTGAGTAAAAGCGTTTTGGTTACAGTCGTGATTTTTAAGGAATATTATTGTATTTTAAAAGTTGACACTTTGAAACTTTTTCTCATAGAATCACCAATGTTATCCTATGGAAGGAAATTCACTTAGCAGGTAAAAACTGTTATCGTTCCTTTTTCTTACTCAGTGTTGGATCCTGGATCCAGCACTGGTGCATCTCCTGTAAACAGTTGATAGAATGCGTTTAAGTCATACTGTCGATTTTTAAGGAATATTTGTAGTTTGTGAAAATCAACACTTTGAAACTTTTTTGCTGAAAACCAGTCAATGTTAGCCTATGAAGGAAATTCAAGTTACCGGTAAGTACGGTTAAAATTACTTTTGAGGATCAGTACTGGGCTGAAACATGCAGCACTGAGGTCTCTCCTGATAACAGGTGAGTAAATCGGAATTCGTATTTCGGCTGATTTTAGAGGAATATTTTAAAGTTCCAAAACTCCACACTTAGAAGAATTTCCAAGTGAAACCAGTCAATGTTAGCCTATGGAAGGAAATTCAAGTTACTGGTAAGTACGGTTAAAATTACTTTTCAGGACCAGTACTGGGCTGAAAGATGCAGCACTGAGGTCTCTCCTGATAACAGGTGAGTAAATCAGAATTCGGATTTCGGCTGATTTTAGAGGAATATTTGTATGTTTCAAAAATCAACACTTAGAAGAATTTCCAAGTGAAACCAGTCAATGTTAGCCTATGAAGGAAATTCAAGTTACCGGTAAGTACGGTTAAAATTACTTTTCAGGATCAGTACTGGGCTGAAAGATGCAGCACTGAGGTCTCTCCTGATAACAGGTGAGTAAATCGGAATTCGTATTTCGGCTAATTTTAGAGGAATATTTTAAAGTTCCAAAACTCCACACTTAGAAGAATTTCCAAGTGAAACCAGTCAATGTTAGCCTATGAAGGAAATTCAAGTTACCGGTAAGTACGGTTAAAATTACTTTTCAGGACCAGTACTGGGCTGAAAGATGCAGCACTGAGGTCTCTCCTGATAACAGGTGAGTAAATCGGAATTCGTATTTCGGCTGATTTTAGAGGAATATTTTAAAGTTTCAAAACTCCACACTTAGAAGAATTTCCAAGTGAAACCAGTCAATGTTAGCCTATGGAAGGAAATTCAAGTTACTGGTAAGTACGGTTAAAATTACTTTTCAGGACCAGTACTGGGCTGAAAGATACAGCACTGAGGTCTCTCCTTATAACAGGTGAGTAAATCGGAATTCCTATTTCGGCTGATTTTAGTTGAATATTTGCACAATGGTGAAGGGAGGGGGCGGGGCCTGAGGTGACATCTTTGCAAACGCGCCCCGTGGCGCGTTTTAAGTTGGGGGATTAAGTCCCCTTGAATCCTGAGGGTCCCTAGGGGCCAACTAGACCACCAGGAACCTCCAATATGCGCCAGGGGGCTGCGTTGCAGAGACGTGTAGAGAGGCCACACCCTTTTACACCTCTCTGCAACGCAGCTCTGTGGCGCATTCTGGATGTACCTGTTGGGCTAGTTGGCCCTCAGGGACCCTCCGGATTGAAGGGGATTTAATTCCCCATCTTAAAACGCGCCACGGGGCCTGTTTGCACACATGTCACCTGAAGCCCCGCCCCTCCCTTCACCACTGTGCAAACGCGCCCGTGGCGCGTTTTAAGTTGGGGGATTAAGTCCCCTTGAATCCTGAGGGTCCCCGGAGTCCAACTAGCCCACCATATACCTCCAAAAAGCGCCACAGAGCTGCGTTGCAGAGAGGTGTAAAGGGGCGTGGCCTCTGTACACCTCTCTGCAAGGCAGCCCCCTGGCGCATACTGGAGGTACCTGGTGGGCTAGTTGGCCCCAGGACCCCCAGTATTCAAGGGAATTCGTTCCCCTCTGCAAACGCGCCAGGGGCGCGTTTGCAGAGTGGTGAAGGAAGGGGGCGGGGCCTACGGGCCCGATCGTTTTTTTTTTTTTTTTCTCCCTGAAGGGGGGCTGTGTGGCCCCCCTTCCTTTTTCTTTTTTGGGCCCTGGGGACCCCATCCCCCAGGGCCTTACCCCTTTTTAAATTACCTTAATAAAAAAAAACGGGAAGGGGGCCGCGTGGCCCCCTTCCCTGGGCCTGTATTGGCCCCGGGGACCCCATCCCCGGGGCATGGCCTCTATATTTATTTTTTGGATGGGGGCAGCATGGCCCCCTCCTCTGGCCATTTTAAGGCCCCGGGGACCCCATCTCCCAGGGCCGGCCTTTCCATTTTTTTTTTTTTTTTCTCTTTTTTGGGGAGGGGGCCGCGTGGCTCCCCTCCCGAGCCACTACTTGCCCCGGGGACCCCATCCCCCGGGGCTGGCCCTCTCCGTTGGGGACTGTGGGGGGTCCCCAATCCCCACAGTCCCGCCGGCTCCCCACGTCCCTTGGGAGCCGGCATTGCTGTTCCACATGGGGAGCAGCTGACATGCTGCTCCCCATGTGGAAAAGCAATCGCTTTGGATATTGGAAGAGAGAGCAGGTTTCCAATATCCAAAGCAGTTTGCTATGGCAGGACGGGAGCCGCGAGGCTCCCGTCCTGCCATAGCAAACTACAGTGTCCCGGGGTAGGCACCCCGGGACACTGCAGGAGCCGGCCCTGGGGGTGGTGGTCCCCAGGGCCATCAAGGGCTCCAGGAGGGGGCCGCGCGGCCCCCTCCCATTCAGTACACAGCCCCGGGAGGTGGTGGTCCCCGGGCTCTGGGGTCCGTAACGGACCCCCATATTAAAATGTTTAGTGCCCCGGGAGGTGGTGGTCCCGGGGCGTGTGGGGGCTGGAGCCCCCCACACAGGTTTAATAATTATTTTAAAAAAGCCCCGGGAGGTGGTGGTCCCCGGGGCTGCGGGAGGGCTCAGAGCCCTCCCGCACCTTTTAAAAAAGCCCCGGGGGTGGCGGTCCCCGGGGCTTGGGGGCCCTTGAGGCCCCCACACATTAAATTATCCCCCACCATGCCCCCGGGACTTGGGCCACCCGGGGGCCAATTAACTATCGAGCGCGGGAGACCGCGCTTCGATTTTTTTGGGCAGGATTCGCGCACCCTGAGCGCATCCTGCCGATTTTTAAAAAAAAATCTTTTTTTGCCCAGGGGGTCCTTGTGGGACCCCTGAGCAAACCTAGGGGTCAGGGTGTTTCTACCCTGCCCCTTTGTGCGCTTTGCGCACTTGTTTCTGTCCCTCGGTTCTACCGAGGGACAAAATGGCTGCCAACATTTCCTGAATCGGAATGTTGACAGCCAGCTGACAACCAATTAACATGCACCTTGTGATCGGGAGGGTACGCGGACCCTACTCGTCCCTAGATATCACTAACTTTTTACTTTTCATTTTCTCAGCAACTATTGAACGGATTTACACCATTTAACAAAAGGGTTCTTTCTGAACCAAGAACTACCTCTTTGCCAAATTTGGTGTAATTCCGTTCAGCAGTTCGGGCTGTAGCCGTGTCTAAAGTTTCCTATGGGAAAATGCATGGGGAAAACGCGTTTTGGGACCCCCTTTTTCTCGGCCCACGCTTGACGTATCCCCCGAGACTTTCAGGGTAGGAGCGGACCGGAGCGCCCCACGAAGTTTGAAAATTTCGCGAAGATACGTCAACCGGCAAGAGAGTTATTTCAAATAGAATGTCGCGGATTTCCTATGGATAATAGGTTGTAACTATAACTATCTACTGGCGACCGCCAGTAGATAATATATATATATATATATAAATGTATATATATATATATATATATTCCAAAACCATAGTGCTCCTACTAGAAGCCGGAGTCCCGTGTGAGGTGGCGCGACAATCGGCGGAGCAGCCGACAATCAAATTCTTTTGTAAAACAGCAATACCTCGATCTCTCAGAAATGAAGACCAATTCAAGGGAAAGAAAACTGGTTTATTCCATCATAAACCAACGTGACGCGTTTCGCCTGACGGCTTGATCACACACAGTGCACAATAACACAAGCCTCTTTACATACCCAGTTGACAAAACAAACAACGGACATAGTTGTAACATTGGCTCAATACCGTTAAGTAACTTGGTCGCCATCTTGTAACATGAAAGTTGCATCAAATCATTCAATGTTTGTATCACAAATAGAAGAAAGAAATCATCATATGGTGTCAGGTATTGGTCACAAACTAAATTAATACATTTTAATACATGTTAACATGGTTCTTGCAAATGTGGTGAAAGGCACGGTGCTGGTTTAGAAAAAGCATAAACTGGCCGACATACTCGCGCCCTACCTATTGACATGATTACTGCAAGGGAGGTGAAAGGCACAGTGCTAGTTTTAGAAAGCACATAAACTGGTCAAAGTACTCGCGCCCAGCCTATTACGCGCTGTTGGGCTGGAAAAGGCAAGGCACGCATTCTCCCTCATGCGCTAATGAGTAATGAGAAGGTACGCGTGTGCCCTCAAGCGGCTAAGCGTGGGTGTGTTTGCGTGTAAGACCAAACTGGAAATGAGCAAATAAACACTCGCCACTAAAAATAATAAATACAACGTAATCCACTTACAGAGTGTGTGGTAAGATAATGTCGCCATAATGGTACAAATAGCTGCATGTGCTAGTCACCGGCCAAAATACTGGGAAGTCCCCCCTGGCTCGTCTACCTCCCTTGGTGGGTAAGCCTCACCATAATAATTCACCTGGAGGTAAACGTTATCCTCCCACAGTGGGTACAGATTGAATCTTAAATCTAAGGCCGAGTCTGGCTAATAGGTAGAAGTCACCATAGTGGTATATAGCTAAACGTAAACAATGACCACCACAATATATATGTGTATTAGACCTGGGACCAAATGTACACCAACACCCAAAAGACAGTCAACTGTTTTGAAAAAGGCATGGAACACCAGAAAAAGCAGCATATATATAAAAAGTGTACCAAAACAATAAAGAAAATACCAAAGAAAAATTAGAGAGAAATATGAAAATTCTACATAGTAGATAGATAGATCTTAAAAGTTAATCTTAGCTGCGACATTCAGGCATGGCAGAAGAATGATGCCACGAAGAAAAGGGTAGGGACCAAACTTTTGGATTCCAGCCGATATGTCCTTTCCTTTCCTCCTGTAAAGAGAGACAAGATAGTCAATAAGGTGCCAAAAACACAGATAGTGCAAGTAAAGTACAGACAACTACATTGTACATTATTATGACATGATAAAAAATGGCACAGCCGAACAGGAACCAAACAGTGCAACATTCTAAAATTGTCTTGTATAGAACAAAGTAACAAATACTACAGGTACTACAACTACTACTCTTCGTGTAGATGTATTGCCATCTCCTCATCGATATTATGTCCCCTCGGATGGCGCCTTCCTAGATCAATAATGAACCTGGACTCCCTTTTTCTAAGCTGAAGTTCACGGTTGCCACCCCTTTGATTGATTTCTACTTGCTCAATAATGAAGTACTGTAACTTCGTGTTATCTGAATAGTGGTGTGTCTCAAAATGCCTGGCTATGGGGTAGTGTGGGTCTCTCTTGGAAATGGCTCTCATGTGTTCCAAGACACGTTTTTAGCCATGTGTGTTGTACTCCCCACATATCGTAATTGGCACGGGCACTCTAGGACATAAATCACATAGGAGGAGCTGCAGGTCAGAAATTGGGTAATGGGTATAGACCTACTGCTGTTGGTGTTGGTGAACTCCTTCCGCATGCGGCTACCGCGGCATGCTTTGCAGTGTCCGCATGGGAAGAAGCCTTGTAGGTTTATACCCCTATCCACTTTGGTGGTGATATCGCTATGTACTAGGATGTCCCTCATACTTCGTCCCTTTCTGTATGTGATCTTGGGTCTGGTAGTCATGGTGGTACCAACGACGGGATCTTTTTTGAGTATGTCCCAATTCTTCACCAAGATACGTTGTACTTCTTTGGACCCACCATTGAAAGTCAGGATGATCCTGGTAGTGTCATCATCTGCTACCTCAGGAGTGTTCGTGTTGGTGAGAATGGTAGTTCTGGTGATGGTTTTAACTTTCTCCACTGCCCTGCGTAACACCCACCTGGGGTAGCCACGTTCAGTAAATCTGGTGAGCATGATGTCCTGTTCCTTCAAAAAGGACTCCTCAGAGCTGCAGTTACGTTTTGCTCTGAGGAGTTCCCCGTAAGGTATGCTCCATTTCAACCACTCGGGATGACTACTAAGGGCGTGGAGCAGACTGTTGCCTGCAGTCGCTTTCCTAAAAAGACTGGTCTGCAGGGTGTTATTGACAATTTCTACTCTGATGTCTAAGAATTCCACCATACTGTTGCTGATATTACTAGTCAGGATTATATTACGTGAATTCACGTTGAGTTTATGTACAAAGGTTTCTGCTTCAGTGATCGAACCTTTCCAAATTAAGAAAAGGTCGTCAATGTACCTTAGCCAAACAACTACATTTCCAAAGTCATTTTTGAGGGTGTCATCCTGTCTGATCTCTTCCTCCCAGGCCCCTAGGAACAAATTCGCAAAACTGGGCGCGAAACAAGTTCCCATGGCCGTCCCGAGGGTTTGTTTATATATATTGCCATTGAAAAGGAAATAATTGTTGTTTAAACAAAATCTAATCATGGCAATAATCATTTCTGTGTGTTCCAGATATTTTATGGCTCTTTTAGAAAGATATTTCTTACACGCTTTAATCCCTACCTCGTGTTCAATGATGGTGTATAGGGAGCTTACGTCCATGGTTATGAGTATATACTCCTCTTGCCATATCACTCCCTGTATTTTGGTGAGGAAATCCTTCGTGTCTTTCACAAAAGTAGGGAGAAGGACCACCTGGTCTTTCAGAAAGTGGTCCACGTATCTAGATACGTTTTTCAGAGCACTCCCTCTGGAGGAAACTATAGGCCTCCCGGGGGATTTTGAGCGTCCTTGTGGATTTTAGGGAGAAGGTACAGAACAGGAAGTTTGGGGAAATCTTTTTCAAAAAGCAGTATTCTTCCCACTCTAACAACCCCCTGTCCCTCCACTCGTTGAGATTGCTCCATATCTTAATGACACTTTGACTGTACTCATTTTTGTTAGACAAGGCATAAAACAGGGGGTTATCTAACTGGCGTGTGGCTTCAGTTATATTCATTTCTTTACTCATAATGACTACATTCCCTCCCTTATCTGCAGGTCTCACTACAATAGAACTGTCCATGGCAAGGTCTGTAATGGCTTTTTTCTGAGCGATAGTCATATTGTATATCATGGGTTTATCTCTATTGAACCATACTTTTTGTTTACATTTCAAAATTTGATGTGAAACAATGTCTTGGAACAAGTCAATGTTGTCGTGCGGCATCGTTGGTAAAAAAGTTGATTTAGGTTTAAACTTGGTAGAAGCCGCCTTGTCACAGCTAATATCAAGGTCAGCAAGTATCTGATATACATCCTGTTGGGTGGATTTCCCTTCATTGCCAAGTTCATTCAATGTAATCAGGGTATCAATATCACTTATATTGAGGTCTTCGTTAGTGGCAGTATTAATACTCGGTTCTCTGTTAGTATAGGGTTTCAACTTGTGCCACTTCTTAAGTTTCAGTTTGCGACAGAATTTAAAAATGTCGATCCTGGTGTTGACATAGTTCAAAGGTTCAGTGGGGCAAAAAGATAATCCTAAACATAATGTTTTGGTTTCAAGATTGCTGAGGGGTTTGGATGTAAGATTAATAACAGTACGATTTACCTCAGCGTCATCCATTATAGGGCTGTTGTCGAGCGTGTAGCAATGGTTCCCATGCGCCCTCTTGAATTCCCTTTTCCTCTGCCTCTGATTGTCTCGCTTCCTCCTCTTTCTCCCATGCTTTGACCTCTTCCTCGTCCTCTGCCCCGTTGGTTCGTGTTCTTGTTCCGTGGTTGCGGTGTTGTGCGACTTGTTTGCCGGCCCCTGTGTAGGAGCTGGTACTTGTCTAAAAAAGTTTTCGGTTTGACTTCTGGCTCAGTGCTGGATAGTGAGCTTACCGAGCTCAGTGATGTCATCGAGGTAGCAGAATCAGCTGTTTCCACATCACTCTGAGTGCTGACTTCCTCTTCTACTATCATCACTTCTGAATGTATCTGCATGGTAGGCTGGCTCTGCTCGTCATACAGATGGTCATATTTATGACTATACGTCAAAATCCTTCCTGTCACGTAATCAATACAGTCTCTATGAAGTTTCCGCTGTTTTCTTATTTTGATATCTTTCTCATAATTGACCAATCTCAGTTTGAGATCCTCGTAAAATTTCATGATGATATCTTGTTCTGGGTTCTTGCTCAGTTCGTCTTTGAGTTGTTTTATTTCACCCATAATCTTCTCTCTGTCAAACCATGCGTACTTGACCAAGATCTCAAGCATGGTTCTAGAACTCTTTTTAGAATTGGCTGCCCAGTCTTCCAGCATTCTGGGATCCGGGGATTCGTAAGAAGGGGTAGTGTAGATCCTAAGTCCTCTTGGGATCATATCTTTGTCTAAATAATCTTGCAGTGAGACAGCCTCCCACCATTTTGATACTTCTGTTTTACTCAGTTTATCAAGTTTTTTCAACAGTTCTCTAGTGCCGGTGCTGTGCGCAGTTTGCGATGTTATAGTTTTGCCCTTTCCTGGGGCTCTGGCAAATAGTGTCTCTGCACGTCTGTTGCTGTCATCCTCCATCGTGAAACAACTACTCCTGATACTGTCTGCCGCGCTTCTGCCAATTTCCCAAGTATTGGCCATGTCTCCCTGTTCAATAACAGTTCCTCATGCCTCCCGGGTCGTCTTAGCCTGTGCTAGAAATTCCGCATGCACACTGGCCGTGAAATCATCTGCATTCGGCCTAATATGCTCAAGACGTACTCAGTGTGAAAGCCAACCAGAGACGAACACAACACTACAGGAGCGCAAGTAGTAAGTCCCCCCACGTCTTCCGACATTGGAGCTCCCACACGCTAACACCCCCTCATGCATGTCCCACCCTCTGGGATGCCCCACACTTACCGTGCTGTTGGTGCAGGTATCTGGTGGCCGGTCTCGCTTCAAAGGCTTCCTCAACTTAATTCCAAAACCATAGTGCTCCTACTAGAAGCCGGAGTCTTGTGTGAGGTGGCGCGACAATCGGCGGAGCAGCCGACAATCAAATTCTTTTGTAAAACAGCAATACCTCGCGCTCTCAGAAATGAAGACCAATTCAAGGGAAAGAAAACTGGTTTATTCCATCATAAACCAACGTGACGCGTTTCGCCTGACGGCTTGATCACACACAGTGCACAATAACACAAGCCTCTTTACATACCCAGTTGACAAAACAAACAACGGACATAGTTGTAACATTGGCTCAATACCGTTAAGTAACTTGGTTGCCATCTTGTAACATGAAAGTTGCATCAAATCGTTCAATGTTTGTATCACAAATAGAAGAAAGAAATCATCATATGGTGTCAGGTATTGGTCACAAACTAAATTAATACATTTTAATACATGTTAACATGGTTCTTGCAAATGTGGTGAAAGGCACGGTGCTGGTTTAGAAAAAGCATAAACTGGCCAAAATACTCACGCCCTACCTATTGACATGATTACTGCAAGTGAGGTGAAAGGCACAGTGCTAGTTTTAGAAAGCACATAAACTGGTCATTGAGCCAATGTTACAACTATGTCCGTTGTTTGTTTTGTCAACTGGGTATGTAAAGAGGCTTGTGTTATTGTGCACTGTGTGTGATCAAGCCGTCAGGCGAAACGCGTCACGTTGGTTTATGATGGAATACACCAGTTTTCTTTCCCTTGAATTGGTCTTCATTTCTGAGAGCGCGAGGTATTGCTATTTTACAAAAGAATATATATATATATATAGTATTAATAATTAACTGTATTCTCAGTGATTTTTATTTGGTAATTAAGTTGAATATATGTGTTTGGTTTATATGTATGGTTGTTAATTTCAATGTACAATATAAAAATATATATATTATCTACTGGCGGTCGCCAGTAGATAGTTATAGTTAGGATCACGTTTCCGTAGGAAAAGCATTTTTTGATGTGCTTATAACTTTGGCGTCATTTGACTAATCTTTACGAAATTTTCCAAAAAGTTCCTCTTTTCAGGTCAGCTCCTATCCTAAAAGTTTGGGGGATTCGTCAAGGGGGGCTAAGAAAAAGGGGGTCCCAAAACGTGTTTTCTCCATGCAATTTCCATAGGAAACTTTAGACAAGGCTACAGGTCAAACTGCTGAACGGAATTACACCAAGTTGGGCAGAGAGATAGCTCTTGGTCCAGAAAGCACGCTTTTTTTTAAATGGTGTAAATCCGTTCAGTAGTTTTTGAGATATTTAAAGATTTACAGATATATATATTTGAGAATTGTGAGATCTGATTGGCTGAGCCCTCCCGAGCACGAGCTTGCCTCTGATTGGCTGCCAACACTTCAAACCAGGAAGTGTTGGCAGCCATCTTGTGCCTCGGACCAAGTGAGAGGGAAACGTTTTCCCGTTTTAACCCACATAAGCACCGTCTATATATTTATGGAGATAACGCATTATTATGTCTTGCTATATAATGCGTTTCACTTTTTTGGAGAGTTGTTGGCGTTTGGAAGCACCGAAGCGCCGACGAGCGGCATACTGGTAACAGGGCACGCATTAATAAACGCCTGCATGAATATAATCGTTATGAGAGTTTTGTCAGAGGGAAACGTTTTCCTGTTTTAACCCACATAAGCACCATCTATATATTTATGGAGATAACGCATTATTATGTCTTTCTATATAATGCGTTTCATTTTTTGGGAGGGTTGTTGGCGTTTGGAAGCACCGAAGCGCCGACGAGCGGCATACTGGTAACAGCGCACGCATTAATGAACGCCTGCATGAATATAATCCTTATGAGAGTTTCCTGGCCAGATAATGTGATAGGTGCCTATCGATATGCGCGGGAACAGTTTATGCTAATTTTATTCACCAATCTCTTGTGAAATTAACGATGTGCCATGCACTGTGGTAACAGATGCGCACATTTATTCTACTTTGCACGCACTTCGCCCTCCCAGCTCTGAGTAATGCGGAAAAATGCCTGCACTTGTGTGGTCTGAGTACAGATTTGTTTTTGTAATCCTCCGCAATGCGCCTTTCGTCTAAAATTAACCTTGAACTAGTCTCTGGAGGTGACTCCAGCAGAATTCTATAGCGCTAAACATTATCTATATTTTTGTGAGACAATGTTCAGGATAGTGAGAGGTGTGAATTCTGTAGGTTTATTTTCTTTTTGTGCCATAGGTGGGGAAGGTTGTTTAACTCAATGAGGCATTTGGATGCTGGTATGCTTAGCTTTATAAGAGGCGAAGGCGCAACTTTGCAAACTCTTTGAGAGATGGACGCTGCTAACAGTACTATCTGGTTGGGGGACAGAGGGTGTTGATGTGCTTTACTTTTTGATAAGTGAGGGGGGAGCTGGATTATTTATCTCTGGGAAGGGGCAGGGTGAAATTGGTTATCTTCTCAATGGTGAGTTTGTACTGGTGTTTTTAGTGTTTTTGGTAAAGTGATAGGTAGGCAGATAAGGATGTTTATCTATTTGAGAGGTAGGCGGTGTTGTTTTTAACTCAGAAGTGGATGAGAAGAGGTATGTTAAACTATTTTGCGAGGTTGCAGTTAATTTTCTTAGCACTTTGTCACATGGGTGAGTGAACGTTTGGTTAGCTCTTCGAGGGATGAACTAAGTGGAGTTTTATTTGGAGAATTGGGAAAAGGGTGGGCCTTTTTTGTTTGTATTCTGTGAGGTGTGTGAATGGTGGCCCATTTCATTCTTTGAGAGGCGAGGGAGTTAGACTATTTAACTTTCTGATTCATGGATGCAGACGTGGTTTAGATCATTGTGAGGTGCAGGGTGTCACAAGAATGGGAAGAGGAGGCAACACACACTTAGCCCATGCATTTGAAGGACCCACTTTCCTGCTGCACCTATAGATCTCTAAATAAAGTTTACACAGTTTTATTAATGATGGAGCTGCTAATATAGCCCTCCACTAGATGGTGCCAGATGCTGATGGTGCCAAGATTGTTTCTCTCCTGAGGGCACATATATATATATATATATATATATATATATATATATATATATATATATATATATATATATATATATTTATATATTCACTGAAAAAACCATAGGTTCTACAGATGTTATAGTTAGAAATTAGCATTTAAAAAACCTTTGAAATTCACTGAAAAAACCATAGGTTTTACAGACGTTATAGTTAGAAATTAGCATTTAAAAAACCTTTAAAATTCACTGAAAAACCATAGGTTTCAGGGACGTTATAGTTAGCTGGACATTTCACTCGTACAAAACCATAGAAATTCCACCGTTACAGTTAGTTCAGTTAACTATAACTCGCGCCCCCGCAATGCACTGCTCATGACATCACATATTACATCACTCATGACATGGTCAGTGACATCACTGATCACATCACTGATGACATCTCAAATGACATCACTGATGACATCACTGATGACATCATCCAGTGACTGTGTGTTTCTGTAAAGTTTAAAAATGTTTATATATATTTGGCAAGGTGTATTGAAGAATGAGTGGGTGTATAAGTGTCTGGATGGAGGATTTAGGAGGTATGTAACTGATTGTATAAGTGACTGATTAAATGTGTCTTACTGAATGCATGGGTTAGTGACTAAACTGTGTGAATGTCTGTATCAGTCTGTCTGTTGTTGTGTAAGCTTCTACATGGGTTGGTCAGTAGCTACATGAGTGTCTATTTGGGTTATTGATTGTTTGCTTGAGTATTTGTATGGGGGACTGAGTGTGTGTGTGGGTTGGTTGGAGGTGTGTGACTCTGTGCATAGATGTGTGAGTGGTTGGTTCACTGGGTGTAAGGGTTCAAGAGTGCATGTGGAAACAGCTGTATGGGTGGGTGAGTGTGTGTATGGGTGTATTGGTGAGTGAATGGATGTCTCAGTGGTACATATGTGAGTAACTACATATGTAAAAGGCAGTATATGTGAGTGATGGTGTATATAAATAACTATATGTGAGACTGAGTGATTGTTAGAGTGGCATGTATGGATGAGTCTGTACTTGTTTCAGTGATTGTATAAGAGAGTAAGTATGTGTTAGTATCTGTATGAATAAGTGAGGTGGTGTGTGTATAACTGTATTGGTGAGTAAATGGGAGTGTGATTGATTCTTTGCATGACTGACTAGGTGTGTGAGTAACTCCATGGATGAGTGGCGGTGTGTGAGTGTCTGAATAGGTGTATGAGTGCATATAATAGTGTTGTATTGATAAGTGACTGCATGTATAAGTGATTGTATGGGTGAATGAGTGGATGTGTGTGCAGACCTAGGAATCAGTGAGTGAGTATGTAGTAACTGGTATTGGTGTGTGGATGGTTTCGAAAATGGTAGTGTGTATTTTACAGTGGGTGTATTAAAGTTTATATTAGGGTGTGATGAGGTGCATCAGATTATCACGTGGATGATGTCATCAGTGATGTCATCAGTGATGTCATTTGAGATGTCATCAGTGATGTGATCAGTGATGTCACTGACCATGCCATGAATGATGTAATATGTGATGTCATGAGCAGTGCATTGCGGGGGCACGAGTTATAGTTAACTGAACTAACTATAACGGTGGAATTTCTATGGTTTTGTACGAGTGAAATGTCCAGCTAACTATAACGTCCCTGAAACCTATGGTTTTTCAGTGAATATATATATGTATATACATATATACATATATATATATATATTCACTGAAAAAACCATAGGTTTCAGACACGTTATAGTTAGAAATTAGCATTTAAAAAACCTTTGAAATTCACTTAAAAACCATAGGTTTTAGGGACAGTTATAGTTAGTTGGACATTTCACTCGTACAAAACCATAGAAATTCCCCGTTATAGTTAGTTCAGCTAACTATAACTCGCGCCCGCAATGCACTGCTGATGACGTCACATATTACATCACTCATGACATGGTCAGTGACATCACTGATGACATCACTGATGACATCTCAAATGACATCACTGATGACATCACTGATGACATCATCCACGTGATAATCTGATGCACCTCCTCACACCCTAATATAACCTTTGATTCACCCACTCTAAATTACAGACTGCCATTCCCAAAACCATAGACACTCCAACACCAATAACTACATACCCACTCACTGATTCTTAGGTCTACACACACATCCACTGACTCACCCGTACAGTAACTCATACTTACGGTCACTCAGTACAGGACTATCATATGCACTCATACTCCTATATAGACACTCAAACACCGCCACTCATCCATAGAGGTACTCACACACCTAGTCAGTCATGCAAATAATTAAACACACTGCCATTTACTCACCTATACAGTTATACACACACCAGCTCACTTACTCATACAAATACTAGCACATTCTTACGCTCTTATACAATCACTGATACAAGCACACACTCATCCATACAGTCACTCTCACAATCACACACTCTCAGCTTATAGCTATTTATATACTCCAACACACATATATACTGCCTTTCACATATGTAGTTACTCACACATGTACCACTGGGACATACATTCACTCAATAACACACTCTTACACACACTTACCCACCCATACAGTCTATCACAGATGCACTCTTGAAACCATCCACCCATTGAATCACCCACTCACACATCTATGCACAGAGTCGCACACACCCCACCCACACAAATACTCAGGCACCCATACAGATACTCAGACAACTAATCAATAACTCATATAGACACTCATGTAGCTATTCACAAACCCATGCAGCCACTTACACAGCAATAAACAGACGGATACAGACATTCACCCAGTTTAGTCACTAACCCATGCATTCAGTAAGATACATTTAATCACTCACTTATAGAGTTAGTCACGCACCTACTAAATCATCCATACAGACACTTATACACCCACTCATTCTTCAATACGCCTTTCCCTATATATATTAAACATATTTAAACTTTACAGAAACACACAGTCACTGGATGATGTGTGGCCCCCCTTCCTTTTTCCTATTTTTGGGCCCTGGGGACCCCATCCCCCAGGGCCTTACCCCCTTTTTTTTTTTTTAATTAAACGGGAAGGGGGCCGCGTGGCCCCCTCCCGTGGCCGAATCCGGCCCGGGGACCCCATCCCCTGGGGCATGGGCACACTTTTAAATACATTTTTATGGAGGGGGCTGCGTGGCCCCCTCCTCAGGCCTCCTTTTGCCCCGGGGACCCCATCCCCCGGGGCAGGCCTTTATTTATTTTAAATTATTTTTGGGGAGGGGGGCCGCGTGGCCCCTCTCCCGGGCCACTACTTGCCCCGCGGACCCCATCCCCCGGGGCTGGCCCTATCCTTTGGGGTCCGTGGGGAACTCCAACTCCCCCACGGACCCTGCCGGCTCCCCGCCTCCTGCGGGAGCCGGCATTGCTTTCCACATGGGGAGCTGCTAACATGCAGCTCCCCATGTGGAAAGCATTTGCTTTGGATATTGGAAGCGAGAGCAGGTTTCCTGCTCTCGCCTCAATATCCAAATCAGTTTGCTATGACAGGACGGGAGCTGCGAGGATCCCGTCCTGTCATAGCAAACTACAGTGTCCCGAGGGTAGGCACCCCGGGACACTGCAGGAGCCGGCCCTGGGGGGTGACGGTCCCCAGGGCCATTACAGGCTCCAGGAGGGGGGCCGCGCGGCCCCCCTCCCTCCATCGACAGTGCCCCGGGGAGGTGGTGGTCCCTGGGGCTCTGGGGGTCCGTAATGGACCCCCATATTGAAATTTTTAGTGCCCCGGGGAGGTGGCGGTCCCGGGGTGTGTGGGGGCTCGAGCCCCCACACAGGTAATTTTTTTAAAAATAAAAAGAAGCTCCGGGGGTGGCGGTCCCCGGGGCTGCGGGAGGGCCAAGAGCCCTCCTGCACCATTATTTTTAAAGCCCCGGGGGTGGCGGTCCCGGGGCTTGGGGGCCTTCGAGGCCCCCAAAATTAAATATAAACCCACCCCCGCATGCCCCCGGGACTTGGCCCACCCGGGGCAAAATAGCATCAAAGCGCGGGAGACCGCGCTCGATTTTTTTTTTGGGCGGGATTCGCGCACCCTAAGCGCATCTTGCTGATTTTTTTCTTAAAAAATGCTTTTTCTGCCCAGGGGTCCTTGTGGGACCCCTGAGCAGACCTAGGAGGTCAGGGTGTTTCTACCCTGCCCCCTTTGTGCGTTTTACGCACTTGTTTCGGTTTATTTTCTCGGCGGGATCCGCGCACCCTAAGCGCATCCCGCCGATTTTTAAAAAAAAAAAAATGCTTTTTTCTGCCCAGGGGGTCCTTGTGGGACCCCTAAGCAGACCTAGGGGTTCAGGGTGTTTCTATCCTGCCCCCTTTTTGCGCTTTGCGCACTTGTTTCTGTCCCTCGGTTCTACCGAGGGACAAAATGGCTGCCAACACTTCCTGATTTGGAGTGTTGACAGCCAATTATCATGCAGCTCGTGATCGGGAGGGTACGCAGACCCTACTCGGCCATAGATATATATGTGATTTTATTTGTGATTTTCTCAGAAACTACTGAACGGATTTACACCATTTAAGCAAAAGGCACGACACTGAACCAAGGGCTACCTCTTTGCCAAATTTGGTGAAATTCCGTTCAGCAGTTCGGGCTGTAGCTGCGACTAAAGGTTCCTATGGAAAAATGAATGGGGAAAACACGTTTTGGGACCCCCCTTTTTTCTCGGCCCCCGCTTGACGAATCAACCCGAGACTTTCAGGCTAGGAGCGGAGCGCCCCAACAAGTTGGAAGCTTTCGCGAAGATTCGTCAACCGGCGCAAGAGTTATTTCAAATAGAATGTTGCGGATTTCCTATGGAAAATAGGTCCTAACTATAACTATCTACTGGCGACCGCCAGTAGATAATATATATATATATATATATATTCACTGAAAAAACCATAGGTTTCAGACACGTTATAGTTACAAATTAGCATTTAAAAAACCTTTGAAATTCACTGAAAAAACCATAGGTTTTAGGGACAGTTATAGTTACTTGGACATTGCACTCGTACAAAACCCGTGAAATTCCCCG
The DNA here is from genome assembly GCA_963921515.1 of Calotriton arnoldi. Taxonomy (NCBI): domain Eukaryota; kingdom Metazoa; phylum Chordata; class Amphibia; order Caudata; family Salamandridae; genus Calotriton; species Calotriton arnoldi. The sequence continues at coordinate 79,781 of CAWUFW010007057.1, read as the reverse complement.
TTATAGTTAGTCCAGGTAACTATAACTCGCGCCCCGCAATGCACTGCTGATGACGTCACTTATTACATCACTCATGACATGGTCAGTGACATCACTGATGACATCACTGATGACATCTCAAATGACATCACTGATGACATCATCCAGTGACTGTGTGTTTCTGTAAAGTTTAAATATTTTTAATATATATAGGAAAAGACGTATTGAAGAATGAGTGGGTGTGTAAGTGTCTGTATGGATGATTTAGTAGGTGTGTGACTGACTGTATAAGTGAGTGATTTAATGTATCTTACTGAATGCATGGGTTAGTGACTAAACTGGGTGAATGTCTGTATCCGTCTGTCTGTTGCTGTGTAAGTGGCTGCATATGTTTGTGAATAGCTACATGAGTGTCTATTTGAGTTATTGAATGCTTGTGTGAGTATCTGTATGGGTGCCTGAGTGTTTGTGTGGGAGGGGTGTGTGCGACTCTGTGCATAGATGTGTGAGTGGGCGATTCACTGGGTGGATAGTTTCAAGAGTGCATCTATGATAGACTGTATGGGTGGATATGTGTGTGTAAGAGTGTGTTAGTGAGTGAATGTATGTGCCAGTGGTACCTGTGTGAGTAACTACATATGTGAAAGGCAGAATATATGTGTGTTATAGTATTTAAATGGCTATAAGTGAGAGTGTGTGATAGTGAGAGTGGCTGTATGGATGCGTGTGTGCTTGTATCAGTTATTGTATAAGAGCGTAAGAATGTGCTAGTATTTGTATGATTAAGTGAGCTGGTGTGTGTATAACTGTATAGGTGAGTAAATGGCAGTGTGTTTAATTATTTGCATGACTGACTAGGTGTGTGAGTACCTCTATGGATGAGTGGCGGTGTTTGAGTGTTTATATAGGAGTAAGAGTGCATATGATAGTCCTGTACTGAGTGACCATAAGTATGAGTGACTGTACGGGGAGTGAGTGGATGTGTGTGTGTAGACCTAAGAATCAGTGAGTGGGTATGTAGTTATTGGTGTTGGAGTGTCTATGGTTTTGCGAATGGCAGTCTGTAATTTAGAGTGGGTGTATCAAAAGTTATATTAGGGTGTGAGGAGCTGCATCAGATTATCACAAGGATGATGTCATCAGTGATGTCATTTGAGATGTCATCAGTGATGTCACTGACCATGTCATGAGTGATGTAATAAGTGACGTCATCAGCAGTGCATTGCGGGGGCGCGAGTTATAGTTACCTGGACTAACTATAACGGGGGAATTTCACGGGTTTTGTACGAGTGCAATGTCCAAGTAACTATAACTGTCCCTAAAACCTATGGTTTTTTCAGTGAATTTCAAAGGTTTTTTAAATGCTAATTTGTAACTATAACGTGTCTGAAACCTATGGTTTTTTCAGTGAATTTCAAAGGTTTTTTAATGCTAATTTGTAACTATAACTGTCCCTAAAACCTATGGTTTTTTCATTGAATTTCAAAGGTTTTTAAATGCTAATTTGTAACTATAACGCGTCTGAAACCTATGGTTTTTTCAGTGAATTTCAACGGTTTTTTAAATGATAATATTTAGTTGTAAGATTTTTACATGTATTGTTTTGATACTAATTTTCTACAGATGTTTATCTGTTTAATTTACATATTTTGTTTTTAAAAAAATATTTATATATTTGTAATATAAATCGCAAAAAATGTTTTCGAAAATATTGTAACATAAATATTTTTTGTTTTGTTTTATAATTTGTTAATAAATGTAAAAAAAAATTTTTGTAAAATTTTTTTTTGGAGTCGCGCACCGGCAGCGTACCTTACAAGATCAGTGCGCGAATTGTACCCGCCATTTTCTTAAAGTCGTGAAGGATCCGCGTAGGGTGTGCGATGGATGCGTGTATTATAGTTACGTGATATGCGTATGTTACGTGTTGTGCGCGATTAGTATGCGACCGGTTCGCGCTTCCTACGTTTACACATTCGTGACACATGCGCATTATACTACGCGGCTCTTGCGCGGACACGCGCCCCGCGTGACGTCATATGCGTGCTGTACGCGCTGTGTACGCGACTCCCGCGAATTTTTATATGTTCTAAAATGACATATATATGTCTTTAATACACATATTAGGGCCAGACATTATCTTACTTATGCATAAAAATAATTTATTTTTACATGTAATAAAGTTATTTTACTTTTAAATGCAATTTCGCTACTTGCGTTGGGTGCGTGCTGCGTGTGCGCACGGTACGCGGATCCCATGTGACTTAAAAAAAGCTTTTGATTGGTTGATAACATTTCCCATTGTAACTATTGAAGGACCCCACCCATTTCCATCATTCTTCTTTGAGCTTCTTTGGAGACACATCTCTGCATTGAAGAAGAACTGCTATATCTGAAATAAGAAGATGGCTTCTTCACAACAGCAAGAAGAGGAGTCACAACATTCTACAGAAGAAGAATTTGTGCAAGAGGACCCACGTCCACAAAGGCATGTATCGGTGGTGTGGAAGTTTTTCACTTTTCCAGAGGGCCAAAAGAAGGTTAATGCCACGAAAGTCACCTGCCGGATCTGTGAGAGGGTGCTATCTAGAGGTAGTGCCGACAAGAAATATTCTTGTGGTACTGCCTCTATGTACAAGCATTTGAAAACAATTCATCCACTGAACCTGGCTCGGGAGGAGTCTCGTAGAGCTGCATTGAAACAACAACCAGTTCCTTCTACATCTGGTACTGCTACACCTTCAACATCTTTGGACATACGTCCTGAATTTGCCTTCTTAAAACAGCACTGTGTGAAGTGCAACAAACTCATTTCCTATGGCGAACAATCTGTGGAAGCTGTTTGTGCTGCACAGCACAATCACCACTGTTAGACTTTTTTTTTTTGTGTTTTCCAGGAATGAAATGTAATTCCTGAGGTTTCCTGTTTTTTTCCTTTTTTTTGTTTATTATTTCCTAAAAAAACACCCAAAAAAAAAATAATAGTTCAAAAATCCCAAAAAATATAAAACAAAAAAGAAAAAAAAGTTCTTTTCAGAACTAACTTCTCTGGTTAAAGAAAGAACTATATTTGTTTGTTAATGTGTGAAAGGTTGGTTAATGTATATTTATAACTTAGAGAGTGCCTGGGTGAATGTATAAGTGTTTTGGTTTTGGCGCAACGAATGGTTTTGTGGGTGTTGCTGAATAAGTCAACAGAAGACTGCAAGGGGACTGACAGGATGTTTGCTGCAGTGTATGGATACTGACTGGGGATTTGAAGGTGTGAAAGACAAGTGTGTAGGTGGTTAGAGAACCGCATGCATAGTGGATAGGGGTTTGAAACAGTCTATGTGCTAAGACCTGGTTCACTGAATGAATACTTGGGTACTGACTGAACGATTAGAGTACTGCAAGGAGAGTGCCTAGGTGAATGTATAAGTGGTTGGGTTTTGGCGCAGCGAATGGATTTGTACGTGTTGCTGAATGAGTCAACAGAGGACTGCAAGGGGAGTGACAGGATGTTTGCTGTAGTGTATGGTTAGTTAGTGGGGATTTGAAGGTGTGAAAGACAAGTGTGTAGGTGGTTAGAGAACCACATGCATAGTAATTAAGGGTTTGAAGCAGTCTATGTGCTAAGGCCTAAGTCACTGAATGAGTACTTGGGTACAGAATGAACGATTAGAGTACTACAAGGAGAGTGCCTGGGTGAATGTATAAGTGGTTGGGTTTTAGCGCAGCGAATGGATTTTTAGGTGTTGCTGAATGAGTCAACAGAGGACTGCAAGGGGAGTGACAGGATGTTTGCTGGAGTGTATAGATACTGACTGGGGATTTGAACGTGTGAAAGACAAGTGTGTAGGTGGTTAGAGAACCGCATGCATAGTGGTTAAGGGTTTGAAGCAGTCTATGTGCTAAGGCCTGGGTCACTGAATGAGTACTTCGGTACTGAATGAACGATTAGAGTACTACAAGGAGAGTGCCTTGGTGAATGTATAAGTGGTTGGCTTTTGGCGCAGCGAATGGATTTTTAGGTGTTGCTGAATGAGTCAACAGAGGATTGCAAGGGTAGTGACAGGATGTTTGCTGGAGTGTATGGTTAGTGAGTGGGGAATTGAAGGTGTGAAAGACAAGTGTGTAGGTGGCTAGAGAACTGCATGCATAGTGTATAGGGGTTTGAAACAGTGTATGTGCTGAGGCCTGGGTCACTGAATGAGTACTTGGGTATAGACTGAACGATTAGAGTAGTACAAGGAGAGTGCCTGGTGAATGTATAAGTGTTTTGCTTTTGGCGCAGCGAATGCATTTTAGGTGTTGCTGAATGAGTCAACATAGGACTGCAAGGGTAGTGACAGGATGTTTGCTGTAGTGTATGGTTAGTTAGTGGGGAATTGAAGGTGTGAAAGACAAGTGTGTAGGTGGTTAGAGAACCGCATGCATAGTGATTAAGGGTTTGAAGCAGTCTATGTGCTAAGGCCTGGGTCACTGAATGAGTACTTGGGTACAGACTGAACGATTAGAGTAGTACAAGAAGAGTGCCTGGGTGAATGTATAAGTGGTTGGGTTTTGGCGCAGCGAATGGATTTTTACGTGTTGCTGAATGAGTCAACAGAGGACTGCAAGGGTAGTGACAGGATGTTTGCTGTAGTGTATGGATACTGACTGGGGATTTGAACATGTGAAAGACAAGTGTGTAGGTGGTTAGAGAACCGCATGCATAGTGGTTAAGGGTTTGAAGCAGTCTATGTGCTAAGGCCTGGGTCACTGAATGAGTACTTCGGTACTGAATGAACGATTAGAGTACTACAAGGAGAGTGCCTTGGTGAATGTATAAGTGGTTGGCTTTTGGCGCAGCTAATGGATTTTTAGGTGTTGCTGAATGAGTCAACAGAGGAGTGCAAGGGTAGTGACAGGATGTTTGCTGGAGTGTATGGTTAGTGAGTGGGGAATTGAAGGTGTGAAAGACAAGTGTGTAGGTGGCTAGAGAACTGCATGCATAGTGTATAGGGGTTTGAAACAGTGTATGTGCTGAGGCCTGGGTCACTGAATGAGTACTTGGGTATAGACTGAACGATTAGAGTAGTACAAGGAGAGTGCCTGGTGAATGTATAAGTGTTTTGCTTTTGGCGCAGCGAATGCATTTTTAGGTGTTGCTGAATGAGTCAACATAGGACTGCAAGGGTAGTGACAGGATGTTTGCTGTAGTGTATGGTTAGTTAGTGGGGAATTGAAGGTGTGAAAGACAAGTGTGTAGGTGGTTAGAGAACCGCATGCATAGTGATTAAGGTTTTGAAGCAGTCTATGTGCTAAGGCCTGGGTCACTGAATGAGTACTTGGGTACAGACTGAACGATTAGAGTAGTACAAGGAGAGTGCCTGGGTGAATGTATAAGTGGTTGGGTTTTGGCGCAGCGAATGGATTTTTACGTGTTGCAGAATGAGTCAACAGAGGACTGCAAGGGTAGTGACAGGATGTTTGCTGTAGTGTATGGATACTGACTGGGGATTTGAACATGTGAAAGACAAGTGTGTAGGTGGTTAGAGAACCGCATGCATAGTGGTTAAGGGTTTGAAGCAGTCTATGTGCTAAGGCCTGGGTCACTGAATGAGTACTTCGGTACTGAATGAACGATTAGAGTACTACAAGGAGAGTGCCTTGGTGAATGTATAAGTGGTTGGCTTTTGGCGCAGCGAATGGATTTTTAGGTGTTGCTGAATGAGTCAACAGAGGAGTGCAAGGGTAGTGACAGGATGTTTGCTGGAGTGTATGGTTAGTGAGTGGGGAATTGAAGGTGTGAAAGACAAGTGTGTAGGTGGCTAGAGAACTGCATGCATAGTGTATAGGGGTTTGAAACAGTGTATGTGCTGAGGCCTGGGTCACTGAATGAGTACTTGGGTATAGACTGAACGATTAGAGTAGTACAAGGAGAGTGCCTGGTGAATGTATAAGTGTTTTGCTTTTGGCGCAGCGAATGCATTTTTAGGTGTTGCTGAATGAGTCAACATAGGACTGCAAGGGTAGTGACAGGATGTTTGCTGTAGTGTATGGTTAGTTAGTGGGGAATTGAAGGTGTGAAAGACAAGTGTGTAGGTGGTTAGAGAACCGCATGCATAGTGATTAAGGGTTTGAAGCAGTCTATGTGCTAAGGCCTGGGTCACTGAATGAGTACTTGGGTACAGACTGAACGATTAGAGTAGTACAAGAAGAGTGCCTGGGTGAATGTATAAGTGGTTGGGTTTTGGCGCAGCGAATGGATTTTTACGTGTTGCTGAATGAGTCAACAGAGGACTGCAAGGGTAGTGACAGGATGTTTGCTGTAGTGTATGGATACTGACTGGGGATTTGAACATGTGAAAGACAAGTGTGTAGGTGGTTAGAGAACCGCATGCATAGTGGTTAAGGGTTTGAAGCAGTCTATGTGCTAAGGCCTGGGTCACTGAATGAGTACTTCGGTACTGAATGAATGATTAGAGTACTACAAGGAGAGTGCCTTGGTGAATGTATAAGTGGTTGGCTTTTTGCACAGCAAATGGATTTTTAGGTGTTGCTGAATGAGTCAACAGAGAACTGCAAGGGGAGTGACAGGATGTTTGCTGGAGTGTATGGATACTGATTGGGGATTTGAAGATGTGAAAGACAAGTGTGTAGGTGGTTAGAGAACCGCATGCATAGTGATTAAGGGTTTGAAGCAGTCTATGTGCTAAGGCCTAAGTCACTGAATGAGTACTTGGGTACTGACTGAACGATTAGAGTACTGCAAGGAGAGTGCCTGTGTGAATGTATAACTTGTTGGGTTTTAGCGCAGCAAATGGATTTTTGGGTGTTGCTGAATGACTCAACAGAGGACTGCAAGGGGACTGACAGGATGTTTGCTGTAGTGTATGGTTAGTGAGTGGGGAATTTAAGATGTGAAAGTCAAGTATGTAGGTGGTTAGAGAACTGCATGCATAGTGCATAGGGGTTTGAAGCAGTATATGTGCTAAGACCTTGGTCACTGAATGAGTACTTTGGTACTGACTGAACGATTAGAGTACTGCAAGGAGAGTGACTGGCTTAATGTATAAGTGTTTGGGTTTTGACGCAGCGAATGGATTTGTAGGTGTTGCTGAATGAGTCAAGAGAGGACTGCAAGGGTAGTGACAGGATGTTTGCTGGAGTGTATAGATAGTGACTGGTGATTTGAAGGTGTGAAAGACAAGTGTGTAGGTGGTTAGAGGACCACATGCATAGTGGATAGGGGTTTGAAGCAGTATATGTGCTAAGACCTTGGTCACTGAATGAGTACTTGGATACTGACTGAACGATTAGAGTACTGCAAGGAGAGTGACTGGCTGAATGTATAAGTGGTTGGGTTTTGGCACAGCGAATGGATTTGTAGGTTTTGCTGAATGAGTCAACAGAGGACTGCAAAGGGAGTGACAGGATGTTTGCTGGAGTGTATCAATAGTGACTTGGGAATTGAAAGTGTGAAAGATAAGTCTATGTGTGGTTAGAGAACCGCATGCGTAGTGCATAGGGGTTTCAAACAGTGTATGTGCTAAGGCCTTTGTTCACTGAATGAGTTCTTTGTGTATAGTCTGAACGATTAGAGTACTACAAGGAGAGTGCCTGGGTAAATGTATAAGTGGTTGGGTTTTTACGCAGCAAATGGATTTTTAGGTTTTGTAGAATGAGTCAACAGAGGACTGCAAGGGGAGTGGCAGGATGTTTGCTGGAGTGTATGGATACTGACTGGGGATTTGAAGGTGTGAAAGACAAGTGTGTAGGTGGTTAGAGAACCACATGCATAGTGCATAGGGGTTTCAAGCAGTCTACGTGCTAAGGCCTGGGTCACTGAATGAGTACTTGGGTATAGACTGAAAAATTACACTAGTACAAAGAGAGTGCCTGGCTGAATGTATAAGTGTTTTGGGTTTGGCACAGCAAATGGCTTTGTAGGTGTTGCTGAATGAGTCAACAGAGGACTGCAAGGGGAGTGACAGGATGTTTGCTGGAGTGTATGGATAGTGATTTGGGAATTGAAAGTGTGAAAGACAAGTCTGTGTGTGGTTAGAGAACAGCATGCATAGTGCATAGGGGTTTCAAGCAATCTATGTGCTAAGGCCTGGGTCACTGAATGAGTACTTGGGTATAGACTGAACAATTAGACTAGTACAAAGAGAGTGCCTGGGTGAATGTATAAGTGTTTTTGTTTTGGTTTTGGCGCAGCAAATGGCTTTGTAGGTGTTGCTGAATGAGTCAACAGAGGACTGCAAGGGTAGTGACAGGATGTTTGCTGTAGTGTATGGATACTGACTAGGGATTTGAAGGTGTGAAAGACAAGTGTGTAGGTGGTTATAGTGTATAGGGGTTTCAAACAGTGTATGTGCTAAGGCCTTGATCACTGAATGAGTACTTGGCTATAGACTGAACAATTAGCGTACTACAAGGAGATTTCCTGGGTGAATGTATAACTGTTTTGGTTTTGGTGCACCAAATGGCTTTATAGGTGTTGCTGAATGAGTCAACAGAGGACTGCAAGGGGTGTGACAGGGTGATTGCTGGAGTATATATTTACTACCTGAGTAATTGAAGGTGTAAAAGACAAGTGTGTAGGTGGTTAGAGAACTGCATGCATAGTGGATAGGTGTTTGAAGCAGTCTATGTGCTAAGGCCTGGGTCACTGAATGAGTACTTGGGTACTGACTGAACGATTAGAATACTGCAAGGAGAGTGCCTGGGTGAATGTATAAGTGGTTGGGTTTTGGCGCAGCGAATGTATTTGTACGCGTTGCTGAATGAGTCAACACAGGACTGCAAGGGGAGTGACAGGATGTTTGCTGGAGTGTATGGATACTCACTGGGGTTTTGAAGGTGTGAAAGACAACTGTGTAGGTGGTTAGAGAACCGCATGCATAGTGTATAGGGGTTTCAAACAGTCTATGTGCTAAGGCTTGGGTTACTGAATGAGTACTTGGGTACTCACTAAACAATTATAATACTAGAAGGAGAGTGCCTGGGTGAATGTATAAGTCGTTGGGTTTTAGCGCTGTAAATGGATTTTTTGGTGTTGCTGAATGAGTCAACAGAGGACTGCAAGGGGAGTAACAGGATGTTTGCTGGAGTGTATGGATACTGACTGGGGATTTTAAGGTGTGAAAGACAAATGGGTAGGTGGTTAGAGAACCGCATACATAGTGCATAGGGGTTTGAAGCACTGTATGTCATAAGGCCTGGGTCACTGAATGAGTTCTTTGGGTATAGACTGAACAATTAGACTAGTACAAAGAGAGTGCCTGGGTGAATGTATAAGTGTTTTGGTTTTGGCGCAGCAAATGGCTTTATAGGTGTTGCTGAATGAGTCAACAGAGGACTGCAAGGTGACTGACAGGATGTTTGCTGTAGTGTATGGTTAGTGAATGGGGAATTTAAGGTGTGAAAGTCAAGTATGTAGGTGGTTAGAGAACTGCATGCATAGTGATTAAGGGTTTGAACCAGTCTATTTGCTAAGGCCTGAGTCACTGAATCAGTACTTGGGTACTGAATGAATGATTAGAGTACTACAAGAAGAGTACCTGGGTGAATGTATAAGTGTTTTGGTTTTGGCACACCAAATGGATTTGTCAGTGTTGCTCAATTAGTCAACAGAGGACTGCAAAGGGAGTGTCAGGATGTTTGCTGGAGTGTATGGATAGTGACTGGGGATTTCAAGGTGTGAAAGACAAGTGTGTAGGTGGTTAGAGAACAACATGCATACTGGATAGGGGTTTGAAGCAGTCTATGTGCTAAGGCCAGTGTGATTCTAGAAAACCAAAACTATTCCCTGGGCTTTAGCAAAAGAGACGCACTAGTGTGGAAGAGGTTAGGACACTGCATACATTTTACACATTTCACTACAGCATTGCTAGTGTGAATGCCTGAATAATTCTGCGGATCCATAAGCACTGACTGAGTTCTAATACTAGTGCAACTTCACAATAGGATAGGTTTTTAAACAGTTATATGTTAGCAGAGACATGAAGTAACCACATGCTTCTGTCACAATGGTTACACAAGTGCAGACATACTCACAGTGTGATTCTACACAAGCCAAACTATTCTCTGAAATTTATCAGAAGAAACTCACTAGCCAGGAAGCAGTTAGGTGACTTCATACATTATACACATTTCACAACACCAGTGCTAATGTGAATGCCTGAGTCATTGTGCAAATCCATAACCAGTAACTAAGTTCTACTACTACTACAACTTGACAACAGGTTAGAATTTTAAGCAGTTATGTGTCAGCAAAGACATAAAGTAATCACAAGCATCTGTCACAATGGTTGCAGAAATGCACACATACTCACAGTGTGATTCTAGAGAACCAAAACTATTCCCTGTGCTTTAGCAAAAGAGACACACTACTCTAGAAGAGGTTAGGTGATGGCATACATTCAACATATTTCACTACAGCATTGGTAGTATGAATGCCTGAATCATTCTGCAAATTCATAAGCAGTGTCTGAGTTCTAATACTACAGAAAGTAGACAACACGATAGTAGAATAAATAATTATTCAACTATTCCTTTCAACTCATTTAAAAATATATATATTACTATACAAAGGGGCAAATTTACAAGGCCCTTGTGCCATATTTGTGTCACTTTTCCCATGTTAAAAGTGACGCAAAAGTGGCGCAAGAGGCTTCTAAAACTGGCCCATACTATTTTTAAAACAAACACCAAATACAATAAAAATAATTAAACTATACATTAGTACATTTAATAATATATTTCAAAAAAGACAGTTTCCTTAAAGTATGAAATCTTTTTAAATAAACATCTAAAATATATAACTCACCTATTAAATAAATCTGTTCAATTAAAAATCTCACACACTCAGTCAGGATTTTCTTTTTCGCACAGAATGTAGATAAGCACACTCTCCAATATGAAATCAGTAATGGCAAACTTTCCCTCTAATTTTTCATACATATACACATGACTTTCCAGTGTTTTTCAAATTGTTAAACGAATTTCCATTGGTCATAGAGAATAATACTTTTCAACTGACATCTTTCCCCCTTGTTCTGAATATCAGTTTCCATAGCAACAGCTCATGCAACATTCAACTTAGCTGCCAGGTCACAAGTTCACCACACAATGTTGCAAATGACAACAGCAGGTGTGGTTGGCTTTGCAAAGCATTCACTAATCCTTTCTGCTGTACCTTGCAAACTTTTCATTTTAACCAATAAAAAATATGCTTTCTAAACCATGAAAAATGCACCCTATATTAGAATGCAGAGTGTTCTTAAACAGCCAATGAAATCTCTACTTTCTTAAAAACAGCATGTTGTCCACCATTTTAGATAGATTTCATTTTCCCTCCTACCTACCTCAGGTACCGACATCTTTTTATTACCTACATTGATCCCTTCAAGATGCTTTCTGTGTGGATTGTGGGACACAGCTATGTTTTCTGGTGCAAAAGGTATGCTGAAAGCAGAGGTATTGACAAAGATTTAGCTTTGCCAAATGTAGACATTAAATGGATTGGTCAGAGAGGATTAAAGTGGCACCAATTGATGCCATTGGTTAAATCCTTTTTGCATCTCCAACACCCTGACCTCATAATTGTGCACTGTGGTGGCAATGACCTAGGCACTTTGACTGGGGTAGGTCTGGAAATGCTTATGAAGGACACCTTTGCAGAATTCATGCCACTTTTCCCCCAAACTGCCTTTGTCTATTCGAACATATGCCAAAAACAGAAATGGCAGTGGTCCAATCATTTTTGTCCACAGTTTGAGAAAGCTAGGAAACATGTCAATAAAGCTGTTTCTGCTTATCTCAGAGATTATAGGATGGGGTCCATTTTCAACAACAATCTGCGTTTTAATATAGATGGCATCTATAGGAGAGACGGTGTTCATTTTACAGATGAGGGTAACCGAATCTTTCTCATCAACTTTAGACTCTGCATCGGTACTTACTTGTAGGTACCATAATGTATCAATAAACACAAGGGCTCTTTTTAGAGCCACCCAAGATATAAAAATATATTCTTCATGTATATTTACTGGGTTTCTAAAAATATTTGGGGGATTTGCGCACCCAACGCGTTCACCTTGGAGTCGCGCACCCAACACGTTTACACCAGGGGGCCGCGCTGGGAGTCGCGCACCGAACGCGTTCACACTAGGGGCCGCGCTGAGCAGCACGCTGGGTGAGCGACTCCTTATTTTCACGTAAACATTTTGATAGCTCCTATCACTAATTTGTATTCTCCCCGGGGATCCCATCCCCCGGGGTTTATACATAATGATGGAGACCGTGAGGGGAGCCCCAATGCCCCCACGGTCCCGCCGGCTCCCCGCGTCCTTCGAGAGCCGGCATTGCTTTCCCACATGGTGAGCTGCTGACATGCAGCTCCCCGTGTGGAAAAGCAATTTGCTTTAGATATTGAAAGAGAGAGCAGGTTTCCCTGCTCTCTCTTCCAATACCCAAAGCAGTTTGCTATGGCAGGACGTGAGCCGCGAGGCTCCCGTCCTGCCATAGCAAACTACAGTGTCCCGGGGTAGGCACCCCGGGACACTGCAGGAGCCGGCCCTGGCACTCCCCAGGGCCATCAAGGGCTCCAGGAGGGGGCCGCGCGGCCCCCTCCCTTAAATTGCACAGCCCCTGGGAGGTGGTGGTCCCCGGGGCTCTGGGGGTCCGTAATGGACCCCCACATTTATTTTATAGGTGCCCCGGGGACGTGGTGGCCCCGGGCGTGTGAGGGGGCTGGAGCCCCCACACAGGTTTTTTAAATAAAAAAAGAAGCCCCGGGGGTGGCGGTCCCCGGGGCATGGGGGGCCCTTTGACGCCCCCACCCATTAAATTATCCCCCCACCATGCCCCCGGGACTTGGGCCACCCGGGGGCCAATTAACATCGAGCGCGGGAGACCGCGCCTCGATTTCTATTTTATTTTTCGGCAGGATTCGCGCACCCTGAGCGCACCCAACGCGTTTACACCAGGGGGCCGTGCTGGGAGTCGCGCACCGAACGCGTTCACACTAGGGGCCGCGCTGAGCGGCGCGCTGGGTGCGCGACTCCTTATTTTCCCGTAAAAATTTTGATAGCTCCTATCACTAATTTGTATTCTCCCGGGGACCCCATCCCCGGGGTTTATACATAATGATGGAGACCGTGAGGGGAGCCCCAATGCCCCCACGGTCCCGCCGGCTCCCCGCGTCCTTCGAGAGCCGGCATTGCTTTCCCACATGGTGAGCTGCTGACATGCAGCTCCCCGTGTGGAAAAGCAATTTGCTTTAGATATTGAAAGAGAGACAGGTTTCCCTGCTCTCTCTTCCAATACCCAAAGCAGTTTGCTATGGCAGGACGTGAGCCGTGAGGCTCCCGTCCTGCCATAGCAAACTACAGTGTCCCGGGGGTAGGCACCCCGGGACACTGCAGGAGCCGGCCCTGGCACTCCCCAGGGCCATCAAGGGCTCCAGGAGGGGGCCGCGCGGCCCCCTCCCATTCAGTACATAGCCCCGGGAGGTGGTGGTCCCCGGGGCTCTGAGGTCCGTAACGGACCCCCATATTAAAATGTTTAGTGCCCCGGGAGGTGGCGGTCCCGGGGTGTGTGGGGGCTGGAGCCCCCCCACACAGGTTGTCCAATTTTTAAAAAAGCCCGGGGAGGTGGTGGTCCCCGGGGCTGCGGGAGGGCTCAGAGCCCTCCCGCACCATTTTTCCAAAAGCCCCGGGGGTGGCGGTCCCCCACACATTAAATTATCCCCCCCACCATGCCCCCGGGACTTGGGCCACCCGGGGCCAATTAACATCGAGCGCGGGAGACCGTGCTTCGATTTTTTTTTCCAGCAGGATTCGCGCACCCTGAGCGCATCCTGCCGATTTTTAAAAAAACATTTTTATTTTTTTGCCCAGGGGTCCTTGTGGGACCCCTGAGCAAACCTAGGGGTCAGGGTGTTTCTACCCTGCCCCCTTTGTGCGCTTTGCGCACTTGTTTCTGTCCCTCGGTTCTACCGAGGGACAAAATGGCTGCCAACATTTCCTGAATCGGAATGTTGACAGCCAGCTGACAGCCAATTAACATGCAGCTCGTGATCGGGAGGGTACGCGGACCCTACTCGTCCCTAGATATCACTAACTTTTTACTTTTCATTTTCTCTGCAACTACTGAACGGATTTACACCATTTAACAAAAGGGTTCTTTCTGAACCAAGAACTACCTCTTTGCCAAATTTGGTGTAATTCCGTTCAGCAGTTCGGGCTGTAGCCGTGTCTAAAGTTTCCTATGGGAAAATGCATGGGGAAAACGCGTTTTGGGACCCCCTTTTTCTCGGTCCCCGCTTGACGTATCACCCCGAGACTTTCAGGGTAGGAGCGGACCGGAGCGCCCCACGAAGTTTGAAAATTTCGCGAAGATACGTCAACCGGCAAGAGAGTTATTTCAAATAGAATGTCGCGGATTTCCTATGGATAATAGGTTGTAACTATAACTATCTACTGGCGACCGCCAGTAGATAATATATATATATATATATATATATATATATATATATATATATATATATATCGCTTAGAATGTTCAAATAAAGCGCACACTCGAAGTACTCTGCAAAAGCAAATCTGGAGCTTTATTCCTCAGTTACGCCTTTCGGCAAAGAATTGCCTTGATCACACAGGTAATATACAATATTAATGTATTTGTTATGCAGCAATATTATGTTAATTATATCACTTTATTTATTTATTTATTTTGAAAGATTTGTAGTGCGCACAGCTACCCCAAGGAGTTTCCCAGTGCACTGTAATGGCATGAGCGCTGAAATCTGCTTACTGTATATTTATTGATTACTGTAAATGAGGACCAAAAAACTGGTGACCAGTTACTACGTTCAACTGAATATGTCTGGAGGGGTGCAGATGTATATTAACTTAGGGCCACCAGATATCATCAGGGTCTCTGGGGCTGAAAGTCAGGGTAAGCTGCAAGCAGATATAAATGCCAAAGTTTCTATGACAGAATATCGACTAAAGAAATATAGAGATAAAAAAATATTGTTTGAAAAATATCCAGAAACATATTATCAACTTTCTACATACAGAAGACAAAATCCGACAATTTCAACTACAAAAATATTGGCTCTCATTATGTCAGGTGGAACACTATCCGACAGCTCATCGGAGGCTTTCCGCCCGACATCATCGGTTTCCATCTGACCGCCGTATTATGATACTGGCGGTTGGAGGGAAACCTGTGAGAGAATTCCACGCTGCTTCCGATGGGCTCACGGAGCCCGTTGGGGTGGCAGGCGGAATTGTAATCCCAAAATAGCCATCGGGATTACGATACCATGAAAAGGCAGGTGGAAAGTTACTTTGAGGCCCCCTAGTAGGGGCCCTTACCCCCTGACCTCCTCTATGTGGTCTGGGGGGCAGCTGTGGTGCCCCCCTAAACATCCCTCCACCGTGTGGCAGGCACCACAGTGCAGGGATGTTTGAAAACATAATTTTTCTATTGCATATTGTGCTGCGGCCCTTTTCCGGCACGACACGCGCTGCAATAGAAAAATTGATGTTTCTGACCGCCCATAGGGCGCTCGCATCCTAATACTGTGGGCGGAACTGCCTACTTATAGTCAGGCAGATTCCATCCCGCTACGGTGTTGGTCAGACACTCGCCGACCGACATCGTAATAGGGTCCATTGTTGTTAAAGATATAGGAAAACCAATTAAACATGATACAAACAGCAAAACAATTAGCAGCCAAAACATTGATAGAATACTTTAAATAAATTAAAAAGTACAAATATATATATTTAAAGACTATAAAACCAAATAAATACATATTATACAAGCATATATAAAGACACTAAATAAATAATTACAGTCCACCATAAAAGGCAACAAAAAAACTAGGGCTGGGCGTAGTTCGCGTAGTAGCGCTACGCGAAGCTACGCGAAGTGCACTTCGCACTACGCGAGCTACGCATAGCTACGCGAACTGCGTAGTGCACTGTGCAAAATGCTGTTCGCACTGATTGCACAGTGCCGGATGCTTGTCCGCACTGTGCAATCATTGCAAACGGCTTCTTGCACAGTGCAAGCGGTCGTTTTCTGCCGCTCGAGTAGATTTCTACTCGAGCGGCAGTTTTCTCAACGCGGACTGGTAGTTTCTCATCGCGAGCGGTCGCGAGCATACGCGACCACTCGCAATCAGAAACCTGACCTCCCCGCGTTGAGAATCTCGCCGGGAGGTTTATTTTCCACGCTCGCGATCGGCAACTTGATGTTGCTGATCGCGAACGAGGAAAAGTCTCGCCGGGATGTCATTTTGCTTGCTCGCGGTCGCCAACTTGACGTTGAGGACCGCGAGCAAGCAAAATGACTGCTACGCTACGCTACGCATGTTTGCACTGTGCTACGTGCAATTCGCGTAGTGCGAAGTAGCGCAAACTTCGCAAACTACGCAAGCGTAGCGTAGTACTTCGCCCAGGCCTAAAAAAAAACCAAAACTTAAGTGAATTTTTACCCAATAAATTGGAAACAAAGAACAGTTAAAATATAGATACACTTTCTTAGTTAAAACAGAATAAACAGAATAAATAGAAAATGGAAACAAGCAACAAACTGCTGCATATAGATCCACCACAGCTGGAGAGTGTCACTCTGCCCGATAGAAGTACCACACAGAAGGACTGCATCAATCTGAAGAAAAAATGCCCCAACAACTTCAAAGTATTTAAAAAGGAACTTAAAAACACCATTAAAAATCCCATTTTGCAAATCTAAAGCACCACTGATAATTGTACTTTGATTTATATCGACAAATAAAGATATCAAGACTAAAAAATACAAGGCCTAACTATGACAAATAATAAAATTCCAGAGTAAAGAAAGAAAATTCCAAGTACAACAGAGTGCCGACTTGTAAATATACCTGATAAAAACAGGAAATATTCTACAAATTCCTGAAATAAAGTGGGTTATCACGGCTTACCAATTGGGCGGATGTGAGTCCACCACAATGAATAAGACCAGCAATGTGTAAAGGTAGAGCACAGTTTCAATAACTTAATACTGGGATCAGACCCCTGGTAGCTATGGCACAGAGCAGACAGGATTAAGCCTCTGGAAATGAATGGGTAAAATGCCACCAAAATGTCAAAATTCCTGTAAGGGGGACTATAAATATGAAAAAGAGCCAGGAAAAAATAAAGTGTCAATTAGTAATCGCTGTTCATTGTTGGTCTGGACCTAGTCCTGATTTCAGACCGACCACAATAGAGTGCAGATGAGAAACACCAAGCTGGTTCATCACTGTGAAATAGTTTACCTTCTGAAAGGTTGCAGGCTCTATCCCCTGAAGTCTTCTAGAAGCCAAAAAGCTACTGGATGAGGTCCCACTGAAGCAATTGGTTTTGGTGGGAAAAGCTCAGAGTGGGAGAAATTCAAATTTTGCGGCCGACAAAGTTGTTGCATAGGGAGGATTCTTTTTGCGCCTTTGCCTGGTCAAGATGTCTAACTTTGCACTGTGCCTTTTTATGGAGTTCAAAATCCTCCAGTGGGGCAAGCCTGCAGCTTTATTCAATGAGGTTGCACCGAAATCTGATACCATTGCTGTGAGGTCCTGCTGACACTAACACTCTAGAGGTCTTAGAAGTCCAAAATATGGGTAAGTCCCAATCTTTCGCAGTTTCTAGAGCATCACTTTTGGTCACTTCTAATGCTTGCAAGACTAGTTCCAGCAGAGGCCATCAGCAGGGTTAAGTCCACTTCCAGTTGCTACTGGTCCACTGGGCACTTAGTGAAAAAGGACTCTTGCAGCTTGTGGTGGCCCAGTAGCCATGCAAGAGGACATGTAACTGGCCCCAGGATTCCACTTTATAACTATAAGTACAAGTGGAAGCAGGACCAGCCCATCAGGTCTCCACAGAGATCTTAAACACTAGGTTAAGACATCTTCAGGTCTTTCGCAGGTAGAGAGAAAGTGTTCTCCTGAGTTGTGGGTGAGTTCCTACTTTTGCAGAATTTGATAGCCAGCTGGTGGGGATGACTTCCCTGCACTCTCTAATGAATGAGAAAAAAGTTCCAATGGGCAACCCTTCCCACTTTTGCAGCCCATCCTGTTTGTCTTACTTGAAAACTATACCATAGAACAGGATTTTGAGGCAAATCTAATGTGGCAGACTCTTTATGTTCTGTCTCTGAAGCAAGCCTCTGTGCCAGCCAGGATGAGTTTAGGGAAATAAGCAGTATCCTCCTTCTCAAATTGAATGTGGGACCAGCTCCCCCTCCCACTGGGCTGGTGCCAAACTGACTATAGAGAACCTTCAAAGCAAAACATTTCTCTTACCCAGGTCTCTCTTTACACTTAACTATGAATAAGCAGGCCTCACCCATGTCCCTTATAAGTAAATGAAGTTCATGAACAATCTCCAGCTGCCCTTCCTGAGGTGATATCTGTTTTGTTATTTTATGCTGATTTGTAGAGTGCATGGCTAACCAAAGGCTTCCCAGCTCTGAGTGATGCTTAGCCCTTGCAAGGTGGAACAATACCTGTCACTTACCTCACTCCCAGGTCTTTCTGTAAAATGGCCTAAGCCATTGTTCTTGCTCTGGGGGCAGTTTTCAAACCTCACCAGGGCCATCTTCAGCAGGCTAATGCTAATTAGATTTCTATAATCAAGACAGCGTGGTCACATATATTTAGGGATAATTAATTGTTATGGCCTGTTTCCCAAAGAAAACCTTCTGTTTGTTTATAAGGACTCACACCCACTGGGTTTTAATTCAGTGGCATGCTTTATCATTGAGTCTTCCCCTCAGATACTACTGAGTTATCTGGATGGGCTCTACCACATTTAATGAAGGGAACTCTTTGTGAGGTATTTTTTATAAGCAAGGGTTGGGGATCTGGCTAATTAAAATTGTCTCAGGGTGCCCGCAATCACAAGTATCGTTCCTTCATTCTCAGGGCCATCTGACAAGATTAAAAACAAACTAGTGATGGTATGAGTTCCGTTATGCACTCCACACCCAAGGGTTACCCAACATGTTTCTGCCTTCCTGTGCCCAGTTCGGATCACTTGACTTTCATCAGGTGCAAGTACTCCTGAGATCTCTCATGCAAAAATAGTTTTAGCTCTGGGAATTATTTCTTGCCTTCTTGGTGCATAGCACTTTGACATCAACATTCCTTCCTACATCCCACACACTTATAATGACCTTCAAGGTTCTCCCTAGTCTGGTACTAATTTTGCTGCTGTTATTTGCCTGATAGAGTGTGAGGGGCGGTCAGCCTTTTTGTCATAGTTTTGTCAAGGGATCTGAATGGTATATTCACCTAGAAGCATCCTTCTGTCCCCTGCATCTAAGCATCTATGAGGGGACAATACTTGTGGGCACCTCAAGACAAATTTAATTTGTCAGATCCTCAATCCTTGGTTATAAAAAATACCACACAAAGAGCTTCCCCGATTAAACAAGCTAGAGTCCACCCAGACACAACACTAGTAGCTGAGGAAACGGCTCAATGATGAAGTATGCCACTGAAATAAAACCCAGTGGGTGAGATTCCTTATAAAAACAATGAAGGCTTTCCTTGGGAAACAGGCCATAACAATTAATTCTCACTTGGATATATGTGGCCACTCTCTCTTGATTATAGATGTTTTGAGTGGAAGCCGAGCGGATCCACTGTAATGCTTCTACCTCCCCCTTGTGATTTAGACTGATTTAATGCTAATTACACAACTGGAGGCCCAAGCAGGTAAAATATTACTTTTAAAAGTCAGTTTTCCTAAATATTTATTACAAATCTGACTTCACCACTGAATTGGATTAGTATCTGAATTATTCTGGTAGCTTGTCTCAAGCTGGAGACAGTAGAGTTATGATTTTAGTCTTAACTATAGTTTTTCTCATTAGAGAGTTACACCCTTTACAGTGAAAATACTTAGTAGGGTCCTAGTTAATGTGGGTAGATGCCAACATTAAATACATGTGCCACTTTTAAATACTAGCCTACCTACCCTGTGAGCTATCAGGCCTACTTAGGGGTGACTTATTTACTGGTGAGAGGGCTGATGGCATGTTGAGATGAGCTGACATGTAGTTTGGTGGCTTTCCCAGAACAACCAATGTGCCTAAATCTTGAAGAACCAATTTCAGTCATCCCTTCTCTCTGTGGCAGAATAATGTCTTATGGTGCAGCAGAATGAAAGAGTAATGGTTCAGCTGCTCGCATTTTTCATTTGGATGCGTGTGTTAATTTATGTAAGCAGCCCCCTTTACATTATCTGGTTGATTCAAGGTGAGATTCTTGCTGGGCTACTGTGTGAGTGAGAACACAACTTGAGTGGCAGCAGTATAAAGTGGCAACAGCTTTTTATTGTGACATTCAGTTGAGGAGAGTCAGTGAGTGATGTTATAATTCAGTGATATGTCTGCATAATAAAAGAGGGGGAATTTATGGAAAGGTTGGGTCTCTGAGTTATATATGGCTCATGATAAAAAGGCAAGGAGTGGCATTTAAGTTCATGGGAGATGTCCTTATCTCTGGCTGAATAGGGCCAATCCTGGATTTGGCTCAGGATCCAGTTCATCATGTAGAATGTTGGCTGGAGTCTGGTGACTCTGCAGATTATTGTTGACTCAGAGAAAGTGGCATTACTAGAAACTGCAGGAGTAACCAGAGATGTATTGATAAAAGTCTAAAATGCCTGAAGGACCTCATTAGCCAACTGGTGTTGTTATCCTTCACGGATTTTGGATGTTTCCAGTAGAACTCATTTTTGTCCTGTGAGAGCTTGTTCTAGTCCTTCATGAGCATATTTTGCTCCAGCATGTCACTGTTAAGGTTCCCCATATGGTTGTCCATGGAATACATGGAGTGATCCTGTGGGGAGGTAACATCCTATGGGATTTTGCTCAGCAAATAAATCATTTTCCCAGGTTTCTTACCTGCACAAGGCCTCCCTTCTACAAGCATGCAGCCATTATTGCCCACCTGGTGGTTGGACTAAATTTGGTGGTTGAATTGTTGTGGGCGAGACATGGGAAATGGAAGCTGGGCATGTGCTAGGTCTGAACAGTGGACTTGAACCTTTGTAGGAGAACAGGGAAGTCAGTTATGGTACCCGCAAAGGATGGTGGGAAAATATATGAGTTCTTTGTATCTGAGACAAGCACTTGTTGCTTTGATTAATGCACCTGGGGACTTGCAATTGAAATTCCTCTTTCTCGTAAGTGGAACGATCTGCATCTCCAGTGATCTTGAGCCTCTTGGTTGCAAAAGTAACATAAATTAAATTAAGATGATTCAGAAGATTTATTCACTTCTCATATTTTCGCATTTTTTAAAATGAAGCTAGAATGATCTCCATTTTGTAAAATTACTTATTAAAGTACTAATCAGAAGGCTCAAACAGGCAGCAGCAATTATTATCAATGTATTCTTGCAAGAAAAAAATGTGGAAATGGTGAAACATTAATGCTGTATATGCTGAGAAAATGATACCCAAATATGTACTACAGTTTATGAATACAGCAAATATGGTCAGATCTTCATCAGGATGCAGTGATTTGCATACCACTTCCATCTTGCTTGTTTTGCTGTCTATCGAAGACCTATTGTTTCCAATACATTAAATATACTTACAGTGGATTTTGAGTCTACCCCTTGTTCTTCTAATGGATGGCTTTGTAGTCTACCTCATGTTTCTGTTCTTGATTCAATGACTTTTCTCAATATTCATGTGCATGTCCTGTCCATGAAGATTTCAGTCTCACAGTGTTCAATATCCTTTCACTGCTCAATTGAGAGGACTCTTTTTTCTTTTCCTTTCAGCACTCCATTGGAGTGCATGTCTTTCCTTGCCCTCTACCCTGCCAAGTGCTTAATTTGTAAAATAAATAAGTGCCAGGGCCCCTGGCAAGCGGACACTGGGGTTTGGCCAACCTATTGCCCCTGCAAGTGCTGCCAGCGACAATACCAATACAACTACTAACCTCATTCTCGCATAAGTGATAATTCAGACTATTCATGGCCACACAAAGCTATAAGAATGGCTTGGCTAGCAGGCCGTAGTCATTTTTAATGTACCTTAATTTAATAAACAACTGTTGTTGGGCACATTTAAAAATTAGATAAAGAGTACCACCATGTGGTGGACTGTTATAAGTGCTGGTGTTGACAATTAAGGGCCCGATTCCGATCTAGTTCGGAAAGCATTCAGAACAAACAAAGGTAAAGAGGTAGTGGGGTATAGATTGCGCAATATGATATAACTATATATCTAAAAAAACGCAATTCTATTATCTCTTGTTTGAAGGTGCTCCAAGGAGGTTGAACAACGACCACCCCACGTTGTTAAATGAGTGTAAACACTGTCTACACGAATATAGTACAAAGAACAGCATCAATGTCCTGAGCCACACTCATATAGTAATGCCAAAAATAAATCCACACGGTAGTCTATCAAGTGTTCTTCTTTGATGTTTTATTCCAAGTCTTGTAAAGTATATGCTTCAGTTCTTCATCTCAACAACAGATAGCCACAGAGCCAACTCGTGTTTCGTCTTAAGGAATTAACCTAAGACTTCATCAGGGCTACGATGAATAGATACATGAATCCCATTATAATCTATTGGAGCGATGTACGCTACATTCACAAGAACCTCCACCAAAGCAAGATTTAAAAAGAAGAAATGCCACCTAAAAGTGAGCCAATAATCAGTCCAAGCAAAGTTCGTATAACTAAAGAGAGTTGAAATATACCTAGTGAGAATGGGGAAGGTAAGGAGAAAGAGAAATTCCATATAAAAAATTGTGAATATTATTAATCAAGGTGCTCATCAAGAGAGTATAAAAATAAAAATAAATATAAAAATATAATAATAGGTGAAACCCGAATTAAGGAAGTGTAACATCCCCTATGTGTTTTCTCCCAAAAATCGAAGAAATACCAAGTGCACCAATACACTGTGCTAGTATATCAAAAACTCACGGTGGGCAGCAATATCTATAAGGGAAGTATAAATGTGATCCTCTGCCACAGTCCATAAAGTGCCGTACGTATATTCAAATGTACCCTATAGCAAAGTGTAAATAAGCACCATACTCAGCTTCTGTCCAAATGACACTATCCGTTCGTGCAAATGATTATCAAAATGTATCTCAAGTGAGCTAACAGTATATCAAACACTCACCGTCAAGTATGAGATCTTGAGGATCAGCAAAGCAGCCTCATCAGTAAGAAGTGATCCTCAAAAGTTCGAGTTCCGTTCTAAAAGGACCATAAGAATGGAATTACCAAGTAACCGACCGCTAAAGTCGACAACCATTATACATGCCACTATGTAGAAACGAACATATTACAAGCCATTAAGGTATGTCTCTACCATTTACCTGAAGCTTATTTATGTCCAATAATAAAACAATAACCGATCCACATTACATCCTGTATCTAAAAAATAATGACACTTGAATTACAAGCGGCTAATGTTAAAACCAATGATTCCATTACGAACAATATCTAGTTATTACCTGAAAAAATCATGAACTCTTGATGGAGAGTGCTCCGCTCCGAATCCTGGCGTGTAGCACCGGCGTCATCTTGGAGTGGCTATTTATACAATGCCACTACGTAAACAGTGAAAACGACCTCCCATAGCTGGGAATCAACTTGTAGCGCAAACCGGCACCATCATAATATTGTCACACACTAGGAAAGCAGTATATTTAAAATATAATACACCTACAAAAACCCAATAATTTTAATTATCAAAACACTATTACAAATTCAAAAAAGACGCCCTTATTGGAAAAGAAAATATAAAATTGTTGAAAACGAATCCAACAAGTTCCAGTTCAGGCAATCATGTGTAGGAATTCCACAATACTTATTTATATAAAGAAAGGTCAGTCTCGTAAGACAGCTTCCAAAGCACATTCTGCTGAAGCACCCAAAGTATATAATAATCTTACACCAGTGAAACGCTCATTTACAACCAATCTCAAGACCACGAACAAGCGCGGTGAGCACTAAGTGTAACCACTTTGTGAAAGGTGAAAACACCCTCCCTCAACTGGGATTCAAATACAAACGCTATTCCAGCGCCATCTTTGAAGTCTCTCACACCATAGGATTAATATTAATATTAAATAATACACCGGTATATCTCTTGTGAACTCTATCTCTAGAACTCTTCGTCATTGACACTTATTAGTTTTTTTATTACGGGATTTTCCGCATCATTGTATTATGTTATGTTCTGCTCTGTAACTGATGTAAAGCGCTCCAATACCCTCCGGTCAGGTCAGCGCTATATAAAACTTCATAAATAAAAAAAATAAAAAAATATAGGGAAACGCCATTAATAATCTACGATCTCAGCAATGTGTCAAAATCCACTAACCAATACGAATCACAATTTGGACCATATATAAAAGCGAAAACAGGAGTAGAGTTACAGAAATAAAGAGAGGAAAGAACATCCAGATTAGTATAGAAATGCATCAGCCGACAGAAGCAAAAGGGAGAGGTACACATATAGCAAGATTTCAAATAGATGGTAAATTAAGGGAACAGATAGATATACCAACCAACCTCAAGGGAGAGAAATGAGAATCAGACCAATCTCTCCTTAGCAACTGTACACATAATCTGTGTAATCACATTGTCTTAACAACAAATACAGATAATCAGTGGCCTAAAGAGCACATTTATTAATTAGCCCACATTGTTATGTGCCTAGAAAATATTTAAACTATGAATCAATGTTAATGCCCATCTCTACTGCATGCAATTTTAATATCCAGCGGGCTTCACATTGTCGTACCTTAAGTTCTCTATTGCCACCTCTGATATCACTTGGTATTGACTCAATACCATGAAAGGCAAATGACAATTGTGTACTCGGTGCCGGGCATTCAAAGGCATGGGTCACTATAGGATATCTAGAGTCTAAGTTCTTAAGAGCCCTAAAGTGCTCAGATATTCGGTCCTTAAGGCATCTGATGGTACTACCTATATAGATTTTAGTGCATCTGCACACAATAGCATTTACCGCGAACTTTGTTGAGCAATCTATGTGCTGCTTAATTTGAAATTTGTCTGAACCATTATATTGGAAATCAAGTTTACCCTGTAGTGCAAACTTACACATGCTACAGTTTCCACACTTATATGAGCCCATAATTAGTGTGTGTAACCATGTGCGATCACTTTCTTTCAGTTTCGGGTAGCTAGGGCTAACTATGTTGAGTAAAGTTCTCCCCTTACGGTAAATAATGCCTGGATATTTGTTAATATGTGGACAAAGACTGGGATCAGATGTCAACAGATGCCAATGTCTTTTTAATATATTGAAAATCTTATATGACAATGGATGATAGCCAGTCACTAATTTCAATGGTGGTACCACATCAGTGTCTTGTTTCACCCCAGATTCTAAGGTGTCTACCCTCGAGAACTTTGTAGCTCTTTGTCTAGCTTTATGTACCACACTTTGATCATATTCTCTAGCCAGGAATCTCAATTCCATGTCACTAGCACAGTTTACAAAGTCTTCATTATTACTGCAATTTCTGCGGGGCCTATAGAATTCGCCATAAGGAATAGCATTTACTTGTACTCTAGGGTGTGCACTGGTCGAGTGCAGTACAGAGTTACAGGACGTACTCTTTCTGTACAGATTACACTTGATTTTATCGTCTTCTACAATTAGTTCCACATCCAAAAATACAATGCTCTCTTTACTTTATGACATAGTAAATGACATATTGTACACATTATTATTTAAGTACTCAAAAAAGTATTTTAGTTCTCTCTCGCTTCCTGTCCAGATGAGAAAGCAATGATCAATATATCTACCATAATATACTATGTATTCCTGCCATTTAGCCCCCGATGGGCCCCAGACATGCGCGCCTCAAACCTCCCCATAAAGAGGCAGGCAAAGGACGGCGCAAATCTAGAACCCATCGCAATCCCGCATCATTGTTGATACCAGTCTTGTTTGAATAAAAACACATTGTGCTCCAGAATCATACGTGACATTGTGATTAGCATCTCGGAATGTTCTAAGAGTTCCACAGGTCTTTTAAACAAAAAATATTCAAGTGCCGAGAGGCCCTGATCATGTCTAATGTTAGTGTATAACAACACTACATCTAGTGTCACCAAGGTCATACAGGCATCCCAATTAATGTCCATAAGAATATTCAGAATATGTTTTGTGTCTCTGATATTAGAGGCTAAGTTGGTCACATAAGGCTGCAGAAAGGTGTCAACAGATTCTGAAATGTTCTCTGTTGGACCCCCTATTCCTGACACTATTGGCCTCCCTGGCGGTCTAGTGGCATTCTTGTGGATTTTGGGGAGAGCGTATAGACAGGGGAATCTCGGTTTATCAATCAATAGGTATCTGTATTTGTCATCGTTAAGTAAGCCCTTGGCATTTCATTTTTTCAACTCTAAGTTGATGGTTCTCTTAATCCCGAATATCAGGTTACATGTAAGTCTTTTGTAACAATTCTCATTTGTCAATTGACCCATAATTTCTGCTTCATACATGGACCTATCCATAACTACAATGTTGCCGCCTTTGTCGGCTTCCATAATAGTGATTTCAACATTGGAACTAAGTTGTCTGAGAGCAGCTTGTTCTTTCAATGTGAGGTTATTGGTATGTAGCCACACCCTCTTATGCTTTATAGTCTCTTCACATTTGTCAAGTTCTTTACTGACTATCTTATAAAAGACCTCAATGTTGTTGCCACTAGTTAGTTGTGGCGTCCATTTGAACTTAGGCTTCAAACTGCTATCAATACTTAAATTAGTGCAACATTCCAATTCAGTTAAAACTTGATTTAATGAGACAGGGTCATGTTCACTTTCAGTAATTGAGAGCAGTAGAGCAGTATCCCGAACATCCTGTATCGATCGATCTCCCACCACAACATCCCTTGCAGTTTGTTTATTTGAAGTAGAATTGGTACCAAAAACTTTTTCATCTTTAAATTTCACACAAATTTGTACAAGTCAATCTTAACATCTGACATGTCACATTTGGAAGTAGGGCAAAAATTCAATCCTTTACCAAGAACAGATAACATATCTTCAGATAACGTGATTTTAGACAAATTGATTACCTGTATCCCTTCAACATTGCTAGCTATCATTGTTTGTTTTTGTTCCAAGAGCGAGTCTCCATTCCCTCTCTTTTTTTTTTTATATAACTTTTTATTAAACATACATCGGACACTTGTACAATATACAGAGGAAACATCAAGGTATACATCACATAAATCTCAGGGGTAGTTTCTAATCATTTCACACAGAAGGAATGTTACGGAGGGAGGGGGATGTCATGTTCAGCAGTACATGGAGGGGCACAGATTTCTCCTCGATAAGTATTCCATGGGCCCCATATTCGTGCCCATTTCCCAGGGCAACCCCTTGCCAAATATACCGTTTTTTCTCTAAACATACACCAGTCTAAATCCTTTCCCCAATCATCCAAAGCGGGTGTGTTCGCCGCTCCCCATAGCTGTGCAATGTTCCTCTTGGCGAGCATGAGCCCAAGTGTAACCCATTGTATATGGTGGATGTTTAGGTCAGTAGGCTCCCATATATTCAGGAGGCATCGTCGTGCCTCTGGGAGGAGATGCACTGATAGCACCGAGTTGATCACGTCGTGGATTTTTTGCCAGTAGAGACTCACCTGTGTACACTCCCAGATAATGTGCATGAATGTCCCTATGTGTCCAAACCGTCGCCTACATTCCCCACTGTCCGCAAGTCCCATGCGGATAAGACGAGGTCCTGTGATATAGGCCCTATGTAGGATTTTAAGTTGGACAAGTCTGAGTCGTGCTGAGATGGCTACCACCCGGGGGAGGAGACCGCATCCTGCCAGTCCTCATCATCTATCTCCACTCCGTCTGCTACCCATTTACTCCGCAGGGCCTGGAGAGGATCTTCGGTGTTATTGACTAATTTTTGGTAGATCAGTGAAATAGTTTTATCAGGTAGGTGGCCATCGAGTATCCTGTCTTCTAGTGGGGAGGCGTCAGGAGGGAGCTTGCTCTCGGGGAGTGCCCGTAGGAGCGAATGGGATATTTGCGCATACCGGAAGTACTCAGTGTTTGCAAGTGCATATTCCGCTTGGAGCTCGGTGAATGTCTTGATCCCTCTCGGGCCCCAGATGTCTTTAACTTGAGAGATGCCAATACGATCCCACCTGTCAAATCCTTTTGTTTTCCACAGGCTACCCAATATCTCTGAGTCCCATAGCGGGGTAGACATCGTTAATTGTCGGCCCCACCCGAGTGAGGAGGACGCCTCGTGCCAGATCCGGACCGCATGCCTAGTAGGCCCCGTCAAGATATATTTCCGGGGTCTTGCATATAGTGCCCTATTATAATTACGCCCAGGTAGTATCCACTTATCCATTGCATAGCCAGGATCCTCACCTCTTCCATAGGTACCATGATTAACTGCTACCAATTGCGCAGCCCAATAATATTTTTTGATATCCGGGAGGCTGATGCCTCCATCATACCAGTTTAGCGTCAGTTTGGTTAGGGCGATTCGAGGTCGCCCCTCCCAGAGCAGCTGCCTCTGTAGTCCTTCAATTTCCTTAAAATATTGCGGGGGATGGGATCCAGAGTATTATGTAATATGTACAGGAATCGCGGCAGGGACATCATCTTGAACAGAGTAGCTCTACCCAAGAGGGAGATGGGAAGTGATTTCCACCTGGCTACATCTGCTTTCAGTCTGTTCAGAGGGGAAGGAGGTTACGGTCATAACGTAATTGGGGATCTAAGGAGATAAAAATACCCAAATACTTGAAGCCCACCGTGGTAATTTGTATTGGACAATCGCGGGGAGCAGGGGCGATCCCCCTCAAGACAAATAGGGAGGACTTATTCCAGTTGACCGTGAACCCAGAGAGTCTGCCAAAGACTTTAAGGATATCTAGCACTACTATCAAAGATCTTCTGGGGGACGCAAGGTAGAGCAATATGTCATCTGCGTATAATGAGATGCGGTCCTCACATTCCGAAGACCACTTCAATCCTCTCACTCTAGGGTCACGTCGTATCCATGCTGCCAAAGGTTCAAGAGCCAATGCGAAAAGGAGGGGGGAGAGCGGGCAGCCCTGACGGGTTCCCCGGCTGAGCTGGAATGTGGTGGAAATCTTATTGTTAACAACTACCTGGGCCAAGGGTTCATTATACAAGAGTCGCACCCACTGAATAAATTTCGGGCCGAATCCCAGTTTTGACAGCACCGCCCAGAGATATGGCCACTCGAGTGTGTCGAATGCCATTGTCGCGTCTAAAGAAGCTATTATCGCAGGTTCCTGAATGGTATGTGCTCTCCCTATCACTCCATGCACTCTTCGGAGATTCAATGCCGTGTTTCTGCGGGGTATAAATCCGGACTGGTCCGGGTGGACCAGTTCACCAATTACTTTGATGAGGCGATTGGCCAAGAGTTTGGCGAGAATTTTAGGCTCCGCATTCAGGAGGGAAATTGGCCTATATGAGGCACATTCCGTCCTGGGTTTACCCTCTTTATGAATAGTCACTATGGTGGCTACCCTCTGATCCCGAGGCAACATGCCCAATTCCCTAGACTCCTCAAACATAGATTTTAAATATGGCGCTAGTTTATCTGGTTGTAGCTTATAAAGCTCAATGGGGAGCCCATTGGGGCCAAGGGCCTTGCCCGAGTTCAGGGAACGGATTGCTTGCGCAATTTTGTCCGCTGTTAACTCGCCATCCATAAGGTCGCGATCACTTAGTGACAGACAGGGGAGTGTGATGTCTCGTATCATTTCTTGCGAGTCTGCCTCAGAACCCCCGGCCAATGTGGTGTATACTGTCTGGAAGTGGTCAGCAAAGCCATCAACAATTTCTTGGGGGTCTGTGATGATAGTGTCTGTGTCGCTTCGGAGTTCAGGGACCAATCTACTCGCCAGTTCCTTTTTATCAAGCCATGCTATCAATTTCCCTGCTTTGTCTCCTAAGTCATATAGTCTACCTTGTCGTTCTCTACCAATGATCTTTGCTTTCTCGGTGACCATTGCCTTATACTCGTGTTGTTTAAGACTCAGCAGATGAAGCCTCTCTGGGGTGACTCCCGCCTCCAGATCACTTTCTAGCCTGTTAATCTCGGCCTCCATATCTGATGCCTCCTTCTGGTTCTCTTTTTTAGTTCCCGCAATCAGTGAGACTGCCTGGCCGCGGATCACCGTTTTAAATGCCTCCCATAGAGACTGAGAGGAGAGCACCGAACCTTCATTTTCGGTAAAGTAGTCACTCATAGTTTTGATAAGGTGCGTGCGGATTTTGGGATTGCGGAGATGCCAAGGATTAATGGGCGCTATTTTACCCACTGTATTATGGCTAAGGGCAATGTGGATCCACAATGGCGAGTGATCTGATATCCCCCTGGCCATGTGCCGGATCTCATGTATATATTTGATCTGCTCTGCCGGCACCAGACAGTAGTCCAACCAAGAGAGACTATGGTGTGCGCCGGAGTGGAAAGTGTATTGGGCCTGGTCTGGATGATAGGACCTCCACCCGTCCACCAACCCCATAGCGTCAAGAAATTCGGGCAACCACCGGGAAGAAGGCCCTATATCCCGCGGAGGGAATCTGTCGAGTGTACCTGAGACTACGGCGTTGAAGTCGCCCCCCATGAGAAGAAGACCCTCCGGGATAGAGAGCAATATCGAGCCCAGGTCAGTAAAGGTAGAGCACTGCAGTCCAGGGGGGACATATATTGACATGAGTGTGATGGGCCGGCCTTCCCACCTCCCCGAGACTCCAACGTACCTGCCCCTGTTATCCACCCAAGTCGATGTGATTGCGAGGGGAAGGGAGGTCTTAATCATGATACCCACTCCTCGGGACCCCGTCGTGAATCCCGCATGTGCAGCCATTTTATAGCCCCCTCTTTGCATGGCCTTACATACGTTTCCCATTAAATGTGTTTCTTGCAACAGGACTACGTCTGGAGCCCGTTGTTTGCAGTATTGAAGTACCACACTGCGCTTTATCTTGTCCCCCAACCCGTTGACATTCCAGCTCAAAACTTTAAGATGTTTGTCCCCCATGGTGCATGTTGTAGATAACCTCGGATTGCTGTTTCCTCACCAGCTATTTCTGAGTCGGACGCCGATGCAATAACAATAACATAAAACCAATATAACACTCCCACCCAACTTCCCCCACCCTGCTACCCTGCCCTCTGGACTTTAAACTGCCCATTAAAAACTTGCAGAGTGCCTGTCGCCCTATTGTGGTCTAATAGTAGAACTTGTGCGGACGTGGCTTCTCGTCCCTCTGCTTCCTCCTCTGAGGATGAGCTCCCTTACTGCCCCCTAGTGCGTAAGTCCGCGCCGTTGATAATATCCTTTAATGAAGGAGTGTAACCCCTATGGGACTGGCCGTCACTCCCCCTCAACCCATCCCCGACCCCAGCAGGGAGTATTATACATTACATTCGGAGCCATAGTTAGTCTGTGTAGATCGGTTAGATAGGAGTCCGGGAACCTGCTTCTCCTCCCGCTTCGCCACTTCGCTCTGTCCGCCCCATGTGGTGTTCAAACCAGTCATCTGCCTCCTCCGGCCGTTCAAAAAACAAAGCCCTCCCCTCCGCTTCTACACGGAGACGTGCAGGAAACAGCATTGAGTATTTCAGGCCCGCATCTCGAAGCTTACGTTTTATCATCATGAAAGATAGTCTCTGTTTCTGCACCCGCTGCGTAAAGTCCGGGAAAAAGGAGATGGTCGCGTTTTCGAAGCGGAGGGGGTCCGGTTACGGGCATGCTGGAGTACGGCATCCCTGTCGCGAAAGTTGAGGACTCTTGCCAACATCGGTCGAGGAGGGGCCCCCGGTCTAGGTGGACCACCAGGAACCCTATGTGCCCGCTCCACAACAAAGAACTTACTGAGTCCCTTGGGCTGTAGCTGCTGTAATATGAGGTCTTCGACAAATAGGTCCGGTGCCTGCCCTTCCGCTTTCTCCGGCACCCCCAAAATGCGAAGGTTGTTGCGCCGGAGGCGCCCTTCATAGTCGTCCAGCTTAAGTTCAGTGGCTTTGCGGAACGTCTGCATGTCCCGGAGCTCTCCCTGCACTTGGTTCATATCTTCGACCAAACTAGCAGTAGTCAGTTCCACTTGCGCCACTTTTTCATGGACCTTAGAAAGGTCTGCCCGGATTAGGCTGACATCAATCGCCATTGTGTCTATTTTATGTTCCAATGTGGTCTGGACCGTTGCGATAGCCTTCATTACATCTTTTAGGGATAACTCCGGTTCCTCTGCACTCTGTTCGGCTGCTGCCCCTCCCAAGGATTGCCGACCCTGCAGAGCTTCCTTGGGCAAAGCATATCGGTCCAATTTGTTAGTTTGTATTATTTTGGACCCCCTAGTGCCTGTCCCTTTCCCTTTCTCCATGGTAGTCAGTAGTTGTAGCCACCCCGGTGAAGGTGCGTTCCACCGCAGCCCCTCCTCGGATCTTATGCGGTCGACAGTCACGGCAGCGCCAGTGGCCGCGAGGGTTCCCGCTGTTCTAGGCGCCGCTTCTCTTCGCCACTGGCCACCTTAGCGCGCCGGGGCAGGGCGTCGTCTCACAGGCGGTCGAGACACCAGTGCACCCCACGCACCAGTCCGTCAATGCGCACCTCAGCCAACACCCAGCTGTACCCACAAATTCAATCCGCCAGGAATCCTGCCCACCGAGCCGTCACCTCACCAGTCGCTCTTGGGCTCTCATGGATCCCCGCGAGGCACGTCCTTCATCCGGCGTTGATTAGGGGCACGGGTCACCCAGACACCCACAGCATTATAGGGCCCATCAGCATCTCCAACCAACCGCTGTATCTGTATCTCCGGCAGGGACCGACACCAATGCTTTACCTCCTCACCTCACCCGGGATGGCAACCACATGCCTACTCCTAGGGTCGTGGGGGCTCCGGTAATGTAATCCTGGGGGCTGTAGGTGGGGCGCCCCAGCCGCGATCCACCGGCCTCCTCCCCTGTTTCTGCCTGCAGGCAGGTCGCAGGTCGTGTCCCGCAGGCTCCGCAGCCACAGTCTCGAGCTCCTAGTCTCGGGCCCTCAGCACGCCGACGTCGGTCGGCTTTCCTTCGTCCGGCCGACAGTCTGCCGTCAACAGCTGTGGCAGCCAGACAGACACAGCCCCGCTCGACCCTCCCGGGTCTCGCTACCGTGGCGATCCTCCCGTCGTCCACGCGCGGCTCGTCCAGAACGGCCACTCCTCTTCACGGACCCGGTCTGGCCGCAAAATCGAGCCCCCGGCTTCACTTCGTCAGGTAGGCCCGAAACCACCGGGGCCCGTATCTCCGCTCCCCGCTGTCGTAGCTCCGCGGGGGTGGGGTGACGGCTCACCGCTAGTGTTCCGGCGCAGGACACACGCTTCGGGAAGCAAGGATATGTGGTCAGGATAGGCGGAGGAGGAAGGAGGATCAGTGGCTTAAGCGGCCATTTTGCTCCGACACTTGGCCACGCCTCTCCTCCATTCCCTCTCTTGTTTTTTGATTTTCCTCTCCCCCTCCTCCCTCTTTTTTTTGTCTTCCTCGAGAGTCTTCTCTTTGATGTATATTCGATTCTTTCTTCCCCATGCGGATTCTTTGAACCTCTCGTAAAAAAGTATTAGCAGGGTTTACACTAGATGCTCACTCAATTACACCCTCCTCACCATTAGTAGAGATGTTACTAGAGGATGCAGTACTAGGACCAGACAGTACAGAGGATTTACTCTCCACTCGTTGCAAGTCAATTTTTACAAAGTTGTCAAATCTTTTGGCGAAAGTAAACACCCTTCTGTTAGCATAATCAATCTCATCACGCTTGAGTTTGCGTGCCTTCCTCTCTTTAATATCGTCTTCAAATTTGCCAAGTTCCCCTTCTAAGATAGCATAATTCTTTCTGGTGGCATCCACCAAATTCAAATCTTGAATCTCTTTTTCCAACATGTCAACCGCTTGTACAACTTTTAATACTTTTCTATCTGCATTCTCTATTAATATATTCATTAATCGCATAGAGTTACCAGTCAACTCCTTCTCCCATAATAGGAGTAAATCCTCCTCTAAATCATCATAAGTCGGGAAGATTGTTGAGCGCAGGCCTCTCGGGACCCTTTCAAGTCTTAAATACTCTTTCAAGGTGGCCCCATCCCACCATTTAGCTATTTCTATTTTTTTCATCCTCTCTAATCTAATGAATTTGGCCTTTAGGCCTTCATTAGGTCTATTAATTCCATGGATAACTGCTTTATTAACCGAAACTCCTGCGTGTAGGTTCTTAAAAAGATCTTCAGCAACCTTACTCCTATCGCTTCTAGAACACATGTTTCACAAAGTCAAAACCTAATAGGTAAGTTACATATCCTGCTGCAACCCCTAAATAATCACAAACAAAGATAAAGAGGTAGTGGGGTATAGATTGCGCAATATGATGTACCTATATATCTAAAAAAAAAACGCAATTCTATTATCTCTTGTATGAAGGTGCTCCAAGGAGATTGAACAACGACCACCCCACGTTGTTAAATGAGTGTAAACACTGTCTACACACATATACTACAAACAACAGCATCAATGTCCTGAGCCACACTCATATAGTAATGCCAAAAATAAATCCACACAGTAGTCTTCTCAAGTGTTCTTCTTTGGTGTTTTATTCCAAGTCTTGTAAAGTTTATGCTTCAGTTCTTCATCTCAACAACAGATAGCCACAGAGCCAACACATGTTTCGTCTTAAGGAATTAACGTAAGACTTCCTCAGGGCTACGATAAATAGATACATGAATTCCATTATAGTCTATTGGAGCGATGTACGCTACATTCACAAGAACCTCCAACAAAGCAAGATTTAAAAGAAGAAAGGCCACCTAAAAGTGAGCCAATAATCAGTCCAAGCAAACTTCGTATAACTAAAGAGAGTTGAAATATACCTAGTGAGAATGGGGAAGGTAAGGAGAAAGAGAAATTCCATATAATAAATTGTGAATATTATTAATCAAGGTGCTCATCAAGAGAGTATAAAATAAAAATAAATATATAATAATAGGTGAAACCCGAAATAAGGAAGTGTAACATCCCCTATGTGTTTTCTCCCAAAAATCGAAGAAATACCAAGTGCACCAATACACTGTGCTAATATATCAAAAACTCACCGCGTGCAGCAATATCTATAAGGGAAGTATAAATGTGATCCTCTGCCACAGTCCATAAAGTGCCGTCCGTATATTCAAATGTACCCTATAGCAAAGTGTAAATAAGCACCATACTCAGCTTCTGTCCAAATGACACTATCCGTTCGTGCAAATGATTATCAAAATGTATATGAAGTGAGCTAACAGTATCTCAAACACTCAATGTCAAGTATGAGATCTTGAGGATCAGCAAAGCAGCCTCATCAGTAAGAAGTGATCCTCAAAAGTTCGAGTTCCGTTCTAAAAAGACCATAAGAATGGAATTACCAAGTAACCGACCGCTAAAGTCGACAACCATTATACATGCTACTATGTAGAAACGAACATATTACAAGCCATTAAGGTATGTCTCTACCATTTACCTGAACCTTATTTATGTCCAATAATAAAACAATAACCGATCCACATAACATCCTGTATCTAAAAAATAATGACGCTTGAATTACATGCGGCTAATGTTAAAACCAATGATTCCATTACGAACAATATCTAGTTATTACCTGAAAAAATCATGAACTCTCGACGGAGAGTGCTCCGCTCCAAATCCTGGCGTGTAGCACCGGCGCCATCTTGGAGTAGCTATTTATACAATGCCACTACGTAAACAGTGAAAACATCCTCCCATAGCTGGGAATCAACTTGTAGCGCAAACCGGCGCCATCTTAATATTGTCATACACTAGGAAAGCAGCATATTTAAAATATCATACACCTACAAAAAAGCCAATAATTTTAATTATCAAAACACTATTACAAATTCAAAAAAGACGCCCTTATTGGAAAAGAAAATATAAAATTGTTGAAAACGAATCCAACACGTTCCAGTACAGGCAATCATGTGTAGGAATTCCACAATACTTATTTATATAAAGAAAGGTCAGTCTCGTAAGACAGCTTCCAAAGCACATTCTGCTGAAGCGCCCAAAGTATATAGTAATCTTACACCAGTGAGACGCTCATTTACAAGCAATCTCAAGACCACGAACAAGCGCGGTGAGCACTAAGTGTAACCACTTCGTGAAAGGTGAAAATACCCTCCCTCAACTGGGATTCAAATACAAATGCTATTCCAGTGCCATTTTAGAAGTCTCTCACACCATAGGATTAATATTAATATTAAATAATACACTGGTATATCTCTTGTGAACGCTATCTTTTCAAATATAGGGAAACGCCATCAATAATCTACGATCTCAGAAATGTGTCAAAATCCACTAACCAATACTAATCACAATTTGGACCATATCTAAAAGCGAAAACAGGAGTAGAGAAACAGAAATAAAGAGAGGAAAGAACATCCCTATTAGTATAGAAATGCATCAGCCGACAGAAGCAAAAGGGAGAGGTACACATATAGCAAGATTTCAAATAGATGGTAAATTAAGGGAACAGATAGATATACCAACCAACCTCAAGGGAGAGAAATGAGAATCAGACCAATCTCTCCTTAGCAACTGTACACATAATCTGTGTAATCACATTGTCTTAACAACAAATACAGATAATCAGTGGCCAAAAGAGTCATTTATTAATTAGCCCACATTGTTATGTGCCTAGAAAATATTGTAACTATGAATCAATGTTAATGCCCATGTCTACTGCATGCAATTTTAATATCCAGAGGGCTTCACATTGTCGTACCTTAAGTTCTCTATTGCCACCTCTGATATCACTTGGTATTGACTCAATACCATGAAAGGCAAATGACAATTGTGTACTCTGTGCCGGGCATTCAAGGGCATGGGTCA
This sequence comes from Calotriton arnoldi, assembly GCA_963921515.1. Taxonomy (NCBI): domain Eukaryota; kingdom Metazoa; phylum Chordata; class Amphibia; order Caudata; family Salamandridae; genus Calotriton; species Calotriton arnoldi. Next base: position 42,831 of record CAWUFW010007057.1, on the reverse strand, counting down.
CTATAGGATATCTAGAGTCTAAGTTCTTAAGAGCCCTAAAGTGCTCAGATATTCGGTCCTTAAGGCATCTGATGGTACTACCTATATAGATTTTAGTGCATCTGCACACAATAGCATATACCACGAACTTTGTTGAGCAATCTATGTGCTGCTTAATTTGAAATTTGTCTGAACCATTATATTGGAAATCAAGTTTACCCTGTAGTGCAAACTTACACATGCTACAGTTTCCACACTTATATGAGCCCATAATTAGTGTGTGTAACCACGTGCGATCACTTTCTTTCAGTTTCGAGAAGCTAGGGCTAACTATGTTGCGTAAAGTTCTCCCCGTACGGTAAATAATGCCTGGATATTTGTTAATATGTGGACAAAGACTGGGATCAGATGTCAACAGATGCCAATGTCTTTTTAATATATCGAAAATCTTATATGACCACGGATGATAGCTGGTCACTAATTTCAATGGTGGACCCACATCAGTGTCTTGTTTCACCCTAGATTTTAAGGTGTCTACCCTCGACAATTTTGTAGCTCTTTGTCTAGCTTTATGTACCACATTTTGATCGTATCCTCTAGCCAGGAATCTCAATTCCATGTCCCTAGCGCAGTTTACAAAGTTTTCATTATTACTGCAATTTCTGCGGGCCCTATAGAATTAGCCATAAGGAATAGCATTTACTTGTACTCTAGGGTGTGCACTGGTCGAGTGCAGTACAGAGTTACAGGACGTACTCTTTATCTACAGTTTACATTTGATTTTATCGTCTTCTACAATTAGTTCCACATCCAAAAATACAATGCTCTCTTTACTATATGACATAGTAAATGACATATTGTACACATTGTTATTTAAGTACTCAAAAAAGTCTTTTAGTTCTCTTTCGCTTCCTGTCCAGATGAGTAAGCAATCATCAATATATCTACCATAATATACTATGTATTCCTGCCATTTAGCCCCCGATGGGCCCTAGACATGCGCCGCCTCAAACCTCCCCATAAAGAGGCAGGCAAAGGACGGCGCAAATCTAGAACCCATCGCGGTTCCGCATCGTTGCTGATACCAGTCTTGTTTGAATAAAAACACATTGTGCTCCAGAATCATACGTGACATCGTGATTAGCATCTCGGAATGTTCTAAGAGTTCCACAGGTCTTTTAAACAAAAAATATTCAAGTGCCGAGAGGCCCTGATCATGTCTCATGTTAGTGTATAACGACACTTCATCTAGTGTCACCAAGGTCAAAGAGGCATCCCAATTAATGTCCATAAGAATATTCAGAATATGTTTTGTGTCTCTGATATTAGAGGCTAAGTTGGTCACATAATGCTGCAGAAAGGTGTCAACAAATTCTGAAATTGTCTCTGTTGGACCCCCTATTCCTGACACTATTGGCCTCCCTGGCGGTCTAGTGGCATTCTTGGGATTTTGGGGAGAGTGTATAGACAGGGGAATCTCGGTTTATCAATCAATACGTATCTGTATTCCTCATCGTTAAGTAAGCCCTTGGCATTCCATTTTTTCAACTCTAAGTTGATGGCTCTCTTAATCCCGAACATCAGGTTACCTGTAAGTCTTTTGTGACAATTCTCATTTGTCAATTGACCCATAATTTCTGCTTCATACATGGCCCTATCCATAACTACAATGTTGCCGCCTTTGTCGGCTTCCCTAATAGTTATTTCAACATTGGAACTAAGTTGTCTGAGAGCAGCTTGTTCTTTCCATCTGAGGTTATTGGTATGTAGCCACACCCTCTTATGCTTTATAGTCTCTGCCCATTTGTCAAGTTATTTACTGACTATCTTATAAAAGACCTCAATGTTGTTGCCACTAGTTAGTTGTGGCGTCCATTTGGACTTAAGCTTCAAACCGCTATCAATACTTAAATTAGTGCAACATTCCAATTCAGTTAAAACTCGATGTAATGAGACAGGGTCATGTTCACTTTCAGTAATTGAGAGCAGTAGAGCAGTATCCCGAACATCCTGTATCGATCGATCTCCCACCACAACATCCCTTGCAGTTTGTTTATTTGAAGTAGAATTGGTACCCAAAAACTTTTTCAACTTTAAATTTCGCACAAATTTGTACAAGTCAATGTTAACATCTGACATGTCACTTGGAAGTAGGGCAAACATTCAATCCTTTACCAAGAACAGATAACATATCTTCAGATAACGTGATTTTAGACAAATTGATTACCTGTATCCCTTCAGCATTGCTAGCTATCATTGTTTGTTTTTGTTCCAAGAGCGAGTCTCCATTCCCTCTCTTGTTTTTTGATTTTCCTCTCCCCCTCCTCCCTCTTTTTGTCTTCCTCGAGAGTCCTCTCTTTGACGTATATTCGATTCTTTGTTCCCCATGCGGATTCTTTGAACCTCTCGTAAAAAAGTATTAGCAGAGTTTACACCAGATGTTCCCTCAATTACACCCTCCTCACCATTAGTAGAGATGTTACTAGAGGATGCAGTACTAGGACCAGACAGTAAAGAGGATTTACTCTCCACTCGTTGCAAGTCAATTTTTGCAAAGTTGTCAAATCTTTTGGCGAAAGTAAACACCCTTCCGTTAGCATAATCAATCTCATCACGCTTGAGTTTGCGTGCCTTCCTCTCTTTAATATCGTCTTCAAATTTGCCAAGTACCTCTTCTAAGATAGCATAATTATTTTTGGTAGCATCCACCATATTCAAATCTTGAATCTCTTGTTCAAGACTTGGAATAAAACACCAAAGAAGAACACTTAAGAAGACTATCTTGTGGATTTATTTTTGGCATTACTATATGTGTGTGGCTCAGGATATTGTTGCTGTTCTTTGTACTATATGCGTGTAGACAGTGCTTACACTCATTTAACAACGTGGGGTGGTCGTTGTTCAATCTCCTTGGAGCACCTTCATACAAGAGATAATAGAATTGCGGTTTTTTAGATATATAGTTACATCATATTGCGCAATCTATACCCCACTACCTCTTTATCTTTGTTTGTGATTATTTAGGGGTTCCACAGGATATGTAACTTACCTATTAGGTATTGACTTTGTGAAACATGTGTTCTAGAAACGATAGGAGTAAGGTTGCTGAAGATCTTTTTAAGAACCTACACGCAGGAGTGTCGGTTAATAAAGCAATTATCCATGGAATTAATAGACCTAATGAAGGCCTAAAGGCCAAATTCATTAGATTAGAGAGGATGAAAAAGATTGAAATAGCGAAATGGTGGGATGGGGCCACCTTGAAAGAGTATTTAAGACTTGAAAGGGTCCCGAGAGGCCTGCGCTCAACAATCTTCCCGACTTATGATGATTTAGAGGAGCATTTACTCCTATTATGGTAGAAGGAGTTGACTGGTAACTCTATGCGAATAATGAATATATTAATAGAGAATGCAGACAGAAAAGTATTAAAAGTTGTACAAGAGGTTGACATGTTGGAAAAAGAGATTCAAGATTTGAATTTGGTGGATACTACCAAAAAGAATTATGCTGTCTTAGAAGGGGTACTTGGCAAATTTGAAGACGATAATAAAGAGAGGAAGGCACGCAAACTCAAGCGTGATGAGATTGATTATGCTAACGGAAGGTTGTTTACTTTCGCCAAAAGATTTGACAACTTTGTAAAAATTGACCTGCAACAAGTGGAGAGTAAATCCTCTTTACTGTCTGGTCCAAGTACTGCATCCTCTAGTAACATCTCTACTAATGGTGAGGAGGTTGTAATTGAGGGAGCATCTGGTGTAAACCCTGCTAATACTTTTTTACGAGAGGTTCAAAGAATCTGCATGGGGAACAAAGAATCGAATATACGTCAAAGAGAGGACTCTCGAGGAAGGCAAAAAGAGGGAGGAGGGGGAGAGGAAAATCAAAAAAACAAGAGAGGGAATGGAGACTCGCTCTTGGAACAAAAACAAACAATGATAGCTAGCAATGCTGAAGGGATACAGGTAATCAATTTGTCTAAAATCACGTTATCTGAAGATATGTTATCTGTTCTTGGTAAAGGATTGAATTTTTGCCCTACTTCCAAATGTGACATGCCAGATGTTAAGATTGACTTGTACAAATTTGTGCGAAATTTAAAGTTGAAACATTTTTGGGGTACCAATTCTACTTCAAATAAACAAACTGCAAGGGATGTTGTGGTGGGAGATCGATCGATCGATACAGGATGTTCGGGATACTGCTCTACTGCTCTCAATTACTGAAAGTGAACATGACCCTGTCTCATTACATCAAGTTTTAACTGAATTGGAATGTTGCACTAATTTAAGTATTGATAGCGGTTTGAGGCCTAAGTCCAAATGGACGCCACAACTAACAAGTGGCAACAACATTGAGGTCTTTTATAAGATAGTCAGTAAAGAACTTGACAAATGTGAAGAGACTATAAAGCATAAGAGGGTGTGGCAACATACCAATAACCTCACATGGAAAGAACAAGCTGCTCTCAGACAACTTAGTTCCAATGTTGAAATCACTATTAGGGAAGCCGACAAAGGCGGCAACATTGTAGTTATGGATAGGTCCATGTATGAAGCAGAAATTATGGGTCAATTGACAAATGAGAATTGTTACAAAAGACTTACATGTAACCCAATGTTTGGGATTAAGAGAACCATCAACTTAGAGTTGAAAAATGGAATGCCAAGGGCTTACTTAACGATGACGAATACAGATACCTATTGATTGATAAACCGAGATTCCCCTGTCTATACACTCTCCCCAAAATCCACAAGAATGCCACTAGACCGTCAGGGAGGCCAACAGTGTCAGGAATAGGGGGTCCAACAGAGAAAATTTCAGAATTTGTTGACACCTTTCTGCAGCCTTATGTGACCAACTTAGCCTCTAATATCAGAGACACAAAACATATTCTGAATATTCTTATGGACATTAATTGGGATGCCTCTATGACTTGGTGACACTAGATGTAGTGTCGCTATACACTAACATTAGACATGAACAGGGCCTCTCGGCACATGAATATTTTTTGTTTAATAGACCTGTGGAACTCTTAGAACATTCCAAGATGCTAATTACGATGTCTGGTATGATTATGGAGCACAATGTGTTTTTATTCAAACAAGACTGGTATCAACAACAATACGGGACCGCAATGGGTTCTAGATTTGCTCCGTCCTTTGCCTGCCTCCTTATGGGGAGGTTTGAGGCGGCGCATGTCTGGGGCCCATCGGGGGCTAAATGGCAGGAATACATAGTATATTATGGTAGATATATTGATGATCGCTTACTCATCTGGACAGGGAGCGAGAGAGAACTAAAAGACTTTTTTGAGTACTTAAATAACAATGTGTACAATATGTCATTTACTATGTCATATAGTAAAGAGAGCATTGTATTTTTGGATGTGGAACTAATTGTAGAAGACAATAATATCAAGTGTAAACTGCACAGAAAGAGTACGTCCTGTAACACTGTACTGCACTCGACCAGTGCACACCCTAGAGTACAAGTAAATGCTATTTCTTAAGTGAATTCTATAGGGCCCACAGAAGTTGCAGTAATAATGAAGACTTTGTAAACTGCGCTAGTGACATGGAATTGAGATTCCTGGCTAGAGGATATGATCAAAGTGTGGTACATAAAGCTAGACAAAGAGCTACAAAATTGTCGAGGGTAGACACCTTAAAATCTAGGGTGAAACAAGACACTGATGTGGTACCACCATTGAAATTAGTGACCAGCTATCATCCGTGGTCATATAAGATTTTCAATATATTAAAAAGACATTGGCATCTGTTGACATCTGATCCCAGTCTTTGTCCACATATTAACAAATATCCAGGCATTATTTACCGTAAGGGGAGAACTTTACGCAACATAGTTAGCCCTAGCTACCCGAAACTGAAAGAAAGTGATCGCACGTGGTTACACACACTAATTATGTGCTCATATATGTGTGGAAACTGTAGCATGTGTAAGTTTGCACTACAGGGTAAACTTGATTTCCAATATAATGGTTCAGACAAATTTCAAATTAAGCAGCACATAGATTGCTCAACAAAGTTCGTGGTATATGCTATTGTGTGCAGATGCACTAAAATCTATATAGGTAGTACCATCAGATGCCTTAAGGACCAAATATCTGAGCACTTTAGGGCTCTTAAGAACTTAGACTCTAGATATCCTATAGCGACCCATGCCCTTGAATGCCCGGCACAGAGTATACAATTGTCATTTGCCTTTCATGGTATTGAGTCAATACCAAGTGATATCAGAGGTGGCAATCGAGAACTTAAGGTACGACAATGTGAAGCCCACTGGATATTCAAATTGCATGCAGTAGAGATGGGTATTAACATTGATTCAGAGTTACAATATTTTCTAGGCACATAACAATGTGGGCTAATTAATAAATGTGCTCTTTAGGCCACTGATTATCTGTATTTGTTGTTAAGACAATGTGATTACACAGATTATGTGTACAGTTGCTAAGGAGAGATTGGTCTGATTCTCATTTCTCTCCCTTGAGGTTGGTTGGTATATCTATCTGTTCACTTAATTTACCATCTATTTGAAATCTTGCTATATGTGTACCTCTCCCTTTTGCTTCTGTCGGCTGATGCATTTCTATACTAATCGGGATGTTCTTTCCTCTCTTTATTTCTGTTTCTCTACTCCTGTTTTCTCTTTTAGATATGGTCCAAATTGTGATTCGTATTGGTTAGTGGATTTTGACACATGGCTGAGATCGTAGATTATTGATGGCGTTTCCTATATTTGAAAAGATAGAGTTCACAAGAGATATACCAGTGCATTATTTAATATTAATATTAATCCTATGGTGTGAGAGACTTCTAAGATGGTGCTGGAATAGCGTTTGTATTTGAATCCCAGTTGAGGGAGGGATTTTTCACCATTCACAAAGTGGCTACACTTAATGCTCACCGCGCTTGTTCGTGGTCTTGAGATTGCTTGTAAATGAGCGTCTCACTGGTGTAAGATTATTATATACTTTGGGCGCTTCAGCAGAATGTGCTTTGGAAGCTGTCCTACGAGACTGACCTTTCTTTCTATAAATAAGTATTGTGGAATTCCTACACATGATTGCCTGTGTGGTGTGGTGTGGTGTGGTGCAGCGGCCAGGGCAGCTGACTTCGGAGCACAGGGTTCATGGTTCGATCCCCGGCTCCGGCGGCAGCTTAGCTCAGCACCATGTGACTCTGGGCAATAGCTCACTTAATTTCCACGACGGCCCCCAGCGCCTTGAGACCCGTAAGGGTGAGTAGCTGCGCTATATAAAAACGGACTTACTTACTTACTTACTTACTGGAACTTGTTGGATTCGTTTTCAACAATTTTATATTTTCTTTTCCAATAAGGGCGTCTTTTTTGAATTTGTAATAGTGTTTTCATAATTAAAATTATTGGTTTTTTATAGGTGTATGATATTTTAAATATACTGCTTTCCTAGTGTATGACAATATTAAGATGGCGCCGGTTTGCGCTACAAGTTGATTCCCAGCTATGGGAGGTCGTTTTCACTGTTTACGTAGTGGCATTGTATAAATAGCCACTCCAAGATGGCACCGGTGCTACACGCCAGGATTTGGAGCGGAGCACTCTCCGTCGAGAGTTCATGATTTTTTCAGGTAATAACTAGATATTGTTCGTGATGGAATCGTTGGTTTTAACATTAGCCGCTTGTAATCCAAGCGTCATTATTTTTTAGATACAGGATGTTATGTGGATCGGTTATTGTTTTATTATTGGACATAAATAAGGTTCAGGTAAATGGTAGAGACATACCTTAATGGCTTGTAATATGTTCGTTTCTACATAGTAGCATGTATAATGGTTGTCGACTTTAGCGGTCGGTTACTTGGTAATTCCATTCTAATGGTCTTTTTAGAACGGAACTCGAACTTTTGAGGATCACTTCTTACTGATGAGGCTGCTTTGCTGATCCTCAAGATCTCATACTTGACATTGAGTGTTTGATATACTGTTAGCTCACTTGATATACATTTTGATAATCATTTGCACGAACGGATAGTGTCATTTGGACAGAAGCTGAGTATGGTGCTTATTTACACTTTGCTATAGGGTACATTTGAATATACGGACGGCACTTTATGGACTGTGGCAGAGGATCACATTTATACTTCCTTTATAGATATTGCTGCCCGCGGTGAGTTTTTGATATCTTAGCACAGTGTATTGGTGCACTTGGTATTTCTTCGATTTTTTGGAGAAAACACATAGGGGATGTTACACTTCCTTATTTCGGGTTTCATCTATTATTATATTTTTATTTTTATTTTTATACTCTCTTGATGAGCACCTTGATTAATAATATTCACAATTTTTTATATGGAATTTCTCTTTCTCCTTACCTTCCCCATTCTCACTAGGTATATTTCAACTCTCTTTAGTTATACGAAGTTTGCTTGGACTGATTATTGGCTCACTTTTAGGTGGCCTTTCTTCTTCTTTTTAAATCTTGCTTTGGTGGAGGTTCTTGTGAATGTAGCGTACATCGCTCCAATAGATTATAATGGAATTCATGTATCTATTTATCGTAGCCCTGATGAAGTCTTAGGTTAATTCCTTAAGACGAAAAACGTGTTGGCTCTGTGGCTATCTGTTGTTGAGATGAAGAATTGAAGCATATACTTTACAAGACTTGGAATAAAACACCAAAGAAGAACACTTGAGAAGACTACAGTGTGGATTTATTTTTGCCATTACTATATGAGTGTGGCTCAGGACATTGATGCTGTTCTTTTCAGGATTCAGAACAAATCGGATCCGGAAAGCTTTCATAATGACTCGACTGCGAGCCCTCCGAGTGACGGAGTATGATGCATCCCATGTTAAACTCCAACCAAGTTGTACGGAATGCTATCCTTCTGAACGAAGCGTCCGGAAACAGCACCGATGCAACCGACTAATTTGGAAACGCTCAAGAATAGCATGCCTGTCACGCATGCAGATGACGTTGCATGAGACTCGGTTTCGGAACCGTGTCTGTCTGTGTATCAAATGTCAAGGGGGGAAAGTCAAAAACAGTCAAAACAACCATTGGCAACCCCCCCCAAACAAAAAAAAAAACAAGCCACACTCACAAATCCACCTAAAGGGCCAACACCATGACCATGATCCTTTGCCACAGCTGCTAATAGGTCCAAGGAGCCACCTCCATACATTCCCTGCTCTCTGCCTCACACACTCACACATCACACACCACACAACTTCACAAAACCACACAAACACACACTCTTTTTCATATTCACACTCACACTCACCTCCACACTCACCCTCACCATGGCCAAAAGGAAGCAGCCATGTTTTACAGATAAGGAGTTGGCAGTGCTTGTAGATGAAATTGTCAGAGTAGAGCCACAGTTATTTGGGAACCAAGTCCAACAGACCCCCCTTTCCCAGAGAAATAGAATGTGGGAGAGGATAGTTAACAAGGTGAAGGCTCAAGCACCTTGCCTGCGCACAATGGATGATATCAGGAACAGGTACTATGATGTGCGAAGGAGGGTCAAGAGGCAGATGGGCAGGGAACATGCCCAAAGCCAGCAGACTGGTGGTGGCCCTCCTGCACAACCTATCCACTTCACCTCCTGGGAGGAGAAGGTATGTGGCATCCTTCCGCCGGAGGGCGACTATGGAATACCAGGAGCAAGAGAGTCTAGTGAGTACACAATCCACATTCCAAATAAGTTATTAATTACACCCCTAGAGACATCACTGTAAAGGATAAAGTTAAACAAAGGACAGTATAAACAAATAAAATAAACTAGATTCAAAGAGCATATGATGTGTATGTCAGATTGATAACAAAAATACCTGCAATTAAATTGAAAATGCACTAAACTATAACCATGTACATAATTCTCACAAAACCACACCAAGGCCTTGTGCTTCAAACAACTTGCGCCAGTGTCAGACATCTTGGTCTGTACTTTTCCACTCACTCACAGGAAAGCTGAGTCACAGGTAGGCTGTTTGGGATGGCTGGGAAGGTGGGTGTGGCCACATGCAGCATGGGACTTGTCACAGCAAACACTCCTCCACACACACAGCATAAACAGACCTACTGGAACTATGCGACCCTCAAAGTGACTTGAAATGTACTGGCAAGATGGCTGACACTGCTGCATGGTGTCAGTCTGACCACAACTCCCATCATGGCCTTGTGCTCCTCACACCAGTCCCCAGTGTCCGCCATCTTGATAGTACATTTCCATTCACCATCAGGGATAGCATAGCCCCAGGTCTGCTGCCTGTGCTGGCTGGGAGGGTGTGTGTAGGACAGGGCATGTTGGAAGTTGAAGTCGGTGCAAACACTCATCCTCACACACAGTACAAGAAGTCCACATAGAACTTAACTTCCCTGAAAGTCATTGAGAATGTACTGGCAAGATGATTGGCCATGCGCAATGATGTTTGGAGCTCAAGGCACTGTTGTTGAGTTTAGGACAAATCATACACCAGTCACCAGTGTCAGTCATCATGGAAGCACTCACTGCCAGGAAAGTAGAGTGACAGGTAAGATATTTTGGAAGGGTAGGAAGGTGTGTTGAGGACAGAGCCAGGTGGGAGATGGAGTCAGGGCAAACAGTCCTCCTCCAAAACAGCACAAACAGACCACCATGAACCATGCTTACCTGAAAGTGAGTGGAAATCTACTGAAAAAAATGGCTGACACTGTGGACTTGTGTCTGGACAATGATGGCCTGCTGGGAGCTGTGGACAATTAGGCACCAGTCATCAGTGTCAGACCACTTGCACGGACATTCATACTCACTGCCAGGGAAGCTGAGTTGCAGGTAGGGTTTTGATGCTGTCTGGTAAGGTGTGTGTGGGACAATGCATGATGTGACTTGTACTATAGTAAACAGTTGGTTCTGTTGGGTAATGCAATTGCTGTGTTCCAGGTAATTAATGTGTTGCGATTTGATATAGGACCGAACAAATAAACTAGATCTATCTTTATATGTCACCTGTATATGTCATGTATATAGTTCACTATTGACTTCACTTTGTCACCTCATTGCACTTATTTTCACGAGAGTCACTATTTCCATTTCGCCGATATAAAAATGTGCTTGTGACAGCCACATTTATATACCCTGAACAAGATAAAGAGTAAACTTTGTTTTCTCAAACTCACATTTTATTATTCCTTGGTGTGTTCAGATTATACAAGTGTTCTCTAAAATTCATTTGTTAAATGCTATTTGAATGTATCTGTTGCATCGTATTAATTACTTGGAACACAGCAATTGTATTACCCAACAGAACCAACTGTTTACTATAGTACCAATACCAAGGTTCTGAGGGACACAGGGCTACCCTATTATCTTTAATGATGTGACTTGTAGCCAGTGCAAATACTCATCCTCACATCCAGTCTTGCCAACTTCTCTGGGCCATTCCTTACCTTACAGTCAGGGGAAGTGGCAAGGTGGCTTACACTGCTGCATGGTGTCTGGAGCAGCAAGCCTGGATGGGTGTTGCAGTCAAGTCAAAAAACAGGCACCAGTGTCATGTATCCAGCTGGGACATTTTGTACCACAGTGAGGTAAGCATAGTACATGTTGGACTGTTTGAGTTGGGTGAGAAGGTGCACATAGGACAGGGCCTTATGCAACTTGTAGACATTGCAAAGACTCCTCCTCCCATCCCATCCAGACTAGGTAACTCCCCTGGGCCTAAGCCACCCTCAAAGTGACGGAAGTGGACTAGCAAGATGTCTGACACTGTTGCATGGTGTTTGGAGCTCAGGTCCCTGATGGGAGTTGCCTTCAACACCATGTACCTGTGCCAGCCACCTTGCCAGTTCCCTTACCTGCACTGTGAGGCAAATATAGGCACAGAAGAGTTAGCAGGTCTGGCTGGCCTGCTAACCAATGGCTACAACTCACATTAGACCTTGGCATACACACACTCTTCCCACCCAGCCCATATATCCTACCACAAACTCTGCTTACCTGACAGTGAGTGGCAATGTACTGACACAATGTTTGACAATGTGGACTAGTGTTTGGACTACAAGTCCCTGTTGGGATTTATAGAAAAATCAGACACCAGGCACAAGTGTCACACATCTTGATAATCCATTTCCAATCACTGTCACGAAAACATTCTGCCATGTGGTCAGTTTTATCTGGGTGGAAAGAGTGTGCGAAGGACAGAGCCTGGTGTGAGTCGGAGTAATGGTAAACATTACTACACTCACCGCGAGCAACCACTTCATCTGTGCCTATGCCTATCTGACAGTGAATGGAAGTGCAACAGTAAGATGTCTGACACTGGTGCATGGTGTTTCTGGGCACAAGGCCTTGTTGGGATTTGGATTCAGGTTTAACAACATGCACCAGTATCAGCATCCTTGCCAGCACACTTACCCTCACTGCCAGTTAGCCATAGTCTCAGAGGACTTATGTCTGCTGGTGGGAGGAGGAGTATTTCAAAAGCCTACAACTCACATCAGGCATTGGACAACATACACCATCAGAAACAGACCAACAGGAACTAAGCGTACACACAGTGATTTTGAATTTACTAGCTGGATGCATGACACTGGGCACTGGTGTCTGACTTTTCCACAAATACTAACAGTGACTTGTGTTCAAAACACCAGGCACCAGTGTCAGCCAGCTTTGTCAGTACATATCCATTCACTTGCATGAAAGCATAGTTCCAGGGCTGCTGTATTTGCATGCAGGAAAGAGTGTGCATAGTACAGGGCCTGATGGGATGTCTGGCCATTGTAAACACTCATCTGCACAAACAGCCATACAAGACCACTAAGAACCGTGATTACCTAACACTGAGTGGACATCCAACTATAAAATGGCAGAGACTGGGGCTTGCTGTGTGGTGCACAAGGCCATGAGAGGAGTTGTCCCCAAGTCAGACACCACTTCCCAGTGCCAGACAGCCGGCAGGGGCACTCTGACACACTGTGAAGTGAGCTTATGTCCTGTTGGCTTGTTAACACTGGGCAGGAAGGTGTATGTAGGACTGGGCCTGATGGTACTTGGAAGTATAGCAAACACTCTTACTCACACAGCACAACCACTTCATCGTGGGCTATGTCTATCTCACAGGGAGTTCATGTATACTAGCAAGATGGAAGACACTAGGGATTGCTGTCTGAAACTATCACAACTGCCACATTTGCCTATGTGCTACAAACACCAGCCAACAGTGACAAATATCTTTCAAGTACACTTACAAACATTTTCTGGACAACACTCTTCCTGGTGGCTGATGGGGCTGGGTGGGAGGAGGGATGTAAGTTTCACAAATAGAGAACAAGCACTAAAACATCACATTTTCATAGTTCATTGTCACAAAATTGCAGAGAGCTGAGTTTGTGAAATCAGTTGACCATGGAGTCAATGTACAAAGTACATGATCCGTGTAGCCACAAAGTTAACCAGTCACGCAATTTTGCTACTCACAGCCATTCACATGGGTACAATGAGATGATAACAAGAAGCACCTCAATCACTCAATTCCCACAACATTCTGGATAAGTTAACAGAATGTGAGTGTGTAGGCAGCCACACCAATGTGACTGCTAAAGACATGCACTAAGACCAGTAGACAGGCGCAAAAATGTAACCACATAGGGAGAGAAAGTGTATGTATCTCACTGAGAAAGTAAAGATGTGGACAACCTGTCAGGAAACAGTCAATGTCTTTGAAGATGTAATGTAAACTAAACACAACAAGCCCATTGATGCACATACCTGGACATGTCCATCAAGCCCCTTCTTGTCCCAAATACATATTCATCCCAAAAAATAGGCCTGCATCATGGATGAAGGAGTCCAATCTAGCTACAGTAACTCATCATTTGGTTCATTAGCCTATGTAATGCGTATGATTTGAGGGGCAGTGGACATTCACAGCAGTCATTGTGTTATGTTTGTACCCACAGGGCTAGCTGGGGACAATACCGGAACCATCCAGGACATCCAGGCCCAGACTCTAGTCGACCAGGAGCCCTCCGGCATTGATGACTCTCATCATTCTTCGGACGACGAGGACAGAACAGGCCCTTCTGGTTTGAGTCACCCCACAGCACCTACGGTGACAACATCTGGATCCTCTGTGACCACTCTGTGATGCCTCAGCTGCAAACACCCAGCTGAGCCCTACCCGCACGGTCACAGCATCCCAGGAGACCACCAACAGCACAGCAACACGGGGCACTCTTGAGTTGCCCAATAACAACACCAATGCCAATGATGAAGGAGGCTCTGTGTCGACTGTGCCAGCACCAACTGGTCCTGCTCGAATAGGTAGGGGTGGTGGGAGGGGCCGTGGGGACCGACACCTTCATGCAGCTGATGCTGCTGATGAGGAGACCCAAAACCTCTCCAGAATCCTCCATGCATTTGAGAATTCACAAGGAGAGTTTGGCCAGGTCGTTGGGATCCTCAGGACCATACAACAGCAGCAGGCAGCCCAAAATGGCAAATTACACAGGTTCATGGACATAATTGATGACCTGACGGCGGTGCACAGGGACATTGTCACCTGCCTCCACCAGATTCCCACCAACATGTACACACCTCCCTGTGTTCCTACCATATCCAGTGCAGCAACATCTGCACTAGCCCCAGGGAGGGATGTGGACTCTGGCGGAGAGCACCCTGCACTGCCGCTGCCTGCACCTAAGGGTCCTCCGGAAAAATGTGGAGTCGGTCGTCCAAAGAAGAAACAGTGAGATACAGATGGCTACGCATCACCCCCAGGAAGTGAATACCTGCTCCTGATATCCTCCATTGTGTGCCAATCATTCACTTTGTTGACTGTCACTGAAGTCTCCCATATTGGCTGGAGGGTCGAAGTTGGACTATGGACTCAAATAACTGTGGATCTACTTTGGAATTGCTCGTCTACAAACACTACCAACTCCTATCTGCACTTATTTTTAACTTTTCTGGTTGAGTACACCACCATAATGTTGACTGATTTCATCACATTATGCACTAAAATAAATCACTCTGCACCCACAAAGTGGTCATGTTGTGACTTTGAATGCCAAATGTAATAATTGAAATGATGTTGAAAAACTCAAAGAAGAAAGTGTCTACAACATTGGTAACACATCACTTTAAAGAAGTAAATTACTGGTTGTGAGTATATGTACCTTGTCACAGCATGATAGATAGACACAACCAGGTCATGACACAACCCGTAGGACATGTTACAGATGCAATGCAAGTCTATTGCTTAAAATACTAACACCATTTTCAAGCACAATAAGCAAACATTGTTAGCAAACCAGTGCATTATGGAGAATGTTCAGTTTCAAAATAACTTCTGGATGTGTGAAAACAGACAAGGCACAACTCATTGTGTAGCACAGGTTTATTCTCCTGATACAAACTTGTGCCTTAGCCCAATTTCAAAGGACATCACACAATAACAAAAGGCTCTTAAAGTAAAGAAAAATGTCCATCAGTCCAAAAGGAAGTCCGTGCCATGGATTTACAAATCAGTTTAATGTTGGCCTAGGTCACAGAATCAGGGGTCTGGTGAGGTCACAACTTGCAGGTTGACACAGCAAAGTACCCTTGTAAGGAGAAACATAGAATAGAGTTAGGCACACAGGACTAAGCCTGTTCACGTTAGCAAACAATGTCATCTGAAGCACAAGATTTTCAGTGTGGACACTAGCTATGATTCATGGTAACACTGCACATGTCAATTTTTCCATCTCCCAAATCTTAACATACAACTAACATCATGGCAATTTTCATACAATCACAAGCATACATACACATTGTGCAACAGCAACACAACAACAGTCCCCTACTTTCATTGCATACCTACACTCATGTGAAAAAGTTCTGGATGAGCTGTTGTCTCAAATCCACGCCATCATCATCATCCCCACTGTCATCATGTCCTAGTCCAGGATCCTCCCTCGCTGGTGGCTGCTGGTCTCCGTCGTCCTGTATGAGTGGTATTTTTTCTTCCGTATAGCCAGGTTGTGGAGCATGCAGCAAACGGTGATGATGTGGCGCACCTTCAATGGTGCATATTGTAGGGTTCCTCCCGTCTGATCAAGACAGCGGAATCTTGTCTTCAGGAGGCCAAAAGTCCACTCAATGACTCGCCGGCTCCTATCAGGGGCCTCATTATACCGCACTTCTGCAGGGGTGACTGGGTTACGGAGTGGTGTCAGTAACCAAGGTTGGTTGGGGTACCCAGAGTCTCCTACATTGAAAGCAGAAAATAGAATCAGTTGTTGGTTAACTGAGCATTATCTGACATACAATCTACACACAACACACATGCCACATCACCTACCAACAAGCCAGGCACGGTCAGGTTGTAGCTGAGACATCAACGGAGAATCCTCATGATATATGCATCATATGCAGATCCAGGAAAATGTGCACAGATGTGGGAGATGGACATGTCCGGCAAACATACCACCTGGACATTGATGGAGTGGTAATGTTTGCGGTTGTGATACACCACCTCATTTGCCTGTGGTGGTACCAATGCAACGTGGGTGCCATCAATTGAGCCAATTATATGGGGTATTCCTCCCAATGCATAGAAATCACCCTTGATGTCTGCCAACTCACCAGGTGTAGGGAACTTAATGTAGTGTTCCAGGTAACACAGAAATACCCCCAAAACATTACGAAGAACACGGCTGAACATGGTCTGTGACATTCCACCAGATGTTGCCACTGTGTATTGAAATGAACTGGTGGCAAAGAAATGTAAAGCTGCCATAATCTTAACTTTGAGCATCAGTGCAGTTTGATAAGGGCGACCAGACTGCAGATGAGGTGACAACTGTGAAGACAAAGGTTCAATGATTGGCCTGGTGAATTGGTACTTCCTGATGGTGTCACATTCTTCCATGGTCTCTAGGTCTGGAAAGGGCCTGTGGACTGCAGGTCGTCTGCGATACCTATGTGTACAGTGTAAACACAGTTGGTGTCAGGTCATAATGTACAAAGCAACATGCATTCAGACAAACAGAACATGAAATTTGAACACAACTGAAGCTACAGATCATTTGAAAAACAGATTTCAATTAAAAAGGATGACCTTAGATACATCACACAGCATCAGTACCCTACCCAGACATGTTACCAAGGTATGGTGACACAGAAATTAGAGTGGTGTAGTGTACAAATTACTAGTGTCTGACGTCATCAATGTGAGCAAGCATCACATAATCAAATGTTCCTCAGAAAAATTAATATACTTTTATGATTTTATGAACAATTTCATGTTCAATAGGTAGACAGAATAGGAACATGTAATGCAAGAGATGTGTGACACCTGATATACACACCATCTCACATACTCAATCATGCCCACCAATGTCACAGGTTGGACACTGTCATGTAATTATGTCTACATTACACATACAATCCGATACACAGACTATGTTCAATGTTGATGATGCTAAAATATGTAACACCACAATACACTGCAGTTTTGGCCACACAGATAGACTAGTAATTCACATTTCACAAACAAGGTGAAGATGTAGAATAATTTCACTGTCTACTCATCCAATGGTAAAAGCTTTAGCCATTACTTACTCAACACACATCTCCAGTCTGAAATGACAACAATTGCACAATGGGTCATACAGTCCACAAATGTAGTGACAAGGCAAAAATGCACATATACATCCACACAAAAATAATGGGCACTGTGACCAATATTATGCGGATAACTGGATTTCTGTCCTAACATGCTTGTATGTGCCAATAAAACAGTGTGTCATGTGCCCCTCAGGTTTAGCTCCTCATGGGAGTGCATCTTATCCATTTGAAGGTCACTTTTATGATTTAAAAAGTGCATCCACACATGTAATGGACAAAAATACAACAATCACAGCAGTGTTTGTTCTCTGACGACCGATTATTCAAAGGACGCGGTAGCCGCATCCAAACGATTCGGTCACAGCCATTGGCTGTTGGTTGTCATGGTGAAAGACGTGCGTGAGTATTCAAAGGATGCGGTAGCCGCATCCGAAACGATTCGGTCACAGCCATTGGTTGTTGGTTGTCATGGTGTAAGACGCGGGTGAGTATTCAAAGGACGCGGTAGCTGCATCCGAAATGATTCGGTCACAGTCATTGGCTGTTGGTTGTTATGGTGAGCAACGCGCGTTTGGGCTCATGTTTTCAGCGCGTGGAAACCGACTCGGTTACCTCCCATCACCAATGTATCAAAGTCAATCGTGGTGCGAGGAAGAGTTTTTGAACGTCGCGGTAGGCGTGTCGTTTACAAACAATGTTATGCATTGGACCAATTCGGACAATGCGACCAACGCAAACCTATCACTTTTGAACAATGGATTTGAGACCGCTACCGCTGTTTAGATATAAGTCTGTCTGTTCCCTAGAGACTGCACTTGCCTGCGCTACCTGCTCCATTCCTGCACCTCCCCATCTCTCTGCTACTGTTACCACATCCTTTTGTAGCCACTATGTCAAGGACACAGCCCAGGGCCCCAGCTTTCACAGAGGAGGAGTACCAGGCCCTGCTGGACACACTCCTGCCACTGCACAGCCAGATGTATGGCAAACCAGAGGAGCAGGTGAGCGAGGATTACAGTGCATTGCCCTTGGACATGTGAAATAACCGTGCTTTACTGGCATTAGGAATCTCATTTGTAAATATTCAATTTGGGTTTTTGCAAGTTTAAATGTGTGTAGGAAACTGTTTTGGGCAGGTACACTGCTGTAGAAGTGTGTGTACTGGGGCAAACATATCATCACTGTTCTCATGGGACAGAGTTGTCTTGCACACAGGACTTATGCACATGATGCCATATGCATTCACCTCAGACATTTTTGCCAATATGACCATGACCTATGTGTAGAAGTGTCTGACTCAGAAACACATAGCATGTGAACTAAGGGACTATCACCATGTCATCCTTACAGGTCAACCCCCATGAGAAGGCGAAGATGTGGCTGACCATCGCCAAGAAGGTGCGTGACGTGGGGGTCGCATATTGTCGCATCCGTCATTGCCGCAAGAGGTGGCAGGACCTTCGTGGCTGGGCCAAAAAGATAGCTGAGGTCCAGCTGGGCCTGATACAACCTGGCAAGAGAGGGGGGTGGCAAAGCCTGACCGCCCACATGCTCCGCATCCTATTGGTGGTCTTCCCTCACCTGGATGGGCAGTTGAAGGCCAAACAGCAGCAAGGAGGGGGTGAGTATGTGCCTTGTTGCAATTTTCATGCATGTTGTAAGATCTTAGCCTGATGGCACTTTTACAGGTCGTAGGTCTGCCAAACGTGCAGTTATTTTCACCAGATGCATATGCAGAAGGATCAATAGATGGCAGGTAATGCCCCTGTCATTAGGGACATGTGAGTAAATTATGTTCAGGGTAGCAACAGTAGTGCCATGCACATGTGTGCATCCAAATTTCTGAACACATGTGCATGTGGCTGAGCTTCAGCTTGAATCCCATAGCTTGACATGTGTCTGCACATTTACTGATGGGTGTGCCTGTTCTCAGAGTGGTTTGAACAAAATATTGAAGTATGTTGTAATTGGAGCACTCAATAATAGAAAGCCCATACTAAACATTTTGGCAGAATGTGTTGTCTATGTACAGGCCTAGGTTAGTTTGGCTTGGTCCGTGTGCCAATGTTCGGTCCCAGCCATGCCGCTAAGTGTAATCACATGTATCCCATGGGAAAATCACAGCTAGGCTAACTCTGGTCACATGTCACACTGACCTTACCCATGATATTGATGAAAATTCCGTATTCACCGTTCAGAAGAGTGAGTCCATGTGTCTGAATCAGTAAGGGTGAAAACACAAACCATTCAGCATCAGACACAGGTTTTCACTGATGGAAACATGGCTGCACTTGTGAGGTATGATGTGAGCTACACAGTCACAACAGTTGACATGTGTGTAAATGGTATTGACTATTCCAACTTGATGGCTTAGTAAACAATGCATTTGATGCATCACTGTCTGATTCAGAGATGTCAAATTTGAGTTGGTTAGAAAAATGAGATGTTAAACAGGAGAAATATCAGCTTTATAAAGTGTGCATAATGTGTAATCGAAGTGAAGGACATTCAGACTTGGCCCATACAAATGGGGACTTGCGCAGTCTAGTCAGGATTGTTCCACAGTGTTGACTGTACTCATGATGGATATTGGTTCAGTACCAGGAGTCTGTACAGTCATTGCACCCAGATGTGCCATTGGAATGGAGTTCCTCCTGAAGCCATGTGAAGCTACAGTGATCAGACTTGGAAGTTTGTAGATCATTTTTCACATCTGTAAAACTTTAGCTGTTTTCAATGTGCAAAACATTAGGATTCTGCTACATGACACCATGCACAGATGACACAGGACAGTGTGGCACATGCCTGTCAGTCCAGCTATGCGTACTGTCTTGGTGAATCCCCAATACTAGTCATATGTGTGAACTGACAGTAGAGAAGCAAAGCTACAGGACAAATGTGAATAATCACTGTTAACTGTGTGACATGACTCATGCAATGAGTACGCATTGTGAATGTTTGACAAGGAAAACATTTGAGCTGTGACATATGAGCCAATGGTTCACCATTTGATGACTAAGGATAGCAGAATGTATACCATGTCTCAATTCAAATCTGAGAATCATATTCCCATTGTGATGGCTAAACTCACTTGCAGGAGAGGAGACAGAAATGTCAGGACACGAGACCGTCATGAGCACAAGACAAAACATCCCCTGCATCTACTCCATTAGTCAACCTTGTGGTTATGTAATTTGATGTTGATACACCCAATGTTGTTGTTCACATCATGTTTGATTGAGAAATGGTTAACTGGCAGACTAACAAGGGCCATGTATGTTAATGTAGCAAGAGCTAACAGCACCACTCAATGTTAAGTCTAATATCTTGGATCTGTGAACATTTGTGATGTTACCTATGTGTCAAGTACATCTGGATGACTCATGAAATTATTTTTTATTCTTGGTCACAGCATCATCAGCGGCCACCCGAGGAGACAGTGCCATGGATGTGGTGGGAGCAGTACATCAGTCTGGGTCCAGTGAAGAGTCATCAGAGGGGGGACCCAGTGACAGAGAGGGTGAGGGGAGCCTCACTGGGAGCGGCTCTGCAACACCATCAGCAAGGTCCAAGGCAGATTACAGCTCCAGTGACGACTCCCATGTGGTGGTGGCGGACACAGTGCCTCGATCAACAACGTCAGAGTCCACCACCACCCCCACTACCATCTCCACCCTCCCAGCTGCAGTGTCCATGGCATCTCCAGTGGCAGGGGAGGCATCTCCTTTGGGCCGGGCATCTCACCCCCTGCCCCTGTCTCCCCTGCTGCCCTCAGTGTGGAGGCAAACGACCTCCTGAGGCAGATCTCTGTGGGGCAGACATCCATGCTGAATGTCCTCCATGCACATACCACTCTTTTGACAGACATGTCGTCGTTCATGGAGGGAATTCACTCTAACATGACTGCCCTACAGAGAACAAATAAGGCTATGTCCTCTACACTGATGACAGCACTGTCCCTTCTCCAGCAGTACCTCCCCCCTCATACCTCTTCCTCATCCACTGTCCCAACCTCCCTCCCTGACCCAAGCACATGCAAACACACACATGCACACTCCTCAACATCCACACGCAGCACACAAACACAAGTTGCATACCACACACAGGCACACTCAGGGGACAGACAGCACACTCTCCACCAGGGACGTGACAGCACATGACACACATGCATCCAGAGACACACTGCATAACTCACAAATCTCTTCCTCCACAACCTCTACCCTTTCCTCTCCTGTAATTGTAATTGTAATTGTAATGTGCATTTATCAAGCGCGTTATCACCAGCAGGTCTCTAAGCGCTACCAGAGGGACATATAACCTAGTGAGTGGTGAAAGCAGGGGT
This sequence comes from Calotriton arnoldi, assembly GCA_963921515.1. Lineage (NCBI taxonomy): Eukaryota > Metazoa > Chordata > Amphibia > Caudata > Salamandridae > Calotriton > Calotriton arnoldi. The sequence goes on along the minus strand of CAWUFW010007057.1, from coordinate 20,904 downwards.
TAGATGATGCCCCCGGCTTCTAAGAAAAGTACTGTCTTCAGCTTCTTTCTAAAAGGGAGTAGGTACAGTTCCTTGCGTAAGTTTACCGGGAGACTATTCCACAGCCGAGGTATTGATGCTGAAAAGGCTCTTCCTCCAACTGAGGTCAAATTAAAACGAGGACAGACCATTAGGCAGGCCTCAGCAGACCGAAGCACCCTGCCAGGAACATAGTTAGCGAGACGGTCTTTAATATAACTAGGGGCTTGGCCATACATGGCCTTGTGGGCAATGCAGAGACCTTTGAACTTTATTCTCTGCCTGACCGGGAGCCAATGTAGCTCGTGTAGTAGAGTAGTGGCATGGACTCGCCTTGGCTTTCTAAAAATTAATCTAGCCGCATCATTCAAAACAACCTGAAGTCTAGCCAACAGTTGTTGCGGCAGACCAATATACAGAGAATTGCCATAGTCCAGGCGCGACAGTATCATAGCAGAGACTGCCCGTCTGAGTGTAGCAAAGGTAAGAAGTGGGGCCAGTTTCCGCAGCTGCCTTAGCAGGCCAACACAGATTCCTACCACTGCTGACACCTGTTGTGACATAGAAAGCTTGGCATCAATTTTGATGCCCAAACTTTTCACGGCACCGGCCGGTTCCGGAAAAGGGCCAAGTTCATGTGGCCAAAAAAGATCATTCCAAGGATTGGATGCTGTGGTGACGGCCAGTACCTCAGTCTTGACTGGGTTAATTTTAAGTGAGTTGGCCGTCATCCAATTAACCGTGAATTTTAAAATGTTTTGCATCCTCAGATGGGCCATCGGTGAGTTGTTAATCTGGATAATGATTTGGGTATCGTCGGCATAATTAAAAATCCTACACTCCATCATGTTTAGTGCTGATATCAAGGGCTGAAGGTACACATTAAAAAGGAGGGGTGACAAAGCCGAGCCCTGAGGTACCCCACATGAGAGTGTGCCTAGGTCAGATACCAGGTCAGCCAGCTGAACTCTCTGTGACCGATCCTTGAGAAAGGATGAAAGCCAGGCCAGGGCCGTGCCCTGGATTCCCAGACCCGAAATCCGCGACACTAATTGGTCATGATTGACCGTATCAAATGCCGCGGACAGGTCCAGTAAAACCAGGGCACAAGGCTTTTTCTTATCCGCACTTCGTCTTAGTTCATCCAGCACGGATAGCATAACCAGTTCCGTGCTGTGATGTGCCCTAAACCCTGCCTGGTTAAATTCAAAAAGGTGATTGTTTTCCAGATGGCCAGAGAAAGAGTGGAGTACATGCTGTTCTAGTACCTTAGCAAGGAAGGGCAGCTGCGAGATAGGCCTAAAATTCTTTAGGTTCTTGATGTCTGCCCCAGGTTTCTTTAGGAGCGGGATAACCCGGGCCTCCTTAAAGCTGACAGGGACAATCCCTGTTTCCAGGGACTGATTGAGCAGCGAGAGCACCTCGCTATCAATTCTGGGGAGAGCCATCTTAAAGATCCTTGGCGGGCAAGGATCTGCTGGTGAGCCCGATTTCACCCGTCCCATTAGGAGTGCCAATGAATCATTTGTGAGTAATGGCAGAGAAGTTAAAGGGTCCGAAAACGAGGGGGCTGGACAAGTGAATCCTGTAAGGCCGGGAAAAGTCGGGGTACAGTGAATTTCCTTCAGGAGGTCCTCTATTTTTTTAGTAAAAAAGGACTGAAATTTATTACAATCATCCTGACAGAAAGAGGGCACCTGTCCCTTATTTTTTCTTAGCTCGTTCAAGATCCTAAAGGTCTCCTTCTGAGGATTAGTTGCTGCAGCAATCCTAGCTTCCCCCTTCAGCCCAGGCACACGCCCTTGCTCCCATAGATTTCTTCCCTCCCCAAACATACACCCCGCCCCAGAAGAGAAAGTACCTCCCACATGACCCGGCATCAGCATCTGGCCCCCCTGAGAAGAAAAAACAGAAACAAACAACTCCCCTCAGAAAATCCACCCGGTCCCACAAGAAAACATCTACTCCTGCAACCCATACCTCCCCAGACCTGCCTAGTACCTCTGTCTCAGAAAAAAACCCACTAAAAAGACCTCTCCCATATCCATTCCTGACACGCCCTTCAAAAATTAAAAATTCCAAAATTAGTTCAGGTCACCCCATCCCCTGCTCCATCTGCCCATACCACTTCAGCTGCCCCCCTCACAATTGGAGACAACCACTGCAGTGGAGTCCCACCCCACGCCAACAGAATCTACCACTGCAGTGGACCCTGACACCCCTCCTGATCCCATCCCTCCCAAAACACAACCCAGTCCCCATTAGTGTGTCCCCTTTGGTGCCTGGCATGCCCCCTAGATGCTCCTCCCAGGGGAGGTGTCCCATAGCAGGACTTGTGCAGGCAAGACTAGATGGGCATGATGTTTTTTGGCTCATCAGAAGAATGAACATTGATGGACTGGCCAATGGCCTTTAGCTATTCATTGAGGTTTTATTTTGAGGCTGAATAAAGCATGTTTTCAGTTTTTTTAACCCATTTCTGTGTCCACCAATTTGTTTTTCAGTTAACTGTATAACATGTACAATCAGTAGTTTACATGTACAATGCTGTTAGTATGGCATGGAGTATGGCATATGGGGTATGAGCACTTTGACAGTATGTATTGAAGAATGTTGTTTATACATTTCCTGGGTGTCATTGCCAACTTCAGTTTTGGGTAAGAGTGTGACATGGAGTCACAAACCTTTTCATTTTTCAGCACATTTACACATAGGTCATGCTTTCATTTGTCTACATAGTGTAAGTGTCTCAAAGTGCAACAGTTTAGGAGAAGCATGCTGCATATATTTGTGATGTGCTGAAAGGCACCTGTCTCATCTATTCACCTGGATACATATGGATATTGACTGCATGGCAAAGACTTTGTATACACCCATGTACACAAAGTGATGTTACAAAACTTGTATGTGACTTGAAAGTGGTTAATCAATGTTTGTGTCTTCTTTAGATCTTGTAGAATAGTGGCAATGTCAACCTTGCAACAGGTAGCATGTCACTGTGGGCAAAAACACTTCATCGCTGTGAACACATCTGGTGCATTTCCGAAGCCCATGGTGAGTGTAAGGTGAGCAGTATTCTCACAGTCTTCCGACCCTCTGCCTCGACAGGACTCCAATTACTGCAGGGATTCTGTGTAGGCAAGGTGTGTGTTGTCTTAATAGTCTATTGCTTACTCATTGACAAGTAGTTCATGCCATCCTGCTTTTGTTTTGTGACATTACAAGTATGGTGTTTATGGATTGTCCCAGCTTGGATTTCATTTTTGAACCACACACCTGTTGTAGTTGAGCATATGAATTGTGTGTTATTTGTATTGTGTGTATAACTGACAAAGGTGTTGAATTGAGCTTAGATTTATGCTGTTGTATGTCACACAAAGCTGAACTATGAGTGCTGTGATGTCTGTTGAATTGCCAGGTGGTACATGTGGTGAGGCAGGTGGACAGTGAGGGCCTGATTCACAGAACTAACTTACGTCAAAAACGTAAAGTTAGTACTTTTTGGTATTCACAGAATACACTTACTCATTTTGGTATTCACAGAATTAACTTACTCATTTCGGTATTCACAGAAGTTAGTAGTCCTAACTTTAGGACTCCTAAATGCCTTCTGTGAATACCGAAAGTCTTAAAGTTAGGATTTTTCTCAGTTTAGGAGTAGTAAAGTTCCTAACTTGGGTAAGTGTATTCTGTGAATACCAAAAAGTACTAACTTTACGTTTTTGACGTAAGTTAGTTCTGTGAATCAGGCCCTGAGTGCATAGAAAGGATGTGTGTCTGTCTACTGTGCAGATGCTCCAAGATCTGCAGTCTCCACCATGCTCTTATTTGCCATTCATGGGAGGATGTGTGAACAGTAATATGTGTCCTGGCTGCAGATGTATAGTCAAGGGTTCATGTTGCATGCGCTGAGCTACCTTAAACAGGGGTAAATGTGAGAGTGACAAGTATTTAAAATGTAGGTTGGAGTGGAGATACATATGGCATGGTGGCATGACAAATTTAGTGATTGTCAGAGAGTGTGAGTTATGACTTGAGTGCATAGGCTGATCTTGTGTAGGAGACATGAGGTATCCACATTCACCCTATGTGAGTGTTTACAGATAGAATAATGTGAATCAGTGTATGCAACTGGTTAAATCCTGTGCAAAGAATGGGATGAATAGGTAGATGTGATAGGTGTTAAAGCACTTAGACAAGGTTGTATTCTGGCAGGAGATGAGCCGTAGTCTGTGCCTCTACAGTGAGGGATGACTGTAACCAGGCATTTGTAATGAGTGAGGATAGTTGTTGATGTGCATACGTAAATGGTGGTATGGAGCATGTAAGAGCATGTGGATGTGACAGGGCCCCAGTGAGACAAGGTTTAACTTGTCATTTGTGACAAAGTGGATAAATGTACGTGAAGGGTATACGCCAGTTGTGTACTTTAGTGTGCAGAACGGAGAAATGTGTGGTGTTGTATAGTTGATGTGTGTTGTGTTTGAATCTGTGTATGCATGTATTTCTTAAATGACAATTGGTAGAACTTCAGTAGAGTAGGGTGTGTGTGTGGTGATCTGTGACTGACTGAGGACATATCCATTGAGCAATGTAAGTGTCTTGTTGTGAGATGTGGTGATGTGTAAAGTGTGCATGTCAGAGTGAGCAGAGATGCTGCACGTTGTGATATGAGTGCAGTCGAAGACATTACAGAGGGTGCAACTGGTGAGGAGCGTGTTCTTTTTCACATGTAACGATTGACGTCTGATGAGGAGGTGATGAGTACAGTACATTGTGTGCATGTCATGTATGTGAGAGTTGTGGTGTACATAGTGATAAAGAGTGGTGTTGTGCATGTAGGTGTGTATGTGAGAAGGGCAGCGCCAGAGTGAGATTGTGAGAATTGGGTTTGAACACTTTAAATACAAGGTTGTAGCTTGCGGGGCAGACATGTATTTATTCTCTAGCTGCAGCAGAGGTGGCTTATGACATGCTTGTGTGTTTGATAGGTTTGAAAGTTGAGCATGTACTTTGGAGTGGATGTGAGAAGGGTCATACCATGACAAGTAGAGTCCATGCAGGCCATGATGTAATATGTGTAGATTTTGTGTATGTAAGTAGTCAAAAACAGTTGCCAGAGTAAATATGAAGATGTGGAAAGTGCTGTCTGCAGCTTCCAGTCTGCCAATGGATTTTCATGACTGATTGTGTGAATGGCCACTTTGAGTACACTGTCATATGCAAGACCTATTGGCATCACTGGAAGAGTTGGCTCCACCTAGCCTTGCCTTGTATGAGTTCTGTGTTGGCATGTGTAGCATTTCACCCTTAGTAGGTAGTTGTACTCATTGATTGGTCAACTTGGCCTTGGAAAGTACCCTGGGATGGTTTTGTTGATTGCTACATTTGCGATTTCAAGATTCAGGAACATTGGATGGCAGTCCATTCCTTAGAGGGGTACAGCCCCATCAATGTTCAAGTACTGTATGTGTGTTGTTGTGCCACCTGCAGTAAGACTACTCCAAAACGCATCGCCACACTTACCAGTACACTACAGCACATGGCTATTGCTGGCATTCTGACATTGAATGTCCTAGGTACGGTGACAACAAGGGAACAGGAGTCATTGTGATGATGTCTCTGGTTGTGCTGAGGTAAACACATTGCACTGTAAACAAACACACATTTGACACTGGAACAAGACACCCATTTCCATAGGTGTTTGCAATCTCTAAATGTTGTTACCTCTGATCTGGTTTTGGAAGGGTCGCCGTTGTGTGTGTCCATGAGGACTCCCATTGTACACATTAAATACTGACTTAGGGCCTGATGGTAATATGTGTGTGTTGAAGGTTTCCTTGATGTTTCTATAGATTTTTGGACATTGTTTCAGTGCCAAATATGGACAAAGTGGACTTAATTCTGCACATGTCTTTCATACCCACAAGATGTACCCATATCCCATAACTATGTCAATTGTGTTTGTGAGACACAGATTGAGCCACCACCCCAGCATCCTCACCCGTGCTGGCTGCTTATCTTAAACAATGAGCTGTGCACTAGACACACCAACACTGTTTGTGGATCCTACGTCCTGAGACTCATGCATACTCCTAATACTATGCAGGACACAATCTGCACCTTCAAAATGGTGTTATTATTTTCCGGCACACACTATAGAGGGGCTAGATGCAGATTTGCTGCAAATGACATTCTCGAAAGATTACCATAGACACATGCAGATTGGGAATTGTGTGCAGCGGCACCAGTCCGTATATGAGGACTGTATCCTACATTGTTGTTTGCCCATGCTTCTTTCAAAAGCAAGATGGATTTTGACGACAAAAATTTCCCTGACGACTGTGACACAACCACTTCTGTGTTGTTGTAGTTGGACACACTGTAATCAGTATTGAGGGGCTGTGTCTGTGGACATGTGTGTTGTCTGGGCCTATATCCTCTGTGCTTTACTTTACATAGATGCATCACAATGTCATACTTTTGTGTGTACATTGTATTTCTGTTGTCCTGTGATGTTTCTGTGTGTGTTGTGGTGGACTCATGCATTCACTTTGTGATACACACATATGTGTGGTTATTGCAATTACTGTTCCTTCGTCAAATGTGTGATTCCCCTATTATTTACCATGCTAACTGTACCTACCTGATGATGACATTCCCTCATTATACACGACATGTTATGGACCCATGTTTGTATTGTGATCACAATGATGCTCAGGCCCTCAGAAAGTAATTGTCACACAATCTGTGATCACCTCATGAACCTGGCCTCTGTACTTGTACCTGTCAAAGGTTTTTATGTAAAAGACCCACTGCTGCTGATCAAGGGGGTGGGGGATAGGCGAGAATGGACAAATGTCACTTGCATCCCTGCAAGGCCCCTACATACAATGCAACCTCCCTGCACCTGTCATGACCTGACACTGATGGCCGTGTGGTGGAGATGACACTACCTCTGTTAAGGCATGTAAGGCAGTGTACCATGGTGGCTATGCTCCAAAGAGTGTCCACCAGCCTCTATTTACAGAACAGCTGGTGAGCCGGGGATATCCTGGAACCATATTGCATTGGCCTGGTGGGGACTGTGTAAGTGAGTAAGTCCATTGGTGTGGTATGTGAAGGCCTCCAAAACCGTGGCCCACAGGTGACCCTGGTGCCCCAGCCCATCAACCAATGCACAATTGCCATCAGGAACAATCCAAAGGTATGCTGAACACTTTCTGATTGGAACCCAACATCCATAGTGGTCTATGGGCTTCGGCCACCCATTGTGTGTGCCATCCCAGGCTGACACAGCTTCCCCACACACACATACAGTCCTTGAGCTGCTGTAGGTGGCTGGTCTGTCTTGTTTGTGCATCAGCCCCAGTATTTCACAGTTTTGTAAGGGACCATTTAGTACATAATGAGGCTTTGTTTGTATGTTAACGGTCCTGGAGCACTTGCATCTCCACTCTGCCCATTCCTCAACATTGCCAGTTACTTTTGCTGCAGCAGTATGGGAATGCATCTCATTGAAAAAGACCTTTGTGTTTTTTTATGTGGACATTCCTGCAGCATGTACTCAACCTGTAGGTATTGAGGCACCTTACATGAGCACAAGTTACATTGCTGATGTACACATTGCTGGGGGTATTTGCCCCCCAAACCCCAGATATCCATCTACACAAATGGGGTATTTGCCCCCCAAAGACCATATTTGCATCTACACAACTGGGGTATTTGCCACCAAAACCCAGATATGCATTTGCACAAATGGGGGTATTTTCCCCCCAAAACCCACATTTGCATCTACACAAATGTGGTATTTGCCCCTCAAACCCCAGATATTCATCTACACAAATGGGATATTTGCCCCCCAAAGCCCGTATTTGCATCTACACAATTGGGGTATTTGCCCACCAAAACCCAAATATGCAGCTGCACAAATGGGGGTATTTGCCCCCCAAAACCCATACTTGCATTTACACAAATGGGGTATTTTCCCACCAAAACCCATACTTGCATCTACACAAATGGGATATTTGCCCCCCAAAACCCATACTTGCATTTACACAAATGGGGTATTTTCCCACCAAAACCCAGATATGCTTCTGCACAAATGGGATATTTGCCCCCCAAAGCCCATATTTGCATCTACACAAATGGTGTATTTGCCCACCAAAACCCAGATATGCTTCTGCACAAATGGGGGTATTTGCCCCCAAAACCCATATTTGCATCTATACAAATGGGGTATTTGCCCACCAAAACCCAGATATGCATCTGCACAAAGGTGGGTATTTGCCCCCCTAAACACATCTTTGCATCTACACAAATGGGGTATGTGCCCCCTAAACCCCAGATATGAATCTACAAAAATTGGATATTTGCCCCCCAAAACCCATACTTGCATTTACACAAATGGGGTATTTGCCCACCAAAACCCAGATATGCTTCTGCACAAATGGGGGTATTTACCCCCCAAAACCCATATTTGCATCTACACAAATGGGGTATTTGCCCACTAAAACCCAGATATGCATCTGCACAAATGGGATATTTGCCCCCCAAAGTCCATGTTTGCATCTACACAAATGGGGTATTTGTCCACCAAAACCCAGATATGCATCTGCACAAATGGGGGTCTTTGCCCCCAAAACCCATATTTGCCTCTACACAAATGGGGTATTTGTCCCCCAAACCCCAGATATGCATCTACACAAGTGGGGCTATTTGCCCCCCCAAATTGGCTCTAAATTGCTGTGGGTATTTGCCCCCATTGTCTCTACATTGCTGTGAGTATTTGCCCCCACCCTATTGGTTCTACATTGCTGTGTGTATTTGCCCCCCCAAGAGCTCCACATTGCTGGGGGTATTTGTCCCACAAATACCAATTTGATACTACAATGCAGGAAGTATTCTCCCCCCCCTTTTGGCTGTAGTTGCTACCCTGCTTTCTGTTGATTTGCCTTTCGCGGGGTAGTTATGTTATTCTGTATGGGTAGGTGTCGGACTTACCTTCTGCGACAAACGCGTCAGTTGTGGTTGTAGTAGTGCTCAAAGAGGTAGAGTTTAGGGACGACATGCACGATTGGATTCATGGCTTCACGGTCTCGTTTGCAGGAATCGTGTTGTGGCGTGATTCAGAGCTGAAATACCCCCCTTCCGGATGCTCTGACGTGTTGGTTGTGGTGACGGATTTGGCGCTTGGGAAGTACGCATCGTACTTCGGTGTTCGGAGTCGGCTTTGGAAATGCCTCCGGACGACTCCATTCTGCGTTTCCGGAGGCTTCTCGCTTTGAAAATGAGGACGAAATGGGAGTGACCGGGTCGTTCAGTAAGTAAAGGGTTTTGGGCATCGTACTGCGTTGTTTGGTTGAACCGGCTCCCAGTACGAGTCGGTTGTACTGTCCGGCTCTGGATGGCTCTGGGATTGTCTTTCGAATGAGATTGGAGTTGGCCCAAAGAGCTGGTGTCGAGCACCAGAAACCACTGGCTCCAATTAAGCACTGCCCCAGCCTACTTATATCTCCTGACATCCCTACCTTCCCTCTCTCTCTTTTTGTGTTCTGCCCAATCAGACTCTTTAAGCTCCCTCATTGCTCCCCTGTCATTCTTTTTTTACACTATACATATATGTTTCTTTATCCAGTGCGCTCGCCACCACATGCTCACTATTTACTCCTTGCTTCCACTCATCCATTGCTCCCCAGTGCTGTCTGGGCCTGCTCCTTCAAACCCCCTCAAACCCACCCTGACTATTGCTTTTCATATTTATTTTTAGTTTAATAAAGCTTTATTAAAATGTAATACAAATGTACAGAATTATCTTTTTTAACAAGAAATAGCATTTAAATAGAAAAGAGACAAATTGTATAATAAACGGATTGAGATAGTATCATAATTCTGCAATTACGAAATTGCATTTTTGTATTTTGCAATGAAAGAAAAAGAAAGAAAAACGAAGAAAAACGAAAGAAGATATATAAAAGAAGAAAAGGGGGAAAAGAAAGGAAAGAGGGAAAAGTAAGAAAATATATAGTACATATCTATCTATGCATCACATAATAAACTTTAAATCATATAATGACTTCTCTCATATAACAACTTCATGTCATATAACAGCTTATCTCATATAAAGGCAATGATACAAACTATATATGATAATAATCAGGAAAAGGAAAAACAGTCATGAAGGTTGAAAAACTGTCGTAGAATCCTTGGAGGGTTTATGCTTCTTGTTTAAGTAACTAGTGAGCGGAGACCAGAAGAGGTCCTTATTAATCATCAGTATTGTAGATGTGGCCGATGCTGTATCAAGTCTATGGTGAGAACAAAGAAGATTCCACCAACTAATAACATTTACATTTATGGCGTTCTTCCAATTAGATGTGATAACTTGAAACACAATGGCAAGTGACAGGTCTAAGAAATTACCTAGTTTGGAGTGAGCTGGCCAAGAGCGTGAGGACCTTCCCAGAAAGATGCAATGAATATCAAAAGGGAAGTTAATGGAACAAATATTAAAGATAGGTCTACATATCTGCAGCCAAAAGGTTGTAATCAGCGTACATTGAAAAAACATATGTAGGTATGTGCCAGGGAGGGTGTTACAAGACCAACACATTGTTGAAAGAGTTGTGTTGTTTTAATGCAAAGAAAGTGGGGTGATATATAATCTATTATAAAAATAATAGAGTTTGTGTAGTACTGGCATTGCATGAGGTATGGTGTATCTTGCTCCAAATTGAGCCCCAAACATTTAAAGAAAAGGAATGTTGAAGGTCAGTCTCCTACATTAGTTCAGTTTTGGATTTAGAATGGTAAGGGGTAATGTAATGTTATGCTTGAGTGATGACGTAAGCATTATTGGGTCAGGAGGTGAGGAGCAAATAGGAGATTGTGATTGATTAATCATGAAAATATTATGTAGAAGAACACTTTTGAGAGACTCATGTTTGATGGCATAAGCAGAAGAAAGACCAAATTTATTTTTAATTTCCAAAAAAGAAAGAGGAGTCAAATCGCTCAATAAGTGTTTGACTTGAAGTATGCCTTTAAGCACCCACTGCTTCCAAAAAATGGTGCGATTTGATATTTTGATGGATTTATTATGCCATATAGAGGATTCCAAAAATTCTTGTAACGGAGACATGGGTCATGTAAGAATACGGGAAGATACTATAATAGAGTATTTGATAGTTGGAGTAGAAAAAGATCTAGGAGGTTTTGAAAAGCATGCTAAAGAGCAAAAAGGAAAATGTGACACAAGTGAATTTTCTAGTTTACACCAAATATTACTAGGTAGTGAAGTAGTTTCTCTAATACATGGTAAGACGTGCTTTAAAACAAAAAGCAGTATGAGACTGTTGTAAATTTGGAAAATTTACACCACCCAATTCTTTAGGATTACAAAGAGATGCCAATGAAATACGCACTTGTTCCCATTCCACAAAAATACTGTAAGCGATTTGTTCAGTAACTTAAAGTATTTTAAAGGAAGCTTAATGGGTAACATGGACAAATACAAATTAATGACTGGTAGAAACATCATCTTTATAGTGGCCAACCTGCCCCACCAAGACAGATATAGAGGAGACCACTTCTTCGTTATTTGACCGACCTTATGCTGGACATCATCTAACTTTATCTGAATTGTCTTTGTCATGGAGGTAGAGTATTTCATTCCTAAACACTTCATAAAATGTGGAGACCATTTAAGCCCAGTACCATCAAACATATGTTTCAAACAGTATTTATTAAGGGGAAGCACCTCAGTTTTTGAAAAATTCAATTTATATCCAGACAACATAGAGTAGGTTGAAACAAGACAGGTAAAAACTGGTATTGATGATTCCGGTTCGGAAACATATAGGATCACATCATCAGCATATGCAGTAAATTTGACCTCAATGTCTTTATGTCGGAAGACATGAAATGATGGGGGTTTTCTTAGTACATGCAAAAAAGGTTCTAGGGATAAAATAAAAAGCAAAGGAGATAAAGGACATCCCTGCCTGGTACCCCTTAGAAGTGGGAAATATGAAGACTGAATGCCATTTGAAAAGACAGATGTCATTGGAGAAGAATATAATATGGCTATATATTTGTGAAAGGTTGGACTAAACCCATGCTATTTAAGAGCCTGCATCATAAATTCCCAATTAACACGGTCAAAGCCTTTTCGGCATCCAAAGTTACAGCAGCCAGAGGTGTATTGTTGGTTGATGCCATATGTAAAATATCTAAAAACACTCTAGAGTTATCAGTCATATGTTTTCCTTTAATAAACCCAGTTTGTTCAGATCAGACCATATCCGGAATAAGAGGAGAAATTCTAATAGACAAAATCTTGGCAAACGATTTGCAGTCTAAATTGATAAGAGAGATTGGTCTATAAATAGCACAGGAGGATATATCTTTGTCATTTTTAGTGATTAAACAGATCATAGCCTCCAAAAAAGTACCTTTGGCCTTGTCCTGTGAGATAAAATGCTGATATAAGGTGAGTAACTGTGGAAGCAAAAGATGCGAAAAGCAAGAATAAAATTCAGTAGAAAAACCATCCGGACCCGGTGCTTTATCCTTAGGCAGTGCATTCAAGGCAGACTTTAATTCAGACATTGAAATAGGCTCATCTAGAAAAGAAATGTCCTGTATCTGCTGGTCTCTTGGTGGGAGAGAGTGAAAGTAAGAATCTAATGCCTCATCCGTGGGAAAGTGATCTGGTGTATAAAGCTTTGTATAATAATCAGAAAAACACTTTAAGATTTGTGTATTTTTAAAATGAGGAGTCCCTCCTTCATCTATAATCTTAACTATTTTGGACTTTTGAGACATTGGGGTCGATTCCGATCTCGGCCGGAAGCGCACCTAACACTATTCGTCCGGAAAAAAACCAAGCCGAACGCATGTTTCCCGACCGATTCGAACAGTCGTCCGAACGAGCAAGCACGATGCGCATAACAGCACAGATTCCGAGCGAGCCGTACTTACCCATTCCAGCTCCTGTTCCCCGCCCGAGCCGGATCCGTAAACGCCGAATCGAGTCGCACGGAAGCAAATATACAGCACCTTCCGGCCGGACTAGTACGATGCGCCTTCCGTACGCGCCGAACCCGTCGCTACGTCCGGCACGTCAGAGCATCCGGGAGAGCTGTACATAAGCTCCGATTCGCGCCACAAGACGATCCACGGCTACGAGACGAACAAGCCAGCGACGAGTATGAGTCGAAGCCACGAGAAACCCGAACGAGACGACCCAACCATGAATCCCATCGCGCAGGTCCTACCAATACTCTACATCTATTACCGGAACCGGTACGGACGCGTACGGCGCAGACGGTAAGTCAAACACCCACAACACAAACAAAAGACACGTACCCGACATATGTCACACACACATAGGGATGCAGAAATGACGTACACTAGCAACAGCAGAACCATAGGGGCGGGATGTCTATCACCAATGCCATACACACCCATAGGGGCCTGATGCCTACCACTACCCCCACCCCTACTCAGGGGGGCATGGATGCCTACCACTACCACCACCCCTACTCATGGGGGCCTGGATGCCTGTCACTACAACCATCCCCACTCATAGGGGGGTGGATGCCTACCACTACCACCACCCCTTTCATGGGGGCCTGGATGCCTACCACTACCACCACCCCTACTCATGTGGGCCTGGATGCCTGTCACTACTACCATCCCCACTCATAGGGGGATGGATGCCTACCACTAACACCACCCCTACTCATGGGGGCCTGGATGCCTACCACTACCACCACCCCTACTCATGGGGGCCTGGATGCCTACCACTACCACCACCCCTACTCATGGGGGCCTGGATGCCTGTCACTACTACCATCCCCACTCATAGGGGGATGGATGCCTACCACTAACACCACCCCTACTCATGGGGGGATGGATGCCTACCACTACCACCACCCCTACTCATGGGGGCCTGGATGCCTGTCACTAATACCATCCCCACTCATAGGGGGATGGATGCCTACCACTAACACCACCCCTACTCATGGGGGCCTGGATGCCTACCACTACCACCACACTGACTCATGGGGGGATGGATGCCTACCACTACCACCACCCCTACTCATGGGGGCCTGGATGCCTGTCACTACTACCATCCCCACTCATAGGGGGATGGATGCCTACCACTAACACCACCCCTACTCATGGGGGCCTGGATGCCTATCACTACCACCACCCCTACTCAGGGGGGCCTGGATGCCTACCACTACCACCACCCCTACTCATGGGGGCCTGGATGCCTGTCACTACTACCATCCCCACTCATAGGGGGATGGATGCCTACCACTAACACCACCCCTACTCATGGGGGCCTGGATGCCTATCATTACCACCACCCCTACTCATAGGGGCCTGGATGCCTACCACTACCACCACCCCTACTCATGGGGGCCTGGATGCCTACCACTACTACCATCCCCACTCATAGGGGGATGGATGCCTACCACTACCACCACCCCTACTCATGGGGGCCTGGATGCCTACCACTACCACCACCCCTACTCATGTGGGCCTGGATGCCTGTCACTACTACCATCCCCACTCATAGGGGATGGATGCCTACCACTAACACCACCCCTACTCAGGGGGCCTGGATGCCTACTACTACCACCACCCCTACTCATGGGGGCCCGGATGCATGTCACTACTACCATCCCCACTCATAGGGGGATGGATGCCTATCACTACCACCACCCCTGCTCATGGGGGCCTGGATGCCTACCACTACCACCACCCCTACTCATGTGGGCCTGGATGCCTGTCACTACTACGATCCCCACTCATAGGGGGACGGATGCCTACCACTAACACCACCCCTACTCAGGGGGGCCTGGATGCCTACCACTACCACCACCCCTACTCATGTGGGCCTGGAGGCCTGTCACTACTACCATCCCCACTCATAGGGGGATTGGATGCCTACCACTACCACCATCCCTACTCATGGGGGCCTGGATGCCTGTCACTACTACCATCCCCACTCATAGGGGGATGGATGCCTACCACTACCACCACCCCTACTCATGGGGGCCTGGATGCCTACCACTACCACCACCCCTACTCATGGGGGCCTGGATGCCTACCACTACTACCATCCCCACTCATAGGGGGATGGATGCCTACCACTACCACCACCCCTACTCATGGGGGCCTGGATGCCTACCACTACCACCACCCCTATTCATGGGGGTCTGGATGGCTACCACTACCACCACACCTACTCATGGGGGCCTGGATGCCTGTCACTACTACCATCCCCACTCATAGGGGGATGGATGCCTACCACTAACACCACCCCTACTCATGGGGGCCTGGATGCCTACCACTACCACCACCCCTACTCATGGGGGCCTGGATGCCTACCACTACCACCACCCCTACTCATGGAGGCCTGGATGCCTGTCACTACTACCATCCCCACTCATAGGGGGATGGATGCCTACCACTAACACCACCCCTACTCATGGGGGCCTGGATGCCTACCACTACCACCACCCCTACTCAGGGGGCCTGGATGCCTACCACTACCACCACCCCTACTCATGGAGGCCTGGATGCCTGTCACTACTACCATCCCCACTCATAGGGGGATGGATGCCTACCACTAACACCACCCCTACTCAGGGGGCCTGGATGCCTACCACTACCACCACCCCTACTCATGTGGGCCTGGATGCCTGTCACTACTACCATCCCCACTCATAGGGGGATTGGATGCCTACCACTACCACCACCCCTACTCATGGGGGCCTGGATGCCTGTCACTACTACCATCCCCACTCATAGGGGGATGGATGCCTACCACTACCACCACCCCTACTCATGGGGGCCTGGATGCCTACCACTACCACCACCCCTACTCATGGGGGCCTAGATGCCTACCACTACTACCATCCCCACTCATAGTGGGATGGATGCCTACCACTACCACCACCCCTACTCATGGGGGCCTGGATGCCTACCACTACCACCACCCCTACTCATGGGGGCCTGGATGCCTACCACTACCACCACCCCTACTCATGGGGGCCTGGATGCCTGTCACTACTACCATCCCCACTCATAGGGGAATGGATGCCTACCACTAACACCACCCCTACTCATGGGGGCCTGGATGCCTACCACTACCACCACCCCTACTCATGGGGGCCTGGATGCCTACCACTACCACCACCCCTACTCAGGGGGGCCTGGATGCCTACCACTACCACCACCCCTACTCATGTGGGCCTGGATGCCTGTCACTACTACCATCCCCACTCATAGGGGGATTGGATGCCTACCACTACCACCACCCCTACTCATGGGGGCCTGGATGCCTGTCACTACTACCATCCCCACTCATAGGGGGATGGATGCCTACCACTACCACCACCCCTACTCATGGGGGCCTGGATGCCTACCACTACCACCACCCCTACTCATGGGGGCCTAGATGCCTACCACTACTACCATCCCCACTCATAGTGGGATGGATGCCTACCACTACCACCACCCCTACTCATGGGGGCCTGGATGCCTACCACTACCACCACCCCTACTCATGGGGGCCTGGATGCCTACCACTACCACCACCCCTACTCATGGGGGCCTCGATGTCTGTCACTACTACCATCCCCACTCATAGGGGAATGGATGCCTACCACTAACACCACCCCTACTCATGGGGGCCTGGATGCCTACCACTACCACCACCCCTACTCATGGGGGCATGGATGCCTACCACTACCACCACCCCTACTCATGGGGGCCTGGATGCCTGTCACTACTACCATCCCCACTCATAGGGGGATGGATGCCTACCACTAACACCACCCCTACTCATGGGGGCCTGGATGCCTACCACTACCACCACCCCTACTCAGGGGGGCCTGGATGCCTACTACTACCACCACCTCTACTCATGGGGGCCTGGATGCCTGTCACTACTACCATCCCCACTCATAGGGGGATGGATGCCTATCACTAACACCACCCTACTCTAGGGGGCCTGGATGCCTACCACTACCACCACCCCTACTCATGGGGGCCTGGATGCCTGTCACTACTACCATCCCCACTCATAGGGGGATGGATGCCTACCACTAACACCACCCCTACTCATGGGGGCCTGGATGCATACCATAACACTGATGATACGCGGGCTTCCTCTCCTGTCCTGATCGTCAACCCCACCAAAGGGCTGTTCCTGAAGTTGCGACGATCCGCCAGTTATTTCACTCCTCAAGATGGCGATCGCCAGTGTCTCTCCAGTGAGGCCAGGGTTTGCAAGTTTCCGGATTAGCTTCAGACACAGAGAATGGGCTCTGGTTTCAGGGATCCCAGCGCTGCTTCCCTGGTCTTCTTATCCAGACTGGTTACAGCTATGGAGTACGGGCGTTGGTTTCAGGGTTCCCTGTGCTGTTTTCCCAGGTCAGCTCAAGGTGTGAATTCTTCAGACCTTGGAACTGTCCCTTCCTCCTCTCCACCCACCACTTGTGTCCTGGGGGTAAGCTGAAAGACGAGGCGGACGGCACTCCCCAGGAATACCGGGACCGGTGCTTTTTTGATGGATGTATGACGATGCTCCCTGGGCTGATTCCAAAACTGTTTTGTACCTACTGCGGAGCCCGAGCAACCTTGGGTGATGCCCGGTGGAGCTGTTCTTTGCAGCTATAGAGGAGTCTGGCTCTGGTTCACCCCCATGGCCATCACCTACCCAGCCGGACACCTGACATTGTTTTCCTCGTCCCCCGCTGTTTTTCCTCCCCCCTCCGTTATTCGTTGATCTAATTGATGTAACTATGTAACCTGTAACTCGCTGATCCTGTAACTATGTAACCTTTAACGCACTGATCCTTATGTAAAGCGCTCTGATACCTCCGGGTCTAGCCAGCGCTATATAAAACTTTATAAATAAAATAAAATATACCACTACCACCACCCCTACTCAGGGGGGCCTGGATGCCTACCACTACCACCACCCCTACTCATGTGGGCCTGGATGCCTGTCACTACTACCATCCCCACTCATAGGGGGATGGATGCCTACCACTACCACCAGCCCTACTCAGGGGGGCCTGGATGCCTGTCACTACTACCATCCCCACTCATAGGGGGAAGGATGCCTACCACTAACACCACCCCTACTCAGGGGGTCTGGATGCCTACCACTACCACCACCCCTACTCATGGGGGCCTGGATGCCTGTCACTACTACCATCCCCACTCATAGGGGGATGGATGCCTATCACTACCACCACCCCTGCTCATGGGGGCCTGGATGCCTACCACTACCACCACCCCTACTCATGTGGGCCTGGATGCCTGTCACTACTACCATCCCCACTCATAGGGGGATGGATGCCTACCACTAACACCACCCCTACTCAGGGGGGCCTGGATGCCTACCACTACCACCACCCCTACTCATGTGGGCCTGGAGGCCTGTCACTACTACCATCCCCACTCATAGGGGGATGGATGCCTACCACTACCACCACCACTACTCATGGGGGCCTGGATGCCTACCACTACCACCACCCCTACTCATGGGGGCCTGGATGCCTACCACTACCACCACCCCTACTCATGGGGTTCTGGATGCCTACCACTACCACCACCCCTACTCATGGGGGCCTGGATGCCTGTCACTACTACCATCCCCACTCATAGGGGGATGGATGCCTACCACTAACACCACCCCTACTCATGGGGGCCTGGATGCCTACCACTACCACCACCCCTACTCATGGGGGCCTGGATGCCTACCACTACCACCACCCCTACTCATGGGGGCCTGGATGCCTGTCACTACTACCATCCCCACTCATAGGGGGATGGATGCCTACCACTAACACCACCCCTACTCATGGGGGCCTGGATGCCTACCACTACCACCACCCCTACTCAGGGGAGCCTGGAGGCCTACCACTACCACCACCCCTACTCATGGGGGCCTGGATGCCTGTCACTACTACCATCCCCACTCATAGGGGGATGGATGCCTACCACTAACACCACCCCTACTCAGGGGGGCCTGGATGCCTACCACTACCACCACCCCATCTCATGTGGGCCTGGATGCCTGTCACTACTACCATCCCCACTCATAGGGGATTGGATGCCTACCACTACCACCACCCCTACTCATGGGGGCCTGGATGCCTGTCACTACTACCATCCCCACTCATAGGGGGATGGATGCCTACCACTACCACCACCCCTACTCATGGGGGCCTGGATGCCTACCACTTCCACCACCCCTACTCATGGGGGCCTGGATGCCTACCACTACTACCATCCCCACTCATAGGGGGATGGATGCCTACCACTACCACCACCCCTACTCATGGGGGCCTGGATGCCTACCACTACCACCACCCCTACTCATGGGGGCCTGGATGCCTACCACTACCACCACCCCTACTCATGGGGGCCTGGATGCCTGTCACTACTACCATCCCCACTCATAGGGGGATGGATGGCTACCACTAACACCACCCCTACTCATGGGGGCCTGGATGCCTACCACTACCACCACCCCTACTCATGGGGGCCTGGATGCCTACCACTACCACCACCCCTACTCATGGGGGCCTGGATGCCTGTCACTACTACCATCCCCACTCATAGGGGGATGGATGCCTACCACTAACACCACCCCTACTCATGGGGGCTTGGATGCCTACCACTACCACCACCCCTACTCAGGGGGGCCTGGATGCCTACTACTACCACCACCTCTACTCATGGGGGCCTGGATTCCTGTCTCTACTACCATCCCCACTCATAGGGGGATGGATGCCTACCACTAACACCACCCTACTCTAGGGGGCCTGGATGCCTACCACTACCACCACCCCTACTCATGGGGGCCTGGATGCCTGTCACTACTACCATCCCCACTCATAGGGGGATGGATGCCTACCACTAACACCACCCTACTCTAGGGGGCCTGGATGCCTACCACTAACACCACCCTTACTCATGGGGGCCTGGATGCATACCATAACACCGATGATACGCGGGCTTCCTCTCCTGTCCTGATCGCCAACCCCACCAAAGGGCTGTTCCTGAAGTTGCGACGATCCGCCAGTTATTTCACTCCTCAAGATGGCGATCGCCAGTGTCTCTCCAGTGAGGCCAGGGTTTGCAAGTTTCCGGATTAGCTTCAGACACAGAGAATGGGCTCTGGTTTCAGGGATCCCAGCGCTGCTTCCTGGTCTTCTTATCCAGACTGGTTACAGCTATGGAGTACGGGCGTTGGTTTCAGGGTTCCCTGTGCTGTTTTCCCAGGTCAGCTCAAGGTGTCAATTCTTCAGACCTTGGAACTGTCCCTTCCTCCTCTCCACCCACCACTTGTGTCCTGGGGGTAAGCTGAAAGACGAGGCGGACGGCACTCCCCAGGAATACCGGGACCGGTGCTTTTTTGATGGAGGTATGACGATGCCCCCTGGGCTGATTCCAAAACTGTTTTGTACCTACTGCGGAGCCCGAGCAAACTTGGCTGATGCCCGGTGGAGCTGTTCTTTGCAGCTATAGAGGAGTCTGGCTCTGGTTCACCCCCATGGCCATCACCTACCCAGCCGGACACCTGACATTGTTTTCCTCGTCCCCCCGCTGTTTTTCCTCCCCCCTCCGTTATTCGTTGATCTAATTGATGTAACTATGTAACCTGTAACTCGCTGATCCTGTAACTATGTAACCTGTAACGCACTGATCCTTATGTAAAGCGCTCTGATACCTCCGGGTCTAGCCAGCGCTATATAAAACTTTATAAATAAAATAAAATATACCACTACCACCACCCCTACTCAGGGGGGCCTGGATGCCTACCACTACCACCACCCCTACTCATGTGGG